>JARGCV010000041.1:0-635000 GCA_034064705.1 Bothrops alternatus | reverse complement strand
AAGGGAGCTTAAATTGCATATATAGAGGAAAGGGTGGTAATTCAGATACATTCATTGGATTCTGGGTTGCTGGAGTTACCTCCCTCTTTTGTCTTTCCGTACAAAGTAGCTTAAGGGCATTGGAAAAATTAAACAGGTTCTCTTCTCAGGAGTTGTCCATCATCCTTGGATTCAGGTTGGACTTGTGAGAGCAATTATTTTCTTCTAATAGTATTATGCTGTTCCAATTTGGATAAAACAGAGAGAGTTGCTATTATTTTCAGCTGTAATATTCTCAGGCAATAATACCAGACCTGCTTTATAGAGAACAGACTCCATTGAACAAAGTGGATTTTGAGTTAATATACATAAGATTAATTTATTTTAAGAGAGATTCAGAATTGGCCTATGCTGGCCTCTCCTAAAGCAGTGTATCCTCATAGGCCATGAACTTTTGCCATGTTGACTAGGAATTATAGGAGGAAATGTCAAACAGATTTAAAGGCCATCAAGTTCAGGAAAGATGTTATTCCTCTTCTTGGCTTATGTCAAGGTCTGCAAATATTCACAATTCTATAGTGGGCTGATATACATATCAGTCATTCTGGCATTTGTCTGCTGTTCTTCCCCTTTGAATAATAGAATGTATGCTTGTGAAGCTCGAAAGAGAGAGTGACTGATATTTTGAACAAAAAACCAAGCTTAACTAAGTCTTGGGGAAAGGGACAGTTGTGGTATAGGAAGATTTCATTTCCTGACTTTTTTCCCCCAAATCCATGGCTAATTTTTTTTTATTTTTTTGGATTAGCAAATGGAAACACACATTGGGCGTCTTTAGGACTGGAAAACCACAGTATGCAGTGAAGTAAATCTTGTGAGTTAAATTTATAATGCCATGTCTGTTTGCTTGAGGTACTGGATATATGCCTTATTGAAATGACGTGGCTGCAACAGAGTTAGTAATTAGAATAAACCCACTTGGAATCAGTTCCAGGTCTTGTGGGATTCTTCTGAATACGGGTGGAGTCAGTCATCTGACTGCCACGGGCACTAATGGCTCCACAAACACTTCATTTGGTGACCACTATACTCCTGCCCCATTAAACTTTAAAGTTGTTTAAAGATTGCTTTAAATTAATAAATATGAAGCTGCTGGAATGCAGAGTAAAGTTCTAGCACCTTTCTTTCAAACAATACTTTAGGCTCATAGAAGCCCTATAGCAGGGGTAGGCAACCCAAAACAGTCAAAGAGCCATTTGGACACGTTTCCTACCGAAAACAAAACACCGGGAGCCGCAAAACCCTTTTGATATCTAAAATGAAGATAACACTGCATATATCCTTTTTAACCTTTATTATAGGTGTGGAGGTGTGGGTGTGGGTGTGGGTGTTTGTGTGTGTGTATGTATGTGTGTGGGTGTATGTATGTGTGTGTGTGTGTGGGTGTGTGTGTATGTAGGTCTTTGGTTATCCGGGTTTTCTCCCGCATAGAATTTGAAGTGTCTTGGCGACGTTTCGATGAAGTCCCATTCGTCATCTTCAGTCTGGTGCTTTCAGCTTCCTGCTTCTAGGAGCAATGTGTGATCATAGCTGTTTCTTCCTTTTAACTGGAGCACTCCTACAGGACAGGTATAAGAGAACACCAATAGCAGAACGGGTATGTATATGTGGTAAAGGAGAAGTCGAAGATATCTCACGTTTTATTGTACTGTGAGTTATACCAAGTTTATAGGGCAGCGTATATTCTCCCTTTATTAGAGAGATTGCCAGGGAGGGCAGACAATTTTTATGTAGGCTTTCTCCTCCAAGACTCAAACCCTTCTATCATGCATGCAGTGGCAAAATACTGTGTTACGGCAATGTCCACAAGAAAAAAATTGGTTACAGATTTATAGTCGTCAATTTGTGCCAATTTTTGGGAGATATCTCTAATTATGTTTGGAACATTATATTTACTCAGATATTAATCGGCAATCCATTCACGTAAATTAGGGAGTGACCCTAACATTTTGAGAACATGTATTTTCTTAACAGGGATGTTATTATTTACTATTAATGTTTGTACTATTATTATTATTATTATTATTATTATTATTATTATTATTTAAGATCGTGTAAAAAGTTATGGCTATTGCTGGTCTACAACCGTAATAAAGTCCCCCCCTTCCTTTTAACTGGCAGTGGGGGTTTGAACTGATTGACTGGGAGTTAAAAGGAAGAAACAGCTACGATCACACATTGCTCCTAGAAGCACGAAGCCGAAAGCACCATCCTGAAGATGACAAATGGGACTTTGTCGAAACGTCACCAATACACACACAGAGAGAGAGAGAGAGGGGTAAAAAGGATATATGCAGTGTTATCTTCATTTTAGATGTCAAAAGGGTCTCTCTCTCTCCCTCTCTCTCTCTCTATCTGCCCTTGGTCTGCCAGTCCTCTTCCCCCACTCTCTCTCTTTCCTCTCTCTCTCTCTCTCTCTCTCTCTCTCTCCCTCCCTCTCTCTCTCTCTCTTTCTCTCCCCCCCTCTCTCCCTCTCTCCTATCTGCTGCTCACCTGGCAAGCTGACTTCAAGCTGTTCTCAAACAAGCTCAGAGGTAGGCAACCTCGGTTCTTTTATGACTCATGGACTTCAACTCCCAGAATTCCTGAGTCAGTATAGCTGGGCTAGCTAGCTCTCTCCTGCTTCCTGCAGAGACGCAGCAAAGGGAGGAGCTCCACCCAATAAGCTTTTCAGCTCCTCAGAGAACACTGTGAGTGCACTCTCTTTTACACACACACACACAGACACAGAGAGAGAGAGAGAGACAGAGACAGAGAGAGATAGAGATAGAAGGGAAGCGCAAGTGCCTCTTTGTCTCTCTGCAAATGGCAGAGGAGGCTGGGAGCCACAGGGGAAGGCTCAAAGAGCTGCATGCGGCTCCGGAGCCACAGGTTGCCGACCTGTGTCTTCGGAGAGGGGCAGCATATAAGTGCGAATAAACATAAACATAGCAATCTCAGGAAAGAAGACTGCCTTTTTTCAGGTGATAAACTGGAAAAGAATCAGGCAGTTCTATGTTTGTCTTGTAGTAAATGAGGGTTTTATTACTGCTGGTGTTGAGCATGACAGACATCTTATGAATGGATGTATTCCTCCCTCTGCCCCCCCCCCCATGTAATGGTGGGATTCAGCCAGTTCGCATGGTAGCTAATTTTTTTGTTGCCCAGGCCCAAATGGACTTCCGGAAGCGGCATCCACACAGAGAACCAGTTGTTCACATGTTTGAATCCCACTACTGCTCCCATGACAGCCATTTTGGAAGAGTTGTTATCAGTTTCCTATTGCAAAACTTTCAGAAAGTTTGCCAACCAATGATCTACCTTTTCAGCAATGTTTCTTTTTGTTCTGTATGGGTATTTATTACCCTTCCCATGACCCCTAGAGTCCTTCATCTTGTCTGTTCACTCTTTTTCTATTTGCATGTTATGTTGCATTGTCTCCAACTGACAAATAGATGGCCAACTGTTTATTGCCTTCTTGGTGTGTCTGTGTGTGCATGCTCCAAAATCTAGGCTTGCTTGGGCTATAAACTGAAATGGAGTGATACTATTTCGATATCACGAATAGTGTGGAAGATTATATTCTCATAAGGCTACATAATTGATAATTATAGTTAATAATTTGTTATAACTATTATTTGGGGAAGGGGAGTTGGTCCGGTTTCCTTTCCTTAACAGTTGAATAGCTGGAAATGTGAAACAGATCAGTCCCAACCTGTTTATTATTATTTATTTATTATTTATTAATTTGATTTGTATGCCGCTCCTCTCCAGAGACTTGGAGCGGCTCACAACATATACAAAACATCAAAACATTAAAAATAGATACCCAACACACGCACAGTTTGCTCCCTACTCTACTTATTCCTTTCTCCTTTATCTTTGTTTTCATATTGATTATGCTTGGCTTGTGCTGATTGGATTGTCTTCTGTGTCCTGACCATTCTACCATCCATAATCCAGAAATGTATGCTTAACTCATTCTGTTGTGTCTCTAGATTTAATCATAGCATGCAGGCTGGTTGACTTTCCTCCTCTTCCTTTTGGCTGCATTTCCATTTCTAAAATAATAATTTTGTGTCTTGAAATTTTAAATATCTTATGAGACTCTGCAAGGAGGAGGCACGAGTAGGGAGGGATGAGTCAGTCTAGCAGAGGAACTGTAATAGAGTTTTACTTCTGATGTGGTGTGCAGACTTTAGAAGTTGCCACGACATTTTATTTTTTCAGAAGTGCTGAGAACTGCACTGGTAATTCAGAGTATGATTCCCTGATTTTGGGGGTTGCCCTTATACTGTTCACAATGACCAGAGTGGTTCATTTGTAATTCTACCTTCTTCCTCAGTACTAATTGCCCATGAATGTTCCCAGATTCTGTATTTGATCTTCAACACTATATTAGGGTTTCAGTTCCCTTCTACATTTTCTATATTTTTCACTTATGCAAACTTGTATTGAATTTTTAAATTATGGAAATGTTTTGGGCTCAGACATGTAATTATAATGCAGTCTTCGGTCAGCCTCTGTAAAGTTGAATGAATGAAAAAATGTACCAGCTGAATTAGTCTATTGGTATTGTTTTGTTTGGTCAGGAAGCATATACATCTGGGAATTACTCGAAACTTCAGCATTTGATATTTCTGTTGAAAACCTTTTTTCCAAGTTGTCTTGGAAACAGTTAATTTTTAGGCCAAAAATATATTGGGAAAAATGTTTAAAACCATCCCCTAGATTATTTATATCATAGAACATATTGACTTGAACTGCAGTTTCACTCTAAATTTAACATTGTATTCATTTTAAGGTGTTAGGATTAAATGCTAATTCCAGATTTCATTGGTCTTGAATAATAAATAATTAATAATAATTGTTTATTTGCCCTGGTTATTAAAGATTGTCTATTCTTAGGTGTATCTACAGTGTATGTTTCTGGAGTAAAAGCGGCATGGAAGTGCTCCCTGGGAGCCTAAACTAGATTTTTCTATGAATCAAGATAATTAGTATTTTCAGTGGCAGCAAGGTCATTGTTGATTGATCTGAAATCCTTTGATCAGTAGTGGCAAAGAAAAAAAATGTCTTATTAAATTTATTTCTAAAAAAACAATACCAGCACTTTGAAATGAAATAAATAGCAATGGCAATAGCACTTAGACTTATATACCGCTCCATAGTGCTTTACAGCAGTCTGAGCAATTTACAATGTCAGCATATTGCCCTCTGGGTCTTCATTTTACTGACCTTGGAAGGATGGAAGGCCGAGTCAATTTTGATCCAATTAGGATCAAACTCTTTGAGGGCAGAGTTAGCCTCCAATACTGCATTCTAACCACTGAACCACCAAGGCTCCTTACTTACTAAAAGTAACTGATTCTTTCAAAAGATGTAGGGAAAGTGTATACTGTGATAATTCATGTACAGATCAATATCACTTGGCCCTACCAATTTCATATGTATTTGTTCATTCCTATATCCTATCCCTTCTATATTTTTGTTTGGATTTTTTTTTTTTTGAAAAATGCATATATAAGGTTGAATTACATAGGCCTATTCTGTTATGTCATCATAAAATATAGATGGTTTCAAATATATTCTGGAAGCACTCCTTTGGGAAAGCTCAGTCACAAAATTTGGAGAAAGTTAATCGGAAGTATAATCAATGTTAGTTTGTGGTGGAATTCACAAACAAACGTGTCTTGTCTATTAAGAATTTTTGAATGAATGCACAATAGTTAGTCACATGGACATACTAAAAATTACGGTTTAAAGAACATTCCTACAGTTAGACCAGTTTGGGAATTCCAATCCTTTTTATAAGCAGATGGCCTGAAAGCTGTACTACCAGCTGGAGATTTGTAAATGCAAGAGTTGGCTATATTCCTGGAGAAGCAAACATAATTGCTGAGGAGGCTTTGTTATGGTTTGACTTTGAGCTACCTGATTATGCTCAGTATGACATAAGCCATTGGCTTTCTATTAGCTCTCTAGGGCAAATTAGAATCCTTTAAGTTAATATCTAGAGAGCCAATTTGCTCTAGTGGTTAATGCTAGAAAGACTCTGAGTTCTAGTCCCACCTTGGGTGGCCTTGTGCCAGTCACTCACTATCAGCCCAATTCACCTCAGAGAGTTGTTGTGAGGAAAATAAGAGGAAGGAGTATTAGATATGTTTGCCGCCTTGACTTAACTTATAAAAATTGTAAAGGTGGGATAAAAATATTTAAAAATAAAATATATAAAATAGGAGAAAAAAGATCAGAAAATAATAATGAAAGTATATCTAGAATTGCACAGCATTGAAATAATAGTACAGGAAACTGGATCTGTTTTCTGGTTCTCTTTTTCTTTTAAATAGCAACCAAACACTCTTAATTAGGTAGTATGGTGCAATCGGGAAGGTATTGAACTAGGAGCAGAGAGGCCCCAGTTCTACTGCAGAAACTCCCTGGTGACCTTGAGCTAGTTCATTGATGGTGAACCTTTTAGAGCCAAGTGCCCAAAAACTGGCCCCGCCCATGCTCCTGCGCTGCCCCTGCTCTGCCTCCATCCCCCGCCCTGCCTGCCCACAGGAACACTCACTGCCTCCAGGGCCCGCCGCAGATCACCCAAGCAGCCCAGCAGCGCTATGGTGGCCACACCCTTTGCCTGCGCCCTGCAGCATCAACTGCATGATGGGGTGTGAGGGCAGAGTCTTGTCTACACTGCCTGGGTGCCATGTCCTTGGCTGCACTGCTCCGTGTGGGCCATGTTCAGGGGTGAGTCTCCTTCAAGGGGGCTGCTGGAGAGGAGGGGGTCATGGGAGGAGGCAAGGCTGAGGCAATGGCACGTGTGCCCACAGAGAGGGCTCCGAGTGCCGCCTCTGGCTCCCGTGCCATAGGTTCGCCACCACTGATCTAGTTGTTCTTGCTCAAACCAGCATTCCATTCAGGATTGTTGCTTCTCCTGGCATTGAACTAGGCAGCACCTGGTGAGTTTTATGATGGTTGGATTCACCAGACTCGGTTTACTTATCTGTTTTGTTCGCTTTTTATTTTTAATTATTGTTTTTTAATCTTTTTCTTACATTGTGAGCCCAACAGTTGTTTGAAATTAGATGGTGTCTAAATTGAATACGTTTAATAAATTAGAAGGAGAAAGACTTACGTATGATATCTTATTTATTTTATAAAATTTGACGGGTCCTTGATAATGAAATGTTTGCATGAAAACAACCAAACTCAGAGAGCACCAAGGAGCCCTCATTTCAACCCTGGGCTACAAATGTTCTCCTTTATTTATGAAATTTATCTGACCGCCTGAAACCAATCAGGTGCTATGACTTTCCATTAAAGAATAGGAGTTCAAAAGATGGTAGAGGACAGGAAGGCCTGGAGGAATGTTGTCCATGGGGTCACGATGGATCGGACACGACTTCGCAACTAACAACAAAACAAATGAGAATGAATTGACTTCCGGTGGCTCCGCCGGCGCCGCCAGGGTCTCCTCTGTGAGACTCCGTTCTCTGGGTTTGTAAAGCCGCAAAAACAGCGCACACCAGCTGTTTTTCGCGGTGAAAAACCCCCTCTCCGGGCAAAGGAGAGGTGTAGTGCATCGGGAGCAAGGTTGAGCCCCTCTTAAATCCCTGGGAAAGAAGTTTTCAGGGATCAAGAGTGAGCTCCCTAAAGCTCCGGAGGACGCTCCTGCCCAGAGACGCTCCTGTCATCAGACAGAGAAAGACGCCGCGACCACTTCTGCTTTTTTAAAATACAACACAGGAGAGATTGTAAGCAGACTGAGTGAATACAGGAGTTCTTAATGGATTGCAAGTATTTTTTTATTGTTTTTCTGGCTATATATTTCTAACGTCTACAATCAACATAATGCTTTCAAGATGGCGTATAGCTTTCACTGCTTTCATTGTTAGGGAAAGTGCTGGAAAGTGAAAGTGAATTCTTTACTTTTTTCTCTCTTCCTGTTCTCGTAAGCGAAGTCAGAGAGACGGCTGTGATTATCTTAAAGTTAAAATGGAGTGGAATTTACAGTTAAATGCTGAACCTATTCTGGACTGTATTGAGAAATTTCATGAAGAAAGGCTTGAAATAGTGAAGAGTTTTACGCAAGAGTTTAAAGCAATATTGAAAGAAACTTTTACAGAAATATTAACTAAATTTCTTTTTCCAAATGAAATTGATTTACAACCGACTGCTGAACAATTTATAATACAATCAAAACAAGAAGAAGAGCAAGAACAATTAACTAGAATCTTTCTCCCAAATGAAACTGATTTACAACTGACTGCTGAGCATTTTATAATACAACATAAACTAGAAGAACAACAGGAAAAAGAAGAAGATAGTTCTGAGAATAAAGACTATAAAGGGAAATGGATCCTGCTTGATGAACAGTTTATTTATGGAGAGGAAGAGGATTTGTTTCAAGAAAGGAAAGGACGGCTACTTTTTCTTTAGTTAAGCAGCAAGAAGAGGATTTAATTGAGAAAAAAGAGACATTGATTCAGTTTAAGAAGCAACTTATTTATGGGACTGAAGAAATAAAGAAGAGAGACTTATTATTTGGATGGGAGGCCTCATTATGGAGGTTTACTTGGTTAAAAAAAAACCTAGAATTCGTCTGAAGAAATGAAATTTAAAATTGTATGTAAGGAATTATGGGTAATCTAAAATTATGGACTGAATTAAGGACTAAGATTATGAGTAAGATGTAAGAGAAGATGATTAATGGTTGATATAATTAAATTGATGAAGAATGTATTTGTTTTGATGATCTAGGTTTGACATTAGATTGATTTATTGATGAGATAGATAAGCATTAAGTGATTGGATAAAGTTGAAGGAATGTAAGTTAGAAATGGAATAAATAGACTGTATTTGTTATGGAGGTTTATTTGACAGATGAGAGAGCCCAGAAGTCGATTGATAATAATTTATAATTAAATTATTATTATTATTTATTTAATTTCTATGCCGCCCTATTCCAAAGAACTCAGGGCGGCTCACAGCATGATAGAAATTACAATAAACACATATCTATAAAAAACCCTTGAGCTAAAAGAAACCAATCACTCCACAAACATACACAGAAACATACACTGGCTAGGGGCAAGGTGTTAGCTGCCCCAGGCCTGCCGGCAAAAGTATGTTTTAAGCAATCTACGAAAGGCGAAGAGGGTGGGGGCGACACGGATCTCCGGGGGAAGTTGGTTCCAGAGGGCCGGGGCTGCAACAGAGAAGGCCCTTCCCCTAGGCCCCGCCAGGCGACACTGTCTGGCTGACGGGACCTGGAGAAGGCCCTAACCGGCCGCTGGGATTCATGGGGCAGCAGACGGTCCCGTAAATAACCTGGTCCAATGCCATGTAGGGCTTTATAGGTCATAACCAACACTTTGAATTGGGTTCGGAGACCAATTGGCAGCCAATGCAGCTCGCGGAGTGATGCCGAAATGTGGGCATTTCTAGGCAAGCCCAACACTGCTCGCGCGGCTGCATTCTGCATTACCTGAAGTCTCCGAACATTTTTCAAAGGTAGCCCCATGTAGAGAGCATTGCAGTAGTCGAACCTCGAGGTGATAAGGGCATGAGTGACTGTGAGAAGAGACTCCCGGTCCAAATAGGGCCGCAACTGGTGCACCAGGCGAACCTGGGCAAATGTCCTCCTCGCCACAGCCGAAAGATGATGTTCCAAATTTAGCTGTGGATCGAGGAGGACGCCCAAGTTGCGGACCTTCTCCGAGGGGGTCAAAAGCTCCCCCCCAGGCTAATGGACGGATAGATTGAAATATCCTTGGGAGGCAGAACCCATAGCCACTCCGTCTTGTCGGGGTTGAGTTTGAGCCTGTTGGCACCCATCCAAACCCTAACAGCCTCCAGACATCGGCACATCACTTCCGCTGCTTCACTGAAATGACACGGGGTGGAGATGTAAAGCTGGGTATCATCAGCATACTGATGATATCTCACCCCGTGTTGTCGGATGATCTCGCCCAGTGGTTTCATGTAGATATTAAACAGCAGAGGGGAGAGGACCGATCCCTGAGGGACCCCACAAGGGAGGAACCTAGGGGTTGACCTCTGACCCCCTGCCAACACCGACTGCGACCGACCAGTGAGGTAGGAGGTGAACCACCGCAAAACAGTGCCTCCAACCCCCAACCCCTCCAGTCGGTGCAGAAGGATACCATGGTCAATGGTATCGAAAGCCGCTGAGAGGTCAAGTAGCACCAGGATAGTGGATAATCCCCTATCCCGGGCCCGCCAGAGATCATCCGTCAGCACGACCAAAGCAGTTTCCGTGGAGTAGCCGAGCCTGAATCCTGACTGTTGAGGGCCCAGATAATCGGCCTCATCCAAGGACCGTTGGAGCTGGAGTGACACCACCTTCTCAACAACCTTCCCTATAAAGGGAAGATTGGAGACAGGACGGTAGTTGTTTAAAACAGCTGGGTCCAGGGAAGGCTTCTTGAGGAGGGGGCGCACAATTGCCTCCTTGCAGGGAGCCGGAAAGGACCCCTCCCTCAAAGAAGCGTTGACAATCTCCTGAACCCAGCCCCGCGTCACCTCCCTGCTGGCCGAAACCAGCCAGGAGGGGCACGGGTCCAATAAACAGGTGGCGGAGCTCACAGCTCCAATGGCCTTGTCGACTTCATCAGGTGCCACCGGGTCAAACTCCTCCCACACAACAGGATCAAGACGAGTCCCTGTCATCTCGACTGAATCATTATCAGCCGATACTGCATTCCAAATGAAAGGAATTAAGGCCAATCTAAGACTATGGGTTGAATTAAAGATCAATTTTATAAGTAAGTTGTAAGAGAGGATGTTTAAATGAAGATATATTAAGATATATTAAGATATATTAAATTGATTAAGAACATAATTTTTCTTTTTGAATTGAGGGATTTATTGTTATTGATATTATTTGTTTATTTTTTTTAAAAAAAAGAATGGTATATATTAAACTTGATGGTTTGGGTGATTTTATATAACCTCTCAATGGATTGAAGTGATTTAAGATTTGACTTAGATTGATGGTTTAGATGTAAATGATAATTATTATTCTTAACAAGATGAGTTGTTTGTTTTGTTTAATGGATTGAATTGATTTAGAGAGTGTATATAGTATATAGTTTAAAATTCTTGTTAGGATTATATAATAATTTTGTTTGATGTAGTGGGGTTTTCTTTTGTTGTACCCTGTACTCACTCTGGGAAGTCGGGGGGGGAGGGTTAGGGAGGGTTTATAATTTTATATATGATGTTTTCTCAACTGTAATTGGGGTTGGTGGAAGAATATATGTAATTACTGTTATTAAGGGGTTGCTCGGGTGGCCTCTGGGCACCACATCTGATGGAAAAGAGGAAGGAGGAGTGAAGGCTGATGTAAGTGGAAGTTGATAAGAAGGGGGAAGAGTAGGATGGAGATAGAGAAGGATGAAGAAAGAAGAGAAGGAGGGAGGAAGGTAGGTAGTTAGTTGGTAAGTGAGGGGGGAAGGATAGGGTTGGGGGGATGTGGTGGTGGGGGTGCCGAGCAGTGATGTTAATTGTTTGGGATGATTATTTTCAGTTGAGTTATTAGTATTAGATGTATTGAACAATGTATTTATGTTTTGTTTATGGATGATTGTTTATTTTAATACTATGATTTGATTTGACTAATTTTTTTTTCTTCTGTAAAATTTAAAAAAAAACCAATAAAAATATATTTAAAAAAAACAAACAAATGAGAATGAAAAAAAATTAAAGTGCTAAGATGATAAAAGAAATATAAAATGATAAAAGAAATTCTATTTTCATATGCAGTTCTCCAGCACTTGGAGATGGAGAATCCACCAATGGGTTAAGACTGTACTCCTGCCCAATCAGATCAAGTCAGCCAAAGCTGCGACGCCCGTCCTGGACCATAGAGATCCCAGTTTTTGACTTGATCTGGCCCAGGATGGACATGCAGCGTGGCTCCTAGGCAGGTACAGTCTCCATTGGTGGATTCTCTCTTAAAGGGCAGTATAGAGTAGTGGTTATCAAAGCCCTAAATTCCCTCCTTTAATAAGAGCCTTGGAGACTTGCTCCCAGCTCTCTTAACTAAGGGAATCTAGGCAACTAGCTTTTCTACAAGGAAGGGGCTCCTTCCTTCCACTCCCCCCTCCCCCATTTCAAGTTAACTCCAAGCGATCAGGGCTAACGGCTGTTAGCCCAGCCAGCTGAGTTCTCTTATTCAAGCAGCCAAACTCAGCTCACCTCCCGGGATCGCGGGGAAACAGCCAGAGCTCCGCGGGGCCCAGACGAGGCTGTCAATTGGAGCAAAACAAGGGGGTGCGCGCGCGGCACAGCACAAACGTGAGGCAGGCCTAAATTGCTGGGAGGGCCTTAATGAGCCCCAAACCCAGCGCTGATCAGCTGGCCAGCGGGTGAGCGTAGGGCGCGCAGAAAGCGGTTTCAGAGCACTGGAGCGCTCCCGGGAGGCCCACGGTAAGGCGGCTGTTCCGTTTTCATGACAGCCATCTTGGCCACATGGCCTCAGCCTCCCAGGGGAATGGGGGAAGGGGAGCCTTCCCCAGTCACCACACCCCCCAGCAAGGCCCTCCCAGGGGCACAACCCAAGCGGGCGCTTCCTGACCAGGCCCTCGGCTGACGGCCACCTTCGGGCCTACGCTCTGGAAGGCTTCCCTATTAACGGCTGCCATCTTGTTTGATCCAACCAGGCCCTCTAGCTGAGGCCTACTACAGCAGGCCCCTTTACACCTTCACTCAACCAGATCAGCCGATCTGGTGGCTCATTTGAACACCCGGCCTGACCCCTTTTTTAAGTTCTGGTGTCTCCTATTGTCTGCTAGTCACCTTGGTACAGTTGGCTCCACTCGGATTCCAGGCACCCCCAGTAGTGTGTCTGTCCTTATCTGAGTAACTATATATGGATTCCAGGTGCCCCCTGTAGTGTGTTTGTCCTTATCCACAGTAGATCAGGCTGGATTCCAGGCACCCCCAGTAGTGCACCTGTCCTTATTCATACAGAGGCTGTACCTGGGTTCCAGATGTCCCCTGCAGTACGCCTGTCCTTACCCAGCGTGCAATACTCTCTAGATACCTGGAGCCCCCTGTTGTGTTCCAGTGCTATCAGAGAATGGAGGAGGCTTCTCTAGCCCCAACAGGAGCCTTGCCATCCTCATCAGGACAACCTGGTCTGGAAGGCATTGACAAGACGGCAGCCAAATCTAAGGTCAGATCTGCCACCAAGATTTCCAAAAGGTCAGACAAGCAGGACAAGAGGAGGTACCAGGCCTTGGAAAAGGAATTCACCAAGGCACAGAAAAGAGCGAGGTTTGCATCCCAGCCCAAAGGCCTAGCCTTAGAGCTACCTCTTGGCCCATCAGCCTCTCCCCAGAGGATTTGGTCAATGGGGGAACCCCCGCACTCTCCCGCACAGTATGGCACAGGCGAGCTCCTCTCTGTGGCCCAAGCCCCAGCTGCACGGGCGCCTCAAGAGACCTCCAAGGCCTCATTCACCCTCACAGCAGCAGGGATCTGCCCAAGCGAGCAGACTACGTTCCTGACAGAAGACCGCCTAGCCCTACTGATCGCTCAGACGGTAGATCGAGCCCTGGATGCCAGGGCCCAGACCACCAGACTGGTGACCACCTCTCACAGGCACATTCAACAGCCTGAGACGGAGGCCTACGATAGCCCTTCCTCCCCTTCTGAGTCTCTAGTGTCTGAAGACTCCTATCTCGATCAGCCGGCCATGGAACAGGGAATACTAATGTCCGAGGAGGAGGAGGAGGAACCACCAGAGGCCCCTGCCTTTGGGGGCCTATTCAACCCCTCCTTCTTCATTAGCCTGCTACGCAAGGCCACATCCACCACTCACCTGGGACCTAAGCCTCCCACGACAACACCCCTGATCCACAGGATTCGGAGGCGGACCCTAACTTCGTAGAACTGGTCGTGACGCAACACCGCATCCCTTGCCCCTCCCTGTTCCTGAACGCAATCAGGAAACAATGGGCATCACCGGCCTCTCTTCCCATTCCGGGTAACACGGACAAGAAACTGTACAGTGTCGCCAAGAAATTGGAAGAGACATTGGAAGTGCCTATGGTGGATGAGCCCCTAGGGCCCCTAGTATCATCCACAGCCATTTCTGGGGACTTCTCTGAGGTCCTTAAAGCTGAGGATCGTAAGTGCAAGTCCACCTACCACAGAACACACCAAGCATCCGCATGGGCGATCAGAGCGGCAACCTCCACTTCCTTCTTTAGCAGGGCCTCCCTCTGTTGGCTCCGGCAGCTACAAACCCAGACCCCAGAGGAGGATATCTGGACACATCAAGACCTTAGTAAGTTGGTGGCGGCCACAGAGTACACTGCAGATGTGACCCTCCAGGCCACCAGGTTTTCCTCCAGGGCTGTGGCGTCCAGCATCACTGGCCGACGTATGCTCTGGCTGAAGCATTGGCAAGCCGATGCAAAATCCAAATGGAAGCTAGCAGCGGCTCCCTATCAGGGAGGCAAGTTATTTGAGGACGCTTTGAATCCCTACGTAACCGAAAACAAGGACAAACGTAAGGTCCTTAATCACCTGCTCAAAAAACAGGACAAGCGCTCTGGATTCTATCCACGATGGCAGTCCTTTTGTGCGGGAGCTAGATATAGTTACCCCCAGACCCAGACAGCAACCCCAGGGGAAGTGCCCCTTTTGAGGGAACAACAGGCCATTTGACGCACCAGATGACACCCCACCAACACCTCCCATAGGGGGCAGGTTCTCCTTGTTTGCCCACCAGTGGGAGGCCACCACCACGGACGCATGGGTGCTCAGCACCATCCGTCACGGTCTTGCCTTAGAATTTGTCACCAACCCCCCCAAACCGGTTCCTCTCTTGCCCATACCCCCGGAACCGAACAAAGAAGGGGTTGATGAATGAAGCAGTTCATCATCTACTTCGCATACGGGCCATAGAACCGGTACCGCAGGGCCAGAGAGGTCAAGGATTCTACTCCATCCTCTTTGTCGTCCCAAAGGCGTCGGGGGGATGGAGAGCTATTCTAGACCTCAAGGGATTGAACTATCATCTTGCATACCACAAATTCAAGATGCAAACGCTCCATTCCATCCTGGAAAGCGTAAGAAAGGGGGACCTCCTGACGTCTATCGACCTCACAGAGGCATGCCTCCATATCCCGATCTCCCTGGCCCACTGACGGTTCCTACGATTCACCTACAAGGGACGCCACTTTCAGTACAGGGCGCTCCCATTTGGCCTGTCATCGCCCCCCCAGGGTGTTCACCAAGATCCTGGTGGTTCTAGCGGCACACCTGAGAATGATACCGATCAGAGTCCAATGATATTTGGACGACATACTAATCCAGTCCACATCCACAGAGTCCGCTCTGTCGAATCTAGACCGGGTGGTAGAGCTGCGTCAGAACCATGGATTCTCGGTAAACTTCCCCAAGAGCCACCTGGTTCCTTCAACAAGATTACTACACCTCGGTGCCATCATAGACACCGTGGAGTGCTGGGTATACCTATCCCCAGAGCGCCAGGACAGCATAAGAGAGTCAGTCTCCCGGATTCACAGAAGTCGGTCCGTAGCGTTGGCCACTCTCTCCCAACTGTTAGGGAAGATGATTTCGGCCATCGCCATAGTACTGTGGTCCAGGCTCCACACCAGGGAGCTGCAATGGTTCATGCTCCCCTTCCAGAGCAGAACCTCAGCGCTTCCCATCAAAGAGTACAACCCCCGCCACAGGTACTGCGATCCCTCAAGTGGTGGCTATCACCAGCCACACGCAGAGGGTCAGGCTTCAAGGAGCCGGACCGGATAGTGCTCACGACAGACGCCAGCCTGTTCGGCTGGGGAGCACATCTCGGCTCATAGTGGACACAGGGCCGGTGGTCCAGTTCGGACCTCCATCACAACATAAACTGGCTCGAGCTACGGGCCATCCACCTGGCCCTCCGCCACTTTCAAAGCCGAGTGGCATGCCACCATGTCCTGGTCCTCGCGGACAATGTGGCAGCCAAGGCTCACATAAATCAACAGGGAGGCACCCGGTCCCGGAGCCTCCTGGCCGAGGCTCTCCTACTGGGAACTGGGCAGAACACAATCTAGCCTCCATCAAGGCTGAGCACATATCAGGAGAAGCGAACACTCAGGCCGACTACCTGAGCAGGACAATTGTGGATCACTCAGAGTGCAGCATTCACCCGAGGATCTTCAAGGAAATTTGTCACTGTTTTGGACTACCGCAGGGGACCTCTTTGCATCCCTGCTTAATGCTCAGCTGCCTTGCTTCTTCTCACGGTTTCCATCCACAGGGGCAGAGCAGACAAACCCATTTGGGGTCGCACGACCATTTCGCGGGGGTCGCCGGACACCGCGGACCGCCATTTTGTTTTTTTTATTTTTATTTATTTTTATTTTTTTAAATTTATTTATTTATTTTTTTTATTTTTTGGCGTGCGCGCCGCGCATGCGCAGATCCACCCGTCGCGCCGGAAAAAAAATAAAAATAAATAAAAATTAAAAAAAATTTAAAAAATAAAAATAAAATGGCGGCCGCGACGGGTGGATCTGCGCATACGCGGCGCGCGCGACGAGCCGATCCGCGCATGCGCAGATCCGCCTGTCGCGCCGAAAAAAATTTAAAAAAAATTTTAAAAATGGCGGCCGCGGTGGGCGCATGCGCGTTGCGGCCGCCATTTTTTTACTTTTTTAATTTTTTTTGCACGTGCGCACGCGCACACCCGGGTCAGGGTCGCAGCGTGCATGGGCGGGGCAAGTGGGGTCTCAACCTGAGAAAGGTTGACAACCACTGATATATAAGATATTGGTGACAATAAAATTGATTTTTTAAAAGTAGAAGTAATTAACTTTATGGATGCTGATTACTTCTGGCAAAAATTTAGTTTTGACTGAAGTTGATCCCAGCAGAAGACTTATCTTGGGCACTAGTTCATTGCATTTCCATTCAGTATATTCTCTCATTCTTCTCCAAATATTTGATTGGAAAATAAATGTCTCTATGTGATAACTGAAAATAATTCAATATTTAAGGAGAAAAGAAAAGAAAAAATGAAACTATTTTCTTAAAAGGAGGGGGGAGTGCATAAAAGTTGGAGGAGTGGGGAATGAAAAGACTACCAGTATCTTTAACAGCCACAGTTATTTGCAAAAGTCTGGTTTGAAAAGAACTCTGGGAAGCACTGAATCAAATTGGTGGTCCATCTGGTTCAGTTTACTGATTGGTAAAGATTATGACAGCCTGAAGATGCCATGGATATGGGTCCCTTTGCATAGAAAACAGTGAATTGCATCCATTCATCCTTGTTTCATTTACACTAGTTTTAGCCATTGAGCCTTGATTTAATATAGAATTCTCCTGATTCACCATTTAGGTAGATGCTGGTATAAGGAGCTGACACACTCAACATGTTATATTGCAAAGTCTTGGCTTCAGGCTTAATAAAGATAAGCACTAAGGAGCCTTGGGGAAGACACTGCTCCTCTTCATTTGTTCAGCTCTACCGGTAGGCTCCTCCCAGTGGCAATACAGCACTAACTGTCCCTCCTTTCAACTGGCCCTGCTTGACCATATACCATAAACTGTTCACATGGGAGAGAGAAGTGGCAGGCAAAGACAACAGCAGCTCCTGTTTCAGTCCAGCTTTTCTTTCCTTTTCCCAGGACCATCTGCCAATAACCCTATTTGCTTGTGATGTGATACCCTGTTTCAGTCTTGTCTTACTATCGTTCTTCTGCTGAATTGAGATTAGGTTGGAAAGATTAAAAAGTGGGGGCACATTATTCATATTTGATCTCTCTGCCAAAAAATGGCACGTAGGAAGGCCAACTATAAAAAAAATGAACCATAAACATAATTAATAACGTAATTCAATACATTCGGAACCACCAACATCCTCTCAAGAAAGTAACCAGAAAACACCAGCCAAAAAAATCAACCTAAATGAATTTATGTTTGCCCATGAGAGGAAGATAGCAGAAAGGGAGCAGGTTTGACAAGAGTCCCAACTCTAGCAACAGTCACAAAGAGAAGATCTTCTACGCAAGTTCCTGAAAGAAAGAATAACATGATCTTTCAGACCATTTTGTCCCACGTTATGTACAGCTTTAGGAGGTAGAACCTCCATTTTGAATTGTGTTCAGAAACAGACTACGATCTAGCAAAATAACAGCATATATTCAAGGTCTCACACAAATTGGCCTGGAAGTAATTTCACCAGAATACAACATGCAGGGAAACCTACATAATATAAATAGACTGGGAACAGCCATCATGCCTGGATGTTTTGAATATGCTTCTTCCTTAGAAGAAGAAATTCATCAGTCCCCAGTACTACTGTGCAGATCTGGAGATCCAATCAAATGTATCTAGGGTAAGTAATTCAAGAAGAGTCAAAGTGCAAATGATATGGTAAGTTACAATTGTTCCGTTTCTGGTCATAAAATCCAGTATTTAGAACGAATAAATGTATATACCTCTAACTTTAGACAAGGGTCATTTCATTTAGTTTTATTTTTAGATTCTGAATTAAAACTGGATCTAGAAATGTATGTGTGTGTAAGATATAGAGAGCAACAAAGTTGATTAGGGGACTGGAGGCTAAAACATATAAGGAACGGTTGCTGGAATTGGGAATGTCTAGTTTAATGAAGAGAAGGACAAGGGGGGACATGATAGCAGTGTTCCAGGGGCTGCCACAAAGAAGAGGGAGTCAAGCTATTCTCCAAAGCGCGTGAAGGCAGGACAAGAAGCAACGGATGGAAATAACCAAAGAGAGAAGCAACCTAGAACTAAGGAGAAACTTCCTAACAGTTAGAATAATTAACCAGTGGAACAACCAACCTCCAGAAGTGGTGAATGCTCCAACACTGGAAGTTTTTCAGAAGAAACTGGACAGCCATTTGTCAAAAATGGTATAGGGTTACCTGCCCGAGCAGGGGGTTGGACTTGGTGACCTCCAAGGTCCCTTCCAATTTTTTATTATTATTATTATTATTATTATTATTATTATTATTATTATTATTATTATTATTATTATACAAAAAATCCCAACCACATTCAAATTAAAAGAAAAATCCTTAGAGTTATGTTTTGACAGGTCACTTGTTAAAACTTCTTTTTGGGAAGGGAAGAACCTGTCAGAACTTGTAACATCCCTGGATTATTTTAATAAGAACATATGACTTACTTGTTTAGCTTCTGAAACATGCATTGCCTTCTACAAGATTGTGACTGATTTCCCATGTTTGTTCCACGAATCTGTTGCCCTTTCCCTCCACCCCTTATGATTTAAGTTTAAAACTGGCAATTATAGAGGAGGAAAGAAATGAAGAATATATTGAGAATAGTTAAGCATTTAAATGTGGGAAGAGCTGTCAAGAAGCCAATAAGGACACCTGGGAGCTGGCTCTAGTGAAGATGCCTAGAATAGATGCCATATGAGTGTTAATCCTATATAAACTAGAACAACTTTGCATGCCATCCACTTCCCATCTGCCACAGGGCAGTGCCAGCATGAGCACAAAGGAATAAACCAATATTAAGCCCCACTTTTTCGTTTACTTCAGTTGCACTTTCTGTTATGAAAGGTAGTTTAAGAGGTCTCTATTGACTTCCGGTTTGGGTTGCAGTGGCTGTAGGCACTCTTTGTTACCTGCTTTTCCTCTGCCGGTAGACCCTTAATCGGGTTGAAAAGTGACCCTGGAGGGGTGACTACCGAAGAGGAGGACTCTCGTTGATTGCAGGGAAGGAGGAGGCAGTTCCTTCCGCGGTCCGAGGCAGCTCCTCAGGGCCGACGGAGGGAAAGATCGGCCAGTAACATGGCCGATTATTTAGCTGCTCCAGTTGAAAGTCAAAAGAACATCTAAGTGTTAAGAAACCATCGTGGATGATACCGGTGAGATTTTTCCCTCTCTCCTTCTGCCTAACTACTCTCCTGTCAAAAGCCTTTTGGAATTACTTCCCTGCTTTGAAAGAGCTGCCTTTGTTTATCTGGGGAAAAGAGCTTTCCATAACAAAGGAAAAAACTTCTTATTGACTATTTTTACTTTTGGCTACTTGGGGGCCCTGGAAAAATCCTTGTCATAAAACTTTATTATTATATCTTCTAAGCTGGAGAATAGTGTCTTCCTATGTCTTGGACTTACTTTTTTAAAGGGATAAATCTTTATTGTTTGAAAAAAACAACAACTCTAAGAGAAGCCGGAAAAGAGACTCCATAGCTCTGACTTTGCTAATCTCATTCTTGATGTCTAGAAGAGACTTTCATAGTTTACTGAGGACATCTTGTGGAGAAATTTAATTGTAACTGTTTTTTGTTTGTGTTACTATTGAAATGGAGAAATCATACTCACAACTCAACTGTAAATTCATACTGGGGAAAAATTATGAAGCTACTGAGGAAATATGTTCCCAAATAAGAGAGAGAACTGCAGAAATAATAAACAGAAATTTTACTGTGAATTTACAAACTGACCTTCAGACTCTACTTGATCATTCTACAGACCAAAAAGCAACAGAAGAAGAATTAATTTATATACAACCTATGGAGACTTTGGATGACCAAAAAATGATTGTAACTAAACTATCTACAATTGCAAAACTAACAGAAATGGACTTGAAATTACAACTGTTGGAGAATTATGACAACCTTGATAATCAACTATTAATTATAAAATTGGACATGATTGAGTGTTTTATCCAGCAGACAGGAACTAGGCATCAAAAACAGAGGATGGGAGGTCTTTTACTGACCCAAATGATATTACAAGCAATAATGGGAGATCTATTTGCTGAAATAGAGGCTTTGTTATGGAAGCCTTCTTGGCATAGGAAGAAAGCCAGAATAAGACTAAAAAGAGAAACTTAAAATTATATGTAATGGATTAAAAAGGTTTTGAGAAATATGGACTGATTTAAGGATTAAGATTTAGAGTTGAAAATTTGTGATTATTAGAATATATATATTAAACAGAGTAAGAATGTATTTTCATGAATAATATGTTTATTTCGTAATGGAATGAGAATAAGAATATGAAAGAGGCTTTTAGAAATTCAGATAGCTTTAACAACTAATTGAGTGTGTTAAGTTAGTAAGACAATGTTTTGTGTAATAATAGGTGTGTTCTTTTTTTTAGATATGATAATTATTTGAATGAGATTTAAATGCTATTTGAAGTAATAAGAGAGATCTGTGATAAAATCAATGGTTTATGAGATTATGAATTAGAATATACCTGGATTAGTATTTTAAAAAGGATACCTGAAGTGATAATACGTTTAGAACATAAGAACATAAGAAGAGCCATGCTGAATCAGGCCAAAGCCCATTGAGTCCAGCATTCTGTGTCACACAGTGGCCCACCAATTGTACATGGGGATCTTGAGCAGAAAGAGAAGGCAAAACCCTCCCTTTCCCTTGACCCCCAACAAATGGTACTCAAGGGAATCCTGCCTGCCTCAACCAACATAGAGGCGGCACATGGACATCCGTTTTAATAACCACCGATACACTTATCTAAGGTTAAGTTGGACTATGTTAATTGTAAATTAATAAAGCTCAAGGATTTATAGATATGTAATATAGAAATGGATTATGTTAAATAGGTTATATCATTTGAGGGAAATAGAGAGGGAACATTTAATGTATTTACTTGAGCTATTATATGATTTTGTTTTTGGATGATTGACCACCCAACCACCATGGTGTGTCTTGAGCATTCTGTTGTAAAAGTTAAAAAAAAAAACAATAAAATTTGTTATAATAAAAGAGGTCTCTATTCATCAGTTGCAATAATATCTTGTGGGTCTGCAAACATGTTTAGGAAAATGCCCCTTCAAAAACAGTAGCTCATAGCTATTCTCCATGCTTATGCAGAGATAAATTATTTCTTCCATCATGATGCAGCTGCAGTGACATCCTGTCGGAATAGGTTAGCATTACTTTGGAAATTCTAGGACATCCCACTTCTGCTGTCAGATGAATCCTTCCCTCCAGGCACAAGAGTACGTTGAGAATGATATATCTGAAGAGTCCTGCCTGGCTACCCTGATTTCCCCATTGTCAGACTGCCAGGCTGTAATTAGAAGCAATGCTGCTTGCCTTTGTAAGATTTCACCATCAAGACATCAGTGTAGTGAAACTCTGCTGTTTTAAGCTGATGAGAATAAATTATTCTTTCCTGTGAGCTATTAGATCTGTTCCATTCCTTTTAGAAGCAGATTTCAAAAGGTGGATAACAATGGGAATTTCATGCCCCAAAGAAAAGGATGCCTTTGTTCTCAAAAGTCTGCTCCAAATTTGTAAATGAAATCTGGCTTCCTATCAACGTTCAAACATACTGGCATCGTCTCAATATAAACTATATTGGATACCAGGTGTTTCTCAAAATTGAGAGTATTGAAGGCATTGTCAGAGGAGATACAATGTTATACCAAATTAATAGAAGTGTCAGTAGCAAAATTGTTATTAACAGATGACTGACCACGGCAAAATTGCAGGAGAGAAGAATTGGGTTGCTGCATTCTGGTCACCAAATCCTGCTCAGTTTTGAGCCATTTACATATTACTTTATTTATTCTCACGATTGCTTTGTTTCCATCATTAGCTATAATCAGTGCTTTTTTTATAAAAAAAAAAAGTGCTGGAACTCACACACGTCATACAACCCGCCTTGCCTGCCCTACAAGGTTCCATCCAAAAAAGGTGCTGGAACTCCATTCTGGGCGTTCTATGAGAAAAAAAGCCCTGGCTATAATTATATTCAGTAACAAAACTTCAGCTCCATCTTTGTACAAATTCCATAATTCAATCCCAATTAGTTTTATTATATGTTTTACTTTCTCATAATCTTTCATCAGTAAAAAAAAATGGAGTAACTTTCACAAATTCATACACCGTGATGACTTGTTGAAAGCCAAAATTCTGGACTATGCATCCTCAGCCTGGCATAACACTATAGTGTACTTCCCAACTTTTGCTCTTTCTTATTTCAAACTCTTTCAGTTAGAATTTCACAAATCAGTTTCACAAGTATGCTGAAATCTCTTCCTCTGCAGTGGTTGTTTTTTTTTTTGTTTTGTTTTTGCATTCACTCTTGCTAATTTCTGTTTGTATAAGAGAACAATATCAACATTCCTGCAGTTGTGAAGCAAAAACATAGAATACTCATGTACATTAAATAGGTAGGTCAGCTCTTCCATAAGCAATTCATAATAATAGTTTTATCATTTCCCCAGTTATACTATCCAAATCAGAACCATTACCATTATGAAGATTCTTAGAGCATCTGTGATTTCTTTTTCATCCTAATAGAGAGCCTAGAAATTCTTAGTATTACACATTATGATTATGAATTATAGTTGTAGATTAAAAAAGTACCAAATGTTGTTATTAATTCATTTAGATCCCCATTATGTATCTGTAGAATTTACATCAAGCACTATGACGTTCAGTGGTAAGATAAGCCAAATTCAAAAGAGGACAAATGTTTTTCACAAAATAGAAGTTGAAGGATTTATTATAATGGCTAGTTGCACAGTCAGCCAGATGTTTAGACTGGGTTTCACATTTTTTATCCATCTACAGAGTGTTTCCCAAGCACCTGGGATGGGCCAGTGATGGTGTTAAATGTATTGTCTCATGATGTTCCAAGTAAAGCTGTCTTCTGCAATTGATGGTAATTTTTGTTTTGGGATTAGTACTATCTTTGCTTTCTTTTGCCACAGTCATTCTATATCCATTTGCAGGCTTTTATATTTTATGATTGTTCTCCAGTTCTTCTTCTTCTTCTTTTTTTTTTTTTTGTACTGTCCCTGGATACTGCCGAGTGGTGCATCTACTATCCAGACATTTTTGTCTTTTTTTTTTTCACGTTTTGCCTGGACTTTAAAACCCACCACTCACACCGTAAGTCAGAAACAGATTTTTAAAAAATAGAGAAACGAAACAGGCACACAGTGTTGAAATCCACAGTGACAAGCCATATTATTGACAATTGTTAAGTCTGGGGTATTGTGTGGCAGGTGCTTGTCTATTTGAATTCTAAAGTCCCAGAGCATTTTAGCATTTTCATTTTCTACAACTTTGTCTATGTAGTGATCCCACCATTTCTTGCTTGCAAACATACGGTATTTCTTGCAACTATTGCAATACATTGTTGATACTTTGCCATGCTGTTATTTGAAATTTATAGGTACAGTCTTCTTGCAGCAACTAACTAGGTGGTCCACTGTTCCTTCAGCTTCTTTGCGGAGATGGCATTTGCTGTCTGTTGCTGTTTTCTCAGTTCTGACTTTATCTGCATTTGTTCTTAAGGCTAAGTCTTGTGCAGCTAGCAATAGCCCTTCTGTCTCTTTCTTGTTATAAAATTTGTTAGAAGTGTATCCCACCTTTCCTCCAGGAACTCAAGGACTATGTTGTCTGTTGAATTTCACTTAAGGCTCCTTGGTCTGTGTTAGCATTGGCTTTTAGTCTATGATGACTTACATAAGTGGTTGGCTATGAGTATTCCTCTGTATTGTATGGCATAGCCAATGTTCAAGGAAGAGGACAGCTAACATTTGGAACTGCTGCAGCTTGCTGTGCCTGAGTGGTAAGCCATGCTAGCTTCTCACCAAGCCATTAAGGGCTAAATTTATAGCATGTTCATTATTGATATAGAGAGAGATCAAAATGGGCCAACTGAAAATGGGCTGAGCAAGTAATTTTGAAGTAATCCATAAGGAATACAGAGATATTTTCCTGGCTGAGAAGGAAATCCTCAATGGACCCAAGTAAACTAGAAATAAGAAAAGAGTCTTAGAATAAGCTGTCTTAAATTTCAGCATGCAGCTACTATATATTAATGAAGCTTTGCTTTGATCCATAAATAATTGGCTGCATTGGCTGCCAATTGGTCTCCGAACCCAATTCAAGTGTTGGTTATGACCTATAAAGCCCTACATGGCATCGGACCAGGTTATTTACGGGACCGTCTGCTGCCTCATGAATCCCAGCGGCCGGTTAGGGCCCACAGAGTGGGCCTTCTCCAGGTCCCGTCAGCCAGACAGTGTCGCCTGGCGGGGCCTAGGGGAAGAGCCTTCTCTGTTGCGGCCCCGGCCCTCTGGAACCAACTTCCCCCGGAGATCCGTGTCGCCCCCACCCTCTCCGCCTTTCGTAAATTGCTTAAAACATACTTTTGCCGGCAGGCCTGGGGCAGCTAACACCTTGCCCCTAGCCAGTGTATGTTTGTGTGTATGTTTGTGGAATGATTGGTTTCTTTTTTAACTTAAGGGTTTTTATATTTATGTATTTTATTGTAATTTCTATCATGTTGTAAGCCGCCCTGAGTTCTCCGGAATAGGGCGGCATAGAAATTAAATAAATAAATAATTAATAATAATAATAATAGTAATAATGTTGAAAAAGCTCAAAAATTTAGGAAAAATTAATTAGCTATGTGTGCACTTTATAAGTGGGTTTGTTTTTAAAATTCCTTTGGTGAAGTTCAGGTTGAAGATACTAAACATACTTAAAAATACTTACCAATAAGTGTTTAGGTACCTTAAGGATTTGCCAACTTCTCTGAAAGCTATGTAGGGAAGATATGTATCTTCTTTTAGAGCACAATTAAATTTGGTCTACAGCTGCATGAAAATCATATGAAAAGATGTACACTTTTCATAAAAAATGAGTACACAGTTTTCAAGCGAGATGTGAATAGAAACTACATTCATACTGTCTTAGGAGTATAAAGGGCATATATCTCTTAAATTGGCATCCTGTACTTAAGATTCCTTGGGGAGATAGAATCATGCTAAATGTCATCATGAATTTTTATATTTATGTAATATATTCTGAACTCATATCCAGTTTTATAGGAGTACATAAGTAATTGCTGAGGGGGCTTTTTCTACCTTCAAAACAGCAGGGATTGTATGTTAGGACAGCAACTCCTCATAAAGTGATGCATCTCCATTTAAGAAGACATCCCATAGTTATAATCTGCTTCATTTCATCTCCAGCAACTTTTGACTGAAGCATAAGACTCAAATTAACAAAAAGTTAAGCAGTGCTGAGGAAATGGCACCAAAACAATGTATGTGCAAAAAATAAATATAAACCTTTAAAAAATGTGAATAGTGTTCTTGAGCTTGATGCCTATCTGACAAATCCACCAGATGAGAGAGAAGGGTTCTTAGTGGGGTGAGATCTGCATTTTTACATTCCTCTAAAAATATTTCTTTTTTAAAAGATTTTTAAAATACAAACATCCTTATTTAACATTCTACGTACAGTATCTTGGAAAATAGAGAATTATTACTAGATCTTTAGTTCCTAGAAATCTGGCATCTAATTTCAAGTGAGTCAGTGGATAGCTAATTCCTTTGTTATATCTATACCTGTTCTTAGCAGTTGGGGCTGTCTTCTGTTTCTTGCTATAATGAAAAATAACATCTGAGCTCTTTTCTTGAGGACATACATGCCTCTCATTTGCTTTAAAATTGCAAAAATGCATAAAATGAGGTGACATAATTAATTGAATGGATTAGGGGAAAATAATTTAAAATGTTGTCCTTAGCAATCACTGCACTGTAAATTTTTAGCAGTCTACTGTCAAGTGCAGTATAGAATTTCCTACTCATAGACAAGCAGTCTTTTGAATAATTCCAAAGGATATAAGTCAAAGGCAAATTAGCATCCCCTGGTAAATTTCAAAGGGATATGCAATGGAGGTTTCTTACTCCCAATTCTATAATGGAAACAACAAAAAGACAATTAGGATGTTGAAATAAAGATGAAATGGTGTGCAGAAGGGGAAATCTGAAGTAAGGTTTGTGTGTGTGTGTCTGTGTGTGTGTGTGTGTGTGTGTGTGTGTGTGTGTGTGTGTGTGTGTGCAAAAAAGTAAAGTTAGTTCTGATAATAAAAGGAATTGCTGGACTGAGCAAATGCTTATAGCACATGGATTTCTTGCATT
The DNA here is from genome assembly GCA_034064705.1 of Bothrops alternatus. Classification (NCBI taxonomy): domain Eukaryota; kingdom Metazoa; phylum Chordata; class Lepidosauria; order Squamata; family Viperidae; genus Bothrops; species Bothrops alternatus. Next base: position 608,012 of record JARGCV010000041.1, on the reverse strand, counting down.
TGTACCTCTTACCTTATCATTGATTTATCACTAATAGAACTCCGTATTCTAAAACCTGGTGTTCTAATTAAAAGAAAGGGGGGGGGGAAGAATTTCCAGGGACTTAACATATTGGCTCCAGATTTGAGCAGCAGAGGCCATCTTCTGTTCCCTACCTACAGTAGTTTTACTGTATCTCATATGTAGTCTTTGTTGTTTGAAAGAGGTCACAGAAATGAGAAAAGGGAAGGAATATTTTCAGTGATGAGTATTAATATAAAAGCTAGAGTTGTATCTTAACTACTTCAGTTAAGGAGACAAGGTTTGACCATCTGACCTCAGACTTGTCAACTGAATTCTATTTTTGTTGTAGAAAATGTTAAAAGTAGCCATTCAGAATTAAACTTAAATTTATAAATTCCAGTTTCCGTTCTTTACATCTAAAACTGTTTAAATTCGCCTTTCTAGGACATTCATCAGGATAAGAAACATCGCCCCCTTTGTAATAATTGCAGACATTTGCATGTGTATATATGTGGCTTAGCCAGTCCTTGTTTTATTTGAGTAATGCTATATTAAGGGTCTTCTCTTTAAGTAAGGTGATGTATATTCAGTCCTTTTAGAATTGCAACAGACAAACATAGACATATGGAATATAGGATTATTTATTCTAGTTAACAGTGTTTCTTATTAGGAAAAATCACAAAGCATTGTTTGTGACTGGATATCTAATTCATCAGAAATTTTCAAGTAGAGAAAATGTAGTTAATCTAATTTCACATAAAAGCTGTGTCATAGTATATGTCTGATTACATGTATAAAAATAGAGGAATGCTTTTCTCATCTCCTTTCTTAATTTTTGGAATCTATATGGGTTTTTTTTTCTCTGCATTAAAAGCTTCAAGGTTTTAGGATCCCCAAATTTTGTCTAGCCTTTTCATTTCTTATTCCTCTATTTTTCAAACAGGAACAATGATGACATAAGTATGTCGATAAGGTTCTCAGTACTCCAGGTAGAATTGTCTGGCAACTGGATTTATTTTCTTACTGGTTTGAGACATTTCACTACCTATCCAAGCAGTTCTTCAGTCTGAACAAGTTAGTTAGGGGAATTTGAGTTGGCAGAGAGTTGTTGGAATGCGCCATTTCCTAAAATTCTCACACCAACCTCAGGGTTTCTTCTGCACCAACAGGAAAATAAATCCAGTTGCCATGACTCAATTTCCAGACAATTCTATCTGGATGACTGAAAATCTCCATTAATATATTGTCACACACTTTGGGGAAGAAATCCTGAGGAATACCCCTAAGAATTTAGGAGCTGCCACATTCCAATGATTCTCTGCTTACTCAGATTTCCCTAACCAACTTGTTCAGACTGAAGAAATTTGTTTGGATGGACAGTGAACCATTTCAAAGCAATAATAAAATAAGTCCAGTTGCCATGACTCAACATCCAGACAATGTTGATGTAACATCACTGTACTTTCAAGACCTAGGGCAATCAGATGGCTTGGTCAATGGCTGCCCTCTTTTAAATGCTACAATTGCACAAAGATGGAAAGAGCAACCTTGTGTGCTGAGGCTTGAAGACAAGCAGCCATTAGGTTTTATGTATTTGTATTCTCAGGATGATTCCCTGTTCTCTTCATGGCTTTGGGCATGAAGAACCATTCCTTCCAATGCACAAATCAAATATATGGGCATGTTTTTCAATTAAAGCAATTATATTTTATTGATGGTTGGTGGGATTTCCATTCACAGTTCTTAGAGTTATGATATATTGTCCCTGGAATCGACTGTATTTCTTCTTTTTCAATACAATTTCCTCCATAATGTAGAAGTTTAAAAAAAGTAAGATGGAATAAATGTCTGCAGTTTTTTATTGGACACTGCTTAACAGAGTTTAATTTTCAAAGTTGTTGCCCAAGTCTAAAAATGACTTCATTATGGAAGTCATAATATGCATTCTAGGTGAGTTCTTTGTTGACTGCATTAAACAGAATTTCTAAGACTTAATATTTCTATTATTCTAGTATTTTATAAGAGTTTGCATCTGCTTTATCTTATCTGGTGTCTGCTAATTCTAGATATAATGAATATTGATGAAACTGAATGTTGAGCATGTGTCATGTAATTAGTCTGTTTTTAAACCTATGTTTTGTTTTTATGTATTTATTTTTAGTGTACTGTTTTTATGTAGTAATGTCATAATCTAAGATGGATTTTTTTCCTGACAAGTTGCACTTATCTGCTAGAAAGCGTTTTTGTAGGAATTTTTTTCCATTTTTCAGGGACATATGCTCAGTCATATTCCATTTGTTTCTGGTATCAGACCTTTGATACCAAAAAGATGCTCATCAATTGATTATGGAAAGCTTCATATCAGATTAAACTGTTCATGCTTTTGAAATAAGGAAAAAAGCAATGAAAAAAATGCCATTTGAAATATCACCACACATTTGTAGAAAAGCAATGGAAAAAATGCCATTTGAAATATCACCACACATTTGTAGAAATGCCTCAATCAGGATGAAATTAAGACAGCAGAAAAAGAAAAATAGCACAAGAACAATCATATACTGTTTTCCACTATCCAGAATAGATGAACATTTGCAAGCATAGACTACTTAATATGTGCTCAGTGATGAGCCAGGGCTTGCTAGAATAGGCTGAAAAACAAAGAGGTTCATTAGGTGACTCACATTTAAGAAACATCAGAATATAATTCCAGAGGTGTGTTTAACAAACGAATGAAAATCTCAGACACATTTGGAGGGGGGGAGTGAAAATCTCTAACCGAGGCTGCAGCCTAGCAACAGCATGAGGTACCAATAGAGAAACTGGAACAGTCAATTCCTCTGGGGAAAACAAATGTGTTTCTAGTTTGATTTCCTTTGAAAAATTGCACAAAGGAAATAAGCAAAGAACCGTTCTTTCCACTTCTCCTAGTTTCTTACAGAAGCAGCATAAATGTTGCTGGTAAATACAGCATGCAAACCAAGGCCAGATTCAGAAAGTCCCTTTTGCACAGGTTGATAAAACCTGATAGTATCTTCTTGGGATTATCTGGGTTGGTTAGAATTGTTTTGAGTGACATTTTTCTTGGCAGGAAGCTTATGGGAACAAGCAGACTGTACTACAGCGGGTTCTGGAGGCACTTGCCCTTTTTGGTCCTCAGGGAGAGCGGAGAGAGAGGGAATGGTCTTGATACTGAGTCTGTTAGGATTCCCAGTAATGATTCACTCTGGGATGCTTGATCAATAGATGGCAGCAAACTGTTTTCTCGAACCTAGTGAAATAGCATTCCCTCATTCATTTATTAATTCATTTTTCAGATTTACTACATTAAGTCATTTGCTTTAGAATCTGTTAATAGGAAACCCAGTTAAAGAAAGGTAGCTTGTGCTGTTGGCTCTTCTTTCCTGCAATATGGAAAGGCTTCTACTTCCCAAAAGCGTATGGGTCACCTCCGCTTCAGCTGCTTTAGGGTCAACTCCATAGTGCAGAAAGGAAAATTAAGGATAGCAATAGCACTTAGGTGTCCCAAAGATGCTTTTTCACAAGGCAACTGGACTTTCTTGTTTTTCTTTGAAGACGTTTTGCTTCTCATTCAAGACATTTCTTCAGCTCTGACTGGATGATGGGGAATGGAAGGATTTATACTCCTTGCAGATAGCTGGTCATTTGCATTATTTTAGAGAGTCATTGAGGTCACCTGGAGGTTTATCTGAAGGTCACCTGAGTAGTGCAAATGGGTGTGGAGCCTTCTTGGAACTGTTGAAAGAACTGTGTTGTAGACTGAACATAAATGATGCATAACCCTCCCCCTCTGTTGAGAGAGGGCTGTTCAGTTTTGACATAGAGGGCCTCTTTGACCCCGCTTTCAAACCAGGGGTCCTCTCTGTCCAAAATGTGGACTTTGCTGTCTTCCAAAAAGTGGCCTTTGTCTTTTAAATGCAGATAGACTGCCGAATCTTGTCCTGAAGGGTTTGTTGTCCTATGTTGTGCCTTGTGTTTATGGAGTGGTTGTTTTGTTTCCCCAATGTACAGATCTGCACATGGCTCACTGCTCCATAAATGCATGGCACAACATAGGAGAACAAACCCAATGGCCAGTATAAAGCAAACAATTAACAAGCTGTTAAAAGCTTCCGGTTCGTCACGTGGCCGCCATGGACAGCTGGGAGACTTGCTCTCTCTCCCCCGTTCAGTTTTGCATCGCTGGAATTCGCCCCGAAGAGGTGACCAGCAAGGAGGGGCTTTCGCTGGATCCCAGGAGAGCAGCAACTCTCCCGTCAGAGCAGGCGATGCCTCCAAACCGGCTGATGAAAGGACCAGCCATAGAAATATGGCTCGTCCCTAGGCTGCTAACAGCCGAAGTCACATTATCATTTGGCAACTTCAAAGCAGCGTGGACAGGACTGGGTGAGGTTTGCCTCTCTTACATCCTAATTACTTAATTACCTGCATAAGCTGCTAAAGTACTTTCCCCCCTGTGGTGAGGGAAGGGGGATTCTAGCCCTCCCTCCTGAAACAGCGGCAATTAACCACTTGGGAGTTTAAAACATTGGAAAAATACTGGGATCCTAATTGGAATTCTATTTCCTAAAATTGGTGGATTATAAGATTTGTTACTTTCTACTCTCTATATTTTTCTTCTCTGATTTTCACTCTAATTACTATTGAAGATTTGGGGGTTTTCCCTCTTAAAATAGAGGGGGGGAACTAAAAAGATCCAACTAACTTTGAGACGTAACCTGCTATTCTTCAAGAGACTTGTTGACAGCTTTGAAAATAGATAAGATATAAAGCAACCTTGAAACACCATCTGCAAAAAACTCAGCTTAGCTCCCCATTTGGTGGACTTTCTGATTGTAAGTTTCTTTTTTTGAGTTTAATATACTACAATGGAAGAAGAACAGGAATGGATTTCTTCTACAGAGGAAGTACAGGAACAAATTCTTTGTATGTTAAAAGCAATGATCCAAACTTTATGTATAAGTCTGGATATGCAAACTCAAACTATGACTTCAACCAAAGAATTATCTATAGAGAATTCTATAGAGAAAGTGAAACAACTAAATGCTATGACAGAAGACTTAGATACTCAACAAATACAGACAATGGAAAACACAAAAAAGAAACTGATAATATAGAACAAGGAAAATACTTTTCTTATAAACCAGAAGGAATTTGAAAAGAAAAAAGGAAAACAGATGAAAGAGAAGATAAATACTTCGGGACAACTGCATCAAACTGGAAAAACAAAGAGACTACTAGCTAAATCAACTAGTCCTCTTAAGAAAACATCAACTGGATGCTCTTATCAACATCAAACAATACAAAGAGACTTTTTGGTGATTTAAAGGCAAAGATACGAAAAATGACCTGGCAGAGAAAAAAAGCTAGAATAAGATTGAAAAAGATTGGGGTTTTGATCTATATATGAGATCTAAAATAGAATATATCTAAATGGATAGAATATGTATTCTGAATACAAGATATTGTAACGGTTTGAGATAAAGAAAATTTTGGTCACATAAAATTTAGAAATATATTGAAATAACAATATTATACTGTCTTATTAGATTGGTAAGATAGATGGTAGAATTTATAAACAAGGTGTGTATTTTAAATATTAGCATGTATGAGGAATTGTGATAAAGGAATTGTGTTTAATTAAAAATCTGAAAAAAATAAATATTAAATGTTAAATTAAAATATTAAGAGAAAATTAGCCATCAGGTTACTGATTGGCTAAAAGTTTGAATGTTTACAAATAACTAAGATTTGAATTTAAGATATTGTTGTGAGTTGAGACAAAGGTTAAGTAAAACTTAGAAGTATAAATACTAATAATTAAATTTGTATATGGGTTTGTGGTACAAATGGTGGTTTATTTTTATTTTTTTTATTTTTTTTTCTCTTTCTGGAAAGGAAGAAAGAAAGGAAGTAGAAGGAAGAAAAGAAAAAAAATTATTAGCCCCAAATGTGAAATACGAGACTTAGAAATTGGGATCATTTAAAATCTGGAAATGATAAAGATTAAATGTTAAACTTAAATATCAATGGGAAATTAAAGTTAAGAAAAACTTACTAGGTTATTGTCTAAAAGGTGGAATGTCAAATTAATTAAGTTATTAAGATTATTGATCAATATTAGAAAGGTACTTTTTGTTTGATTGATAGAATAAGAACTGTATTGGTTCGAATATGACAGTAGATATTATGGGGGAAAGAGAGTGAATTAGTTGTTGTAATACTTTGAGATTTGTACTGATCATATTCAAATGTAATAGAATTACTGTGTTTAGCCGCCATGCTACTTTTCAAATATGTAAATGTAATATTGTAAAATTAATAAAAAACTTGGGGGGGAAATTAACAAGCTGTTAAAAGTAAAATAGAAAGAACAAATATAAAAAACAAGATAAAAAATAGTACTGAATATTACCACTATTATGACCAGTATCAGCTGTGTCACTAAAGTTACGGTAAGAAATAGAATGTTATTTATCTAAAAGTAAGACATTAAACTAAAATTCTAAGATAGATCTTACAATATTTGTTTATTATTTCTGTCTATACATATATTTCTGTTCAAAAGTTATACAGTGTTAAGGAATGGGGATTAGTGAATTTGGCTGGCAGCCTAAGAGAATTGGGCAATCTCCAGGAGGGTAGTGTCCCTCTGATGGGAAAGAAGAGCTTGTATGTGAAAGGTATAAGAATGACTTGAATATTTTACCAGAATAAGGGAAATAAAACAGATTCTAATATCTGTGTAAAAGCATTAGTTCAGTTAGTATGTTAGTATGTGGGTAGTAAATTCCATACCGTATCTAATATGAATATTCAAGCATCATATAGATTTTCATATAACTGCCTTCCAAAATAGCTGAAGGGACCCAAGCTGTAACATAATATATTAAAGAAGTGACTGAGTGGAAATAATAAGATCTGAGAGTCTTTCAGGCTGCATAAAATATAAATATTTTAAATTAATTAAACAAGTTATTTGTTAATCCCCCCCACCAAATCACCCCAAAGCAACTCTATCAGTTTATAAAATCAAAAGCTTCACTTTATATTTGACTAGTAACAAAGGGTCTATCCTAAAGCATTATTTGTTACTATAAATAGATATCTGATCTATCATTCATCCATTATTTTAACTTTAGATGAAATGACCTCCTCAAGCTAACCATTTTTGAGGTAAGTCTGAACGGGAGCTGAGTCAGGGACCCAAGAAAGAATTCACTCCTTAATTTGCTTTTTGAGTCTGCTTTGTAAATGCCTTCCTAGTTGACCATGCCAAAATTGGATCAGGTCAATTGTCTTTGTAAGATGTAGTTGTATTCATATTTTTTCGGAGCCTTTTTCGGTACAACAGCAATTTATTAGTCTCTAAGTTTCCTTAGTTAACATTGTTGTGAATTAGGCAAGTTGTCTTTTTATCCTTTTTACTTTTTATCTTGATGTTGTTGTTCGTTAGAGCTTCCTGTCAATCTGATAGATTTTTCTACCTTCAGAAATTACTGACTATTATGCCACTGTGGACTCCCATAGTCATAGGGCCTCTATTGGTGCCCTTTGTATTTTAGGTTATTCTGAACTAGATGAATAGGAGTAAAATAGTTCTAGAGAGGAATAGGAACACTTGCACATGACTATTAATTTTCTAGCTTTAGAGGCCTCTAAACCAGTAAAAAGAAACAAAATTATCATATCTGCTAAGGAAATCTCTGTCTAGCTATCTATATCCAGAGTTGTGTTTGGATAATTTTTCTTGAGCCTTACAAGTTATTTTGAAGACCAAATGTTTGTTCATTGTAGAAACTAAATATAGAAAAATCTTTTGGTGAAGGGATCAGAGTAAAATGTCAAGCTTCTGAATCCACCTATAGTCTAGTGAAGGCATAGTACATATATAATTGTAATATGCTCATAGTACCACAGAAATTTCCATGTATATATGTTTATATGCTTACATTGTTTACTTAGAATCATATTCCATTGCATTTAAAGAAGGAAGGATTCACTGGAGAAGAGCCTAATGCTGGGAAAGATTGAGGGCAATAGAAGAAGGGGACGACAGAGAATGAGGTAGCTGGATGGAGTCACTGAAGCAGTAGGCGTGAGCTTAAATGGATTCCAGAAGATGGTAGAGAACAGGAAGGCCTGGAGGTCGCAATGGGTCAGACATGACTTCGCAACTAACAACAAAAAAAGATACTGAGCTCAGTAGTTTTCTGGCTACAGTATGGAAGCAGTTTGCTATTGCTTTCTAGGATAGATTTTCCACTTCTCTGCCCAGGTTACAAGGCTAGAATTTTCGGACAATTTCCAATTTAACTGTTAACTGGAATTTATAGAAATATGGTGGCTCACATGGTTAGGATGCTTGCATTTGAAACCCGGTTGCTACAGGGTGAGCTCCCATCACTCACTCCACCTCCTGCTGACCCAGCAGTTTGAAAGCTGGTGACTGTGAGTAGACAGATGGGTACCACTTCTGTGGTCAGCTTAATGGAGACATGAAAGGACCCTCCATTTGGAAGTGCCCTGCACAATGATTGCATCACTGGCTAATCCCATAAGCACTTCAGCATTCCAAACATGACTATAGCAGTAGCAGTAGTAGTAGTATCTGAAATTAACTTTAATTAGCTTTTTTTTTTTACATCACTAAATCAGTTAGTGCTGCCCCACCTTGCTTAGGCCCACTATTTAGGAAATAGGAAATCCTCATAACTTGGAATTTAACACTGCTGATACTGAAATTTTGCATAATAGTTTCCATAAATACCATGATACTTGATGTTATTTGGAGTTAGAAATATGTGTGTGTGTGTGTGTACATGGACAGAAAAAAAACAGAAATACACAATCTAGAAGTCATTGTTAAGACTGTATTGAATATTTTGTGATATTACTAGCTTTATCATAACATAACAATTACACTTTACTCTATAGAATGTTCACCAGTGTTTCTAAGACAAAGACCATCATTGTAGAATTTGGAAAGGCTTCTCCTCACATGAAAAAAAAATAGGCCAATATGAGAAGGGTTACATACACTATACCAAAGGCAAACCTTTTAGAGACCGAGTGCCCAAACTGCAACCCAAAACCCACTTATTTATCACTGGGTGCCAGGTGGGCGTGGCCCACTGGGTGGGCGTGGCTGTGGTCATGGCAGACTGGGTGGGAATGGCCAAAGTAAGTGTAGTCACCTCGATGTTGCTTGTGAGGAGGGACACCTGTGGGGGCCGGGCAGGGTTGGGGGAGATCCAGGGGGTCTCTGGTAGGTGGGGTGGTAGGCAGGAGGTTCGTCCTGCGGGGTGAGGTGAGGCAAGGTGAGGCAGGGTGCGGGTGCCATTGTCGCAAGGCAAGGCAGGGGCCGGGGCATCTCCTGCCTGACACCATCGGCCCCCACACACAAAGGCTAGTGAGCGCATGGGGACCGACAGTGTCCATCAGCAGCCACAGCCTGCCGGCCCCTCGACTGGTGCACTCTGGGCTCTGCAGCCCGCTGCCAGCAGTTCAGAGAAGCTGCCTCTGAGCTGGCCAGCTGGCTGACAGTTGAGGAGGCGATGCAGTGGGTTGTGCCTGGGAAAAGGAGAACATGCGAAGCCAGGAGGGATGGGACAGGGGGGAGGGAAATCAGCCATGCTGGGATGCATCCGGCCACATGGGATCTCGGCAAGTTAGCGGGCAGCTGGTTGAAGAGGGACGGTTCCATCTCCAGGGCATGGCACACGTGCCCACAGAGAGGGCTCTGAGTGCCGCCTCTGGCATGGGTGCCATAGGTTCGCCACCACTGCAGTATGCAATATAAAGTAGGTGTCTTCAAACTTGGCCCTTTTATGACTTGTGGACTTCAACTCCGGGAGTTGAAGTCCACAAGTCATAAAAGGGCCAAGTTTGAAGATGCCTGATATAAAGCCTCATCCTCTCATCATCTAAAAGAGCTCAAAATTTTAGGAGATGGCACCTAAATTACATTCTGTTCAGTAAATATTAAGTTTAAGTGGCAATGATGTTCTAGATACTCTAATTTGGTATAAAATCTTTTTGAACTGTGCCATTTTTCCTATAGCCACTAATGACTGTGACATCATCCTTGCTCTCAAGTTGGCTACAATTATAAAGCCAAATAGATGTGTGACTTCCAAGAATTCTGATGTTCTGCTTAGTTTACAAAACAAAATGTTGAAATTTATTTAGCAACAAGAAATAGCTGCTGTTTGTAACTATTCTTCCTTTATACAAAGGAAGTACAATAACTGTCTGTTCCCAGAGTATTTTAAACCCTCCCCTATCTGTGAACTTCTAAATCTGTTTTGCCATATTATCTTAAGTTTGTGTGCAGGAGGGAAGTAATAGTCTCACTGTTATCCCATGTCCCATCAAACACATGTACTGTAATAACATCTCTATTTCTACTCTTAGAAATCCCTGCATTCTCCCTATTTATCGTGCTGCTGTTTACCGTAGCAGATTTCTTCTCTCATCCCACTTTGGTCTGGCTTGGAGTTGAGGAGAGCAAATTGCTGGCACAGTCACATCTCAGAGCCATAATGTGTGCAGCATTAATGTTTTGCTTAGACTTCCTTCTTTGTCAGTACAAATGATTGGGAGGGAGTACTAAAGCAGACTTTTAACTGTTTCAAACAATGGGATATTGGCATGGAATCCTTTTTGAAGACTTCGACTAGACCTCTTTTAATAGGTACACATGGATGCCATGGAATATAAATGCTTTGCTACAGGAGAGGCATATAATTTGAGACTCTTTCCTCGATTAACCTTAAAACATCTATAAATGACTCATCCATAGGGTGAGTCATGGAGACATTTTTTTTCTTTCATGGGTTTTCCAGATGCTCCCCCCTTTTTCCCTCATGACATTTTGGGATTCGGCCACATCTCCCTTGGTTGTAATGCTGATATGCAGAAGCAAGTAAAGTCATGTAGAAATCATAGTATCTTAGATTGTTGAGCTGGCTCCTTTTTGTTCCTGACAATTTACATGGCAGGTTGTCCTATGTGAGTGTTATATAGAATGGGTTTCTCTTTCCCTTTTAAAAAGTTTATTTTTTCATTGAATGGTTGTACTTCCATATTTTTTCTGTTTTGCATTTTAATAATTACTTTTGAATACTGAATATATTTTCATGATTATGTACACTGTGTACTTCTTTGAACTTGCATAGAATGGATTAAATAAAATACGTTCATATGGATGTTTTATCAGTTTCTCCCATTTGGATGCTGGCTGTGTTTAGAATGGATAACTTAATAGGCAGTTTAATATTGTCTGACTGAAATAATAACCAAATAGGGAGCTGAGTCACCAAGATAAATGCTACTTGGGTAGTCTTTACCCACAGCGACTGCATTTTGTAAGACCAGCTAAAGTCAAATGATATAGCAACATCTATGCTTGTAGTGGAATTCTGCTGGCATTCCAACCCAATATTCTTTACTCACAGATATGGTTAGAAAATATGTTCAGAATTTGCTGCTGAATGTAGTAATATCAAGAAGTAAGCGGAGATGTATATATGAAGTAAACAGCACGGGGATAAAGCCATTATGGTAAGCATAAATCTGTCTGTTTTGAGCTCCTTGGATATACACTCCAATCTTGCCAATTGTATAATAATTGGAAACATTAATTCCTGAGCAACTTTTTTGTTTGCTTCTGTCTAGTACTGTGAGACTGCTTCCTATTAAATGTAGCTGATCCCTAGAGGAATCAGCACATAAGCTCCTTAATATTTATAGGATTAAGATAGGTTACTTAACTTAGCATAAAAGGCAGAGAATGGTGGGAAGAGAGGGTTTTTAAAAAAATAATTCAGACAGTGATATAAAAATTGCTAGCCATGGGGGGCTGTTGCTTCTCTTGCTCCTCTGTTTCTTGAATGTTTTCTGTCTGTCTTCCTAACCCGTGTAGCAGGTAATCCTCCATGAATTTCCTCCTAAGCCTGTTGCTTCCTTTTTTCCTTCCAGTTCACATTTAGAGCATGCTGTTTAAAATAAGCCAACTGCATACAAGCACATTTCCTGCTTTCTTTCACAGCTTCAGAATTTAATCCCCTCCTCCTCGTCCTCCTCCTAAAAAAGCTTAATGTTTGATTGTGCAATCCTGCTATTTTCCTTTTTTGACAAAATTCCACATCAACTTGAGCTAATAAAATTACAATTTAGCAATCCCATTTTGGCATGACGGATGCCATGGTGCTCGTCCTGTCCACAAACATAACTCTTTTCAGGTTAGACATAACTTGCTTGAGGAACACAAGTCGCCAAGTTTTATTAACTTAGTTAAGATCACAAGGTCTAAGGGCAGATAGATATGGGAGCTTTCAAGATGAGTTTGGACCAGGCCATAAACTATATGAATCTGAACTGCAGTCAGTTGGTTTGTTTATGTGCATTTATGCCCATCATTTTTAATGAATTAAATTCCAGATGTTGATTATATCTCATTAAATAGCAACATTAAGTATTGAATAGAAATAGCTAAAATAGAGATTCCCCAGCCTCTAGATCAGGGGTAGGCAACCTTGGCTCTTTTATGACTCGTGGACTTCAACTTCTGGCTCAAGAATTCTGGGAGTTGAAGTCCACGAGTCATAAAAGAGCCAAGGTTGCCTACCCCTGCTCTAGATCCTAAAATCTAGGATATATTTTAAACTGTAAGCGTAATTCCCAAAAAGGTTAGCATGGGTTGGGATAGGGTATGTGTGTATAATTGAACAAAAAGCCACCAATATTCCAGAAAGCATACTGACACCATCCATTCTATCCTCTTCTGACTTTCCTAGCTTGGTTTTTTTTTATTATTATTATTAGATATCCGTTTGTACATGTAAACAATGAAAAAGTTCAAGTTACTTGGTTTTATTGTTTTTCTGGACACAGTTCTGATAAAGGCTGCAATCACCCTCGTTTCTGTTTTCTAAGAAAACATACAGATCCACATGAATTCAATGCTATTCCTTCAAGTATAAGTAATTTTGAAGATTTACACTTTAGTTAGCTGTATAATAGCTTTTTAGGGTTTTTTAATTAAATATTTTAAAGTGAAAGGAGCAGGTAGCTTAGCAGACACCAATATAAATATCTCCAGGCACGTGAGAGCCATACCTGGATATACAACTAAAGCAATAAAGAGATTCCACAACCAGAAGAACTTTACATGTTCTCAGAATTACATGCCAAGCAAGCTTCTTTTGGAAGAGTATCTCAGAGACCAGGGAAATAAGCCAGAAAGCCATTTTTCCAATTGCTCCTTCCCTATCTATTAATGGAAATGGCCAGAGGCAGGCCTTCGTGGATGGCCAAAGCATATAGGGGAGTTGGTGTGAAACTAGGCATCCCTCCAAATGCATTGTTGCTAATCAGACCAAGGAGGAAAAGCTCACAAGCTATCATTTAGGAAAGGAAAAAAGCTGTGTAGCAGCTGCAGTTTTTTTACTCTTTGATTTTCCAGTGCTCAAGGCTGTTCTTATTTCAAATGTTTTGTTATTCTTTTTTTCATTTTGTAAAAAAAAAAAAAAATGCCTACACTACCATTATTACAACATTGAGGAGATCATGCCTCAAAAGGTAGTTGACTTTCCCAATCATGAGCCGTCTCTGCCTAAACAAAGCAAGCATTTGAGTGATCTAGCTTTTTGCCACATTATCTAAAAAGTTGGTGTGGAACTCACCGAAAATTGTTTTCCCCGAAGTGAGAATATAACTTACTTTTGATTGAAGGGCAGCACTTCCTCCCTTTGTAGCATTTTATCACAAGTACAAATGGCTTATTCAACTGAGAATGAAGTGGTAAATGCTCTGCGCTAACCAAGTCCTCTTGCAAAAATTACTCAGTGAGCATTGCAGGAATGGAGAAGGCATGTTGCATATATGAAATATGAAAGTGGTACTAAAATATGTCATTTTAATTTGTTCTTGACAGATATACAATAAGCTTAGAAGCTTCACTCTTATGTCTCCATTCTGATGTTGGCTTTGTTCTTCAGTGTTATTAAGGTAACTTGGGTGGGCCAAATCTTTCTTGGTTTTTTAATAAGATTCTAGGATTTTGCCTCCAGATGTATTGAGATTGCAAATGAGTTATGGTTAGTTTCTTCCAAGTGGACTTTGCAGGAGGCTTGTGATTAGTAAGTGTAGTAAGGGGAATAATAGACTTGATGGGACTTTGGTCTGAACTGCAGGTAGTGCAGCTAACCAGGCTTTATAACTTGCTCTTAAATATTTGTTTTACCTCAACCATCTGCTTGTTTATTTACACTTCTTCCAACAGTACTGGTATGTTAATTAAATATGTGCAACCCTGCATCTTCTAGGTCAGGGGTTCTCAACCTTGGCAACTTTAAGACTTGTGGACTTCAACTCCCAGAATTCCTCAGCCAGCTTTGCTCTAGGTGTTTGCTTTTAATAAAGCTAAACAAACACTTGGTTCCTTTATGACTTGCTTTTGTACTGTTAATCTCTTCTCAATATAACTATATATTCACCAGTTTTTTTTAACTATGTTGATTGTGAACCTCCCTCAACACAACCATTTTTCAGAAGACAAACTAGGAAGAATGGTCCCGATGTCAGCTTGTCTATCCTGCCAAGATGTGTTTTGTCTTTTGTGTGTTTGAGTGTGTGTGCACAAGGGCACATTTCTAAATATACTTATGTATTTGTAAAGCTTGCAGTACATTTAAAAAGTTTTTTTAACAAAGCATCAATATTATGTATATGTCATTAATTAAGAATTAGAGAAAAAACAAAGGCAGAAAGTAAAGAGGCCTGGTTGTTTTTTTTCATTTGTTGAGCATCATGTACACTATTTTTAAGAACTTGCATATATCGCTTTAGTCTTTTTTCCTCCAAGTTTCCTATTTAATAGATCTTCCAACTCTGATTGTATCTAATGTTTGGCATTGCATAGTAGTTTAGAGATACCATAAGATGTGTTTCCCCGATAGTAAGACACCCCCGATTGTAAGACGTGTCGGGGGTTTCAGGGGGGCCGGCTAATATAAGCCGTACCCTGAAAGTAAGACGTAGTGGGGGGGGTTGGGGATAAAAAGAAAGTAGGACACTGTCTTACTTTCGGGGAAACACGTAGTACTTCTTCGTTGCCTGATAATTGAATTTATTGTTATTGAAAATATCTAGCCCTAGAGTAGACCATTGAGATGGGAGATCAGCTATCTGTGTTGAGGTTCCTTGATTCAAAGCTTCATGTCCTTCATGACAGCAAGGAACTGTTCTAGAATGCCACTAACATTCTCAGTCATACCCTGAGATTTGTTGACTTTTCTTCTGATCATAATGATAGCAGTCATAAGAATAAGTCTATGTCTAATAGTTCTTATATCATGAAAAAATCAATGCTGTCTAAAAAGGAATTGGAACCACTATGTTCCACTTATTCTGTTACTTCCTTTTTGAAGTTGACTTGCCTAAAAAGGTTACGGCCACTGGGTACAGCAGGACTCAATTTTCTTCTCTTGGACCATTTGTAGATGACACAAATTATTCAAGGGGAGAAGTGTGAAAGTTTGTGTGAAGTAATATCTTGATTACTTAACTATTTTCCAATAATTCTCATCTGAGTCAAGGAAAGGAATGGAGGAGAAAATTTGCTTAAGGAGAATGTGTGCAATAAAAGTACATATGAAATGCAAACAGTAAACCTTAATTCAATTGACCTTTTCCAGGAAAAGGTCCATTAAGTCTGTCCATTAAAATGTCCATTATGTCTGAATGTTAAATACACATTACATTATTGATGTTTTACAAATTTTGATTTAAATTAATACAAATTATGTCAATTATCCTTATTCATACTAGTTTGAGAATCAAATATTATGTTGTTTGGGAATGAAGCTCAAACACAGATTTATTCTCTTGGATAAGAAGTCCATTAAGTGAAGGTCCATTAAACTAAGATGTCACTGTAGTAATTTTGATGCAAGATTGTTTTTAAAAAATACAAATTGATTTAGAAATGGAGGGATTATGTCAAGCGCCTGGGAAATCAGGAGATTCAGGCAGTTCAAATGAGTATAATAATTTATTGCAAGCTTAAGCTCTGTACAAGAATCTGAACTACTAATAGTCTAAGGAAATTAGCTAGATCTCTTGTGGGTGTGCAGGGATTTATGACTGATAATGCATTTGACCTCTCTCTCAGGGTCAGCCTAGTCATCTCCTATAGGTGGAATTTAAGATAAGAGTATTTTAATGAAGAAGGGAGATTAATTAATGTGGCAATACTGCATAACTTTTGGAGTATGCTGGAGAACTCAGAAATTCTATTTCTATTTCAAGACTCTGACTAGCAAAGTAAGCAGTAAACAGTAAATTCTTCATGGGGCTTCATTTGCCTTGCAGATTGAAGGAATCCATCAGTTCTGGATAGTTCAATGCCCCGATGATGGATCTAAGTGCTTTTAATTGGCCTAGGTTAGACCATCTTTTTGACACAGTCTGGATCATTGCCTTTCCAGAGTTATTCCTAGGTTGTGAAACCATCTGATGGTGACTCTAACCATAAAGAGCCAGAATTATTATAGTAAACCAGAATCAATTTCCCCTTGCTTTGATATGATCATAATTATGTAAGCATTGCCCAGAATGAGTCAAGCTATATTGCTAAGAGGAGAGAAGATGCCAAGAAGATATTATAATCACCTGGAAAACTTCTTTGACTACAACATTGCTATATGTGTGTCTGTGTATGTACCAATAAAAACAGAAATAGCTAAATAATAATTTTAAAATCACTATGTTGTTCACTTAAATATTAGTACTGCTAATAAGTCAATATTTCTTGTTTGCCATGCTGCTGAGAATTATGTTAGGTGTAATTTTATTTTATTTTATTATTTTAATTTTATTTTAATTATTAAATTTATTGCCCATCCATCTTACTATAGAGTAACTCTGGGTGGCTTACAGTTATATATACAGTTAAAACATAAAAAGGCATTAAAACCAAGGGCACATGGGGAAGGCAAGAGTGAAGGGGGATCTGTTATTATTCAACCACCTCCTTTGCACTATTCCCTCACTGGGGTCCCAAGCCAACTGGCACAGCCATATCTTTAAGTTCTTATGAAAGAATAGGAGGGTTGGGGCTAACCTCACATCAGGGGGCAAGATGTTCCAGAGGGCAGGAGCAATAGCAAAGAAGGCCCTCCTCCAGGACCACACCAACTGGAATAATTAAGTTGATGGGACCCGCAGCGTGTCTCCTCTGCTGGCATGAGTGGTACAAGCCAATCCCAGTGGTGTGAGATGGTCCCTCAAGTAATTCAGTGTATCAGAGGAATACTATATGGGAAAAGCTGCCACATTCTTAGGTTTGTACCAAGAATATCTCCTTTCAGTTGCTTCAGAATCCATGGTAGAGAAGATAGCTGGAGAGACTTGGTTTTCTGTTTAGATGCCATAGGGAATCTGCCTTCGTTTTTCTTGTTTTCTTTCTCTCTTTTCTTTTTTCTTTTTCTTTTACCATTAACCTCACTTTAGTAGAATATAGGGTTTAAATAAAAACCAACTCTTCAACTTTGTCAGCAAACAGAATGCTTCTTGTTTCCTATGAATATTTGGCAAGATCAGCCCATCCATGTTCATTACAGTGGGAAGAGATCAAAGTATGAGTAACAGTGCCTCATCTGAAAAGGACTATATCTGGCATACAAGAGAAATCTGTACAAAGAAATGTCCAGGCATAGTTACTCAAGCAGGAATTGAGTCCAAAAGATTCCCCCCTCTCCCCCCCCCCAATATATACACTAGCTCTGCGCAGTGAAGCATTGCCCCAAGCTAAATATTCAATATCTCTGAAATGGGAAAGTTTCTATTTCCAAAGTTATTGCATCTTGTCGGGATTAAGTCAAAGCATGATCATTCTCACAGAGACATTTGTAGTCTCTAATTGTAATAGGATGTAAGAATGACATTGGAAGATGAGGAGAAGAAATGCTGTTTAGGGAATGAGCAGATAAAAAGGCAGAGAAAGAAACTTACCAAAAAAATCCATCTTAATTTATCAGACAGTAAAAAGAGAATGTGGGAAATGTGCACTTTTAAACTTGCAAGATTCTGTTAATGTAGCCTTACAATAAAGTAGAATTAGTTCTTGTCCTGATTCCTGTCTAGTTTTCTTGGGTGACTGACACTAATCACTGGAAGAAAACAGTCAGTCAGATCTTCTATTCAGTTCAAAGTTGAAATATATAACTGAACATCAAGTGCTTATTGATAGGGGATATTGATGGATGATTTAATTGAAATACTTCATATAGATGTTAAATAAGAACGGTAGGGTGTCAATCCCTGTAACCCCGCCCCCCCAATTGCCCAACAAACCTGGGCAATTTTATCCACTAGATGTCTTTACAGTCACTCAGGCGATGCTCTTCCAGGTACTTGATGAACACTATTTAGAGCAGTGGTTCTCAACCTTTTTCAGGATAAGACCCCACTTGCGCCGCCCATGCGCGCCGCGACCCCTGACCCACGGTCCGCCATTTTTTAATTATTATTTTTTTCGTCGCGCACACGCCGCGCATGCGCGGTTCGGGCCGTCGTGCGCGTGCGCCACACATGCGCGGATCAGCCCGTCGCGGTCCGCCATTTTGTTTTTTTTATTTTTTATTGATTTTTTATTGATTTTTTTTTTCGTCACGCGCGCGCTGCGCATGCATGGATTGGCCCGTTGCGTGCGCGCGCGCGACGAAAAAAAATAAAAAAAATCAATAAAAAATTAAAAAAATGGCGGACCGCGACGGGCCGATCTGTGCATGCGCGGTGCGCGCAAGATGGCCCGAACCGCGCATGCGTGGCATGCGCGCGACGGAAAAAAAATAAAAAAAATAAAAAAACAAAACAAAATGGCGGACCGCGACAGGCCAATCCGTGCATGCGCAGCACACGCGCGATGGCCCGAACCGCGCATGCGTGGCGTGCGCACGACAAAAAAAACAAAACAAAATGGCGGACCGCAGTGTCCGGCGACCCCCGCGAAATGGTCGTTCGACCCCAAATGGGGTCGCGACCCATAGGTTGAGAACCACTGATTTAGAGTGATCTATGCATCAGATGCTCAGTCATGCATTTGGGACAATATTCAATATTCTCCCTCTTTTACAATGTTAGGTCTCAAGGTCATCCATTAGGACCAAGTACATGGAGATTCAACATAAAAATAAATTGTGAAATTTGCTGCCAATAATTCTGGTAAATTCTCATAATTTGGATGATTTTAAAAGTGAACGTGAGGCTCAGAATCCAACTAGTCATATCGATGGCTGATATTATCTCCTGAATCATAGGTGGCATGCCTTAAATATTTGTTGCTAGGAAGTGACAGAAAAGGGGAATTGTCACTGTACAGTCCAAGCATATGAGCTTCCCAGTTCTATCCAGTTAATCTTTGTGTAATACTAAATGCTAGACTAAATGTCTTGATCCAAAAGGGCTTTTCTGATATTCTTACATTCTCCAGCATGGGTGGATTCCGAATCCACCAATGGTTAACACAGCCTATTGCCCAATGATTGACTAGGTCCGAATTTTAGCCCCGCCTCCGGCCAGATGCTCCAGTTTTTTACCTAGTCTGAAGCCCAAAGCATCTCTTTGTGGTAGCTCCGCGAATAGTTGTTTTTCGTTGGCTAAAGATTGGTAAAAGTTTCCTTTGCTATTTTTTTAGGACTTTAGTTCGATTGGACAGACTAAATTTAGAAAAAATTTTCATTTTTACCTTTTTTTGGTGGAATTTTTCCGTTTTCCTCCTCTACTCCGTCGGGATCGCGACGGCGAGGCCGTCCCGGGCCTAGGGCCTTGGGAGAGCGGGAGCTGAAGGGGGAAACGTCCCTGGACTCCCGGCTGGCCGCCGGACCGCGTCCCGAGACTCCCCAGGAGCGCAGACGTCGAGCGAAGAGGCGATCCGGAGGATTCCACCAGCCGCACGGACTGGTCGACACACAGATAGCGGGGGACCGCTACAACAAAGCGCAAGTGGGGAAAAAGGTGCGGGGAGGAGTTCGCCGGGCCACTGAGAGGGTGGACGTCGGCGGGAGCCGCTTTTCCACCAGGCGGGTAGACCCGGGGCTGTGGGCGGCAGGCACCGCGTGGTCAGGAGCACAGGAGCTCCAACCAAAAATTTGGCGTGGCGGCCATCTTGAAAAGGGGGAGGTCCCGGTTCTAGGCACGAATCGCCATCTTGGAAAGGGGGCGTTTTCCTTCCTCCTGCACCCTCTGGTTGGATGTTTTGCCACGGCGTGAAAATCCACTTGAAGAGAGGGCGGTGAACCTTCCTTTGTTTTCCTGCTGGCGCGTAGGCCCAGGGAAGGAGGGTTTCTGCCGACAAGGCAGAGGCTGTTTTTGAGTTACCGGCCAGCTTAGATCAGCGATCACTGAGAGCCGGGTTTGAGAGGGAGAGTTTCTTCCGGAGGTGTGTGTCTCGGTGTATTTGGAATTTTAGCAGCGGTTGAGCCTCGGAACGAATCCCTGGTGGAGTTAGGGCGGCGAATACAGCACAGGGATTGAAATCCTTTGTCTATGGGCCTACGTAGCCGCTATCCACTACCGCCGGCGCAGGTTAGGGAAATACTCCCTACAGCGCTGCCGGCCCAAGCTGAGCCTGCCAGTAACAGCTCCCTCCCAGTGAGGTCGGATACCCGGATAGGGTGCGATAACGAGCATGGCTATGGCAGATGGCACCTTGGCCCAAGGCTCAGCTCCCCGTCGTCGTCGCCAAAGCGCAGGACGGAGGAGCCGGGGGGGCAAGAAGAAGGCCAAGACGAAGCATCTGACTGAGCCATCGAAAACTGCTGAGCGTCAGGCCATAAGGAGACACCAGGCTTTGGAGAAGGGGTTCGCCAAAGCGCAGAGACTCAGGGCCAGCAGAGCAGAGAGAGCAGCCATGCCCCTCCTGGATACACCCATACCCTTTGGGCCTTCAGGATCAGCTGGACAAGGATCCAGGGCATGGTCTCCCAGGAGGGAGACAGAAGGGGAGGTGTCTCCTATATCAGTGCCATCATCACCAGAACATTCTGAACCTACAACCAGCCAGGAGGAGGCTGGACACAGAGATAGGAAAAGGAAGAGGTCTGGTAAGTGGTCATCAC
Source organism: Bothrops alternatus (assembly GCA_034064705.1). NCBI lineage: Eukaryota > Metazoa > Chordata > Lepidosauria > Squamata > Viperidae > Bothrops > Bothrops alternatus. The sequence goes on along the minus strand of JARGCV010000041.1, from coordinate 586,866 downwards.
AGGTTCATTCCCTTATACAGGAGGCTCTTGAGCACTTCATGGCCTCTAGGGGTGATTCTTCCCCTCAGAGCTCCCATACACCACTGAGACACGCCCCCCGTGGGGGCGGGTAGTGTTCCACGATTCTGATGTATCTGAGACTTCTTCACAGGTGGCAGAGGAGGAACTGGAGGACTGGGACACTGACGGAGCTCCACTGTCGGAGAATGAGGACGCAGACCCACAACCGGCTCCAGTCTCAGGTTTATTTGACCACACTCTGTTTCACTCCCTCATGCTTAAGACCTGTTCCGCACTCGATCTGCCAGCTAAGACCAAGGAAGCCAGACCACCGTCCTCGGAAGAGGAGGACACAAAGGACCCGCTAATGCATTCACCGGTGTCAGGGGTGATACAGGTACCATGCACCAAGGTATTTAGGTCAACGGTGCGGTCCCAGTGGACCAGCTTAGGGACCATCCCCTCCCCAAATAGCGTGGAGAAAAAGATATTCAATGTATGCAATCCCTTCGCATCGCTAATAGAGGTGCCACAGGTTGATGCACCACTAATATCTCTCTTTTCTTCCTCAGCCATCCCAGGAGACATGGCAGAGTCGATGAGGGCGGAGGATAAGAAAGTAGAGCTCTCCCTCCGCAGAGTCCATCATTCATCAGCCTGGGCCATTAGGGCCGCGTCCACTGCCTCAGTCATCTCCAGGGTAGTGATTAGGTGGCTGCGGGAGCTCCAGGCAAGTGTCCCTTCGGACCAGGTACGCATACAACAGACACTGACCAAGCTGCGGATGGCAGCAGAATTCACGGCAGACGCCACCCTGTTCACCTCACGATACTCGGCCAGGTCCATCGGAGGGACAGTGGCCGTTAGGAGGCTTGTATGGCTCAAGAATTGGAAGGCGGACCTGAAGTCCAAGTTAGCCACATCTAAGTATTCAGGATCGAAGCTGTTCGGAGCGATCCTGGATCCTTACGTGATCGAGGACAAGAGTAAGAGGAAGGTCTTAGCTCATCCTTCCAAAAAGTCAGACAGGGGAACTCAGGAGTTCTGTAGGCAGGCAGCCCGACAGAACGGGAGCAGGGAGTGGAGGCAGCCCTTTCAAGGGGGATGGTCCTGGGAGGGGCCCAGAACCCCGCGCAACTTCTCATATAGGCAGGAGCGTGGCCAGGACCGTCCAGCCTCTGGCAGGGGCCAACCTTCTAAACGACCCTTTAAAGGGGGGAGACCGGCCCTACAGACGCACCAAGTGACGCCTGGGACAGCCCGATTGGGGGTCGTCTGGCGCTGTTCAGCGAGGTGTGGCAGACGACCACGACAGATGCCTGGGTCAGCGAGACGGTGTCCCGGGGCCTAGCAATAGAATTCTACTCCCCACCACCAGAACACTTCATAAGATGTCCGGTATCTCGCAACACGGCCAAGGCGGGACTATTAGATCTGGCCATAGGGCACCTGGAGGAGATAAGAGCTATAGAGCCGGTTCCCCCAGAGCAGGAGGGAAATGGCTTCTACTCCATCCTCTTCCTTGTGCCAAAGTCATCTGGGGACTGGAGGGCAATCCTCGACCTCAAGCGGTTAAACCGCTACGTAGTGTACAAAAAATTCAAGATGCAGTCCCTCAGATCCATACTGGCCAGCATTCGAAGAGGGGACCTGCTGTCATCCATAGACCTCACAGAGGCCTACCTTCACATTCCGTTAAGGCTGGAACACAGAGGGTTCCTCAGATTCTGTCACAGGGGGCGGCATTACCAGTACAGGGCCCTGCCATTCGGCCTGTCCTCAGCCCCCCGAGTGTTCACGAAGGTCCTGGCGGTATTGGGAGCGCACCTACGCATGATACCGGTGCGAGTCCAATGCTACCTGGATGACATTTTGATCCTTTCAAGCTCCTACCAGGCAGCACAGACAGACATTCGGGTCACCCTAAACACCCTCCAGGCCCACGGCTTCTCAGTAAACCACCAGAAAAGTCAACTCACGCCCTCAAGGAGACTCCTACACCTGGGGGCCATCATAGATTCAGAACAGGGCATGGTGTATCTCTCCCAGGAGCGCCGGGAGAGTCTACGGAAGCTAGCACGACTGGTAGAACAGAGGAGGGTGGTCACCATAGTACAGCTGTCTCAGCTCCTGGGGAAGATGATATCTTGCCTGGGCATTGTTCCGTGGGCAAGGCTTCACTCCAGAAGTCTCCAATGGCTTCTACTCCCTTACCAAAGGCAGAACCAGAGCGCTTCACTCAGGAGAGTCAGGGTACCACCCCAGGTCCTAGCATCCCTCAGATGGTGGAGATCAGGTGCCCTAAACAAGGGGACCCCACTCAGGGAACCGGACAGGATCACAGTCATGACCAACGCAAGCCTGTTCGGTTGGGGGGCCCATTCCATGGACCAGATAGCCCAGAGAAGGTGGAGCCCACAGGACCTGGGCCACAGGATCAATTGGCTCGAGCTGAGGGCCATTCACCTGGCCCTTCTACAGTTTTCATCCCACCTGGCAGGGAGTCACGTGCTAGTCCTAACGGACAATGTAACAGCGAAGGCGCACGTAAACAAGCAGGGCAGGACCAGGTCAGTGGCCCTCATGCAGGAGGCCCGGGCGCCGGGTCTGTGGGCAGAGCAGCACCTGGCCTCACTCAAAGCAGAGCACATATCAGGGGAGGCAAACCACCAGGCGGACTCTCTCAGCAGAGTCACGGTAGATCACGCAGAGTGGAGACTGGATCCGGATCTGTTCGAGGCAATCTCGGCCAGGTTCGGACGCCCCTCTCTGGACCTCTTCGCGTCCCCAGAAAACACACAGACTCCCCGTTTCTTTTCCAGATACCAGACCCGGGGAGCGGAGGGGACAGACGCGCTCAGATGCAGGTGGCCCCAGGGGCTACTGTATGCCTTCCCGCCCCCGCCCCTGATACAAGCAACAATCTGCAAGCTGATACTGGAACAGGCGGAGGTGGTATTAATTGCTCCATACTGGCCGCGGCGTCCGTGGTTTGCAGACCTGGTGGACCTATCGCTTTCGCCAGTGTGGAGACTTCCTCCGAGCCAGGTCTCTCTGAGTCAAGGGAGGCTTCAACACCCAGACCCGCAGTGGCTACAACTAGACGCCTGGCACTTGAGCGGGAGGGACTAAGCAGGCAGGCCTTTTCAGAGGGCGTCATTTCAGTCATCCAGGACGCTCGCCGACCTTCCACCAATAGGATCTACGATGCCACCTGGAAGAACTTCTCTTCCTGTTGCAGTAGGCAGGGACTAAGTCCCCTAGCGGTCACTATCCCCAACATCCTAGAGTATTTGTGGGAAGGCATGAACAAGGGACTAGCAACCAACACCATTCGCAGACAGGTAGCAGCACTACAAACGGTCCTCGTCTGCGAGGATCGGGGACCCCTGTCACAGCATCCAGTGGTGAGCGCCTTCCTAAAAGGAGCGGTCACAAGACGGCCCCCCGTAGTTCACCATTTTCCTTCCTGGGACCTTCCCAAGGTCCTGCAAGCATTAACTGAGGCTCCCTTTGAGCCACTGGGGGTTTGCTCACTCCGTTTCCTGTCACTAAAGGTGGCCTTCCTAGTGGCCATCACCTCAGCAAGACGGGTCTCAGAGTTGGCTGCTCTTTCGGTCCGACTGGACCTAATTACATTTGCAGAGGACAAGGTGACTCTGCGTCTGGACCCATCCTTTCTACCTAAGGTCAACTCATGGTTCCACAGGTCCCAGGATCTGGTACTACCGGACTTCTGTCCGAATCCCACACATCGTCTGGAGAGACGATGGCATACACAGGGCTCTGCATCACTATGTCGACAGGACAGTGACCTTTAGGAGGTCAGAGGCCTTATTCGTTTCCTATCAACCTTCGTCCAAGGGACAGAAGGTGTCATCCTCAACCATTGGCAGGTGGATCAGGGCCTGTATAGCCAGGCCCTACGTTTCTTTGTCACTGCCGGTACCATCTAATATAACGGCTCACTCCACAAGGAGCGCGGCCACATCGGCAGCCTGACGTACACAGGCGTCAGCGGAGGAAATTTGCAGAGCGGCCATGTGGGCCTCTCCGTCCTCTTTTGTGAAACATTACAAGATCGATCAATTTGCTGCAGCTGAGGGTTCGTTTGGCAGGAGAGCCCTGCAGCAGATCGTTGAGCCCTAGTAAGAGATAGCCTAGACTCCCACCCAAGGGGACTTGAGAGGGCTTGGGTACGTCCCATTGGTGGATTCGGAATCCACCCATGCTGGAGAAGAAGCGTTGGCTTACCTGAACGCCTTTTCTCAGCATGGGGGGGATGGAGAATCCATACCCTCCTCTAGCTAGTCTAGGCAGGGTTTCTCTTACAGGACTCTTGAATGGAGCTACACGGTCCGATCTTCTTGAAAGCTTCGCCTGGCAAAAAACTGGAGCATCTGGCCAGAGGCGGGGCTAAAATTCAGACCTAGTCAATCATTGGGCAATAGGCTGTGTTAACCATTGGTGGATTCTCCATCCCCCCCATGCTGAGAAAAGGCGTTCAGGTAAGCCAACGCTTCTTCTCAGGTTGGAGAAGGGCATTTAACCTATAATTCTATAGCAACCAAAGAACATTACACATAAATCTTGCAACATTTTGTTCTGAATTTTTGCTGATAAGAAAATTTGAAATCAGAAACTAAAATACATTTGATGTTTTCAATACGATACCTTGCTTTAGATAAGTAGTAGGTTGCCTGTAGATATTACTCCCTGAAAATGTTTGCAAAAATGCTTCTTGTATATGAAATTTCCTCACTGCTAAGATAATAACCACACACAAATTTGTGATGGAAAAGAATAAAGGGATATTCTTTGCCCAAATATCCTGGAATCATCTATTTTTTTTAAACCTCTCCTCAATTCTAGGTATGTGGCATGTTTCTTTTCAAAGCCTCCTCCTGCTTTTACTACACATCAGGGAAATTAGTATGTAATTTCCTTTCCTGGCATTAAAGCATTTTTAGGTTTATTAGAGGGTGGCAGTGTTGTCATACAGCATTATAACCTCCATCTGCACGGGCATTACTGGAATGCTAATTGTGTTGGTTTGTTAAGCAAGCACAAAAATCACAGCAAAGCAAAGCATGAATATGTCTGAGATTGTGAAAGCAGCTGCCTAGTTTGAGAAGCTGCAGACATCCAAATTCAATATAATCAACTCTTTTTACATAAGCAGTCATGTTAGGGAGGCTTGCCAGCCTCAGTGTCTGCCGGCAACTTCCCTATGCATGGTTTCCAGTCAGAAGCTATATGCATAAACTGGACTTTTACTTTCCTCCAGTGCATCTTGTAAAAGTTGAAATAAATGTTTTGGGATAAGAAGTAAAGTGGGTTGTTATTGTTTAGCCCAGAGATGGCATACAGAAGCTTACATTTTGACCCAATTCATGTTTGATTTGATTATTATAATTTAAAGACCATAGTGAGAAATTTCTAACATTTGAATACAAATGCATGATGAGAAATAGTATATACATTGTAGAACTTTTCTGTTAGGACTTACCTCAACCATAGTCTTAACAATGTGATAGGAATGGACACGTCTAATTTTGTTCCATTTCATTTCTACATAATTTCCTGTCTATTACTCGATTTCTACTTTAATCTGATTTTTTTAAAACTACATTGCTCTAGAGAATTCTGAATTCTCTTGGGGCATAGATCCATTTCTACACATACAGAGCTACGGATCAGATATGGATTCCTCTGCCATCTCTTCACACATGAATGGATTTTGAATATAAAGTTGAATAATAACCGGAATTGCTCTTTCACCTAAATATACATAGATTTAATCCAGGAAGCAATGTCATTGCATTGTGTCCTGGCAGCGAATTCTTTGGAGTGAATTGTTTCTGTTGGGATGTAGTGGCTATTTTCTTTTCCTACTGTAATAACAACTACAGCTTAGCAGAAACATATTTCAATTATGTAACCATACATAAATCTTGGGGGGGGGAAACAGCTTCACCTTACAAATATTGTAGAAATTAGTTAAAGCTAAAGAGTAAGTTCAAGCAAGACCTAGATTGTAACTTCAGGTAGTGTGCCAGTTAATCTCTGAACCTCTTCACTTAATGTAAGATGTTTACCAGCAGTGCAAGCTGTAGAATCGAGTTGTTTCCTTTGGGAATTATAGGCTGCCTCTCTTTTCTGCTGCCCATTTATAGAACATGATATTTTTCTGTGTGAAGTACAGGATATGACTGCATGGGGAGAGAGATCTGTGCAAAATAGTATTTTTTTATTTGTAAATGTTTTTAACAATGTGTAAACTGTCTAGTCACTGGGAATTGGGCAGCAGATAAATTTATTGAATAAATAAATATACAGTGTTGAAAACATAATAGAACTTGTCCAACTGCAAAACAAAATACAATCCTGGAGGAATCACAACCACAGCAGTACCACTGAAGATAGTTTGTACCAACTAGAGACATTCACCAACATTGGCCTGGGATGGATATCTTCATTAGAGTACAGGTAGTCCTCGACTTCCAACAGTTCATTTAGTGACCATTCAAAGCACTGAAAAAAAGTGATTTGTGACCATTTTTCACACTTATGACCGTTGCAGCATCTTCATGATCACATGAAGATGCTTGACAACTGGTTCATATTTATGACTGTTGCAGTGTCCCAGGGTCATGTGACCATCTTTTGAGACCGTCTGATAAGGAAAGTCGATGGGGAGGCCAGATTCATTTACCAATCGTGTTCCTAATTTAACAACTGCAGTCATTCAGTTAAAAATGGGGCAAGAAAAGTCATAAAATGGGACAAAACTCACTTAACAAATTCCTCACTTAACAACATAAATTTTGTGCTCAGTTGTGGTCGTAAGTTGAGGACTACCTGTATCTTCTATGAGAATCCATGTGTTGAGCCCCACCCATCTACCTTCCTTTCCCCATTACTACTCCTTCATTGTTTATGGATAGAAATGAAGAAAAGAACAGTCTCTGTGTTTCTTTGTAAAGATGAATATGCTTGTCGAAGGCCACAAAAAATAAGATTAAAAGATAGTTGATAAGTTGTAATAAAAAATTAAATAAGAATGAAGATAGGAAAGGATTGACTTCAGGGAGATAGGTTTGATGGAGAAATGTCCTAAGAAACCAGCCTTCTCTTTGGCTGACCACAGACTGTTCATGGATGGGAGAAGTGCACCCAGCCTGGTTATCCTATTGGACCAACTGCAGGGTTCGGATAAGAGACATTGTTCTGCAATGGTTCTATGCAGTCCTCGGTGGATCATTCCAGTATAGGAGAGGGGAGGAGATATTGGAGGGCTTCTCTTGATATATAAGATGCTCAGGAATTGGTCCCCTACTTCTTGATATCTCCATGAAGTCACTGAAATACATTTTTTATGGTTTGGGGTTTAAAGTTGAAAGTCAACTCTACATTGTCATGTGGTATCTGGAAGTTGTCAGTATCTGAGTAGGAGAGAACAGACCAAAGATAACTCTTAATAAGTCAAAATTGATACATCAGAATTATTTGTCACCACCAGAATATTGTTTGACAAATGAGCACTATAGATCAGGGAACAAATTCACGATTCGGATATCCTTCTGGATTCATGACTCTTCCTGGGATGGCAGGTTGAAATTATCACCAGATGAGTCTACGTCCAGCTTTAGCTGAGATGCTAGTTGTGATATTATATGGGCAGCAGGAACTGGCCGCCTCATAAGTCAAGGCCTCATCATCAACTTTTAAACTATTGTAAGGTGTCATATTGGACGTTGTACTTCTGTTCGCTGCTCAGAAGCTAGAATTGGTTCAAAATGCAATGGCCCATGTACTTTCAGGTTCCTAACATTTGGAACCTATAACACTTGTTGCTGGTTGGTTTTCAATTTAAAGTGAGATTGCTTAGGAAGAAACTGTTAAACAGCCCACAATTTTAGGGGGTTTGGGAGTCTGGCATGAGTCTGGCATGAAGGTGGCACTGGTTTTCTGTGGCAATAATGAACTGTGGAACAGCCTACCCCATGGAAATCAAGCTAGCTCTTTTTTTGCTAACATTTCAGAAGTTGTTAAATAAGATATTGTTTCAGAGAGCCTTCTTCTGATTTTATCAGGCCATCTTTATTTTCATTTTTCTTGTTTTCACTTTTATGGTTTTGTCTATAGTTTTTATTATTATCTATGAAGCTTGTTTGGCTTGCATGTTGCAATGGATATTTTAACTCGTCTTTTTATAATTATATACAGTATAAGTCACCAAGAGTTTCTGATTGTGGAGGGATAGAAATCTGTCTAAATTAATAAATGGAAAGAACACTTGGTTCTATTTTAATATCATTTTTTTTCCATATGCTCATACAGATTACATGAAGAAATTTATCAGATGAATCATAATGTTCTGGTGTATTTTTTCCTTGTGTACCTTTACAGTTTAGAATTCTTTTAAAAAAACCCACTCTTAATGTAACTCAGTTTTTCCTTTGAAAAAAAAAATAAATTCCTTGAAATATCCTTCACTCAGTTCTTTTAAGAGCATGATCTTTTTTATCAAGAAAATAGATTATGTAAGCATTATGCTTTTAAAATACAATAGTGTATAGTGTTTATGTCTCATAAAGCTACATTTTTAAAAATCTGGAAACATAGTCATAAATATGAGTCCATTACTTTTTTAATGACTACATTGGTATATTGATTATATGCTTCAGTAGTCACCATGGTAGTCAGTTTCTACCTTATACTGAAACAAGAGATGCTTGTGGAATTCAATAATCCAGAAACTTTCTAATTCATTAAATCTTTCCAAATCATTTTGCACATTTCTCATGTAGGACTTAATGTTTTAGATATTTTTCATCTTTAAGCCTATTTTTCAGTTGGTTCTATTTTTTAAAAATAGTTAAAATTGGCTTCCTCCCTGGAATAATGGTAGCTAACAACCAAAGGCTTTTGGTGGTGGGAGAGAAGAGGATAAAAAGTACTTTTTAATTTGGCAAACATCAATATATAACACTTCTATTTGAAGAAAGTATGCCTACTCATCCCAGCTGTTAGAGCTAGAATTGCCATAAGGTGTTTAGAAAGCTTTCAGTCGGGTAATGGATCTTTATTCAAGCAAAAGTATGAAGTCTTCAGATTTTTCAATTAACTATAAAGCTTAATTTGTTGTAATTCCTTCCTTGAGAAGGAAGATCCCTTTTGGGAAATTATAATCGGTGATCTAGAAATAAAGAATAAATGAGGTGTTTTATTTATTATTACTAAAAAAATATTAGAAAGGAACTATTTCAAACATCAACAGTCTACAGACAAGAAAAAGAATATTTAAATTACCTAAACCTACCTTGACTTGCAGTGATGATTTTATTATTTAACTTAGATTGATCAAGTATGGGTGCATTAGCTTTTTTTCAATGGATTGTGGTCCCAACATATCAAGGTACTAAGAGAATGGAAAAGCATGAACTAGAGAAGGTGGATAGAGTAATAGATTATTTTATTAATGTTTGCACACTGAAAGATGCATATATTTAGGACTTTTTCTATGTGAAAAGTTAAACATTAGGGAGACAACTTAAAGATTTTAAAATCAATACATAAATATAGTTTTTTTTCACCAGAATCCAATTTATCCAAACATTTGCCCATATAAATTAATGTAAAGATTTTCTACCAAAAAATAGTTATGTTGGCTTAGATATAAATATTGAATATAGTTATGGAACAATAGATATCAGTGACTATTAACCATGATACCTAGAAATGTACAGAGGTAAATATATTGAGAATTTTTAAATCTGGCAACAGTTCTTCACTTTGGAATCATTCAAGGACTTTTGCCTAGCTACATTAGAAGACAGATTGGTGGAGTAAATTAGGGATTGTTGGTTCAATCCATCCAATAGTTATTTTTGTTCAAGCAAAAGATAAAAAATAATTAGTAGTCTTATTTTTATAGAAACAAAATCAACAGTTTAAAATCACTCCCGATATATACTCAGGCAAATGTCACAATTTAAACAGGAACAGATTATGCTTGAAATTTAATATCCAATTTTGTAGGGGTCTTTGAAGTTGAAAATAATAATAATAATAATAATAATAATAATAATAATAATAATAATAATAATAATAATAATAATAATAATAATAATAATAATAATAATAATTGGCCGGGAACTTGGAGGTCATCGAGTCCAACCCCCTGCTCAGGCAGGAAACCCTACACCATCTCGGACAGATGGCTATCCAGTCTCTTCTTAAAAACTTCCATTGTTGGAGCATTCATAGTTTATTTGATCTGCAAAATTAACATTCAGATATTACTTCTGAAGAATGATAGTCATATAACAGCAAAAGCACTCACTTTTTATGTCCATGTATTCTTTTATAAAACATTATTCTCAATGTTTATTCAATTCAAATGTCTTTAAAGGTCAGATTTCCAGATTAGTGTTAAAAATTGGACTATTTTAACAACACATCCACAGGTATCAATTTATTTATTTAAAACATTTATATAGCCACCCATCTGGGTGGCTCTCTATCAACGTCTTAAAGTCTTAATGAGTGGAAAAGTTTACGCAACTAGATTTCTTTAGAATAACCATGTGGCTTACACCCTTTTGATGAAGGCAGACAAAGGATAAATAATATGGAGTCAGGAATAGGCAAATTAGAATCCCTTTGATCCTAGGATGAGAAAGCAGATCTGACTAAGAAGCCTAGGGGTATGCAGGGAGAAGAAAGGATGGATAACTTCTTGACCCATTCTCCTCATATTGGTATGAGGAGACATTCTTTCCTATAAGGCAATTCCTACCTTTTGATTAAAGTTCCTAACAATATGAATCCCCTTTTAACAACTGGCAAAATCATGCTTTAAGACACTCTGCAAATTCTTTTTCCCATACCATGACTCAAAATCTTTAAAATATGTGCACTGTTCACAGAAAAATGGAGCTGGTGTGTTTGGATTTAAGTATTGAGTATTAGAGGACACACTCTAGGCAGTGGTGGATTCAGCCGGTTCGCACCACTTTGGCAGAAGCAGTACTAATTTTTTGTTGACCAGGCCCAGAATGGATTTCTGGAAGCAGCATCCACACAGAGAACTGGTTGTTCACATATTTGAATCCCACCACTGACTCTAGGATATACATTTATAGAAGATGATCAGAATAAGGATGGAGAGTCTGAAAATCTAGGTACTCTAACATATGATTGGAAGTGCTGAATGTGTTGAAGCTTGGGAAAAGAAGGAAGGTCTGAGAGTTGTCTACAGAAAGATGAAGCCCAGCTCCAGTGGGATAAAACTATGATGATCTGTGGGAATTACACAAATTATTCCATATGAATATTAGGGAAAAACTTCCTACTAGTTAGAATTTCTAAATATTAGGGGAAATTCATAGAACTCCGAGTCTTCGGAGAGGAGCGGCATACAAATCCGAATAAAATAAAAATAAAAATTGTAGAAGTCTTTAAGAAAATAAGGACCTATCACTTGAATTCTGTCATAAGATTGAAGATCTTATGGTTTGCAGAACCCGGAGTCCATTTCAACTACTGTAAAATTTTGTGAAGGTTAAGAAGAATAAAGGTAAGTAAATAGTAAGATCAGTAAATAGTAAGTGTTATGTCTCACTTACTATAGGGATCATATACAGTAGGTTGAAGTTAGCCTTAGTCATAAATTACTAGTGGCATCACCAAGCAATAGGATGGTGATGGATTTCTCGTATTTTGTGTTCCGATCCTCCTTGAAGGCTGTGCTCTTCTTTGGCCTTGTCCAGGTTTCTAAGTTAAAAATTTCACTTTTATATTGTGACAAAACTATTCATTGTGTCATCTTGAATTACTATGCTTTCTTTTTGTTTTAGGGCTGAGAAAACAGAAGTTCTGAGTGAAGATCTTTTGCAGGTACTATACTGGTTTTTTTCCCCTGATATCTTATGCTTGCCATTGTTTGATATTGAAATATTGCCATATACAAAATAAAAAACAGTCTTCCAAATAGACATTACTGGGATCAAGAATGATAAAGGTATCAGAAATAAAGTTGATTTTTTTAGGATAAGGTCTCTAATAATATTTTTTTAAAGACTCTATTGTTATGTATTTGAACGCTATTTCAGTTAGAAAGTGAATAAGTAGGAAATATTAAAATATACGTTTTTAATTTTTTTTAAAAAAAACCTTTCTGCTAAATGCAAATAGCTTTTTGACACGTTATTATCTTTCTAGTGAATGCTATTTTCAAGAAAGACTAATTTTCTTGAAGATAAGGTTAACTCCAAAGCAGACTCACTGAATATGTTGCTGAATTCTATGATACTCTGTTTATAATAGAAGAGATGTTTGAAATATGTCCCTAATCAAGGTAATGGTTTCTGTGTTGGGATCAATTAGATTCAATTGTTGGGAAATTATATGAAAACATTACATAGGATTAGATTAGGATTAGGATTAGACTGAGCCTAGACTAGTCTCTAGAGCTGCATTTCTAAGTATGGTAGTCTCCAAAAGTTTTGAAATTGCTCTTCCATCAGCTCCAACCAACTTGGCTAATAGCCATGCTGGCTCAGATTATAGGTATTCTTATCCAAAGCTTTTGAGGGACATTGTTTTAGGAAAAGCTACTTCGAAAAACAGTCCCTTCCAGATACTAGTCCATTCATGTGTAGGCTGGGTCACACAGAACAAAATGCAATCAAGTCCATTATATTTTTGTCTCATGGACATCTGACTCCTGCCATTGTGATAACTGCTTGTGTATGTACTGCCTAGGCCTTATGTTCCTATTCAGAGATTCTAAATGTAAAACAGATGGTCATAAGAACAACATGAGGATATATAACTAACCTGATTTTTATTTAATGGGTTGTATGGTTAACATAAGTCTAATTTTTAAGTTTGCATTATCTAAACTAGCTTTCCCCCCAAAAAAACTGCTCATGTTTCAATGCACTGGCCCTTTGCCTGTCAAATACTTTTAAGAATACACCTGCCTGACTCACTGATCACTTGGGTACTAAGACATAATAACCTTAGATTTCAGATTTATTTATTTGTTTGTTCATTCGTTTATGAAAGGTATACAGCCATTTTATACATTACAACAAATTTAGGCAGTATACAGCAAAATCAACCATGCAATACAATTAAAACAAAAACAAACAACCCAAATGGCAGAGGAAAAGCAGCCATTAAAAGATAATCTAACATGCAGGATCCACATACAAATTTTTAGAATTCTTTTGAACATGGCCCATGTGGGAACCAGATATAGCTTGATTCAAGTGGGGACAGTGGTGGGATTCAGATATGTGAACAACCGGTTCTCTGTGTGGATGCCACTTCCAGAAGTCCATTCTGGGCCTGGGCAACAAAAAATTAACTACCAGTTCTGCTGAATTGGTGCAAACTGGTTGAATCCCACTATGAGTGGGGGTATTGCAGAGGGGAGATTCAATCAGGTAATACTGCTTAATGAATGGGGTCTGAAGCATCGCAATGCTGCTTAATCTTTTTTTTAAAAAAATATGTTTTATTAATTTTTTAACATAATCACCTTAATATTTGGTAAACAGTGTATTGTCTGGGTTTACATTTAAGAAACATTCACTAACAGTTGATTTCTATAATCTATAATCCACATATAATAACTTTACTTGATTTCCTCTTTTCCCCATAATGTTCTCTTTTACCAAACTTAAGTTAATACAATTCTTTTTTTTTACAAATTTTATTAAATGTACATTTTAAAAACAAAAATGGACATGATTCAACTTCCCTGGCTTCAACAGTGCTATTAGTATTATCTTATGTTACAGAAAGAAAAACAGAAACTTAAAATACATTCTATAACAGGACAGAGTATAACAGACTGTACGTATAACATCTGTACATTTTTTGATAAACCATCTTTCAATCGTCAACGTTGTATTTACATATCATTCAGTTGTGTCCTAATATAGGTACTAGTAAGAAGTCCTTATAATATCAACTAGTCAATCGATAATCATCTCAGCGATCCTCCTTATCTCTAACCAATTGTACAAATTTTTCCAAATTTCATAATACTCTGTTTCAGTTTTATTTTTAATCTCTAGAGTTAACCTGTCCATTTCAGCGCAGGATAAAATTTTATTTATTATTTCTTCCTCAGTGGGGGTTTCCTTTCCTTTCCACTTTTGGGTGTATGCCAATCTTGCTGCGGTTAAAATATGCAGTAGTAAGTAAAAAGATGCTTTGCTGAGTTTATCATTAATAATCCCTAATAAGAAGATTTCTGGTTTTAAATCATTTTTTGTAATAATATTTCTTCCAGCCAATTTTTTATCCGCTTCCAAAAGTTATGCCCCTTTGAACATTCCCACCACATTTGATGGTAAGTCCCTGGAAGCCTTCTACATTTCCAGCATGTCAGTGAGGTTTTTTTATCTATTTTTGCTAGCCTAATAGGGGGAAGGTGCCATCTATAAAACATCTTGAAGTTAATACAATTCTTATTGTTTTAATGAATTATGATCGAGTATAATGCTGCTTAATCTTGTTAGCTGGGTAGATGGTCCCAGAAGATAACCATTAGCAAATGCCCATTTTAGTTCTTTCCATCTCCGTTAGTTATTTGATGAAAGAAAAGACAATAAAGTTGTCACAGTATGTCATTTCTGTCAAACCAAACTTTTTTAGATAATTCACCAAGGGACCTGAAAAATCATTGTTGCTCTAATTAAAGTTTCGATCAATTTGTTTTTAGTGCACAGTCTACTCAAGATACAAAGCACTGACTCTTATTTTAGAAATATAATTCAATAAGATACCTGAAAATATGAAGTTCACATATACTAAGTGACTTCATCCCTTATGTTAAATTTTCCATCATACTTGACAAAAGGTACATCAGTTGTACTGATATTTATGTTTGAGTACAAAATGTAAAATGAAAAATAACCTTAACATTCTTGGTTTTCCAAAGTCTAGTCCTGATTACAGCTTTCATTAACCCCAAATGACATTCACTTCACTCCAGGATTTATCTATTGCCCTTTAGTGCTCATAAATCATTCTATAGTTTACCTTTTATGACTCTGTTCATTGAGGGAGAAACTATTATTGGGGCAGGAAAAGACAAAACAAACAATAAGAAGTAGTTAAATGTAATACAAATTTATTCAAGCTAACTAACAAGATTTAAATTCTATTTTAAGACATTTAATTAAAATGAATGCTAAAATAATTGGCTCCTTGTTTCCTGTTGAATTAGTTTACTAACCGCACTAGTTTATATATTATTGGGATAGAAAAAAACTAATGTGCTATTCATGCTAGGTGCTGCAATTCATGCAAAATCACAGTTGTTTTTAATGTATGAATCTTGGTTTTATCAATAAATCAGTATGGAAGATAAGCATGGTAGTCACTGCTTGTCTGATGATACTGGTCTTGTGAGGATTTTCCTTTTTAAAAAAATGATCTTCCCTTGTACCTCTATAGGCTAATTAGGGGGTTGGCCCATTTATAGCAACTGAGAAAGAGTAAACTGAAAAATGCCTACTTTTACTTGTCTGTTGTAATCAGCAAACAACTAATTCTGCTTAACTCCTTTAAAGTCCGGATGTGCCCACTCACACAAACCACGTTATGGCCTAATACTAGGTCTAGGCATGAAATATATACTTGTGTTAAGGAGCAATGGGATACGTTCATACATTTTGCATAGTTCAGCATGTTATTTTTTAAAAGGCTGTTTCAGAAAGCAAATTGTAACTGAGTTATGAAAACGTCTGTCAGGTTGGCCATGCATAGCCCGAATTTACTTTGAGGAGCAGTTTATCTTGAGGAAGAGGATTTGCTTTGAGGAGAGCTGCATGCTGGGAGATGAGGATGCATTTTTCTGAGGTGATATGTAAGATGTCCATCCACAGGTGGAGAAGCGGTTGGAGCTGGTGAAGCAGGTCTCCCACAGCACGCACAAGAAGCTGACGGCATGTCTTCAGGGGCAGCAGGGATCGGATTCTGATAAGCGCTCGGTAAGAGACCCTGGTATCCCCTGTATCAGGGAATAGGGCTCTTTAACTTTGAAAAGAGAAGGCCGTGGAATTAAGATGCAAATACCTCTTCAAGGGATTTCCACTTTCGTGTGTATATGAATTCTACAAGAATATGGTGGGAAGTGAATGATTCAGAATACTGGTTATGTGGAAGTAGAGTTATTTTCTGAATGAGAGATGAAAAGGCTGGGATGTCATTGGTTCTTTTTTTAAAAAAAAATAAATAAAACAGTTGCTTTTGTTGCAGAAGAAATTGCCTTTGACGTCACTTGCTCAGTGCTTGATGGAAGGTTCTGCTATCCTAGGAGATGACTCCCTGCTTGGGTAAGATCCCAGTCCAGTGTCTATGGAACAGCTACCACTTTGGGAGGGGAGAAGCAAGGATGGCGTTTCAGTCACAATAAAGTTTCCCCATTTGGGGAATTGGTTCATTTGAAAATACGTTGAGTGCTTGTGGTAAGGTTGGAGTGATTAATTTTATGAGTCTCATTTCCAGCTTTTCCTAATAAAGGGGAAGGCAGCTCACAAGTACAAATTATCACATACAGAAAAAAAAATTAAAGCCTCAAATACAGTGTTTGTAATAAATATTTTACCCTTCCCCCATTTGAATTGCTTCAACTAATTGTAAATAGGCCACCACTTTTTCTTACAGACCTCTTTAGCTTAGAACTTTACAATCCATTATGATCGATCTCCAGCATGCAACCTCAAGTCAAATAAATTGAGGGATAAATCAGAGCAGGAAGGTGGAACAGCATGTAGCCATTTCTTACCACCCACGATTTTTACTGATTATTTATTTATCACTGAAAGTGACTTTTCAGTGGAAAATGTGTAGTAAAATCACAAATGTGACAAACCATAGAAGCCTCCTTGCTCGGCAACCTTGAGTCTAAAGAATGGCACAATCCTTATTTGTTAGTTTGTTTTTTATTTATCAAATTTATTTGCTGCCCATCTCATGGTTTAGGTGACTCTAAGCAACATTAATGTTAGACATCTGCCCTGCCCTGTCCTGCCCTGCCTCTGAGGAACATCTCTGGAATCAACTGCTCTCTTAATCCATTGCTTGCTTTTCCCCTTGAGATCTGCCTGTTCTCCTTGCAGGAAGATGCTGAAATTATGTGGAGAAGCAGAGGACAAGCTAGCACAAGAGCTCATCCACTTTGAATTGCAAGTTGAAAGGGATGTGATAGAGCCACTGTTTGTGTTGGCAGAGGTAAGAGTTGCTTACTTCAAAGTGAATCTCTGCTGGGGGTCCTTTAGGGAATGGTTTGGTATAAATGTGAATGGATCTCTAGCAGATCTGAGAACAGGAGGCATTTCAGGATCCGCTTGTGGTCAAAAACGTCTGGCCTTTGGCTTCTGGCCTCTTATAGTTTGGATGCTGGAGTGAAGAGAAGTAGTATCCTATCAACAAGATGAATTAAGGAAACTAACAAGGTAGTCTCTTTAAGAAGTCAAATTCACAACCAAGTAAGAAAAATGCATCTGATCCTATCCTTGTGTTCAAGTACTAAATGAGCCGTATTTATCACTGTGGGCACCTGTTTAGGGCTTATATCATCTGCAAGGTTCTTCACAGAGAAACTAAGCAGAGAGAGTCCTCACAGTTTGTTTTCAGTTTATTTATGGAGATACCATCTGGTTTAATTGCTCCCAGGTTTATCCTGCAGACAATACAAACAAGTACTGGTAGTCTTCACTTAACAACCACAATTGAGACAGGCAACTCAATTGCTAAGCAACATGGTCATTAAGTGAAACATCAGATGCCTGCGCCAGACTTACATGTTCTATGATTCTGTTTCAATCACCGATTATCATTAAACTGCAACTTGTGACTTCCTGCTGGCTTCTCCATTTACTTTGCCTGTCAAGAGCTGGTTGTGAAGCTTGCAAACAGTAATTAGGTGACCATGGGAACTACCTGTAGTCCAGCTTGCTTTCATTCATATATACATATGAAATTCTATTAATTTTTTCTCTGCGACTGGTACTATGGGACAGGAATTGCAGAGCTATTTCCTCTCTTCTGTGCCCCCACACCATCTTTCCTTGTGCTCTTATGATATTATGGGCCAAAGGGTTCTGAGACTTTTCAGAGTACATGGCCACCTGGCTGTGCTTTATGATGATCAAAATGCCACACATGTGGAAAATACCAGGTTGTAAAGCTGTTCTAGGTGGAGGCTTCTTTTCTTTCCAGCTCTGTTCCTTACACACCAGTGGCTATTCTGAAGGCAATGGTGGCAAGTTCTCTTGCTGGCCATGTGAGTATTCTTATGGGATAGGAGCTGTCCATGGTTCTGGCACTGGCTGTAATGCTAGACCTGCAAATTTACTATAACGTCATATAAGTTCAGTACATAGAATTTGCAGTGCAGTCTTATTCTTTATATATATATATATATTCCCTATATAACCTTCTTTTTTTTCAATTAAAAAAATACTTCAGGTAGAAATCCCAAATATTCAAAAACAGAGGAAGCACTTAGCAAAATTAGTCCTGGACATGGATTCATCCAGGACAAGGTAAGACAAAAAAAATTCTCAGTTGTCTTTGCAATGCCAAGTCTTTGTTTGCTTCATGTATCTGTTTTTATTGCTGGACTAGTTTTTAAACAAGTTTCCTTAAGGCGGCTTTCAGTATTGAAAAAGAAAACCTATCCCAGATGGAGTTTTATGCTAGACTGACCTGTCTCCTATCATTTATACATCAGGATTGTACAAATGTGTGCTCTCTCCATCAGCCTTCAGTCTGGGTCAGCAGTGGCCATTGTGGCACAGGGGAAAATCTGTTATACTTATAATTTAAAAAAATGGGGGGAAAGCTTCCTGAAAGATTGAATTATTTGCATAGATTAAAAAGCATTCAATTCACAGTGATTCTGGACACAGAATTTTTTTACATTTAAAAAAAGCTGGAACAATACAATGAAAGAACAAAGAGATATACATCCAGAAAAAGAATAAAATAAAACAGAATGTTACAGGGTCTTATTATTATCCTACCCAAAGCTTGGGAAAATAATCAAGCTTTCACGGATTTCCAGAACATCCAAGTGGCGCAATATGGGCTCTACGTGGGTGGGATGAAGGTAACTCGAATAAGGCATCTCTTTCCACCTAGAGAGCTAGAGTCACTAAGTGATCTCCAGTAATCAATTCCTATTCTTAGAACAGCAAAGACAGTGGAATTCTGTAATCACCATCCGGATCAACTAAATAGTGATCTATACAGTTCCATTATCTATGCTATTCTAATCCCAAAAGATTTTTTTTCAAAATCCAAAGAAAAGATAACAGGAAGATTCTCATTTTCCTTGCAATACTCTGTCATAGATTTTCAGTCTTTACTGTTCAGGGGAAAATTAATGTTCAGATTTGCACCGATATAGATATGATTGCTTCATTGTATTTTATTAGTCAGAACACTTGCTCTGATTAGGCCAAAAGCATTGCTCTCTTTCACACCTTCTAGTTGTAGAATCCATGGCTGAGATGTTCACTGGTGTAAATAATAAAACAAAATCCTTCTAGTGTTACTGTGCCCTTAGTCAAGCTAGAGAGTGACTATGTGCCTGAAGACATACACATTGCTTTTTCTTTCTTGGTATTCCTCAAAAATCAGCTATTTTTGCCCTCTTCTGAAAGAGCTTTGATATTGTCTTCAAAAATTGAGAAATTTGAAGTCACTGAGGCACTGAGCTGACATTTCTGTGGAGGGGGGGAAAAAGGGATAAGCACTTGGAAATGTTGGCATCAGTTCAGGCTAACAAAAGTGCCTTCACTCTTAAAATTAGCTTGTGCTTATGGGAGAGGGAAAAAGGGAGTGGGTTCCCTTCCATGTGACATGATCGTATATTGTTCTGGTAAGACAGGAAGGAACAGTACTAAGATAGGTCCAGTGTCCCACTGAGCAGCCTGCATCTTTGTTCTTCTCTCTCCTACAGATGGCAACAGTCAGCCAAGTCTTCAGGTTTGTCAAGCAACTTGCAGCCTTCGGGTGCCAAAGCGGATGCTCTCAGGGAAGAGATGGAGGAGGCAGCAAACAGAGTGGAGATTTGCAGGGTATCTCCCCTCCCCTTTTCTCCTCTTTTTTTTTTCATTCTAGTCAACTGACTTCCAGGAGGTGGCCAGAAAGTAGCTG
This sequence comes from Bothrops alternatus, assembly GCA_034064705.1. NCBI lineage: Eukaryota > Metazoa > Chordata > Lepidosauria > Squamata > Viperidae > Bothrops > Bothrops alternatus. The sequence goes on along the minus strand of JARGCV010000041.1, from coordinate 566,670 downwards.
CAAATTCATTTTTTTTTATTATACATGCAAATCTGGTATTTGAGATGGCACATAATCAATCAGGAAATGGTATCATTGTATATTTTTTGATTTGTCTCAAAGAGATTATTAAAAGGAATATCAGCACTATAAATTGCAATACAGTAAGCATTCCTCTGCTTCTTGGGACATATTTTAAACTTTCTATAAAAATAAGGAAGCATCTAGCAGCACTTCAGGTGTGGTTCTGAGTTTGAGTTAGAATCAGAGCTTTCTTTCTTTTCTTTTCTTTTGTGCTTCCTGCAGGATCAGCTCTCAGCTGACATGTACAATTTTGTGGCCAAAGAGATAGACTATGCAAACTATTTTCAAACTGTAAGTACCAGAAAGTCTGGCTTTTAGCATCTTTGTCCCTCTTTGGCTTCCTTCCCCTCCTCTTTGTAATTCTGTGATGCCTTATAGATCGTGTATTCTTACAGCCTGCATCCCATTTTATTTTTCTCCCAGTTAATAGAAGTGCAAGCAGAATACCACAGAAAGTCATTAGCACTTTTGCAGAATGTGTTGCCTCAAATCAAAGCACAGCAGGGTAAGTATGGTGCTTCTCAGGTTACTGTTGCTGCGAGACACATTGTGGATTATTTGTTCAGGCAATGTGATGCCTGTCTTTCTTCTCAGGATGATTCAGTTCTCTGTTAAGCATAAAATCCATAAACTTCCACTCTGCTATTGTTGGCTTATTTACCAAGTTAGATAGTGAATAATAATCACATCCAGTTAATAACACCATGCTGTCAGAATACCCCAAAATGGTATATTACCATTTGAGACTGATTACCACCACCTTCTTCTAAAATGCAAGGACTCAGTGGGATCTACAGATAGTCTTAAGTCTAACGACCATGGACCACTAAGCAACACAGACATTAAGGGAGACATCACATGACTGTGACAGACTTTCAATCACACTTTTGCTGTGATTGTTAAGCGAATTACCATTGGTCATTAAGCAAGACATCACATAATCACAATCTGTGATGTGATTGCCAGCTTTTCCATTGACTTGTTTGTCCAAAACTGCCAATCACATGACATTGGGATATGTAAACATCCACTGGTCATGAAATGCCCAAATGTCAATCATGTGACACAAGGATGTTACATTGGCCATAAATGACAGGGCAAACCACTAGTATTTAAAATGAGAGCAAACCCTTCTAGCCCTGCTGATTTTACTTAGTTTGGTAATGAAACATCTGCAAGAAAACAACCAAGCTCAGAGAGCATCAAAGACTCCACAATGTAAATATGTATAAATATCTAAATAAATTCTGAGGAGCCTGAATAGGTCTGCAGAAAAATTTCACTTCCTCTTCATCTGCCACATAAATGAAACACAAAGAATAGTGATGGATTTTCTCATCCTTCTGTATGCCGCTGTTAGGAGCTATGGAGGAAGGAAGAGTGACTTGAGTAGCTCAAGTGTAGTCAACCTGTTCTGTTTTGATTATATCTTTTTTTTTATTGAACTGCCTTTTACAGAAGCTTGGATTGAAAAGCCCTCCTTTGGGAAGCCCTTAGAGGAACATCTCGCTGTCAGTGACCGGGAGATTGCCTTCCCTATTGAGGCCTGTGTCACTATGCTTCTTGAATGTGGCATGCAGGAGGAGGTCTGTAGAGATTGCTTGCTTGCTTTTTTTGAGGTTCAATTTTATAGCTAGAGATTCTGTAAGCCGCCTAGAATCCACTGGGCTTTGAGTGGTAGATCAGTTGCATAAACAAACAAAACATCTGGGTAGGGGTTAGAGAAAGCATTCATTCTCTTGTTTTCAAAGAACCCGTACTATATGGCCCCAAGTGTATGTCATGGCACCTCATCAGATTTTATTTTGCTTCTCTTTGGTTTGCAGGGTCTGTTCCGAGTGGCCCCCTCTGCTTCCAAATTAAAGAAGCTTAAGGCAGCGTTAGACTGCTGTGTTGTGGATGTTCAGGAATATTCAGCAGACCCCCATGCCATTGCAGGTAGGGTATCACTCGTTAGCCTATCAAATGGTCTTCATAATGAATGACAAGAATTTGGACCATAGAAGGCACTTCCAGTGGGAAAGGCAAACCAAGGACAAATGCTGATGGCCAGTTTATGATACAGAGAAGTGGCTGACTTGCTCGATGTATGCTAATTTCAACAATTCCAAGATAGATTTTGAACTACTTTATGGTAGCTCTTGTTCTACCCATATATTCCATTGTTACAGAACAAACTCCTTATTTTTTTATATACCTGCATTCTTGTGGGGTATGTCAGTATTTGCTAGTTATAATATTAAAGCAGAATATTACAGTGGTCCTCAACTTAACAACCACAGTTGAGATCAAAATGTTGGTTGCTAAGCAAGTTGGTTGGTAAGTGAGTTGTGGTTGATTTTAAAACTGTATTTTGGCATAGTTGTTAAGCAAAACACTGCATGGTTAAGTAAATCATCCAGTCAAACGAATCCAACTTCCCCATTAACTTTGCTTGTCAGAAGCCAGCTGGGAAGACCACAAATGGAACCACATGCTGCAACCATTGTAAATGCATGCTGGTTGTCAAACTTTGATCATGTGACTGGGAATGCTGCAATGGTCGTAAGTGCAAGAACTGGCTGTAAGTCACTTTCGGTGGCATTGTAATGGTGACTAAACAAATGGTTGTAAGTCGATGATTACTTGTATCTATTCTCATAATCCATCCAAAAACGTATTTCTATTTGAAAATGATGTGATTGATTCAAAGACTTTAAAACATTTTCCCTCTTTTGAATTCTATTTATTTAATGGTATGCTCTTAAGCTTTAGACTTATATAACATTCCGTAGTACATCGATCTCTGAGCAGTTTATAAAATTTTACTCTTGTCTGCCAGTATAGCACAAGGCCAAAGAAAGGATAGGAAAAAGATAAGACATTTGAAACAAGAAAAAGTTCTTTCTGTGTTTTTGTGTATCTTCTACAGGGGCACTGAAGTCCTATCTTCGAGAGTTGCCAGAACCACTCATGACGTTTGAACTTTATGAAGAATGGATCCAAGCCTCTAAGTGAGTTCCTGAAACAATTTTTCATAAAGTCAGGTTCCTCTGCTTTCTGAAGTTTTGCCTCTTGCTGTCAAATTAGAATATAAATAAAATGGCAACCCTGCAGAGTTTTATTTGGGAATAAACTCTATTGATCTTTGTGAAAGACAGATGAAGGGGAAACAGCCTGAAATTCTACTTTTTTTGTTTTATCAGAATGACCTGATGTATTTTGTTTGTTATTTTACTATTTATTTATTTATTAGATTTATTTGCTACTCTCTCAACTAGCTTGCTATTGAATTAATCTCAGTTATTCTTTCTTTTAGCATTCAGGACCAAGACAAGAGATTGCAAGCACTATGGAATGCCCTTGAGAAATTGCCTAAGGCCAGCTACAATAATCTAAGGCAGGTGTATACAATCTGAAGAATATGGTTTTTGTTGATTGTACTAGTCATGGAGGTAAATATCCCAAAAGACAATCCCTTTACAGTATGATAATGGACTAGAGTCAAAGAAGAAAGAACACTGAAGAGGTCAACATAAACAATCCAGAAGTTTGCAGAACTTTATTATATCTGCTATCCCTATTTATTTATTCATTCATTCATTCATTCATTCATTCCACACACTTCCCATTTTATTAACATCTTAGCAGAATTACTTTTTCCAGACCAGAAAAGAAATCAAACATTGCTCAAAAACCAATATATAAGAATATACGAATATATCTACTAAACTTTTTAACCTGTTCAGCTTCTCAGAGAGAAGCTTGCAATGGTTGTGAAAGTTGCTGTGTCTCAAGTCTCTTTTCTGTATTCTTTTCACTTGTATTCTATTCATTTGTTTGACAGGCCTTGTGATTTAACAGCTTGGTTAATGTTTATTTCTACACGTATTTAAATATTGCCCTACTTCTAAGGGCTCAGCACTTCATAGTATGAAATCGTAAAAACTAAACAAATATCATAAAGTGGATTCTAAGAAAAGTTCTAGTGGCAGCCCAAGTCCTACCAAAAGCTTGGTGAAACAGCCTTTTGAAAGGCAAGGTGTTCCATAACATGAGGAGTGCCATCATGAAAGTGGCAAAAATTATGGTCAATGCATTCTTTTTGGATCATACACAAATACAAATATCATTCCTTGTACTAAATGATATCTATATGTCAATTGGCATCCACAAGTAGCTGTATTCATTTGTCATTGTTAGATTTCTTCATTGTGATCTGTGATTCACACCCAGGATTATATGCCTATGCCAAATCCCATTTTGAATCTTGTAGATTTTGCAGAATGGTTTGGTAGGAACCTTATTGCCCACATGTGTCTTCCACTGAATCCATCAGTCTTGTTTTCAGCTATCACACAATTAGCACATCCAGCCTGGAACTGATCATCCTTCTGTTTTATCAGTGTTCTTTTTTCTTAGTTTCTTTAATCATCTCAACTCTTCACAGTTCTTTAGAGCTGTTCATCAGGACACCTCATTCTTGCTCTGCAGATGTTCGGCCATATGGTTATAAGAGACTGTTCTGCAAATGCCAGCAAACTTTCATTCTTAGGCATGCATTAAGTGTATTTTTTGACCACCTAAAGTTATTCACTAGACACCTATAAGCAACACAGTGTTTTTACTAAATGGACGCACACAATTCTTTTTTTTTATGAGTCACATTAAGACCAGCAAACTCCAAAAGTATTATAGTTTTTTCCACCACATCATATATTTTTCATGGTGGTTCCCTCATCTTTTCAAGTGATCAGTTGATTGAATGGACAATGGATTCAGTTGAATTCTCTAAGGCCACCAGGATGTTTAGCTCAATAGTCACATTGAGGAAGTCTCCCATGAACGATTCAAGATACAGTCAAGGACAATTACATGTATTGTTTTCTACTCCATCCTCTTCTCACATTCTGCCAATTAATCATGTATTTGAGTAATCATGTAACAGACATCATTTGCAAACATCCTTAAGACTCTTCCAAAATGCTTCTTTGAAGCAAATTTCCAGCCTAATATAGCCCTTGACCTAATATAGCATTTGTTCTCTTAATCAAATAAATCCAGATTTTCTGGAGGACTCAGATTTTGTCCAATATCATTAAACCTTGGAATCCACTTCAACCATCCCATTGTGTTTGTCTCTCTGAATGTGATCATTATACATTTTCAGTTTAAAATCTCCTTCAACATTACTCAGGTTGGAGACCATTTCTCTAGCTCTCCTTCAAAATGTCTCCAATTATACAGTGAACGATTAGGCTGCACATTCTCTTGATTTTGAGGTTCAACCATTTTTTTTCAAAAGGTAGTGGACCAATAAACCAAGATGCTATTATTTCATCAATTTCATCAATTCCAATAACTAGCTTTTATTTATGAAAGAAGGTATCCCTATTTCTATCATGGTTCCAAGAGGATAAGAAGCATCATTCATTTTTTCTTCAAACAGAAGACGAATATCTTATTAAGCAGAATACTAGGTGAACCCTTCATGACTTCCCAATTTCCAATAATTGACATAGTCAGTTATGTATTCAATTTTATTTTATATTTATTTTATTTTTTCATCTTCATTTTATTTACTCAGTTAACATACTGTGGATTAGAGGTACCTAAACTTCAAAACTCAATATTGAGTCTAAATGATATAAGAAGCAAAATCAGGAACAAAGTAATTGACAAGCATAAGAACAACAATTATTACAAAGGCCAAGTATAGAAGTTGCAGGAGAAACACAACACTTGAGAAAACAATTCACAAGCCACTGAATTTTTGAATATGGAGGACAACTGAATCCCCTTTGTCCCTTGTACCCCTAGTAAATAAAAGTTATATCTTATTATATTGGGAAACTGATAAGTTACTATCATCCAACCTCAACCCTTCAAGGTAGTCCAGACAGGACACCAAAATCATGAATACTATTACCTTTACTGTAAAGTTACATAAACTGTATCTTGTAACTCTAAAAGCACTTTTCCTCTCCCTTGCCTTTACTTTTCAAATAACTAGGGAGGCTCCCTTCTGCTTTCACCACCTCCATTCCTTCTTTGGACTCTCTCATATCAGACCACTCTCTAGGCCAGGGGTAGGCAACCTTGGCTCTTTTATGATTTCTGGACTTCAACTCCCAGAATTCCTGAGCCAGTTATGCTGGCTCAGGAATTCTGGGAGTTGAAGTCCACAAGTCATAAAAGAGCCAAGGTTGCCTACCCCTGCTCTAGGCTGAGGCTGTTCCTCCTATCTCCCAACATTGTTCTCTCAACATCCAGTGACGTAACTATGGCAGAGAGAAGTGAAAGAGAAGAATCTGGATCTGAGTGTGAAATAACTGACGCAACCGACAACCTGCTAGGAAGTAGTGCAGATTTGTCCCTGGTTTCAAACAATTGTTTGCTTACTGCCCACACAATTATATCTATTTTCAAACTGCCATCTGATGCCAAGAGAAAGTTAGATGAATTAAAATCTTTAATAGAAATAAAAAACTTCAAACTCTGCAGCAGCTGACAAAACAGCTAATGTGGATGGTAATACGAAAGGAAGTCCTCATATAGATAACAGGACAGGTAGTCCTCGCCTCACGGTAACAGAGCCTGGAATTCCTGATGGTTGTAAATTGAGTTACCCTCATGACCAACCCAATTTTATGAACTTTTTTGCGGCAGTTGTTAAGTGAATATCATAATTGTTAAGCAAGTCAGTGCATTCCTATGGGCACTTTTTACCAGAAATAGGGCAAAAAAGCCAGTTTCTGGCCAAAAAAAAGGGACATCATAAATCATAAGTCACAGAATGCTGCAACCAGCCATAAAGAGCCAGCTGCCAATCACCCAAAATGCGGTCATGTGACCATGGGGAAGTGCTACTCTTGGAATTCTGGAACCAAGTCGTAAGTATGGTCATTAAGCAAGGACTAGCCATACTACATCTCCTCTCTATGCAGCAAAGAGGCAGAATACAGACTTTAGCACCAAAGGACAAAGTGAAACATACGTGAAGGTGAAACAGTTAAAACAGCTAAAAGTAAACAGTTAAAAATAATAATGCTGTATGTTGCCATGATTCACATTAATAATCAGTGAAACACAAAATAGGCTATGGTGAATGTTTTTAAAGTTTAGTGAGAACTTTGGTAAGTTGCCACAAGAGTATTTCAAGATAGTTGTGCATATCCTCTGCTAAGCTTTGGGAAGAATGCCAACCAGAAGCCAGAGAAAGATAAGACCCTCATATGGTAACACTGCCCTACATAACAAACCTTCAAATGGCTCCCCAAGACTGCAAGAAAAAAAGTGAGCCCCTCCAATACCCCAAATTGCTTTTCTAGGAAGAGCAGGGACATATAGTAGAAGATCTTGGGGACATTATATCAAGGTTACAAACAGCATTTTCAGCTGCTAATTCATTAAACATCATTTTACTTTTACATGAGGGGGATATTTTCCCTGGGCTAAACGAGCCAGTCTCTGAACCTGAGTCACCATCAAGAATATTTTTAATATGTGAGATGCTCCCACTCAATAGCAGGAGGTGCTCTAATATTAACCTAGTTGTAGAGAATTCACCCTGCCACCAGAGGCCATCACCATGGAGTCCCTGGAGAAAAAATTGTCTTCATGGCCTACCCTTCAAGAAAGCCCTAGTCCCAGCACTAAGGAGGAAAGGTAAACTTCAGTTTACGAGATTGCTCTAGCATCTCAAAATAATACACTCCTAGTAGAAACACAATCCATTCTTCACTTATTAGCATGATACTTCCCTTGAGATACCATCTAGATCCTCATTTTAATTAAATAGCTCTTGGGTAGGGCTATTTAATTGGAACAACTTGCACACTATCAGAAAATGTTAAGCTTTTTATCCAAATGCGGGGATAAACATAGGAGCCATCTGAATTAGGTCAGCAGTTTGTATCTGGGCCACCTTTTGATTTGAGTTCTCTTTTTTTCGAGAAGACACAAGATAGAAGATAATAGAAGTATCTATTTTCTCCTTGTAGATCAATGGTCAACAACCAATTGTGAGCCGCTCTGAGTCTGCGGAGAGGAGCGGCATACAATTCCGAAAAATAAATAAATAAATAAAATTTGTTCTGCTGCAATTTGAAGAAATTTGTAGAGTTCATCTTGTATTTAATCTCACCACAATAAGAAACATTGTGAAGGTGGAAAACTGATATGATTCCTATATATGTAATTGTGAGTTATTGAGAAGGACATTATTGATCCCAAACAAGCAGGCTTCCAGGTGGATAGATCAACAATTTGATCACTGCCTGGGATTATAATTCCTTGCTGAAAAGTACATCCAATAATCACATTCAAAGTTATAAGCAATGTTTGTTTACTTTCAAACAGCATTTGACTCAATCTCAAGAAACACACAAGGGCAGTTTATATCAAGGGCAGTTTTGAGTAACTTGATAGATGCCTCCTCCTTTTAATACATAAGCAATGTGAGAATATGGGGTTACACTCCAGTAAATTCTATCCCTCCCTCAACATCCATGCCCTAAAATTAGCAGAAAGAAAAATTCAATTATGTGGATGATGCAGCAATAATTTAAAACTTTGACATCCTTTTGCAAAAGTGAACATCTGGTCATAAATTGAGGGTGGTGGAACACTGAAATGTTTTCCCACAATAAATGAAGACACAAATGGATACTTAATAAGTTAAGTATACAATCCAACAAGTTAATATTAGTTCTGGGGGTTGTTTTCCACAGCAATAGAAAAGTAAAAGGTTCAAATTATCCATGCTGCTCTGAAAACCCAGGGGAATGCCACTATTTGGTCCACCTTTACATTTTACAACATATGAACAGATTCTATTAGCTTTTCTTAGAGCCATAATGGGTATTCCCAAGTGCCTGTCCAGGGTAATTGCCAAGTGTTGAAATTTGGATCTAGTCCAGAACACTAACAGTTTGGATCAATGTTACTTTAAATCCAAATGGGCTACTGATGGATATTGATGGATAAACACATAAATTTCTAGGAATTTCACTTTTCCTAAGGATGGCAGGTCCAGACCCATGTCAGACTTTCATCATTTCAGCTTTTAGATGGTTCTCGGTTCAGGAGGGTGACAGTTGCTCATCTTGCAGAAGGGGATGTTACAATAGAGAGGAATATCTTGGCTCCTTTTTTGAAAGTGAATGCGCTATTTGAGTTATCTACTCTTTTTTTATCTCATGCTAAAGCATTCAGTTGATGGCATTATAGCAAATAAAATTAACCAGACTGAGCTCATGGTTTGTACCCCAGCACCTATATGTTTTTTTCACTTCAAGTTTCACTTGATTTCATCTCATTGCAGGTACCTGATCAAATTCCTTGCAAACTTAACTGAGTACCAAGATGCAAACAAAATGACACCAAGCAACATAGCCATTGTGCTGGGGCCAAATCTCCTCTGGCCTCAGACAGAAGGGTAAGAGGTTGAAACCTAGGGCTTTGCTGTTTTAAAATGCTACGTATTATAACCTAAGCATGTGAACTCTGGGACAATATTTTATTTGCTGTCCTTTGCCGATATTGATTTTAATAGAAATACTTTGATCAGATGGCTATATCTTAATGGTTTCATATGCCTAAAAGTGTTTTTAGAAAATGGAACATGGCACAAGGCAAGGAGTGCTGTAGAAGCAGGATACAAAGCAGGCTAATTTGAAATTAGAAGCAAGAGATCTTCAGGTTTTTCCAGGTGCTCAAAAGAATCACTGTTCTCATGACTTTGTCTTTGTGGATCTCTTCATTCATTTCAGAAACATCACAGAGATGATGGCAACAGTCTCTCTACAGATAGTTGCAATTATTGAACCCCTTATCCAGCATGCTGATTGGTTCTTTCCTGGAGGTAGGACACTTTTCTTCCATCTACTCTTTTTGAATGCCTCTATAAGCAGAGTCAAACCAGAGCTAGTAGTGAGAGTTAGATATTAGTTCTGTTGCTTGTGCAGTTCTTTTTCAATTACCACCTACTGTTCTTCCCTACATGACTAGTACCTCTCTAACAATTAGTCAGGCCACAGTGTCTAAGGCTGTAATTTGAAAATAAGAATTGTGATACCAGCTGCTGGAGATCCAAGATAATGTAGTTTTATGCCTTTATATTTATTTTTTGAAAAATACTTTCACCTGATAAGTCCCATAAGAAATAAGAATTTGCTAGTTTGCCTAGTTTGTGGTGGTGTGTGTATGTGTGTGTGTGAGACTCTTTCCTACTGGGATGAAGTTCTTCTCTGAGATGGAAGCTAGTCCATGGTAGGCCTTTGTTTGCAACATATGCAGTGCATGACTATTTTGCTGTCTCTCCAAATTAGACATTGAATTCAACTTGACTGGGAACTATGGAAGCCCTGTGCATGTGAACCACAATGCAAACTACAATTCTATGCCATCACCCGATATGGACCACGCTGACCACAAGCACTCAGATCAGACCCGACGACCACTCAGTGTGGCCACGGACAACATGATGCTTGAGTTCTACAAGAAGGATGGGTAGGGGCTCTTTTGCTTTGTTGTGAAAAGAGTATGGGGACAATCTGGGATGCAAACTAGAAGTGTTGGCTATGTTGGCTCAGAGTCCTACTTCCTAGGTGAAACAATGGCTATGTTTTAAGGAGTACAGATGCCTCATCATCTTGTCATAACATCTCACCCTGCTCTTAAGTGCCTCTCCCATCCCCAGGCATGAGACTTATGGCCTGTTGAAAAGAAATATGCTATTTTTCCTGCCTGCCTGTCTGCCTAACTGCCTGAGTGGTCCTCTGCTAATGGTATTTGTTCTATTGGACAAGTTAGGTGAGAAAGGTTAGTTTCTGAAGTTGGCAGAAGCCAGGGAGTGATCTATGAGGCCAAGGATTATGTGCCAGTTATGCTTATTCTGACATATCAGAAAGTCATCCTGAGTTAGCCAACTTTTCCAGAGGAAAGTTGTGCTATCTGTGAACTATGAACTAAATTAATTATGTATCTGATCACAATCTTTTATCTCTATTCTAGTAGAGGATTAAGGGAAGTTGTGCTAGGAGATTTCCATTATTGACAGTCTATCATCATCAACTTCCTTTCTGCTGTTACCATCAAGATTAATTGGGAGTAAAAGACTAGTACAGGCATTGATGAAGAAATAAGCCTAGTCATCGTGATACGTATAAGATCCTGTTTTCACCATCCCCTTGCAGTGTGGCAATTTAGCCCAGGATGCTTAATTTTTATCATGTGTTTCCTACTGGCATAAGAAATGCAAGAATAGATGTCTTTGGCCTGAGCTTCTGTGCCCTGGGTTCAGAGATTATACTATGATTTGGTTCTGCCAGTTCATGATAGCATAAACGTACTTATCGTGTTTTAATCAAGTTTTAATCAGGTTTTAGCTTGGCATGTGAACCCACCATAGTGCTGGGGGGAGGGGGGCAGTTCTGCTGACTTATGCTAGTCAGGCTTGTTAGCAGGAGTCGAAAGGTTTTCTAGCTTCCCTGTGCAGCAGCTATCCAGTGTAACCTATGGATGTTGTTGAACCTTCATTGTCTAATAATGACGTGCATTTGTCACCTGTCTATCTGCACAAAGACCAACAAATACTGGCAGACATTTCTACATTCTAGGAGATAGGTGCCTGGCTTTTACTCTTAAAACAAAACAAATTATTACCTTTATTTGTTGCCTTAGAAGGTGGCAGCACCTGGATGACTTTGTCTGGACTCAGAAGCTAAGCAGTGGCCTTTGCTGCTACTGTTACTGCTACTACTGATAGTTAACAACTACATTAAGTGACATCCAGCAAATGCCAAGACTATAGGCAAGGCTGAGAATTTTTTAAAAAAAATATCAGAAGGAGATAATGACAAGCCACTTTAATCCTACTACAAGAGTAGAGCTCAGCTTGAATAAAGTAGTCATATCATATCATACCATACCAAAGTAACAAAAAACACAGGCAAAGGTGATCTTAACCTAAAAGCTCTTTGAAAAAGTTTTGAATTTTTAAAATAATTTTCTAAAACTACCATCCCACTGATATCTCTAAAATATGGAATAACGAAGAGCCCCTTCCTATATAATCTAACAGGCTGAGCTCAATCTGATAGCAGGGAGAAATCCTGTAGGTAATTGAAATTGATCTAACTCTGTGGATCTCCAGAATGACCTCTGTTTGGAGAAACTAGACTCTCTAATTTGAAGTACATCTGTGTTGCTTAGCCCTCAAAATGCTTTGCCAAGTCACTAAGTAGGCCATTCAGCACAATGTTTCTTCAGCAGCCTGCTAACTACCTAGGAATCCTGTTAAGTGATTCACTGAGATTGTGGAAAGTAAACCCAACATTAACCCTCTTCACCTATAACCTCTTACACTTCATAGCAGCTATGTCCTTCACCTAGATAGGATCACATTCACTGCCAGATTTGTGCCACCAGCGCACTAGTTATGTATTAGCTCTCATTACCATGAGAAACATTGTCAGACAGGATGCTCAGGAGTGACTCTGTGAGCAGCCTTCCACATCTTGCCATTTGAGAACTAGACCTGAGCCTTAATAACATCTTCTGTGACTTAAGCTGATTTTGAGGAATCATCAAGAGATGAATTTGTTATCTGCATGTTACCAATTACATATGCACATCACATTGAATAATAAAATAGTAAAGTAGCAAGCATGGATAGCTAATGTCCCACATATGAGCTCTTCCCATCATTAGCCAAAAATGTCCAGGTCAGTTTCTCATCAACAAACTAATCTACCCCAAGTCTTGGACACATTCTTTGGCCTGCAGTGGCTAAAAGAAACATCAAACTTTTATAAAAAGTGAATAGGTTTCTGTTTCCTAATGTAGATTCCCTAAAGCAGAAACTGGGAACTTTCCTTTTTTAATGAAAAGTCACAAATCTGAGGGAAATCCTTTAAGAACCAGAGACAAAGTTAGGAGGAATTGATATCCTTTGAAGGACATGGCACTCTCTTTCTGTGCTCTCCCCTCTCCATGCCAGGCTACATGCAGATGCTGCAGGTCAAAATTTGTGACAATCAGACAAACCTCAGAGTCTTGTAAGATTGTATTTGAGGCATCTGTGAAATTTGCATTAAACAGTTGAGGATTGTCATGTATTGTTCTTACGCTGCTTCTAGTTATTGGATGTTGTTGTTATTTATTAAGCCAAGGGTTTCAGTACATAAAACTAGTCAGGCATGGGCAGAAATACAAATATATGTTTTTAAGTTTGTCATGACAGACTTCCTTGTCACAGAACTATATTCTAACCATATGGGAGAAGTATGGGAGAAATTATGTTCAAAGCATTTCCCAGATGCACCAAGGGGGATGGGAGGAGCCCAAACAAGAAGAAATAAAGAGAGTACAAATTAGCCTGGGAGAGATGATAGGCTGATTCTTAAAGCTTTCCATGTGCGCTGATAGCTTTCAGTTCCCAGTATTGTCCTACCAAGAACAAAATCCAACTCCCTGGATCTAGAGAGAGGAACCATATAAGAATTGTTATACATTCCCATTTCATTCATGTATTCATCCATTCTATAGTTCCTCTCGTTTCCTATCCTCATAAGACCCGGAGCAGTAAGGATATGATCCTTGCAATCTGCTTCTTTCTGCCTTTCCAGATCATCTTTTAACATTCTGATGGGAAATTGGTGGGGGAGGAGGGCTCATTGTTTTCCCAGAATCCTTCCATTTTCTCTTGTTCTTCTTTTCATTAAACACCCTGCTTCCTCTGTAGTAATACCCTGCAGCTGGAGGGACTTGATTACTGGGCTTTTCTCAAGTTGTCCTCTTACCCTCACTGGCTCCCCCTCCCCTCTTCCCCCCAATAAATAACCACACTGGTGCAGGAGGAGAGCCATTTGGGCCTTAGTTTGTGTTACACTAATGTCTGTGTGTTTCTGTCCATGCAGCCTTAGGAAAATCCAAAGGTACAGTATTTTCTGGGTAGCTCTTGGAACGTTCCTTTCCCCCCCTCCATAAATACAACCCAGCCTGTTCAGAGCACCCAGGGCCTTGGCAGGCAAAGCCCTCTTTTGCCTGACTGAGAGTCATGGCAAGGCAGCACAAAGGCCAGCTTCTCTTTCCCTGCAGTCGGAATGGAGCAAGTGTTTGGACATACAGAGCTACTTCATGTGGAGGCAAAGGCTCCATAAGGTCATAAATAGAGAGCTTTCACATTCCTGCTGCCTAGGATATGTAAAATGGCGATGGGGACTGAATCTAGGGCCTTCATGCCTGCAGAGCATGTGTTCCAGTCACTGAGACTTGGCCCTTCACACTTTCCTGCAGTGCCATTAATTTCCACTGCAAAAGACATCTTCCTTCTTCTTTGGAATGTACGGGCAGCTGTACTAGCTGCATATTATAAAAATAAAAATGTTTCCCCTAAATTTACCTTTTGGGGGGTCAGAATTTTATTCTCAGGGTTGCGGCTTCTTTTCATTCACAGGTTCCTTGCTGTTACTCTGGAAAACCCTCTCTAGCTGTAAAACCTTGTTATTCTTAAAAGATCATTGCTTTTGAAGTTTCTCTTGCAAGTGATTGCAAGGGTTCCCCTGCATTTTTAACCTAACCAAGCAATGCCCCGGAAAAAACAAACAAAAAAAAGTGGCATCACGTTTCTTGGCTTAAAGAATATTTATTTACAGTACATGGCCAAACTGCCCCTTTCTCTCTAGCCAAAACCAGGACGTTTTGAGGCCTCAGAAGGGAGTTTCATAGAAAGGCATGTCTTTTTAATGTTTTTTTTAACACAGAAGGACCACTTAGTGGAATTTCAAAGCAATGGGTTTCTCCCTGGCTAAATGATGTCTGCATTCCATGTTTTCAACTCATTCTGTCTGTATACAGCACCGCACAGGAAAGGGAGTCTGTTCAGGATTATAGACCTAGATGCACCCAGATGGGTTCCTCTTCTTTCTACTGCAGTTTGTGTGTGTATGTGTGTGTGTGTGTGTGGTGTGCGCGCATGCGTATATGTGTTTTATACTTTACTGCTTTCAAGATGGTAAGGGTGTATCTCTGTGTTCCCCCCCACTAGCATGGGCGTCCGGGTGATGGACACCTCTTGGGTGGCTCGCAGAGGCCCCTCCATAGTTCGTAAGGCATCCTCCACCCCTCCTGCCATGCAGCCCCCTGCTCCGCCTTGTGAACTTGCTGCTACTCCTCAGTCACCAATTCCTGAGCAATCTCTTGACATTTCAGCTACTCCCTCCCTTACTCCAACTAGCTTCGGGTTCCCACCAGGGGTTGAGCGAGCAAGGTAAGTACTGGAAGCAACACCGATTGCTACCACTGCGTTCTGTGGTCCATGAACACATCTACCACTCCCATGCCTGCATTGATATTCTTTTGATATGCTTCAGTTTTCACTTTGTATGTGAGCAGATGGGGGTGAGGGGAGGAAAGAGAGAGAGAGAGAGAGAATTCAGGCACAAAGTACTTTTGTGGCATGAGAGCAAAAAACCTTAATTCTCCAAAGAGAGTAGATGGCAAGGGCAATTGGCACCAACCATGTAAAACAGAACAGTTTTCTTCTATACTTTCTCAAATTTATGGGCAATTACAGGGAATCGACAGACCCTAGTATTTCCTTCTCCACCTTCTGGGGAAGAAGGAATAACCTATTGGTTAGTACATTAATATCATATAATAGTACCCTATTCCTTTTTTTATGCTTTACTACTAATCCTTTGGGATTCCATCATGTTATTCCCTTGATCAAATAATATTTAAGTCCTCTGTTACCCTTGAACAATTCAAAGACTTTCTGTGAACTTCAGTGTACTCTTTTCAGTGCAGGAAAGCAGAGCAAAATTAAACCAGATGAAATGACATTTTAATGCTATCCTCCACTTCCTTTCTTTTTTCAAATTCTATCTCTGGATGTTAAATCAGTAGGTTAAAGTACAAGGGTTTTTTTGTGGTATAGGATCAGTTTTGTAGCAAGAATGTCACGTGGAACATGTTATATTTGCCATTGCGATATATTGAGAGAGTAGAATTTTCTGTCAGAATCATGCATGTGATTTTGGACTACATTTCTGTCACAGATTAGTTCCTTACCTGAAAGTGTGGAATTAAACTTTAATGTCCTGCATGTCACTGTGGACATTAGAAACATGATTGGGGAGCACATTGGGATGAACACAAGCTGCCTTAAAAAAAAATAGTGATGAAACACTGAAACAGGCAGCCTCAAATCACAGGAAGAATCTTGCATGAAATTTGAATTGAACTTGATAAGCAAAATTTCGGCATATGGGGGAAAGGGGGCATCTTCCTCATTCCATTTGATCTCCATTTTCTGTTTAATTTTTTTTCCCAGTTGCCCTCAGTTTGCAGTTGCATTTTTGCAAGGCTTGTTCTTTTTAATAAGGCATCATTTCTTTAGTTTCTTTGCCCAATCTGATTTTTGTTCTGATGCAATCACATGAAATTAAATTCTCATGGCCATGTGCTATCCTGTTCCCCATCACTCTTTTGCTCTTACAGCATCTGCGACTTACTTTGGCCTTTTTACTAATAACAGATTCAATATACCAATTTTAATGTCTGAAGAAAATTAACCAGTAGTTCAGTCCTAGGCTGCATTAAAAGAGGGATAGAATCAAGATCACATGAAGTGTTAATAGCACTTTATAATGCCTTGGTAAGACTACACTTGGAATATTGCATCCAGTTTTTGTTGCCACAATATAAAAAAGGATGTTGAGACTCTTGAAAAGAGTGCAGAAAAGAGCAACAAAGATGATTAGTGGACTGGAGGATTAAACATATAAGGAACAGCTGCTGGAATTGGGTATGTCTAGTTTAATGAAGAGAAGGACGAGGGGGGACATGATAGCAGTGTTCCAATATCTCAGGGGCTGCCACAAAGAAGAGGGAGTCAAGCTATTCTCCAAAGCGCCTGAAGGCAGGACAAGAAGCAACGGGTGGAAACTAATCAAGGAGAGAAGCAACCTAGAACTAAGGAGAAACTTCCTGACAGTTAGAACAATTAACCAGTGGAACAACCTGCCTCCAGAAGCGGTGAATGCTCCAACACTGGAGATTTTTAAGAAGAGATTGGACAACCACTTGTCTGAAATGGTATAGGATTTCCTGCTTGAGAAGAGGTTAAACTAGAACAGCGGTCTCCAACCTTTCCAGCTTTGCGGACTGGCAGGGAGGGAGAAGGGATGATTCTGTGTGAACAGTGGGTGAGCATGTATGTGCACAGCTCCATTTGCACAAGTGGCATGTATACGCACCTGCTGCTTGCACAAATGGAGCTGAATGTGCATGCTTGTCCATCCACTACGTGCAGGAAATGGAGCTGCGTGCATACACATGCTCCCCCACCACTTCTGCAGCCCAGTTCTAAATGAGCCATGGTCCGTTAGGAGACCGCAGCTCAGGTATTGGATACCCCTGGACTAGAAGATCTCCAAGGTCCCTTCCAACTCATCCTGTTATTCTGTTATTCCTTAGGCATGATTTATATCCCACAGCATATTTGTTTTAATGCATGAAAATAAATGTTTTCCAACTTGGATTAATATCTCCAGTTTATCTCATATTAGTTGTGGTCAGTTCCCTTTGCTTATTCTTTTTGATAGTTAGGAATTCTTAACTGGCAAAAAAAAATAGGCAAAAAGGCCTACAGTTATTATGCTAACCAAGACAGGGAGGAACAGTTCTCTTCCTTCTGAGAGACCATTGGGACAAAGGGATCTCCACCCAGTTTTTAGGCATACAGTATTGCTGACTTTTGACCTAATGTAATTTATTTATTTTTTTATTTTTTTTATTTTATTTGGGTTTGTATGCCGCTCCTTTCCGGAGACTCGGAGCGGCTAACAACATATAAACAACAAAAAAGTACAATATAAAAAACCAAAACAAAACTATCTTAAAAGTCAATAAAAAAACACACATTCAATATAACAATCAGCTACAATCATCCCCAGGCCTGCCGGCAAAGATGAGTTTTTAAATTTTTCCAGAAGGCTGGGAGAGTCGGAGAAACGCGGACTTCAGGAGGCAGTTGGTTCCAGAGGGCGGGCGCCACAGCAGAGAAAGCCCTCCCTCTAGGGCCCGCCAGACGACATTGTTTCGCTGACGGGACCCGGAGGAGGCCGACCCTGTGTGCTCTCACCGGTCGTAGGGAAGTATGTGGCAGAAGGCGGTCCCGTAAGTATCCTGGTCCCATGCCATGAAGGGCTTTATAGGTAATAACCAACACCTTGAATTGGGCTCGGAGACCAATAGGCAACCAATGCAGCATGCGGAGGGTTGGTGAAATGTGGGCACAACGCGGAAGGCCCACAACTGCTCGCGCAGCTGCATTTTGCACTAATTGTAGTCTCCGAACACTCTTCAAGGGTAGCCCCATGTAGAGAGCGTTGCAGTAGTCGATCCTCGAGGTGACGAGGGCATGTGTGACTGTGAGGAGAGACTCCCGATCCAAGTAAGGACGCAACTGGTGCACCAGGCGAACCTGGGCAAATGCCCCCCTCACCACTGCCGACAAATGATGATCCAATGTCAGCTGTGGATCGAGGAGGACTCCCAAGTTGCGAACCTTCTCTGAGGGGTTTATAGATTCACACCCCCCCAGGGTAATGGAAGGACAGATAGAAGTGTCCTTGGGAGGCATCACCCATAGCCACTCTGTCTTATCGGGGTTGAGCCTTAATCTGTTAACACCCAACCAAAGCCTCACAGCCTCCAGACACCGGCACATCACCTCAACCGCTTCACTGATATGGCCAGGAGTGGAAATGTACAGCTGAGTATCATCAGCGTACTGATGGTATCTCACTCCGTGGTGGTGGATGATCTCACCCAGTGGCTTCATGTAAATGTTAAAAAGTAGGGGGGAGAGAACCGACCCCTGAGGCACCCCACATGGGAGTAACCTAGAGGTGGACCTCTGACCCCCCACAAACACCGACTGCGACCGACCATAATGAAACAACACTGCCCCGATAGGTCATATAACAAAATCTGTCATAGCAGATTCCCTTTTGGTTCTTCTGGAAATAGTGAGCACACCAATAAATCCCATTTAGAAGTGTCTAGGTGCACTCTTGGTGCTCTTGTGGGTCTTGGGCAGGTCAAGTGTTTTGTACCTCCAAAGTGTGAGCATTTGTAGAAACCTCATGACTTCATAATTGCAATTCCCACTAAAACTGCTTTGGGCTGCCTTGTGGGCACTTTATTTTCTAACTCTGAAATGCTAGCGTCAGCATAATCTTTGGCTGTAATTGGTACCCTTAGAATGAGTGGAGACAGCTTCAAGAGATTAAAATCAAGAAAAGGACTTTTCCTGTCTGCATTCAACAGCACTGTTGCTGATTTGCAGGGAAAGAAATTAGAGGGGTCACAGTTCCAACTTTTGACTTAATGACATGCAGCTTCATTATAATTCATTCCACACTTTCTTTGCTTCCCTGGTGCAAAGTGTCAGGTCTCCCTCACCTGCAAACGTACACCTACATTATGTAAATCTTACTACTTGCTTACCTTTGCATTTTAGTATGCTGGCCGCTGAAGTCTTTATGTTTTCTTCTGTAGTTTTCCTGACCTCAGTTTGTTTGTTTTGCCAATATTCTATTTCTGGTTTTAATTTCACAGTCATAATTTCGCAGCATATTTTATTCTTCTGCACCACTTTCTTATGCCTTGATTGATTTGTCTGTTGGAATTTAATCAGCTGGTTCAAATCACAACCTGCCAGTTTCCAAGTAAATAAAATTTGAATTGGAGACAGATGTGCATTTCCTTGAATTTCCCCCAGAAAAAAAAAAAGCCTTCTGGGATGTACGGTATGTTAAAGTATGGATCTTATACACAAAGGACAATTCTTTATAAAATGCCATCACCACCAATTTCCACTTAAGCCTTTTAGGGTGTTTTTTTTTCGGTTTGCAGTACACATTCAGGCATTTGTATATTAGTGTATTAGGCTCCATAAAGAAATCATTTTGTTTTCCTTTCTTCTTAAGGAAGACACATTTTGTAGTTCTTTCACTACTATTGCAAAATAGTAAAGGCAATGTAATTTTATGGTCAATACATAGATCTTCCAGCAGGCATTCTCTCTCTCTCTCCCTCTCTCTCTCTCTCCCTCTCTCTCTCTCCCTCTCTCTCTCTCTCCCCCTCTCTCTCTCTCTCTCTCTCTCTCTCTCCCTCCCTCCCTCTCTCCCCTTCCCCCTCCCTCCCTCTCTCTCCCTCTCTCCCTCTCCCTCTATCTCTCTCTCCTTCCCTCTTTCTTTCTTCTTTCTTCATATATACCACCCAGCTCCGAAGACATTGATATGTTACAGAAATACATTACAGAAACTAATATATTAATACTAAAAGAATGACTATGTCCTGGAAAGAGAGTTAAAAAGTATCTCAAATCAAATTGCCCTTCCCTTCTTCTGACAGATTAAAGCCATGCAGGGCATCTGCAAACTTAGGGTGTTTGCTCTACCCGACTGTTTAGAAACAGGTACTGCCTTGGGATCACTTGTGGCAAGGGGGAAAATTGTGCTGGCCGCCTCTTGGTGTCCAGTGCATATTATAACATTTGCAAGCAAACGCAAAAACCAGGGGAAGATCTGGACTTTGCCCGCCCCTTTGACTCTTGGTTGCTTTTCTGCCACCCTCATGCTTTGGGGCTGTGATTGGAACTCCAGTTTAGTGCTTCCTTGTACAAATGCTCTCTGCTCTTTTTTTTTCTTTTTCTTTTTTGTTTTTTTGTTTTGGACCTTTGCAGCACGGATGGTGTGTCGTCTAATTGGTCGGATTCCTGTTACATCTATCCATCCCCCGAAGACGACAAGTCTCCCTTGTACCCCCACTGCTCTTCCTTCTACCCCTACCCCCCCAGGACCAGCCCATGCACTAGGCTTGAGCCTCCCTTGCCGCCATACCATTGGGCAGGGAACAATCCAACACTTCCTCCCCCTTGTTCTTCCTCCTGTTTTTCTTCCCCCTCCTTTCAGCCATTTGACATTAATTTCCTACATCTCCCTAAGCAGATTTCCCTCACAGAACTGCATGGTCCTGAGACTAACCTTTCCTTTGTCACCACAAAAACCGCTTTCACCTTATCCAAACCTAATCCTCCTGGCACTCTTCCGTATAGCTCCAGCATGTCAGTTTCTTCCCCCTGGGTCAGCTGCACCTGTGCCAGAGACAGAGGAGCCGGGCTAACTAGGTAAATAATTGTTTATTTGACACTGACAGGGCATGGTGAACTCTGGAAGGGTGACCACCACCTGCTAGCCCTTTGGGATACCAGAGAACGGAGCTTAGACCCCCCCAGCTGTCCTGAGGAAAACAGAAAAGGCATTTCTTTGGAATGCTGGCAGTTTCCTCACTGTTCGAGAGCAATTTAGTTGCTTTGGTCGATATACGATAAAGGAGACCACTCATTGATACAAACTCTAAATGACAGTTCAAAAAACTGGTTTAGTGGTTTGTCTTCTTTCTCTATAGAACTTGAGAAAAGTCCTGCAAGGAGACTAGAGATCTTCCAGGAGAATTCTCATCATCTTCCCAAAATAATAGTTTCTAAGCATTTGTAGAGAAACCTCAATAGCAATCCCATTCTTTCTTTGGAGTGTGACAAAATCCTTTATCCAATGCGATTGTGAGCTGGGCCATAGGCAACAGTGCCAAAGCAACAGATTCTTTGGAACTAACCTGCCCATTGCCATATGGCAATGGCATATATGAGACACACCGAGCAACAAAAAGCAGTTTGGGGGTCCTTTCACTAGGTTTCCAGTTACTGGATTTTGTGTCTACCAGCCTCAGCCTCAGTCTCACTGAGGTAAATTGTTGCTCACTATTGGTGCCTTGGACATTGGGGCACATTGGCTAGCCCTGACCAATGAGTGGCTCATGGGCATTTTTATGTCACCTACAGTTGAAGGAATTAAAAGTGGTATATGAGGGACAGATTTTGATGATGGATATGCTCCCAAGTCCAAGACACACACAAAAATATTTTAATTGGTAAAACACTCCTTCCTCTCCCCATCTTAAGGACAGACTGAATGCCAAAATAAGCTCAAAACAAGCTTCCCTCCATTTTTGTTTTGTCTCATTGCTGTGTACAGAATGATTGAGAGGGCTGTGGCTTCATTCATGCTCTCGTCATGCTTAAACTGCTTTGGAGGTGGATGTGGAAGATTGTCTGGTCCTTTAGGCATGTGTTTGGGAGTAAGACATAAATATGCTTTGCTTTGCAAATATCACTGGATTATCTTAGCAGAGAGCACCCTGGGACTCTGCCAGGAGGAGTAAGGGATCTGAGATGTGTGCACAGAGACTCATAATTTACTACTTCTTCATCTTCTATTTTGTTTTTAGCACTCTGAAAACTAAGGAACTCTCTCTAGTGTCTGGGCAGAAAGGGAGCCCGGCTTGCAGCCACACAACACCAGGTGGTGGGACTGCACAACAGGTTCCAGGTCCTACACTGCAGCTATCCACAGAACAAAGCCCACACACACTGAGGAAAGGTATGCATTTTAAATTTGAGATCAAATTTATCTGGAAGATAAAGAACTACTAAAAGCAAAAGTATGCTCCATTATCCACCAACATCTGGCATACTTTTTCAAGAGCTTCACTGTTACTCTGCCAAGTACTAATCTGTGTGCTTCTTGACAGTGCCCAATTCCTGTATGGGCAACTATAAACTTTGAGTGATATGCCCAGAGATGCATGTCCCAAATAGGAAGGGAGTAGATTGAAAATTAAATTTGATTAAATGTGATTACCTTGCAATTTAATGAATTAAATAGTATTAATATAATTGTCCCAAATATTAATCCTTTAGTGTCAATTTTAGTGGTGGATTTGGGAAGCTTCAAGTTGTCCATATGGGTACTATGCTCCCTCACATATGGAAGCTACTAAATTCAAGAGATCTTAGAAGTAGAATTTGATTTAAGTATAAAAGACCTCAGTCCTGTTTTTTTCAGTCCCTGTTTCTCTTCATTAGTTTCAAGGTATCCGGTGCATAGGTCAGTGCAAGGGAATAATCAAACAGTTTGCAAAATACTCCATTTTTTAAAAGGTCCTTTAAAAATCAGCACTTTAGATTTATTCTCCTTTTTTAACACATGTTGTTGAAATAAGATCAGGAATTTGGTTAACACATATTTTGATAGTAACTAAAAATAATAATTAGTTCTCAGTAGGTGGAAGATTGTGAAGAGGGGAGTCTTCTTCCCAGACAAAGGAACGATGTATTCCATGGAAATTAATAACAAAGAGTTTTAACTAGCATTCATAGTTACATTTATGTATAATATTCAACATGCTTTCTGATTATTATCAAATTTCCAAAAATCCCTATACCAGCAAAGCAACTGGTTAAAACAAGAAGGCAGCAAACAAACTGCAAAGCATGTAGTAGCTAGAATTTGGGGTTACATGATTAGGAGGGAGACTGTAAAGAATAACCTATGTCCAGGAAACTATTCTCATCAAACTATTCTCCAAAGCACCAGAGGGCAGGACAAGAAACAATGGTTGGAAACTGACCAAAGAGAGAAGCAACCTGGAATTAAGGAGAAACTTCCTAACAGGACAATTAACCAGTGAAACAGCTTGCCTTCAGAAATCGTGGGCGCTCCATCACTGGAGGTTTTTAAGAAGAGACTAGACAGTCACTTGTCTGAAATGGTATAGGTTCTCTTGCTTGAGCAGGGGGCTGGACTAGAAGACCTCCAAGGTCCCTTCCAGCTCTATTCTATTCTAGGATACCTCCTTTGAAATATGTGGTTCTACTGGCCCATCAATATCAGGATTTTTTTGTGGATAAACCATTAGGGCCATTTTACATTAGTCTTGTTTCAAATTCATCTGCTAACTATGATTAGGACTTGTCCGCTGTATTCAGAAGCTCAGCTGAGTTCCAATGAACAGTGATCCTCATTTCTCTCCGTCTTTCTCTCTCTCTTTCTCTCATTATCTACAGTTTCAAAGAAGCTGACCCCACTCCCTGCCAAGGGTCCTTATGGCCAGTCTGGTGGTATGTCTGATCCATCGACAGGGCAGCCATCTCCGGCCAGCCTTTCTCCCACTCCACCCAGCACTCCATCGCCCTATGGACTGAGTTACCCACCAGGCTACTCCTTGAGTTCAGGCCCTCTTTCCCCAGCGGCAGCTCCTTCCCTGTCTTCTCCTCCTTCCCTAACAAGCACTTTAACCAAATCTCGGCCCGCCCCCAAGCCACGACAGAGGCCTACACTGCCACCTCCACAGCCTCCCACATCCAGTGCATCTGGCTCGAGTCCACAGTCCACAGAGCATACCCTACTAGACGACATCTCTCCCGGAGAGAGCATGTCCACAGGTAACCAGAGAGTGAAAGTGGGACATCGGCTTGTGGTTTGGGAAATAGCTGGGATCACCAGCAGAGCTTGTGCAGGTTCTGGTTTTTCTTCCTGTTGCGTACAGAAGGCAGAGCTAGTGATGGGCACTGCAAAAGGAGTACAAAGATGGGAGCAGCCCGAGTGAAGTAGAGGTCTGCATGGGCCACTGTAATCACTGTGAAGACAGGTTGCGTTTTGCTGGGCTGCTATCCTTTATTTGTCTGGTTTCCCCGTAGCCTTGATTTCAAAATCGAGAAGGCTCATTTTACTTAACTTGGTTTTAGTTTAAATGAACTAAAGGAAAGAAAGTCTGTTCCTATAGGTAGGCATGTTTTACAAAATACTACTCAATCAGAAAGTCCGAAGCAAGTATTGTATACAGAACAAACGGCGAAGTGTAAGGAATCTATCACTGTGATGAGGGAAGGAGGGATACTTTCTGGCACCATGACCTAGGGAGCTGCTTTTTAATGATGACCTCGAGGGACATCTTAGGGTATTTCCAGACCCAAAGGCCAGTGCCACTGATTCTTGCTTTCCCCAGAGATGATATATATTCCAGCATGCACCGCTGTCTTCAGCAAATCGCTGCATAGTGGCATGTATTCCTACAGGTTTTACTGTAGGCCCTATGATAATAGTACACCCCTGGATGTGCCATGTTGCATTCACCTATGGTGCAAATTTCTCTTGGGCATAGCTGTGCCAAGCAGAGTAAGTCCTGTTCCAGGGCTGGCTCTGAGCTTCTCAGTTTTTAATATTTTTTTCCACCTTCTGAAGATCTCAAGGACATGGCCAGGGTTTAATGTGGTTTGGGGTGAGTTAAACAGTGACGTCATGCTTCAAACATACTAGTTTAGGCTGCTAAATGTTGACAATTTGACCCAGAAGTGCTTTGGTGGCAGAAGGCAAATTGCCTATTTGACCAGATTCTTCCTGTCCACTCCACCCCAGAGCCATTGATTCATAAGCGCCAATCTTTAGTATGTTTTGTAAATAGTAAATAATCCAGCAGGGTGAACACCACTCCTTTCATTAGAAGAGATTACTTGGCTTGGCTTGTACTATAAACTGAAATGCTTAATAGAAAACATCCTATTTAGAATAGTTTTCTGCAACCTCACAGGTTTTCCAGGAGCTGGACTCCTTCCTAAACATGCATGTTTCAGATAGAATTATAAACAGAACGGATCCACTATTTTCATGTCTCATGCTTGGATGAACACTAGTTTCTTTTCAATTGGGCTGCAGTTTCTGCTCTTGGCGGTGGGGGTGGGGGGGTAGATGTAGGCTTTTTAGGCACAAATACTTCCAGCTGACAAGCCAAGGGAATTGGCAAAAAGATGGGAGATATAAATAATTTTTAAACCTCTGTAAGGAGTTTTTGTCTCTATTTTATTATATTTGGGGGGGAGACTGGCTGGTTCATGGTAAGCTGAAGTCTTGAGCCAACCATTTGTTCTAAAGATACGAATATTAGAAACTGGAATGGTATGAATATTAGGCAGTAATCAGAGAGGGCAGCAGCTCCCATCATGCCAGCTCCTAAGGACTAAATGGCCGGTCTTCAGATGGATCTCTATTTCATCCAATGAAAGGACAATGAGAAGAGATCAGGTCTCACCAGCTTCCTACTCAGGGATGGGTAGATAGGTGTATTGCTGTTGTTTAGATTTTCCGTTGTGTTTTACTTTTGTCTTGTTGCTGCTGTTTCTCTTCTGTTCCTATTTCCCAATCCTATTATTGTGTCCTTGCAGCTGTTTGAAACACGTGGTGCAATATTGGATAGGTGTGAGGGGACTGCTTGGGGTAAGCTGGAGTCCCACCATCTTCCCTGAACCTTTGCCCTTCTGCTACTGCGACCTACTGCCCCTCCCCTGCCCTGCGACTATGCCTCGTCTCAGTCACCTATCACCATCTCACTGGCCTTGCATGGGGCCTGCTGATCCAGAACAGCATGGCTGCTGAAGCCTGAACCCCGTTCCAAGCTTCCTGATAATGCTATTATTAGTAAACTTGGAGGGTGCTTCTCTAAAGCACTGGCCTTCACGCGCGTCAGCCTTTTGATACACAAACAGTTAAATCCATCCAACTAATTCCTTTCCAAGCCACAGGGTTCACTCACTCCTAACCTTGCTGGTCCTTTCTTACCAATGTTAACTCTCTCCCTCTGCCATTCCATGTGTTCTTTCCAAAGGGATGTCATGATATTACCATTTAACTAATACTAGTGGCACTCACTGTTAATGGATGAAGCCAAAAGAACCACATCTGAGGCACTTCAAGCACACAGTAAGCTTAAGATAAGGTGTGTAGCCAGTTCACATAGATGATGGGATCTTCTCTCTCATCATCCAAGACGAGCAGTCTTTGCAGTGGAATGCTCTCAATCAGGCACCAAAGTTTTGTGAATCATTCCTTTTTAAGAAGTGTGTTTCCCCTGGGTATTTGGGAGTAACTTTCTTATTTCTTCAACTTTGGATGTGTTCATGTGTAAATTGCACTGTGAGGGGTTTGTTTGCTTAAATTATAAGTTTCCTATGCCATTCACAGACTCTTGATAGATGCAAGTTCCCATCTTTCTCACTTACATTCAGTGATGATTCCAATGATATGAAAAGATGTTTATTATTTAAATAGCGTAGGATATGATATCTCTCACTAAATAAGGAGAGAGGACAATCTGCATTCTGGCTGTAAGAAATTATGGGACAGAGCAGATGAAAAAGTGGACTTAACATAAATATATTGTGACAGTGCTTGGCGTGTATTTGCCTTTGGATTACTGGTTGCAAAATTACTACAGTGTAGTGTAGAACACAAGGCTAAGTTAGGACAGGTCATTCAGAGTAATGCTGACAGTGAACATTTGGCCATCAAGCATGGTGCTGTGTGGTTCCGCCACATGGTTCCAAATTGGGCAACTGTTTTGGAAATTTGCAGTGAGAACTGCAGGTTTCAAAGCAATCTGGACAACTGTGAACATGTTTTATTTCCCTTTAAATCTCACACTGGCTAGGAAATTCTGGGAGTTGAAGTCCATATAGCTTAAGAGTTGTCAAAGTTGAGAAACACTGCCCTAGATATGTCTATGGAAATTCTATGTCATCTGGGTCATAGTTAACCCAAAGATGCTTTTTCGAATCAAAGTTCAGTTGCCTCATGAAAAAGCACCCTTGGGACTACCCAAGATAGAAAAGGACTATTCCTCTTGCACCAGATGTCCATCATTCCTTTGCCTATCTCTCCCAGTTCTTTTAATGACTTTTGAAGTCTTTTCATACAATTTGAAAAGCCCCCCCCCCTTTTTTTTTTAAGTTGAAGAATTAGATGGTTCTGAACAGATTTTCATACACAGACTGACTGACTGACTGAAAATGACAGGGAGGTTTCCCTTCGGTATCCCAAATATCCCCAAAGTGCTGATTGTTTGGAAAGTGTGAATGAACAGAATGTTCCATAATATCTTGTGGTCCTGTGAGCATTTTGTCGAGTTTTGGAAATGCCTTGTGATTTTCAGAGGACGTTACTTGTTCAGAACAATCTGCATGCTGTCATTTGTCTGTAATTAAGTAACTTTATCCTATCCTACCCCATATCATGTATTCTCCTAATCTTCCATAAGGGAGAGTTTGTCCAACAGTGTCTAATCACTTCTGACCCTACTTTGAATTTCTTTTATGAATCAAATAATATGATTTGAGAAAGAACTCATTGGGGTATGCTGTGAACCTGATTATGTTTAGAGTTGAAATTCACATATATTCATTCCCTCCTGGATGTGTGCTCCTTTCTTACTCTTTTCAGGCCATGCTTTGACAGTGAGCAACTCTTCCCCTTTGTAAGTCATACTGTGATATTGCTGAAGAGCAGTTTTGAACGTCTCACACAAAAGTATTGTATAGAAGGCTTCCTACTGCCTTCTGTCATACTGACAATTCTTCGGTGATGTTACAACTTAGGGGAGACCTTCACAAGTTGAGTTCTTTGCCTGAAGATAGCATCAGGAAGGAGATGAAGTCCTCCATGTGAACTGGAGCCTGATCTCATAAGTTCCAGATCACATGGAAGTGTGAATGCATAAAGAAAGGTTTCCCATATGAGTGATATCACCAGAAAAGGGCTTTTGTCATCTAATAGCTCTGCCTCCTTCAAAGTTTATAGTGGCCACCAGGGAGCAGCATGTAGTGTAGAGAATTGAATCACTTATTCACTTTTTCAGCAGTAAACCTAGGCCAGAATTTAGGAAATATTAACCTCTCTGCTTTTAAGAATTTCCTCTAGCACTTCGGATTAAGCCATTTCCCCATGCCCGCCCCCCAAAAACCTGCCAAATTATTTGTTACTCATAAGGCATTGATAGTAAAGTACAGGAATTCCTTAATAGTGAATTTACACATTTTTCCCTTATGAACCAAAGTCCTCATCACTTTGGTTGATGACTGGAATATTTACTGTTGAGCAAAGGAGAAGGGAAAAACAGAGATTTCAAATTCTGAGTAAAAAGATTGTTGTAGAATTGGCTTCTTTGCAAGAGGAGCTTTTTTTTTAAGCAGAGCTGTGATAGGAGCAAAGGAAACATTTTATCATGTTGAAGTGATCAAAAAAGCAGCTGTATAAGAAGCCTTTGCTTCACAAGAGGTTTTAGGACAGGTGATCATCCTGGTATTATTTGCCCAGCATTTGACTACCAGGCTGCATTCAAAGGATCCTATGAGATTAAGAAGCATAAAATTTAGCACAGATTCACTTAGCAAGGAATGCTTCCAGGGAAGGCACAACTCTAAAGAATAAAAGGAAAAGGTATAAACAAAGATTATATTATGACATCCCTTTCTCTGGCATTAGCAGGCTCTAAGAACTATATTCATTGCTCTGTTCAGTTAAAGCTTCTACATTATCAGATTAACTCAACTGTATAGATGGGGTAGGCAGAAAAGGCTTGGAACACAATGGTAATTTGTCTCCATTTTTGTCTGTGCCTGGTTACAGATCTGGCCCATCTTGATATCCCTTCCATCCATGTAGAGGTTGGTGCCACACTTCACTTGGATCCCTCGGGTCAAGTCCAGAGACATCCGGTACCAGGAAAAATCAGTTCAGAGGAGGATTCAGAAAGCACCGCCCTATGACATGAAGATCCCTCTTATTTCTCTAGAGTGCTTTCTTGTACATATCGGTGCCCCACATGAACATTGCTGGAGGAGGCATATCCAGAGACCTTGTCAAGGGATGTCTCTTCTGGAGTTTCACTTGCCAGCCACTTGTGCAAGACTGACAGCCCTCTGGGCCTGGTGCTAAGCCTGTCTCTGTGGCAAAGGGCATTGCTGGTGCAATTTCCATTTAATTATTTTTTCTCTCTCTCCTGTTTGTTTAGCCTTATCCAAATTTTGCCTTTTTGATGTGGTGCCTATTTATCTCCTTTATAAGCTTTTGGACCCTTATCTTAAAAAAAAAAATAATCTGCCCTATCTGGAGATTCATTTCATTCCGGTCTTCAAAGAGGTGAGAGGGGCAGACTGTCTCCCTGAGTGAATGACGTGGAGGGCTGTTGCCACCATCTCTTCTTTCTGCTGTTGCTCCTGCTGCCCTTCCCCTTTCCAGCAGCTAAGTCTCCATCCAGTTCAAGCTGCTTTGTCCTTGCAGATCAGCCAAGGGACATCTTTCCGTTTTTTCCTGAAAGCCCTTTTGTTTGGTTTTCTGGAATCTTCAGAGCTCCTGTTGTTTTCATCCCTTCCCTGTGATACTTTCGCTGGTACCTGGGCCTATTTTTCATTCCATTCCTTCCTTCTTTGAACTTCCTCTTGACAAAGAGCAACTTACTGGACAGTGGAAGAGCACAGCATTGCTTCATTTGGCTTTGATCAGAATGAAAAAAAAACCATAGTGGTGAGATTGTTTGGGTCATGCCCTCCCTACTCATGGTTATTTGATTAGCAATAAAAGTATATCCTTGTAGTGTGTTTTGGAGGTGGAATCTGGCCATGAGGAGTTCTTCTTCACCAGCACCAAGGGTTTATTCCCCTCTCCCCCACGAGGGCAAGGAAAAGGAAGAGAAATTCCCCTAGCAGGACACATTTGTAGAGGGTAGATTGCAGCTCTCCATAGCATTTTAAGCAAGATCCAACTGAGCAGAATGGAATTCACAGCTGTGCATGCAAAGACAGATGTTATTAGCTTTTATCCTTTTCAAAGAGTTGAGATGTATCTGTCAAGATGGATATATATTTGTACATACAAAGTCTATAAATATATACATATATATATATTATATATATTTGGTTTATTCGGGGCCATTCCACCTGAACTGTTGTACAAATGTACAATGTAAATTTAACTGCTTATAATGACTCTTCCAGCCCATATGTACGTACATAGTCACACTCAGATTAATGGTAATGGTATTTAATGTCTCCTGACTCTACTTTGGCAGCATTTTTGCAAGTTCATATGCTCTTGCTTTGCTACCAATTGTGATACTGTGTACCTCATTGCCCAAACTAGGAAAGGCAACAAATCAGGTGCACGCTTTTGGTAAAAGAAAGGGTGAACGATTTTTCATATTCCCCTCAATTCTGTCACCTGGTGTTCTTCCTGCTCAAAAAAGGGAGCCATAGAGCCAGTCAAGGCATAGAGCAGGTCCTTTCTGGGAGCAGTCTCCTGCTTTCTCCATTTCTGGCCTCAGTGCTCCACTCCACTGACTTACAGTGTCATTAAAGTACAGTTAATGACGTTTGTGCTTTCTCTTTTCTCTGTTTTGGTTTATTTATTTATTGAGGACATTGCAATATTAAATTTAGTATTACAAGTCTAATAAATGTTCAGTATGTCAGACGTTTAAGCAGCTCTTTAAGTAGCCAGTAATATCTGTGCAAGCTTTTAGTATGATTTTGGAAAAGGGGTGGCTGGCTGAGAGTTAGAATGATATGAAACCTGTACTGGTAGTCCTTGACTTACAACAGTTTGTTTAGTGACCGTTCAAAGTTGCAAGATCACTGAAAAAAGTGACTTATGACCATTTTCCGCACTTATGACCATTGCAGCATCCCCATAGTCATGTGATCAAAATCCAGATGCTTGGCAACCTATTTATATTTATGACGGTTGCAGTGTCCTGGGAGTCATGTGGTCATCTTTTGCGACTTTCCAACAAGCAAAATCAATGGGGAAGCCAGGCTCAAATTAACAACCCGTGTTACTAACTTAACAATTGGAATGATTCCCTTAACAACTGCGGTGAGAAAGTTTGTAAAATGGGGCCAAACTCACTCAACAAATGTCTCATTTAGCAACATAAAGTTTGGGCTCAATTGTGGTCATAAGTTGAAGAGTACTTGTATTGACCGCCACTTCAAATCTTGATCTGTTTCTTTTACTGTGCAGAAGCATCAATGAATTTGGCTGTAAGTCAAATCATCTCCCTGCTAGAAAGCCACTTGTCTGCCCCATTTGCTACTCTTAAACCCAACACAAAAGTAAGGTTCTACATTTAGGCAAGAAAAACCAAATGCACAGGTATAGTATAGGGGGTACCTTGCTCAATAGTAGTAACTGTGAGAGGGATCTCGGAGTCCTAGCAGACAATCATTTAAATATGAGCCAGCAGTGTGCTGTAGCTGCCAAAAAAGCCAATACAGTGCTAAGCTGCATTAAAAGTGGGATAGAATCAAGATCACATGAAGTATTAATACCACTTTACAATGTCTTGATAAGGCCACACTTGGAATAGTGCATCCAGTTTTGGTCACCATGATGTAAAAAAGATCCTGAGACTCTAGAAAGAGTACAGAGAAGAGCAACAAAGATGATTAGGGGACTGGAGGCTAAAACATATAAGGAACGGTTGCTGGAATTGGGTATGTCCAGTTTAACGAAGAGAAGGACGAGGGGGGACATGATAGCAGTGTTCCAATATCTCAGGGGCTGCCACAA
Organism: Bothrops alternatus; assembly: GCA_034064705.1. Lineage (NCBI taxonomy): Eukaryota > Metazoa > Chordata > Lepidosauria > Squamata > Viperidae > Bothrops > Bothrops alternatus. The sequence continues at coordinate 534,316 of JARGCV010000041.1, read as the reverse complement.
AGAAGAGGGAGTCAAGCTATTCTCCAAAGCACCTGAATGCAGGACAAGAAGCAACGGATGGAAGCTAACCAAAGAGAAAAGCAACCTAGAACTAAGGAGAAACTTCCTGACAGAACAATTAACCAGTGGAACAGCCTGCCTCCAGCCTGCTCCAACACTGGAAGTTTTTAAGAAGAAACTGGACAGCCATTTGTCCAAAATGGTATAGGGTTTCCTGCCTCAGCAGGGGATTGGACTAGATGACCTGCAAGGTCCCTTCCAACTTTATCATTATTATTATTATTACATTATGATGAAGTTGTATCTAATGGGCCATTCCATTACATTATGATGAAGTTGTATCTAATGGGACATCCCATTAACCATGGAGATTGGCAGGAGAGCAACATGCGATCACGTGTTCAGCCTCCAAGTCTGCTCGTGAACTTTGAAAAAATAGTGCATGCAAATCTGGGGGACATTGGTAATGATGAGGGAAGGAGACCAGGAAGGTGGCTCTATGATGTTACACAACATTTCGATGCAGCCCATAATAATAGTACCTATATTGCCTGCCCATCCTCTCGTACCATATTGCCAATTGCGTGGGACACGATTATTGTGGTGGTGGTGGTGGTGATAAACAAAATTCCACTGCTTTCATTTAATTGCAAAGGGACAAAAGAAGAATACTGGTGGAACTGGTTTTGTAACTGGAATGGCATCAGGAGGTATTTCTCTGTGGACATAAGCTGTTCCTAAGTATATGTGACAGCAGGGGTGTCAAACTGGCAGCCCATGGGCCAGATGTGTCACGTGCAGTCCACACTCACCCTGGCTCCACAAAGGCAAAAAACATTGCAGTACGTCACAATATGTCATGTGATGTGATCGAGTTTGGCACCTGTGTGTTACAGAATCATTGGGGAAAATAGTGGTTACAGAACTAGAAATCAAATACATATGTTCATAGATAATTTCCTCATTTGCTCCCTTATACAGAAACTAAGGAAATGTAAATCTTTTGAAATAAGTGTTTCAAAGCACATTTTTACTAGTGTTATTCCTTTGAAAGCTGGGCTTCAGAAATTTCTTTTTTTCAAAATCTTAAAACTTACCAATTGCCTCAGGCTGCTTTGAAAGTGTCTCCCATCTTTTTCTTCTTATGAGGGCCTGAGAGTAGGGAATAACTAGGAATAAAAACTGATAAGATTGCAAATGAAGCTGTACATCTGCATACCAACAGTAATAATCAATAATAATCTTTAAGTGATATGTGTGAAATTCATTATCCGCTAAAATGTTTCAATTCTGCCAGTAATTTTGTAAGCATTGAATAAGGGGATAAGGGATGGTCATTCTGAGTGTTGTGAATTGCTACTATATGGCAAACATTCTACCCGTAGGTATTATTACACTGTTCTAAAGTCATCATCTCTCTAGTTGCACCTGCCTTGTAAGCTTGGACATCAACCGTGTCAAGAATGCCTTCTGAATTCTATTGCCCTTTAACTTTCACGTCTCAGTTTACATTTTAATTCAAATTCTTAACTCTCACTTGATGTGTGCTAAGTTCACTCTGGCATAACTTTATTGTTGTAGGTTAAGATGGAGGCCATTCAGAGCACAAGACTTGGCCTTGACCTAGGCTTTTCTAACAGATTTCACATCTCTTCAGGAGCCGACAGAAATACTGGTCTTGGATCCAAATTAGTAGAAGTTGTGAGAAAACATTTACAACTCATTCTGCTTATAGAGAAATTTTCTCTTGATGAACATGGTAAGCAGCCTGGGACTCATGTGTTCACTGCCAGATCCCATCATGGGCTGCTGTTCCAACTCAGAAGATGAATTCTCCTGACTATCCTAGATGTAAAATCAAAGCCCAACACTTAGAATTAATTAGTTCAAGGGGCCTCTGTGGTTTGATGAGATAGATAGAATGACTCTGACAGGTTGCTGTGTGCTTCCATCTGTTCTGGATATGAAGGTCAACTGCTACAAGCTGAGTATCTGGTGCTGGCAGGATTCCAGCACAATTTCTTTATGGAAGTGTGAGCTGTTATTTTACCTTCTGAACTTTCATTGTTTCCTGGTGCCTTCCATTTAAAGGAGGAAATACTGGCTGGTATTTTGTATCACACAGAAGTTTGATTCATACGTTAATAGGGATCAGAGGAAAAAATGTGATCCATCTTTCACTGCCTCTTACACAAGATGGGAAGTAGAATTTTTGGGTTACTACCAAAATAAGATTTCTGAAATTGAGAAAATGGTGGAGCTTACAGTTCTTTGTGGCAATGATTCATCCTCGAGGAATTTATATATTTGATTGTCCCCAAATACAAACATAAAGGTAAACAGGAACAAGTTGGCACTTTTTTCTTATTTCTGTGTTCCAGAAGATATCACTATTCTAAAATTGCCAATAGTAGCATTCTCTAATATGATACAATTTTTCAAGCTGGGAAAATAAGAAATGAAGTATTACTAGGATAAAGCTATATTGATTTTCACAGTTCTGTGTAGCATACTAATTGGGGAAAGATGGTTTCCTTTCCTGTCTATCCTCAAGGTTTAAAATTGATAGAAAAACTAATTAGGGCTTTTACAGACAACGTCAGAGCCAAATTACATGCAGGGCTACATTTATTTGAACTGAGTGTATCAGAGATACAAATTCTGAAAGAGAGAACACAACTTTCATTAAAGCAAAATTATCTCAAAAAACTACAAGCAGTCCACGTTGATGATCATTTTTCTGTACTGGAATTTCAAAAATGCAATCTGACAGTTCTATCAATACTATGTTCCAAATATCACAAAGGCATTTTTTTCTTTAAAGTCTCCTTCAAAACAGCCCAATCAAGATGACGTTTTAACCGATCTGACAAAGAATGCATGCTGTCTGTTTTTGAGACAAAAAAAAAAAAAAAAACAGGGTTAGAAGAGGAATCATGAACACCATCCAGGATTAGAAGGCATTCTAGTATGCATGCTAAGGTTGCTAATGGGGACAAAGTCCCAGCTTTGCCCATGTGACATTTGTCCTTCATAGCTGCTTAGGGAACTTTGTTGCTTAACATCAGCTATATGTCAGCTTTCGAGCATCAGAGATATATAACATGCTTCTTACCAGCATACGTGAAGGCAGCCAAACTTTATGTTAAGATACACAAGAGAGATGATATAGAGATTTTTTATTCCCCGTGGGAGAATGTATGTACTTTGATGACATTCACACATATTATAATGATAAAAGATAACTGTATGGGAGAAGGCTATATGTTTGAGAACGTCCACATGACCTGGTTCTTGGAAAAAAAAAAAGATGAAAGCCGTAGTTCAATGGTTGGGGATTATTACTCAAATGCCTGATGGAGAATGATCATTACAGGTAAGTCCTTCTTCCTATCGCTGTTGTTGAATGCTTTAAAATGTGTCACTCATTACTTGAACCAAGAGCACTTTCACGCCACTGTTGTTTACCACTTCAGGAGATGAAAGACTTTTTTCTTTGACTTACTAGTGGAAGTAAAATTTTCTTTTGACTCACTAGAGTTCTGCAGACATTACGGATGATTCATTTCCACATTGCCAGGAATTGTTGTCCATGCTGACTACCCAGCCATTAACTACTCACACATAACATAGTTCAACACTGTATTCCTGGAGTTTGTCTCATTTTGTATCCTTATTCAGAGTTAAACTTTCCTTCTTCCCCAGTCTAGCTAACATAGCAGCATGTAAATAAGGTTACAGCTAATGAGAAATGTCACTGGTTGCAAATGATTGATCAGCTGTTCCTTTCACAGCACACAGAGACTTTAGAATGCAACAGAGTGGTGGGACAACAACCAAGAAGCCCTGGAAAATTTCAGTCTATTTGTTAACATTTTTTACAATCTTATCTTGAGTTAAGCTGTTAGTCTATTTTTATTAATATTGTTTGTGTAGTGAAATCTGCCTGATGCCAGCTTGCACAAACCAGTGCTCATATACAGTACAATTAATGTTGTGTAACATTCAAACCTGGTACTTCTACAGGAAGTCCTCATTTAGTGACCAGAAATGGGACTGGCAATTTTTAAGTGAAGTGGTCAGTTAAGTGAAAACACCGATGTGCCTCCAATCTTAGCTTTCCTTTGCTTTAAAGATCTGCTAAGATCATAACTGCAAGGATTGATTGATTGCAAGTTAGTTTTTCATCATAATCATAGCTGTGAACGGTCACTAAATGAGGCAGTCAATAAACAAGGACTACCTATACGGCAACAGCCAGTGATGTTAATGTGGCAAGCACATAAAAGCGGTTCTAGTGCCTAGCAGAGATGTTAGTCTAACTAGTAGTAAACATCCTGTGCCTCTACTCATGCACCGCAAAGGATCATGCGTGTATCACAGTCCACAGGAGGTGCAAGGGGAAGAGATCGTCATACTATACCTTCTTGCAGGGTACGAAGAATTTAAACGGATGCTGGATTATCACTTCGAAACACAAATCCTTTGACCAAAACAAGGACTACCATTAATTGGAGAACTAATTTATTCTGAAGAAACCTTGCTAATGACTGGTCCGATGATATACCAAAGCCAAATTTTGGTTAACAAGCACACTAGTGCATCATGATCCTATGTCTACAGTGGGCTAAATTTTAATCAAAGTTTCTTATTTATGCTATGCCAATCCCAAACAATTATCCTTCTGGATTGCTGCAAGCCCCATATGTTGGCTGCCTCACACATGAACGAGGTAAGCTTCCAACCTTGGTTAGAGTGGGTCCTGCAAAGACTTAAGAAGGAGGATGTGTGCATCTACATTAAGCATTTTATTCATTTCACATTCATGCAGACACAGCAAAGAAGAGTTGATCTCGCCCCTTTTTTCAGCATTGACGCATGGACTAAATTGCCACTCTGATTTGTGTTGTGTCCCTTAATGCAGGGCTTAGAATAAAAGGATTCAGTGCCTTGGACTATAATTCAGAATTATAGTCACATACACAATACCATTTCTGGGTTATCTACCACCTCAAGAATTCTATTTTGTAGCAGAATCCTAATGTGAGGGAAATAATTACGGCTACAACTAAAAGAGCAAGCGACTAAATTTCATTTTTAATATGTGCAATAAACATTATCTAATCTAACCTAAAATCTAATTTATTTGTCAAGAAAGTAGTCACCAAACGTATTCCCTTTGTGTTTCCTCTGCCTACCACTGTTGCAATACATGATAGATCAAGGATTCCCAAACTGATAGGAAAGCCATTGCATCTTCCTTTTATGTAATTTGAAGGTATACAGCTCCTCTTAGAAGAAAAAAACACCAAATGAACAATGAAAACAATAAGTGAAATTTGAGAAAAGTGGTTTTATTGTATCAGAGTACAACTTCATACCTTCCCTGGACTGTGCACTTCCCTAAGGAAGGTGGGAACAAGTATGAGAGATAGGATCATGTTTACATCTCCACATGGCTTCTGGCAAAAAAACAATGAAGCAGCAAAATATTTCTGGCATAGCCAACTTGACGTCCCTGAATTGGCTCTATTTTCTCTTCAGAAGGGAAAATGGATTATCTTTCTATTTTCTATCTCCACCCTACAGAGAGCAATCTTAATCTTTTAATGCTCTTCTAGATCTCCAATTGTACAGAACTCAGGAGAACTTCTAAATCAGGGACTGATTGAAAATAAATGCTATAGGGAGAGAATCATATTGGAATTATAACACTATAAAAGGGAATATTTTTTTTCCTTGAGCCATAACCCCTAGATACTACTGGGAGCAATGCAGAGAAACCTGGAAAATATGCCTATTTGGAAATGCATTTTCCAACACTGGGAGATAACCTCACTTCTTTAAAAGATTCCTACATTTTCTTTAGTCCTAAAAAGTAACCAGTCTGAATAACTCTCCTGGATGTATTTTAAAATAACATAAAAGATTTTTACTTAAATGAATAACCCTTTACCGTAACTTGCCTGGGAAAGAAGGCTGACAGAGTCCATACATGCTTTTGTCTGCCAGGTGCTTTTATGAACAAAAAAAAAGCAAAAGTTCTGTTCACATAATGGCCAATACCTGATTTTTTAAGACTGCTCGACTGGGCAGTTGAAGGCTTTTGGATGCTGCTCCTTTTATTAATCCTGTTAGCTTTAATCAAACTGTTTCTGAATCTTGTTTGGTCTCTTTGTCCTTTGTCAATATGTTATTCAAAGGATGTTCCTACTTTATCTTTTTGTAATTGCAAGTCTAAATTCTTAATTGGGGGTGGAAAGCCCCAGACGTGGGATATAGCACCTTTGGGGTGTTGGGCCAAGCCTAGCAATTAAGGGAATTAGCTTGGAGGAGGAGAGAAGGAAAATCTAAAGACCCACTTAGAGATCTAATCACTATCACCAAGTTCACACCTATTAGTGCTATTTATGTTTAATAGGAAGAAAGAGAAGTGCTTGCCAAAGATATGGAAGGGCGATTGCACACAGATGGAATTTCATGCTTAAGGAGCCGTTAATTGTATTTCTCCATCTCCAAATCAGAGGAAACCCACAACGTGTGCATTCCACAATGATTTCAACAGGGAAGATCAAGGGGTTGAGTGCATAACACATAAATGAAGCTGATGCTTATTCATTGACAAATCTCAGTCACCCCTAATCTATGCAGCCAGGTGCTTTTCGCCAGCATTTGCAGATCTTTGATCATACATCTGAAGGCTAGGAATCCACAAGACTGAACTGATGGCAAAATTTCTGTAGCAGCAGAGCTTTACAAAACTGATCACAGCTTTACAAAATTGGTCATAGTGGCTATTCCTTTTCAATCTTCTCTTTGATTTAAAAGTCTATCTTCAGCTTTTGAAACTGATTTATAATTCATAGGAATAAACTTACATCACTCTGCAGAACCCTACCTAGATAAGTATGTAGTATCATAAACCAAATAGCTTCCATAATTCATTATCTAATACTTCTTTTAGTATTTTGACATGACCTTGCTTATCATTGATTTTGATAATATAATGGTCTTGTCTTGAAAACTTTGTAGATTTTGAAGTTGTATAAAAGAAGGTAGTAGATAATTAGAATGGCCTATAACAGGGGTGTCAAACTCGCGACATCACATGACGTGTTGCAATGTATCGCGACTTTTTTGCTATTGCCAGCAATGGGGTGGCCGTGGTTTCGCCATGAAGCATCCGGCCCACGGGCCAGCAGTTTGACACCCCTGGTCTATAAGTTGACAGGTACCATGCACAAGAGCCATGTTATTTATCATACTTAGCCTCAAAGCTTGGAGAAAGTAATGTGACAAGACATTCTTTTGACTCAGCACTCTGTCTTGTTATTTCAAAGGTATGCAATTTAAGATATTTATGGTTGTAATAATCATATGCAAGCAAGGGCCATTGAGCACAGTAAACACAATGAGGTCCTTAGGATTCTATTATACCTGCCATAAATTCCTTTGAATAAAATTGTCCCAGCTGGGTATCTATCATATGTGTGCAGTTATAAAAACAGGAGAATGTAAGACGTCATAGATTAGTTCAGGGTTTTGACAGGGTGTGTTTACACTAATGTTCAAGCTGTTTGCAATAAAGACTTTTTACTACACTGTCTGCAATGCAGCAGTGAGCTACTACTACATGAGTGAGAAAGGTAACTACTGGTGTTTTTTTCAGCTTATCCAAATGGGTTTGGTGAATTTTTTTCATGATCTTTCGTTCTGCTTAATATGAAAATCTCCCAGTAGCAGGTGGATTGATTTCAGGATACAATATCTTAAGTGCTGTGGCTTAATTTGTCTGCCAAATTCGGCTGATGACAACTTTTATGCAATGATCACCTTAAGCCATATGGTTCTCCAGATGAACAACTATAAATCCCACCAGCACCAGCCAACATAGCCGGTAATGAGTTGGAATAGGTGTTCTATAGTATTACAGTCCTCTGATTCCTCAACCATGCTTTTAAATTCATACAGTGAAAAATTACCATAGGTCTTCTATCTTCAGGTTCAGTTTACCACATACCTGAGTCCATCTGGATGTTCAGAGGAAATTCAAATAAATGCAGGAATTGAGCTGGACTCAATAACTCTTGACATTCCAGGAGGAAACCAATGGTGTCTTGGGAAACAATGAACTCTGGGACTTCTTCCAAGAAATGATTTGGTAGGTTCTTAGGGCTCTGAAGGTGACAGAAGCAGCAGCAGCAGCTGGTCAGGTAATTTCTCGCAGCCCAGCAAGTGCAAATAAACACAGTGCACAATGTTTTGTGTCATACTCAGTTGTGGAGAAACTGTTGCTTGCTAGCTAATGCAATGGAAAAGCAAGAAAGGCACCTGTGACACTTCTTCCTTTGAAAGATGAGAGTGGGCAGGAATAGGAGCATCAACCAAATAATTGTAGGGGTTGTAGGTACTGTGATAGTGCCACTCTGTCAGGGGATGAAGGGATTGTTTGCTCCAAATCTAGATGCTTCCTCCCTGTAAAAATCATCAGGACACCGAATAGCCGTGATCCTAGGTAGCAGGGCTGCCAGGTCAAATACCCAGGGCTTTTTTTGTCATAGAACACCCAGAACGGAGTTCCAGCACCTTTTTTGGATGGAACCTTGTAGGGTAGGCAAGGCGGGTTGTATGACATGTGTGAGTTCCGGCACCTTTTTTTTTTTTTTAACAAAAAAAGCACTGCAAATACCTTTTATCTTTTAAGGAAAAGATGTGGAGAAGAAAAAAAAAACACCCCTCTATCATCCTTTAGTTGAAAATCTCCATCAGAAAGAAATGATAGCTATCGTTTGTGGAGTGGGAGGGAGGGGAAATAAAGCACCAATTCTGAGAGACACCGCTGCAGTGAAGGCAAAAACCTGCATATCACTAAAATTTCAATCCCAGAGATGATAGGTGGGAACAACTGGCTCTGCCATGTGCAAGACCTTCACTGCAAGGGTGAGTCTTTGCCTCACTGTCACGCCCACAGTAAAAAGTGTTACAGGAACCTCCCTAATCTGGTGCCTTCGATGAATTGAAATTGCAAGTCCCCAAGTTCCTAGGTGATGCAATCATGGGCCATCCGGGTTTGGAATTCTTAGAATGTTTGTCCCAGAGCATCTGGGAGGCATCAGGCTAGGGAAGGAAAGGGTACTTCCCAGGCAACTGTGGGAAACAAAAGAAGGTCCTGAGCCTTCAGACGCCAGAGATCTTTCCTTCTTAATTCTCCCCAAGAAAAAGGCCAAAAGGTGAGAGGGATGTAGGTGGCCCCTTTACACCTTTTGAGTTGTCCCAAACACCAGGGACCACCTTTCCATACTCCACACCTTCCTAGTCATGTCTTGGAGATTCTTAGAAGCAAAGATGCTAGATATATACACTGCCATGGCTGCAGACTCTAGGTCTTCCTTCCCACCTTCATAAAGTTAGGCCCCCTATCCTCTTCCCCCACCTTGCATTATTCCAGATATTTGTTGGTTATATTGCATGCTGCTGAGAGTAGGTGTGGGACTGCTACATAAAATGTGGGGCCAAGGAAAAGCCTTTTCTGTGGTGGATCCCTTCTTTTGGAATATCATTCTCCTGAGGTACGATTGGTCTCCACTTTGGTACTTTTCTGCAAAGCCCTTGGCTTAAAACATAGTTTTGTCAGTGGGCCTGGGGATCCAGGCTGATATGGAGCTGATCAAGTGGCTGGTGTGACTGTGTGGTTGTTGCCACTGCCAGGAGGATGGGTAGGGTGTTTATGGGTTCTTACATTGCAAAATGTTAATGTTGGAAGCTGCCCAGAATCCCCATGCATGCATTGGGCAGCCATATCAATTTGTTTTATAAATAAATAGCCTCTCCCTCCCTGGAACTCTCTTGCTAGGCACAACCTCCATCTCCCTCGCCCTTCCCCAATGAGCAGCACCAATAAATGACTTCAGTTTCACTGCATTTAGTGAAGAAGACTGGTTAGGCACAAGTTTTTAGATGTATGAGAAGTGTGTCTCACAGGGCGAATCATCGGCAACAGTTAAATTACCAGCACCTTCTCAGGCCTCAGGTGGTAGCCATGGATATGGAAGAGGCTTAAGGATTTTTCAAGTCCTTCTGGAAACAGCTGGAGAAGCTATACCTTGGGATACTTCAGCAGATGTTTGCCTAGTTTCAAGAGTGCAGTGAGGCATTCAGAGATGGTAGCCTCCACTGACTCCTCGTGAGAAGTCTCGTAGTTCAGGTATCTCTCCGGTAGATTCAACACTTTATAGCTCCATTGTGGGAAGAGTCGAGCAGGGAGATTGTGGGACACTACCAGGATCTTAGCATCCAGGACTAGCACTCTGAAATAGTGGATCAGGACAAAGTCGCTTTAGGTACCAGTGAGAGAGGACAAGCACTTCCTCATGCTTTGGAGCAAAAAGCAATGAAGCAGCCTCATTCCAGGCAGAAACACACAGAGATTTACACACAGAGAATGATGTTAATAATACCTTAAGAGAGAATTCTTTCTTTTCTCTAGAAATTAAGGCATTTCTTAAGCTTCAAGAGGGAAATAAGGCAAAATATACAAAGACAACAATGTATTCACATGTGTAGTATAAACGTTAGAGAGAATCGGGGTTTTCCTTTAAGAATCTGGCACCCTGGAACTGTTTTGGCATGTTGACAAATATGTGGATGTCATTTATTCAAATATTCCTCACTCAGGCACCAGATATCATCCATGATAACAGGAAAAATGATTCCATTTGGTGTCAGAAAAGCTCTATTCAGGCATGACAGTTTATTCACACAATTAGTCGTCGCAATAACATATCATCATTTGTTATGTCAGTGGCCCATCTTCTTTCGGAATCAGGCCTCTGGCTGCATATAAAGTTTTAAGTCTGGTCAGAATTACAGTTTATATCTTAATCTCACTTTTCTGTCAGATAAGTAACATAAATGATTCTCTAATGCTTTCACACATTTGTAAGGTAATTAGCTGGAGCAAGGTTGCTCCACAAATGAGCAAGAACATTTGGGAAACCAAAAGGATTGTCAGCCAAAAAATATTCAGCACTAAAAAGCTGGGTCCTGTGTCCCAAAAGCACAAAATGCATTTTAGGGACTCAAAGCAAAACTTTTCATTAGAATTATAAGGTTGGGGGGGGAGAGAGAAAGCCTCGGCTTTAAGAGAATTAATGACTTACCTCTTCTGCTGTTCCATGTCCCTCAGATCCCGTAGGACAGAGTAGAACACATCACTGGATGACTAAAAGAAAAAAATCATGCTAAAAACCACATTAGTAGTAACTCATGCCATTGAAAACAAGCGTCCATCTTGCTCCAGTGAGCCTGTTCCCGGATCATTTATTGCACAGGGAAAGGTTGTCAAACTATTAGGACATCTGTCCATTTTCTCCCCTGGACATCCTGCACTAAATGATCTGCTGACTTTCTGTTACCACAATTTATGGCAGTAAACCAAGCAAGAATCTCCTTGCCAACCAATAATACGAAAATGAAGAGCACCTTTTTCTCCACATGTCCTCTGTCCAGCAGCATAGCCTTATAATGAAATACTGTCCATCTGCTTTCACAACGGTAGTCAATCAAAATTTTGTGTTGTGACCTTGTAAATTGTCTGATTCTTATTTTCTCTCATCAGTCGACAGACATGGCAGCCAAGTTCTACATTATTTATTTCCTGATTTCAATAGGAATCCAGTCTCCTCAAATCTATGATCACTGTAATCTATAGAACACACGACATCTCATATTTTTCTGTGGTGAAATTTGGCACAAGCCTGATTGATTCTATACTGTCATTAGCATATGTTCTTGAAAATAAAGGTTTGTTGGAAAAAATATTGAGACTGAAAAAGCAATCTTTCTGATGTTGGAAAAGATAAAAGTCTTTTTTTTTTAAAAAAAAATAGCTTTTGGGTGTAATTTTTGTCACAGATGCCAAGAATTGTGTCCACCTCCTCCCCCCCCTCCACCAACCATGTCCTCCTCTCCCAGTTGAGGTGTCTGGTAACCCTACTAAATAATGATTTTCTTCCTTCTGGAGCTTCCATCAAGAAAAAAGGAACTTCTTGTGACTTTTTTGCAGCTTTTACTTCTAAAAGCTGGTATAACATAAGCGCAAAGACTACATTAAAGCTATTGATCTCAAGGGGAAGGAATCCCCCCAGGGTCCTGCAAGGACATTTGAATAGAACAGAACAGAACAGAATAGGAACAGAACAGGAACAGAAAATAGAAAAACAGAGCTGGAAGTGATCTTGGAGATCTTCTAGTCCAGCCCTCTGCTTAAGCAGGAGAACCTATACCATCTCAGACAAATGACTCTCCAGCCCAGAAGTCCCCAACCTTTTGGGCACCAGGGACCGGTTATGTGGAGAGAGGTTTTTCTGCAGACTGGGGGATGGTGGTTTTATGTGCTGCCTGTATCCCATGAATGGGGCTTTGCTTGTTGGGCAGCCCGGTTGCTTTGCTTGTTGGGCGGCCCGGTTGCTGGCATGCTGCAGCCCGGTACTATTCCATGAGGACCCCTGGTCTAGCCTCTTTTTTAAAATCTCCAGTGATGGAGCACCCATGATTTCTGGGGGCAAGCTATTCCACTAGTTAATTGTCCTCACTGTCAGGAGGTTTGTCCTTAATTCCAGGTTGCTTCTCTCTTTGATCAGCTTCCAAGGTTTACTCCAAGTCTTCACTCTCACACAGCAATCCTACAGACAGAGCATGCAGATTTTAAGAGCAAGGTTCATACTGAACCAATCCAATTTCTTCGTCAAGCACAGTCGCTGCAATTGCCTTTGCGTAAAGTCCCATGAAGCCCTTCCCTCAACTCTGCCTGACTGCCTCCTTCTGAGCAAGACCTGCCTTGGCTCCTCCCCCCCCCCTTTGACTCTCCATAGCAATGATTCAAGCAAATCCACTGGGCAACTGTGTAATGATTGTTCGCTACGTAGAGCTAAGTAACTATATAAATAAAACTATATAAACAAACAAACAATAAAATCTTCTCAGAGGGGAAACTTCCAGGTTTTTTTTCTTTCTCTGCCGCCACCATTCAGAATCCATTGCACAAACACACACGCTGCAGCCACCCGGCTACTCGATGGTTTTAGGCACGGGTTCTCAACCTTGGCAACTTTAAGACTTGTGGACTTCAACTCCCAGAATTCCTCAGCCAGCTTGTAAGAGAATAGGTTCTCCTTGCGCCTTCTATCATTTATCTCTTGCGCATGATAGTACTTCTGCCAGCAGAGGGAGCTGCCCCCTTTTCTTCCTTGCCACTCTATGAAGCTGAGAGCTTTTACAGTACAATACTTGCTTCCAAAGTACTTATTTTATTTCCGTTCTGTTCTGTTTCCCCCATACAAGTTAAACTATGATCAGTTCTTGCAGGAAGGACAATCCAGGCTTTGGTTTTTATTTGACCTACATCCTGAAATTTAATTTTTTAGCCATTCCTAGCTTGTTCCAGTTGTCCAGATAGTCCTCTATTTAACGAGCACAATTGAACCCAAAATTTCTGTTGCTAAGTGAGACATTTGTTAAGTGAGTTTTGCCCCCTTTTTTCTTGCCATGTTTGTTGGGTGAATCACTGCAGGTGTTTAATTAGTAACAACGTTGTTAAGTGAATCCGGCTTCCCCATTGACTTTGCTTGTCGGAAGATTGCAAAAGGGGATCACATGATCCTGGGACACTGCAGCCATCATAAATAGGAGTCAGTTGCCAAGCATCTAAATTTTGATCACGTGACCATGGGGATGCTGCAACAGTCGTAAATGTGAATAATGGTCATAAGTCACTTTTTTCAGTGCTGTTGTAACTTTGAACAGTCACTAAACAAACTGTTGTAAATTGAGGACTACCTTTATTGCATCCATAATAACAGTAGCAAAAAATAGATTCTCTTTCTCCCCAGTTTATTGTCATTTTTTTCATAGCAAAATACAGTAGCATTTCCTTTCTTAATCCCAGTGCTGGTCCAATGTTCTACAATTTTATATTGCTCATAATGGCTAATAGTGATAGATTTTATGGGTTTAAAAAAATCCCTGTGATTGAGCCCCTTTATTCAAAAATGAAGGTGCACACAGACCCTAAAGAGCTAAGTCTTTCAAATGAATTAATATCAGAAATATTGTTTATCATATGCCAAACTCTTTCTGTTCCCATGTAGACCAACAGCAATATTATAAACCTTCCAAAAACCTGAATTGTTAAAACTAAGTCTGCCATTGTTCCCAATGTGCTTTTGGCAGACTTAATGTCTTTGGAGATTCTCAGTCATCCGAGTCAGGGTTGACCCAAAGGTGTTTTTTTTTTTTTCAAAAGGCAACTGGACTTTCTTTCTTTTTCCTTGAAGATGTTTCACTTCTCATTCAAGAAGCTTCTTAGTTCAGAACAGAAGAAGCTTCTTGGATGAGAAATGAAACGTCTTCAAGGAAAACAAAGACAGTCCCGTTGCCTTTTGGGGGGAAAAAAGCACCTTTGAGACAGTTATGACTCGGATGATTGAGAATCTCTAGTATAGACATTAAGTCTGCTGATTATCTGGACCCTTGGCAGTCTGGGTTCAGGTCCGGTTACAGCACAGAAACTGCTTTGGTCGCGCTGACCGATGATCTCTGGCGGGCCCGAGATGGAGGTTATTCCACTATCCTGGTGCTTCTTGACCTCTCAGCGGCATTCGATACCATCGACCATGGTATCCTTCTGCGCCGGTTGGAGGGGCTTGGAGTGCGGGGCACCGTTTTACGGTGGTTCACCTCCTACCTCTCTGACCAGTCGCAGTCGGTGTTTGCAGGAGGTCAGAGATTGGCTCCAAGGTCTCTTCCGTGTGGAGTGCCTCAGGGGTCTGTTCTCTCACCTCTGCTTTTTAACATCTACATGAAGCCGTTGGGTGAGATCATCCGTCGACACGGGGTGAGTTGTCATCAGTATGCTGATGATACTCAGCTTTATATCTCTACCCCGCGTCATTACAGCGAAGCAATGGAAGTGATGAACCGGTGCCTGGAGGCTGTTAAGGTCTGGATGGGTGCCAACAGGCTCAGACTCAATCCCGACAAGACGGAGTGGCTATGGGTTTTTCCTCCCAAAGACAATTCTAACTATCCGTCCATCACCCCCTGGGGGGAGAAGTTTTGTCCCCCTCGGAGAGGGTTCGCAACTTGGGTGTTCTCCTTGATCCACAGCTAATTAGTAACATCATGTTTAGATGTTAGAACATCATGTTTCGGCTGTGGCGAGGGGAGCATTCGCCCAGGTTCGCCTGGTGCGCCAGTTGCAACCCTATTTGGATCTGAAGTCACTCCTAACAGTCACTCATGCCCTTGTCACCTCGAGATTCGACTACTGTAATGCTCTCTACATGGGGCAACCCTTGAAGAATGTCCGGAGACTGCAGGTTGTCCAGAATGCAGCCGCGCAAGCTGTCTTGGGTCTTCCAAGACATGCTCATATCACTCCAGCTCTTTGTGAGCTGCACTGGCTGCCAATTGGTCTCCGAACACAATTCAAAGTGTTGGTTATGACCTATAAAGCCCTTTATGGCAATGGACCAGGTTACTTGAGGGACTGTCTTCAGCCTCATGTATCCCAGCGACCGGTTAGGGCACATAGGGCTGGCCTCCTATGGGTCCCATCCATCAGACAGTGTCATCTGATGGGTCCTAGGACAAGGGCCTTCTCTGTTGTTGCCCCAGCCCTCTGGAACCAGCTCCCCTCGGAGGTTCGTACTGCCTCCTCCCTCCTAGTTTTCTGGAAGCTTTTGAAGACCTATTTGTGCCGGCAGGCTTGGAGGGTATGAACTGTGTTCTACCCCCAGGCCGAGGAATGTGCTTCCATCCTTAATTGTGTGTTTGAATGTTGTATGTATGGATCCTTGGTTTGTATGTTGTTATTGTTATTAATAATTTTTATGTGTACCCATATTGTTGTTGTGAGCCACCCGAGTCTCGGGAGAGGGGTGGCATACAAATTTGATAAATAAATTTGATAAATAAAATAAAGAACCATAGTGGTAAAATCAGTTTCTGTTGAGATTTTAAAGTTTGAACCAGTGCTGTGAGTAAGAAGCCCTAGACATATGGCATGGAAATGCAATTCAAACCATTTTTAAGCAGGAAATGAAATACAATATCATTAGCTATGTGTGTTATCGAAGTGAGATTGTCCATAAACATTCTTGAGGCTAGAAGAGAGGATATTCAGCAATGTTTCCACAAAATCCAACAGTTTCCGAGTGGGAAATGAAAAAGAAAAAAGCAAGAAATAACCATGAAGGAATAATGTAACTTCTTTTCATAGAGAGGGTGTGGATCTAGGGGACTTCAGGTAATGCAAAATGCAGCCGCGCGAGCAGTATTGGGTCTGCCTAGAAATGCCCATATCTCGGCATCACTCCACGAGCTGCATTGGCTGCCAATTGGTCTCCGAACGCAATTCAAAGTGTTGGTTATGACCTATAAAGTCCTACATGGCATCGGACCAGGTTACTTACGGGACCGTCTGCTGCCTCATGAAACCCAGCGACCGGTTAGGACCCACAGAGTCGGCCTTCTCCAAGTCCCGTCAGCCAGACAGTGTCGCCTGGCGGGGCCTAGGGGAAGAGCCTTCTCTGTTGCGGCCCCGGCCCTCTGGAATCAACTCCCCCCGGAGATCCGTATTGCCCCCACCCTCTCCGCCTTTCGCAAATTACTTAAGACTCATCTTTGCCGACAGGCCTGGGGCAGTTAACACCTGGCCCCAGCCAGTGTATGTATGTTTGTATGTTTGTTTTGGATGATTGGTCTTTTAATTGACGGGTTTTACAAATGTTTTATATATTAGATTTCTACATGTAGTATTTATGTTGTGAGCCGCCCTGAGTTTTTGAAATAGGGCGGCATAGAAATCTAAGTAATAAATAAATAAATAAATCTATTACGGAGATGTTTTTTTTTCCGATTCATTCGTCATAATTGTATCTGTTTCTAACACATCATCTTTCTTTTAGGTTAGGATTTGCTAAATAGAGTGCCTGTTTTCTAATACACTTTAGACAAATGGGTATATTTTCATCTAAACAAGTTTTATATACAGTATTTAAGCAGCTAATCCATTCAGACAGTTGTTCCATTAATGGTTATTCTAAACTGGGGATTATTTCAAAAGTCTAGTTAAAACATTCAGTATTCAGCTCTATCAATGGTCAACAAGAGCTAATATAAATTGTTTGCAGAATTGATAGACACTAGTAAACAGACAATTTTTAGCTCAGTTTGTAAAACTGTCCCTGGCTTTTCTCATTAGCTCTCAGTTACTATACAGATAGTGTTACAATGGCAATTGGGACAGAATTTCCATCACTAAGCAATGTGGTCATAATGCACCATGTCACATGGCTGTATTGCTTAGTGATAGCAATCCCCGCAGTCCTTGCAACTTGCCACCATAACCCCAGAACTGAACAGGTCATTAAGCAGGAAGAGGCAGGAGTCCCAGGCAAGCAGGATGTGGAATGGCACAACTTGTCATGGCCAACTCTCTACAGCCAACACGCCACAACCAACTCACCATAACCAGCTTGACAAGGGACAACTCACTGTCAGACACTTTAGACCAGTGGTCCTGAACCTCGGCAACTTTAAAACTTGTGGACTTCAGTTCCCAGAATTCTGGAAGTTGAAGACCACAAGTCTTAAAGTTGCCAAGGTTGAGGACCCCTGCTTTAGACAAATGGATATATTGTTATCTAAACAATTTGTATGTAAGCAGCTAATCCGTTCAGACAGTTGTTCCATTAATGGTTACTCAACTCACCATGACTAACTCATCATGGGACAACTCATCGTTGGACAATTCAAAAATTCAATTTAATTATTTAAAATAATTTTTTAAAAATATTTTAATTTTTGTCATTCACATTTCATTCTGCCCCTCTTTTTGCATCCTTTCTTTAATGATTCTATTCCATTATTTCTTTGATATTGGTGTAACTCTTGTCCCACGGAAACTTGTCCCGCAGTGTGCTGGCTGCGGCAACTTGGCCGTGGCAAGATGGCCGAAGTGAGTTGGCCATAATGAGTTGGCTGCAGCGAATTGTCATAGACTTACAAGTGCTACACAGCACCTGAAAAAGTGGCAGAAGTGGGAGTGACCTCTGATCAGCTTTTTCATTGACTTTGTTTATGGGAAGCTGGTTATGTCAGAAATCACAATCATGTGGCACAGCTCACTGCAACATCATAATTTGCACTGGGCAGTGAACACCCATTTTCAATCCCATGTCTATGGGGATGCTGTGACAGCTGGAATTCTTAGCACCAGTCTTTCAGCACAGCCATAACTTTGAATGGTCCTTGAACAAATGGTTGTAACCTGAGGACTACCTGTGGAATACAAGCACGGTGCCAAGACACTCTCTTCACATGTATTAAAGAGATCACCAATGTTATTTGCTCTTTTACTTCCCTTATATGATTAAGTTGATCATGAAAGCAGGCAATGTTTAAACAATCTAATTTAATTTACTATGAAAGAGATTATTTGGGGAGCAAGTTGTTTGTTACTAAGATGCATTTTTAAAAGGCCTAATTTATAATCCATCTAGTAATGTGACTTTCTAAATATTTGAAAATTCAGTTGAAAAGTAGATATATGTAAATTGTAAGCTGGGATACTTATCAGAGAGACAAGCTTCAAAAAATGAAAAAGCAAGGCTTCAGCCCAATTCATTCAAAAGAAAATTAGAATCTCATGAGAATATCTGGAGACTTCAAAGCCCAGCCATCACCAGAGATCAAAAAGTTCAACCAATTGCCTTCAGAACTCTTCTTTAAATTACAGAAAATACATACAAGGTAATCAAATAGCAGCATTTCTCACAAAAAAGAACATGAGAAGTAGAGATAGACACTCAGAACTTCAAAAACAGAACACAGCAGATTCTTGTAATATAATCTGATATTTAGGAAGGGTCACTTTGGAATCCACATCATAGCAAAGTAGCCTGTTTTTTTAAAAAAGTTCAGTCTTGCATGGAAACAAATCTCTTTCTAGCCTTTGCCAGGTTAAATGAACTATCTCCATCACAAAGAAAGGAATGTAAGCTACTACATTATCCTTCCTTTCACATTTCAAAAACCTGTAAGTGCCAAGAAGAGAGTTGTTTTTCTTATTATTATTCTCTGCCTGCTTAAAAGTGTGCATCCTGTAGTTCAAAAATAGCATAGTCAGTGTGTGGAAAAAAATGCCTTTTTGTCCTCTGAATCATTAACAATTTTCACTTATTTCAGGGCTAAATGCAGTTGCCAGGGGAATGTATTCCATAGCACTGCAGCAACCTGAGAGATTAACTTCTGCATACCAGAAAGATGAACCTCTTCTTCAGATTTAATGACCAACTGAGTTCATAATAGAAAAAAGCAGTTTCTTAGATTAAGCTCTTTTAGAGTTTAAGCATAAAAACAACACGTGGCTTGTAACTCTTGGCCCATATAGTTCATCTGATCCCTGTATCTCACACACATTATAATAGGGTAGCCATTGCATTTTACATCAGCTGCAACATGCAGAACTTTTTCCAAAAGTAGCTCTGAAGCATATTACATCCATAAGCAAGATGGGATGTAACCCAAACCTGGACAGTGATGCCCTGACTGCTTCATTACTCTCAGCTTCCACAGTAAACCAAGGGACTAATTGTGAAGAAAGAAATGTTTGGAAGTTATAGTGTAAATGGATCGCCTCCATTATTCTACAAATCAATCAGGGTCTTGAGGGTGAGATCATTTTAACCAGCCCTCTACACCTGTAAAAGTTTGTTATAGCCGCCAATCTAAAATGTACCATGGAATAATGCATAGCAATTGATTTTCTCAAAGATGTTATTCTCCAAGACCTGCCTAAGGTAGTCCCAGAGAGGCAATCTTCCTTGAAATTACTCCTTGGTTATGATGCAGCCTCATAACAGCTTTGCTCTTAAACACCAGGCCCTGGGATCTAGTGCAGTTTTTAGCAAATGACTTGTGTTGGGGGTAGGCAGTCAAAGATCTAATCTTACAACGAAGCTGTTTCTCTAGAAGCGAAGCATATTTAGGTGGTGGGAATACTTTTCTTTTTCTCATCTAGACTGTAACTGCTGGTAGCTGGACTTAATGGGATAAGCAACAATAGCTTTCCCTGTTTTGTTTTGTTTTGTTTTTCTATTTTTGCTTTTAGAATTCTTTATAGGCCAAGTATGATTGGATACACAAGGAAATTGTCTCTGGTGCATAAGCTCTCAGTGTACATCCAAGCAACAAGTGATAAATCATGATCATAGTCATCATAAAATACATTCATCATAAATCATAAGATACAACACTTAGTGATAGTCATAGGATACTAAATAAGCAAACAACATAAATCATATTAGGATACTAAATTAATATAAATCGTAAGATATAAGCAACAAAGTTATAGTCATAAGAAGATAAGGAGATAGGTAGTAGGAAAGATGAGAAGAATAATAGTAATACAGCCCTACTAGGTAGTTTGACAGTGTTGTGGGAATTAGTTGTTCAGCAGAGTGATGGCATGGGAGGAGGGAATTGTCCTTGTGTCTGGTTGTTTTGGTGTGCAATGCCCTGTAGTGTCATCTTGAGGGAAGAAGTTGAAAGAAGTTTATGTCCAGGATGTGGGGGGTCTGTAGATATTTTCACAGCCCTCTTTCTGGCTCGTGCAGTATACAGGTCCTCAATGGAAGGCAGGCTGGTTGCAATTGTTTTGTTTTTTTTTCTGCAGTCCTAACTACCCATTGAAGCCTGTATCTATCTTGTTTGGTTGCAGTGCAAAACCAGACAATTATAGAGGTCTAACTGACAGTCTCAATAATTCCTTTGTATTCCTTTAATAAGAAGGTCAATTTAATTAATTCCTTTAATAAAAAGGTCATTTTTCCTCCGCCTTTTCCCCAAATGTTCTCTAGCAACTAAGTGTAGCTTGTTCTAGAATACAAGTTTTCCTGTTATAATTAAGCAGGAGCAATTTCTCCAGGTAGTGTGATAAAATGGCTGTGACTTAGTTCAGGGCTTTTCAACCAGTGATACGGGTACCACCTGTGGTACATTGGCATCTGGCTGATGGTACACGACCATCCTAGAAAAGTGGTAGCGGGGGAGGGGAATGAGCTGAACCGGTGGCAGCACCGCCCAAACCTGAGCAAGAGATGGCTGGAGCTGCAGGGCTGTCAGGGCTCAGCGGAAGCGCCAGGATCAGCACCAGGCTCCAGCAGGAGCTCGCACTGATCCTGGTGCTACTGCTGAGCCCTGAAGAAGCACCAATCAGCTGGAAAGCAGCACTGATCCTGGCGCTTCTGCTGAGCCCAGAAGAAGCACCAATCAGCTTGGAATGTCGCAGCATCTCCAGGGTCTTGTGATTTAAGGGTTGCTATAATTCCAGATTTACTCCCATTTGCAGGTAGTCCTTGAATTACAACAGTTTGTTTAATGACCATTCAAATTTACAACAGCACTGAAAAAAGTGACTTATGACCATTTTTCACACTTATGACCATTGCAGCATCCCCATGGTCACGTGATCAAAATTGAGACTCTTGGCAACTGTCTCATATTTATGATGGTTGCAGTATCCTCGGGGAGGGGGAACGACATATGATCACCTTTTGCAACTTTCTGACAAGCAAAGCCAATGGGAAGCCAGATTCACTTAACAACCATGTCACTAACTTAAGACTTAAGTGATTCACTTAACAACTGTGGCAGGAAATTTGTAAAATGGAGCAAATTTCACTTAACAACTGCCTCACCTAGCAGCAGAAATTTTAGGCTCAATTGTGATCGTAAGCAATCTTTTCAAACATCAAACACTATTATTGTACCTGATTTTGTGGGTAGATGTTTTTGTTCTGAAATCTTGAGAAACAGTCTATTCAATCTCTGTGCAATGAACATGTGTAATGAACACATGTGGTTAATGTACGTATGTAAATAATAATAATAATAATAAAGTTGGAAGGGATCTTGGAGGTCATCTAGTCCAACCCCCTGCTCAGGCAGGAAACCCCATACCATTTCAGACAAATGGCTGTCCAGTCTCTTCTTAAAAACTTCCAGTGTTGGAGCATTCACCGCTTCTGGAGGCAGGTTGTTCCACTGGTTAATTGTTCTAACTGTCAGGAAGTTTCTCCTTATTTCTAAGGTTGCTTCTCTCCTTGAATAGTTTCCATCCATTGCTTCTTGTCCTGCCTTTGGGCGCTTTGGAGAATAGCTTGACTCCCTCTTCTTTGTGGCAGACCCTGAGATATTGGAACACTGCTATCATGTCCCCCCTTGTCTTTCTCTTCATTAAACTAGACATACCCAATTCCAGAAACCATTCCTTATATGTTTTAGCCTCCAGTCCTCTAATCATTTTTGTTGCTCTTCTCTGTACTCTTTCTAGAGTCTCAACATCTTTTTTACATCGTGGTGACCATGTGCAGTTCCACCCATTTGTGCAGATCCTGAAAAGCTAGTTGTAAGTCAGTTTTCTCCTACTAGTTTAAGTTCCTTAGGAGTAAATGGCCTAGGAATATAGGGTTCCCAGACCATCTGGGGCTTCAGAGTCCTAACCAAGTCCTAGTCCTAACCAAGGGGTCCCAAAGATGCTTTTTATAAAAATCAATTGAACTTTCTTTTGTTGTTTTTCTTTGAAAACATTTTGGTTCTTGGATAAGAAACAAAACTTTATCAAAGAAAAAAACCCAAGAAAGTCCAATTGCCTTTTGGAAAAAGCATCTTTGGGACAACCATGACTTGGATGATTGAGCATCTCCACAGACATTTAACCAAAGGGTTAAAGTTATGGTTGCTAAAACTACTTTTATTAAAGATTCCAGTGACAGAATTTATATATACTTCTCCTCTCCCTGCCTTTATTTTCAAGAAAGCTAAATAGGGCCAAGTCTGAAACTCTTTTTCAAATTATATTCTTGCTTTGGACTTAGATTTCTCTTAGCTGATCATTGTCTTCAGGACTCTTTTTTTTCCTATTCTTCAAGGTTACGCTCATAGTCTATGGCATTTATCTGCAGAGGAAAAATGGAGGCAGTTGCTAGTTTCACTTGAAATGTTTCCCATTCATTACTCCAGCTTAGATGTTCTCACTGCAAGAAAGCTCAATGGCACCATCTTGCCGCTTGGGGTTTCTTGAATAACGGTGGAGATAAAAGGGAGCATTGAAAAAGCTATAAATGGCTGTTCAAACTGTTCATGAAGGTGAATGGCATTCCCACAAAATTCTCATGTTAGAAACATCACATATTTTGCTTATTTTATGCATTTACATAGATACACATAGAGAGAGAGAGAGAGAGAGAGAGAGAGAGAGAGAGAGAGAGAGAGAGAGAGAGAGAGAGAGAGAGAGAGAGAGAGAGAGAGAGAGAGAGAGAGAGAGAGAGAGAGAGATATGTGAGCTTACCTCTAGTATGTGTATAATGTAGGTAGGATAGAGAAGCAAGAGTCCTGTGATCCCTACTCCCTGACAATACTGGCGTTGCAAATTCAAAAATAGTTGTTCCCAGTACTCTGAGGAGAAATGAGGCAAGCACAAATTGCTTCACAAAATAATGAGTCTGTCTGGCGATGCTATAGCATTACAGACTTCTGTCCCCCTTATCCAAATAAAACTCAGTGTTTACTTTTAAAAACAGCAAGGGGGAGGAGGGTGCATAAACACAAGTAGAGCAGCAAAAAAGATCAAGAAACAGAAAATGCTGCATTTTTAAAGACAGCTGATATCTGGTCATCAGCTGGTTAATTTAGGCCCCACTTTAGTCTGGTGGTTGAGGTGCCGGGCTAAAAACTAGGAGACTATGAGTTCTAGTACCACTTTAGCCATGAAATCCAGCCAGGTGACCTTGAGCTAGTCAGTCTCCCTCAGCCCAACCTACCTCACAGGGTTGTTGTGGAGAAAATAGGAGGGGGGAGGATTAGCTATACTTGCCATCCTGAGTTATTTATAAAAATAATAAAGGTGAGGTATAACTACACAAAACAAGGTCTGAGCTAGGCTGTAACATTCTGCAGGAAAAAAAAATATTGTTGGAAGCTTCTTCTGCCCTACACTGCCCTGCACTCATCCAAAGTTTTGATGAGTTTTGTGTATTTGAAGGACCATTCAAGCCAGCTGTTGTTCTTTCAGAAGCTCAGAATTTATTTATTAAACCAACCCATTTCATTCTAAAACTTTCTGACAATGATTTCAGTGTTCTTGAAGAAAACAGTAGGGAGAATTTTTACTTACCGGCCAAATACCTTTTATCAGCCAGGTCTGGTGAGATCTTAGCCAGAAAGATCAGCCTGTGGAGGAGGGATTTCTAAAAGCACACAAAGAAAAAAGGTATCTTTAAAAAAAACAACACACACATTGTTGACAGAATATATCAATCAAATTGAACCTTTATTACATAAGACCAGCAAAAGAAAGATGGGTTATAAAGAACTGAAAAGCATAAAAGATAAATCAGAATAAAAAATTACATATCAAAACATAAGAAATATAAAAACAACAATCTAAAAGGAATTTTTAAAAGAATCTAAAAGCAGAAATAATGGATGGGTGTAAAGATGTGTGGCAAACTAAATCCATAACAATACAAATCACTCTAAAATAACAAGCTCATTAAAACAGGTTTATGGCTCAAGTTGTTTCTGATGGATTTTAAGCACTGCTGTGCACAACCTGGCAACATGGTATGTTATAGCAGGGTTGATGTCTGAAAACAGCAGGGGAGAGTAAAATTGTCCTATGCACCCTGAATATTTAGTATGCAATAATGGTGAGATGAGACCACTATAAATGTCTGTATACTACAAAAACTAGAGAAGTACACATTCTGTTGTTTCTATTTGTCCAAAGCCACAGGGGCATTGTCTCTCCCCTCCCCTCCTTCAAGGACAGCTGAGGAGACGGCATGACTTGTGCCAGAGTAAAAGCCTTACAATTGTTTAGGCACTTCAAAGCTAGTTAAGTATGCCATTGGGGAGGCAGGGTGTTTGTTGGGTTCACTGGCAATAAAGGTTGGGAACCTAGTTAGGTCTAATTGCTATTCTGTGTCTGCTACATGCTGTTTAATGAGTGCTTTGACTTGATTGTATCCCATGCTGAATAGAAGACCTGGGGAGGAGCCCAAGAATGAAAATGTAGTTGTCACTATCTTTTTTTAATGTGGACTGAAAATCATCCTTCACAATTGGTGGGGCAAAGCTCGGGGTGGGGGTGGGGGTGGGGGAGAGGATAGTCTGAGCCAGTAGTTGAGTTTGGTCACTCACTCTCTTGCCCATACTTTTTTTTTTTACATTCTTAGTCTATTTAATATATATCTTCCATTAATCGATAGATATATATTTGTACATGTAAACCAGGGGGAAAATCAAGTTAACTGCTATCCAACTTAATACAATCGATTTAAATTTGTAAACATTCTTCACTCCGTATGTCCAGATTTAACTATAAGCCAGATACATTTTCTTTGACTGGTGTTTCTCTTGTATGTAGTCTATCCAATGTTTCCAGTCTATCATATATTGTTCATTTGAGCGATCCTTCAAATATGCCGATATTTTAGCCATTTCTGCCAAATTTATTACTTTCAAAGTCCATTCTTCAATAGGTGGTATTTCTGGCTTCTTCCAGTATTGTCCCACCAACAGTCTCGCTGCTGTGATCAAGTTCAGAATTAAGTTCGTCTCTGTGGTAGTACAGTCTTTTATGATCCCTAACAAAAACAACTGAGGTAGAAATTCAATACGCTTTTTCAGTATGGTTTGGAGTGTCCACCATATTTTTCTCCAGAAGGCTTTAATTTTTCTACATGTCCACCATACATGAAAATATGTAGCCTCCATACTACCACACCTCCAACATTTAGGTTGGGTGTCTGGATAGATATATGATAATTTTTTCGGATCTAGATGCCACCTATAGAACATCTTATAAAAGTTTTCCCTTAAATGTTGCGCTTGCATAAATTTTACATTTCTTACCCAGATTCCCTCCCACGTTTCCATCGTGATAGGTTGCCCAAAATCTTGTTCCCACTTTACCATACAATCCTTGACTAGTACAGTTTCAGAGTCAATTTCTATCAGTACACTGTACACTCGTTTGATATGCATGGGCCCCTGCTCTCTAACCTGTTCAATTAAATTCTCATCTGTAAGGGATAAGCCCTTCTTCAGGTCTTTTTGCCATCTAGACTGCAGTTGCAAATATGAAAGCCAGGTACACACTATTCCTTCATCTGCTAGCGTATTTGATGGCTTTAACGAAAACACATTTTCTTCTTCCATTACAAGTTTACTATAGGGCACCACATCCTGACCTTGTAGTATGTTTGTGTCCCCTATTGCATGTCCGGGGATCGTCCAGATGGGAATCTTTTTGTGTAGTAGGTACTGATATTTCTTCCAGACCCACAACAGCGGGATTCTCAGTGGGTGCTCCTTGAAGCTCTTGTCCACCTTCTTGTCATACACTAGGTATGCATGCCACCCATATAGCAAACCATGTCCTTCAACATTCAGTACTCTGTCATTCGTTATATTAATCCAGTCACTCAGTGCCACTAGCGCCGCAGTGTAGTAATATAACTTCAAATTGGGCATTTTTAAACCACCTCTTTTCCTTGTATCCTGGATGACTTTCAATTTAACCCTCGGTTTCTTGCCATCCCAAATAAATCTGTTAATGCCCTTCTGCCATTCGTCTAGGTCCATATCCTTTTTGAGTATAGGTAGCATTTGAAAGAGAAATAAAAATTTTGGCAATACATTCATTTTTACTGCCGCTATCCTGCCCAGCAGAGACAGTTGTAATGTTTTCCACCTGACCATGTCTGTTTGTATCTTGTTCCACAACACCTCGTAATTAATTTTATATAATTTCCCATTTGCAGCTTCAATCTCAATGCCTAAGTATTTAACTTTCTTAACTATTTCACAGCCCGTTATTCTTTTTAAGTTCTGTTTTGAGTTGTTATCTAAATTTTTAACTAGCATCTTCATCTTAGAAATATTTACTTTGAAGCCTGATACCCTACCATAGTCCTTAATTATCTCCATCAGTCTCTTGGCTGATTGTGCTGGTTGAGTCAGTGTCACCAGCAGGTCATCCACGAAGGCACAAAGTCTGTAGTCCTGTTGTCTAATCCGTATACCTTTTATGTCATCTGCTGCTCGTATCCTGTTCAGTAAAATCTCCAGCGTTAAAACAAACAGCAAGGGGGATAGCGGACATCCCTGTCTAGGACCTTTCTCTATATTAAATGAGTCTGTTAAGTCCCCATTCACAATGATCTGGCCTGTTTGTTTCTGATAAATTGCCAATATGGAATTAATAAACTGTTCTCCCATTTTCATACCCCTAATCAGTTTTTTCAGAAACGGCCAATTCAGTCTATCGAAGGCCTTTTCTGCATCTACAAACATGAAAGTAGCGGGCACCTGGCTATGCTTTTCCAAATACTCTATTATATTAAGAAGTTGTCTTACATTAGTTTTCATCTGACATCCTTGTATAAATCCAGTTTGGTCCGGGTGAATTATTTTTTGTAACACCGTCATTAATCTGTTAGCCAAGATTTTTGCAAAGATTTTGTAGTCCGTGTTCAAAAGCGAGATGGGTCTGTAGTTTTCTGGTTGAGCGTTGTCTTTTCCCTCTTTGGGGATTAGAGAGATGTAGGCTGTTTTCCACGACGGTGGAACTTGACCACCTTCTTGTATGTTGACAAATAGCTCTCTAAGGGGTTCTATCATTTCCTCTCGAAGATACTTGTAATAGGTCGCTGTTAACCCATCAGTCCCGGGCAATTTTCCCTTTTTCAATTGTTTAATCACTGAAAGTATTTCTTCTTGTGTGATCAATGCATTCAGACTATCTCTTTGTTCATCGGTAATTATCAATAATTTTTCATTTTGCAGAAACTTATCTATCTCTTTGTCTTGTGTCTTCTCTTCGGCGTATAACTCAGAGTAGAATTCTGTAAAAGCTTTCTTGATCATTTCTTGTTGAAACTCTTCCTTTCCTTTATACACTATCTTTTCAATTATGCGGGATTTTTGCTTTTTCCTTAATATATAAGCCAGCCACCGGCCAGGTTTATTGGAATTATGGAATGTCTTATGCTTTGCATATTGTATATTCCTAGCAACTTGATCTGCCATCAACAAGTCAAATTGCTTCCTTAAAATCTTGATTCCCTCTTTGGTATCTTTGTCCTCCGGTCTTTCTATTAATATTTGCTCTTTCTTATTTATCTCATCTTCTAACTCCTTTCTTTTTTGTTCTTGTTTGCAACGGTGCCTTTTGTTCATGTCCATGAGAATCCCATGCATGTACGCCTTGCTAGCGTCCCATATCATTTCTATAGGTGTCTCTTTATTCCTATTTATGCTAAAGAATTCCTTCATAGCATTTTTGCATTCATCCACATTTATATCATATTTAAACAGGTTTTCATTAATTCTCCAGGATCTCCTAGGTTTCTGTTCTTGCCTTAATTCCATCCATACCGGATTATGGTCTGTTAGAACTTTGGGTAAGATTTTCACCTTCTTTAGGCTAACAAGCAAGTCGCTGGTTGTTAATATAAAGTCGATTCTAGAGAATGACTGGTGTCTGTCTGAAAAAAAGGTAAATTCTTGCTCTTTACCATGTCTTTCTCTCCAAATGTCTATCAAGTCAAAATCATCCTTTATATCAAAAAAAGATTTGGGCAGCTTGGAACGTGTTTGAGGAGTAGGTGATGTCTTCTTTTTATCTAAACTGATATCTATAACACCATTCCAGTCTCCCATTAAAATACAGGATCTATAATCAAATTGTGTTAGCTTTCTATGTAACAATTTGTAAAATTTTCCTTTTTGTTGATTTGGTGCATATATACCTATCAAAAGAACTTTATTGTCATCTTTTAAGATTTCAATTGTGAGTCTGCTTCTATTAGTTTAGCTCTTATATGATTTTTCACATAGATGGCAATTCCATTCTTCTTTTCAGCGGCCGCTGCAACAAAATGTGTGCCTAGCTTATTACATATTAAGTATTTCTGGTCCGTAGTTCTAATATGTGTTTCTTGTAGGCAAGTTATATCATTTTTACATTGAGATAAGTAATGAAATATCTTCTTCCTTTTCTGTGGAGAATTTAAACCATTAACATTCCATGTCAGATATTTATTTGACATGGTCATCTTTGGAAAGCTTCTGCAAGACCAAATCAATTTTTCCATCTTCTTTCTTCTTCGGTCGTGCTCCCATGGCTTCCCTACTTGTATATGTATGACCTTGTTGTCGCATTTCGTGTTGCTCCTTCTGTTTAGTATTCGCTCTTGTTTGCCTCCGGTCTTTAGGCTTGTCTGCTTCCAAGGGCTGAGAGGTATCAGTACTTCAGGCAGGTAACTCCACCCTCACTCCTTTGTCAACTCCTGGCTCTGCAGGCGGCCTTGACTTCGATAACTGTGGTTGTTGGTTTAAATCCAATTCTCTTTCTTGTAGTGAATCTGCATTTTTTGGTGTTGGGGATGAGGGTCTACCAGCCTTCAGCACATTTTCAAAAAAGTCCTTCGCTTTCCTGATAGAATTCAAGCAATATCTATTACCATTGTATAATAGAGACAGTCCAGCTGGAACCTCCCACCTATATTGTAAAGCACGTATTTTAAGTTCATCAACCAAAAATGCATAGTCCTTTCTTGCTCTTAATATCTTCTGAGGGATCTCCTTCAAAACCACCACCTCCTGACCAGCAACCTTTAATTTCTTATTATAGGTTATTGTGAGCACCTTGTTTCTGAATCTCCTTGTGACAAAGTAGATAACAACATCTCTAGATAGATTTCTTTGTTTTGCAATCAATGAATTAACCCTGTAGATTCTGTCCAACTGCCAATGGAGATTTTCTGCAGCCCCTTCTAGAATTTTTCCAAAAGCTTCTTCAAAGCTTCTTCTCAGATCCTCCTGATTCTCATTTGGTACCTCCTCCAGTCCTCTGATTCTAATAGCTGACATCATGGAATGATATTGCGCCATAAGGGCTTGGTCCTGTATTTCACTTTTTGTCTCAGCAAGTTGTCTCTCCATTTGTTCCATTTGTTGTTCAATCCCATCCACCTTCTCTTCAACACTCTCCCAAACCCCCTTAATAGCTTCTACCATGTCTTATCTTATTTCCCTAATGTGGGTCTGCATTTTTTCTGTCATTTTTCCCAGTTCAGCATTTACCTCTTTGCTTTGATTCTCAATTTTTTTTCAATCCTATTCTCCAGTTCCTCAATCTTTCTCTCCATTTTTTCCTCCAATTGCTCAAGCCTTTTATCCATTTTCTCAATCAACTTATCAGTCTGATTATCAGTTATTATTGACAGTGCAGCCTGTAAGTCTTTCATTGTAAGCATTACTGGGGAGGCTTGAGGCTCTGTAGGAGATGGGGGGTGGGGTGTCGGACAGGTTAACTGTTGGTAATTTAGATGGCTGAGCTGGAAAAGTTCCCGCCACCTTTGAGGGGACTAGTTTTGTTTGCCTGGAGGTCATTCTAAAAATATCCTCTTCTTCTCTTCTTTAGTTGGGCTTTATAGGGTTTTAAAATAAACACCTAGCCTTTCTCTTAGTGATCGCTCCTATGTTGTGCTGAGAAGGAAAAGGCAACAAAGGATCAAAGGGATTCTTCACTTCCGTCCCTTCCTCCTTAGATTGGGGGCAATCGCCATCTTAGATATATTATGTTGCTTGTAGGGATCTGTGATTAGAAGTAAAATTTAAAGAAGTACTTGCGCTTTAAGACTCCTGTTTTCTCCTGCTTTCCTTCCTCCTGCCTGGAGGTCTCTTTTAAAAAGTTTTTCTCATGCATAGGCTTGCTGCGGTGTCTGGTCCCGTCTGCTGACGGTAGCCTCTCTGGATGGGAGCTACTTCCAGCGTCAGGGGAGCCTTCACTCTATCCCCCTGCAAATTTTTTTTCAGGGGGGTTTCAGAAGAGCTCAGCCCTCGCTTGTTGCTCTGCACCTCTTCTTCTTCCGAAGAGGGGATTTTTCGCCGTCAAAAGCAGCCGATGTTCGCTGCTTTTAAGGCTTTACCACTTCCAGAGATCGGAGCCTCAGAAGGAGGCTTTAGCAACGCCGGTGAAGCCCCGCCCCTCTCCCCTCTTGCCCATACTTTCATGAGGCCTGTCTCTAGTCTCAGGGGAGCATTGAAGAGACACAGTGAAGAGACAATAATAGAAATTTGGAGCTGACAAATTCTAATGAGGCAAAATTGGCCCAGCTGGGCTCCACAGGGAAATTGTGCTATTGACTTGACTTTGAATATTGCAGGAGTGCTGCGGGAATGTAGTGGCCACTCTTCTTTTGAGGAATTTGAGGATGGCAGATGAGCTTCTCTCTGTGTTTTCATGGGGTTTCCTATTGTTGGCAGAATGTTGGTCTACTCCCAGATATTTAAAAAGGAGACCTTCTCAGTCTTCTGTCCATCTATCCCCCAGAATTGGTTCTCGGGTCTTTTGGCAAATGCCGTGATTTTTGTTTTCTGATGACTTCTAGCTGGTCTTCCTTGCAATGCTATGTTAGTGCTCTCAGTGCTGTTTTAACTCCAATAGGAGAGTATTGCTGCATCATCTGCATTGAATAAAACAGATGTGTCTTACAGCTGATTTTGGGGAATGAAAGTTTGTGTCAAGGAGATGGTCCACCATGAAGTTCATATGGAAATTGAATGGGAGTGGGGCCAATATGCAGCCTTGCTTTACAGCTTCTTTTGTTCCAGGTTCACTAGTGAGATGGCCCGAGGGATACATCATATTTTGAATGATATCCCTTCATGAAGCATACATATTAGATGAATTTCAGTCAGTCAAAGAGGCCTCCAGTTTTTCCCCATATATTAGCTCAAGGTATGGAATCAAAAGATGCTTTGAAGTCTATGAGAGCAACATAAAGGCAGGTCGTGTTGTAGGAGGAGTATTTTCTGACGAGAAGCTCGAACACTAAGCACTAGTCAATGGTGAATTATTCTTCCCTAAATCTGGCTTTCTCTTCTGAAAGTATGTTTTCTTGTTCTAGCTAGTCCTGGAATTTCCATTGTAGGTATCTCAATAGAGTTTGTTGATTGGGTTGAGGAGGCTGATCAGTCTGTAACTGGTGGTATCACCCATTATATATATATATATATTGTCTATTTAAACACAACAATATGGCTGAAATTTTGTCTATTTAAACACAACAATATGGCTGCAAAATGGACTTAATAAAATAACTTAATAAATGTTATTATGAAATCTTTTGGGGGGGTAGCATTGGCTGAAAAAAGGCCAGCCTGAAGTAAAGATCAGGATGATGCCTCTCATTTCACATACAAAAACTGTCCATAACAGTGTTTCTAAACTTTGGCAACTTTGGGAGTTGAAGTCCACACAGCTTAAAGTTTCCATGGTTGAAAAACACTGGTCTAGAAGATGGGTGGACACACAAATGTTTAAGATAACATTTTGTTTTAAACCATACTTTAGCAGTCCAATACAATTTTGAATAATAGACTGGTGTAAAAAGAAGGGCAAGTAGGACTGTGTTCAAAAAATATGCTTACTTGGTCAATTAAAGATCTTTAAATTGTCTTTATACAAAGATTTGATTGCTCTTTGTTTTTTGAGCTTACTATGCTGTTCAAACCCAGGTCTTTAGGTTTGTTTATGATTCAATGTATTCTACATACTCAGAAAATGGCTCAGTATAGCCAGTGAGTAAAACATGTGTGAAAATAGCTGCTTGTATAAATTCAGACATCTTCCCATTGCTTGGCAACTGCCTTACTCTGTCAAATGACAGGGATAGTTTTTGACAAATTGCATTTTTGAACCTATGACAAGAACAAATGTATTTGTTTTCCTTATCATGTTTTCTAACTAAAATAAATAAAAACAGTGAACATATCATTTGTTTGGAAAGAAGCCCACTCTGGACATTTTTCTGATCCTTCATTTGATAAAAGCTTTGCTTTATACCTTGTGATAATTAATGCTCATTTCTTCTCTGAAGAAGATGTAATGTGTACATCATTCTTGATCTTCTTTTCTGGAAGAAAAATATGTGTTGTGCTAGATATCCTGTCTCCTTATATGTCTAACCTCAAAGAGGTATTTTAGCTCATTGCTCATGGCTGAAAGGACATGAAGTAGGCAACCCTTTTTCTTATATTGTCTCCTGCTATTAAAACAGAGCTTGCCAAGAGAAAAAATCCTTTCTACCGTGGCAGTATTTAATGTATAGATGCAGGGACTATACTAACCCTATGAAAAGAGTATGAAGTTGTAAGCATTTATCAAGCATGCCATTTTTTTTTAATTTAAAGAATTTGACCAATCCTATCCATGTTTACTAAGGAAGATACTATAGCTTACTCTCAAATAAGAATAGATAAGATTCTATGTACTGTAATCCCTAATATTGAATTACAAAAATGTTGATTTCATTGGTTCAGGACAAGGATAAGCAACCTTTTTGCAGCTGATAGAGGTATTTGGAAAGTTGACACACAAAAAGACTGCTGCAATTGAGCACAGCTACCCATTGAAAGAACAAATAAATAAAAAAAACATAAGAGGATTGAGTTGATTCTCCAAAAGCTCCTCTAATGTGTCCCAGAATCAGTCCCCTGCTTCCTTTTGTCTTTTTTTTCAAGCAAATAACCACTGCTTCAAACAAATCACTAGACTGTGAGTATCATCATTTGTATTTTGTTATGAATGCCTAGTTGGCCCATTTAATGTCTAGAGTTATTTATATAAGTAAAAATGATGACAGAGGGAGGTGCATTATGTATTGGTTTACTTCAAAGACCTCCTTGTTGATAGGATGAATCCAATAATATGTTGGCTTGCAAGGTACTATCTAAAGCAGAGAACTTAGTTTGCACTGGATTGTCTAAGCATACTTGGGATAAAATTAGTATACTGAACAAAGTCCATTACAATTGATGGACACTGTCTTTACTATTAGCAGACCATGTTCCAGGTGACAAGGGTATTATTAAAGCTGGTAGTTTGGTGACCAAAGTCATAAGCAACACAAATCAACATCTGTGAACCCATATGGTGATGACCATGATGTGGAAGGTTGTGACTTGGAATAGAAGGGAATAGGTATTAAAAAACAGGAATTAACAATGAAATAAAGAAAAAAATATATATGTTACATATTTGGAAATCCAAGAGAAAGGAGAAAAACAAATAGATTTGAATGGAGATGGTTGGATCCTGAGCAGAGGTGCTGATGAATACATGCAAGGAAATGAAGATGTAGGATCAGTTATGAATGAAAGAGTTGATGGAAAGTAAGAATTGGTGCCTTCTAGATTGTTGTGACAATGTACAAAGTAGGAATTCAAAGGTTTGTGATAGTTGTATGCTACATTCCAAAAAATAGTAATAGTAGAAAGATTAGGAATGAATATGAAGGAAATTGTGCAATAGTCAATATGGATGTGATATCAGTGTTGGGAAACTGACTGTTAGGAGACAGGAACAATTGTTTATTATGAATATTAAGAAAATTAATAAAGGATACAAGGATGATGAGAGTTCTGCATATGGAAATATTGTCAGGAGAGCATCTTTTTTGGGGGAATAAAATAAAGAAATGAAAGAATCTAGAACGAAGGTAGAACAACTGCAAGAAGAGAAAAATTAAGTCCTTTGTGGAAAAGTATTAAAAGATAGATTAAGCTCTCAATGACACAGGAATGGAAAATGTAAAAAAAGAGAATGTGGAAACTGCTTGGGATAGATTGAAATGATGTTATACAGTGCCAGAGGTGTGTGTGGAATTAAACTAAGGGGAAGCATGACAAATGATATTAGATGGAACAATAAAATGAAAAAAGATTGTAGATTAGAAAAAAATGCATTAAAATACTGCAGAAAATTAGACTAAGAAAAAAACAATGAATGAGAGAGAGAGAAGAATAGTTGCAAATGAGCAAGGAACAGTTAAGAGGAAAAATGCAGAACAATTTAGATGTAAATAAACAATTTGGAGATGGGTAAAGAACTAAAAAAGAAGCCTCCAGCAAAGTGAATGGAATTAAAAATAAAACTATCTTTAAGGTGAAACTGAATTGAAGGAATGTTAGGAAGAGTTTAAATATTTGTGTGGAAATGATATGATAAGTCAAACAGTGGAAGGGAAATTAATGCTATAAATGGGAAGGTCCAAGAAAAAAATAATGATGAAAAGAAAGTCATAATTAAATGAGAATATTGAAAAACAGTAACACTGCAGGTGTAGCTGGCACAACTGGGAAAATATAATAGGAATGTAGTTTACTTTTGAATTAGCTGTGAGATCTGGTGAAAATGTATGTGAAAACCAGATCTATTCTCGTGTCTAATGATTGGAAGAATGCTGTCATCATTTCTCTTCATAAAGGGAAAGTTAGCCAAGAGTGAAATGTGGAAATTATAGTAGGGGGAGTTAAGTGTGCTGGGAAGTTCTGATTGAAATGGTAGAAGAGGAAGTGCAGTGTGGCTTTATGCC
This sequence comes from Bothrops alternatus, assembly GCA_034064705.1. Lineage (NCBI taxonomy): Eukaryota > Metazoa > Chordata > Lepidosauria > Squamata > Viperidae > Bothrops > Bothrops alternatus. Next base: position 498,803 of record JARGCV010000041.1, on the reverse strand, counting down.
AGGCAGGATCTGTGCAGACCAAAGTTTTGCTCTGCAAAAGGTCATTGAGAAATGTGGCAAAGTTTATATATCTTTGTTGATTAGAGAAATTCTGTAATAAGGAGAGTACTGTAGCCTTAGGGTTAGAAAATGTTTTGTTTGACTAGAGCGCTGAAGATTGATAGCTGAATGTGGTCAGAGTGATACATGATGAAAGTATGCATGAGAGTAATAACCTTTCCTGAGTTGGCTATCATATTTATGGACCATTATATAAATAATAGGTGTGTGGAAGGGGGGTTGTGTGAATTTGTTAAACTTTGTAGAATGATGGAAACATGGATGAAAAAAAATTTAAGACATACAATGGCTGTCTACATTGGCCTGTGACATGCACAGTTTTGAATGGATTATTGGCTTCTTTGACCAGTCTGTGGGTTACCATGTTTTTTCTTCTCACATATCCTTTAATATAACTATATAGCAATAGCTGGCATAATTCCCAAGATCAAAATACTAAAGATAGGAGGAAGCCTTATGTAGCAGACCTTGCCCTCCAAATATTTGGCAACTGAAGAAGAGAATGATGCTATCTTAACAGAACATCTATTTTGGTCATTGTGTTGCTATAAATATCTGTCTTTAATGAATCAGAATTTAACTGATTATTGGAATCTGAAAACATTTAATAGCAAGCTAAAAATCCACGATCCTTATAGACTTCATATTGCATCAATTTAGTGATTTTAAAATGCTATATTTTCCAGAGCATCATAATTACTGAGAAATGTAGAATGGGATTTCCCAGCTTTGGGGATCAGTGGTATATTGAATCTTTGGAAACCTGCCATAATATAATTGCCAGGGTGGATATAACCAGTTACAAAACACGTCCTATATCAAAAGATAGACAGAGCACTGGGATACAGTGACCCATTCCTCCAGAGGTAGCTGGATAGATACTCAGGAAAGTGTCACAGATGTCATTAAAAGATGTCATTAAAACTTGGGATCACTACCTTTTATGTATCCTGGAAAGGAAAATTGTTGCGCAGAGGGATGAAGAAAGAACTATAATGTCCAAGTAGTTGGCAGTTCCCTCTGAACTTAACCTCAACCTCATATTCCCAAAGTAGAATGACAGAAATAGTTATACAGCTCCATTTTTCATAAAGGCATTGAGTGCTGCTTTGTATGACCTTTGTGTATTATGAGGAGATAAGAAAAAGGTAACTCTGAACCATCAATAAAGGATCCCTCTTCATTTTGTAATCGAAGATGAGTAGGTTTCTAGGTGGGATTACCCTGAGATAATGCCTACGATCTGACAAAGGGATAATTGATAGTAAAGATCATCCTGTTGTGTTCCACAAAGAAAACAGAACATCAGCTAGGTGCTCGTGTCATTGCAATTCGACTTCTCAAAAAAAGGGTGCACACAAAACTCCTGTTTTAAGTTTAATTTGCCATTTTTTGGTAGCGGACCAGGGGAAAAGAAACGTTCCTTTTTTCTGGGTGAAGAGAGAAGGAATGATGCTTCCATGAATCTTTTGCACCTGCACATAGGCAGTCACTTTCTCTGCTAAATTCAGAGCAAGACCAAAGGAGGGGATCTTTCCTATCTCCTTTCATGTAGTGGGAAAAGGAAGGTCTTCATTTCCCTAAAGCGCCATTTCCAGACATTGTCCATTCTGCCAGAATATGGAGGAAGTGGGCAGACAGGAACCAAATAATCATCAACATATTACTATACTTACTACTATACTTACTATTTGATAACTATGGGCTTCTGGGAGAGGTATGTAAAACTGAAGACAACTCTGTAAAAGTGATGCATATTACTGCAGCAAAGATCAATGAACTGGGGAGTGGATGGCTTCCTTGGATCCTCTCTGGATAAGGAGAGGATGAGTAATAGCCCACATGATCTCTGGTCATCTGCTCCTCATGAGGAAACTGCAGGACAGTGGTTTTGAGTGCCAGGAGAATACAGGATTAGCCACCTGGCATCTCCAGCAGAGACTTTTAAAGAACACTAAGTTCACAAGCTCACATTCTAATCACTTTTTGAAACTGTTCATTAGCTACCTCTAAGCTATAAGACAGTCTGAAGTCTGAAAACATCAGGTAAGTCTGCTTTCAATCTTGGGTAAAAAAAAAATAACTATAAGCTTAAGAATTGAAAGAATTGAAGTAAACAGCAAAACTGTGAATAAGATTTTGATTGTAGAAAGTTATAAATCAGACATGTCAAACACAAGGCCTGGGGGCCGGATACGGCCCGCGAAGTGGTTTCATGTGGCCTGCGAAGCCATCCTGGAAACAGTGAGGGAACGGCCCCCACTGCCTTGGCCCTGGCCTAGGCCGGCTGGGAGCCAATGTACAATTTTGTAGTAGCCATCTATGCTGAAACACATTCAGTCTTAGCTCCACAAGGCTGTCTGGAAACAGTGAAGAAATAGCCCCTGCTGCATCGGCCCCGCCCCCTGGGTGCATGCTGGGGAAGTGTCACCCTTTGTGAGGAATGAAGAAATGCACCATCGCCTGGAAGTGGCCAGCAAATGGCCCTCGTCTACTTCATATATCTGGCTCAATGGGCTCCGTGGGAGGGGTTTCGGCAGGCAGCGGGGTGCTCTCCTCACAGCGCCAAGAGCTGAGCCGGGTGGGGCGAAACTGATGAGAAGTACAATGCTGCCTAGCCCCCAGTCTGCCCAGTTTCAGCAGGCAGCAAGATGCAAAGCTGGTGAGCTCCACACCGCCTGGCTCAACTTCTCAACACTATGAGGAGAGCGCCCCGCTGCCTGCCGAAACCGGGCAGGCTGGGGGCTGGGCGGCATTGTGCAGGTAATGTTGACTCTCACACTGCTCATGGCATCCCCTCCCCCAGAGCCCACCAAGCCAGATATGTGAAGTAGGTGAGGGCCATGTGCTGGTCACTTCCAGGCGATGGTGCATTTCTTCATTCCTCATGAAGGGTGACATCTCCCCAGCTGTGTTTCTTGCCTGTTTTTCTCCCTCCCTCATCTCAAATATTTTCTCACCACTCTGTACTTAGGAAGGAAAGAAGGAGAGGGAGGGCCTGAGGGAAGTCCTGCCTTAGTCCTGCCCTGCTGCCTTTTCACCATCCCTTTGCCCCCTCCTCCTGGCCTATCCTAGGGGTCTCCCATCCTATTGCTAAGGAAGCTTGGATACAAAGCCGAGTCTCCTCCCATGGAGAGGGAATGGGCCTCCCTCTGACTTTGCCTTCATACCCATCATGAGCAACCTGGCTAAGGAGAGCAAGGACAGCAGCAGCAGTCTTGAGGAGAAGGTAAATGCAGCTGGGCTCCCCCTTGGGGAAGTGGGTCTGGGCTTGGTGCCGCGGGAGCTCAAGGATGGGCATTTGACCTCTGCTGCCCAGGGCTCCGGGCAGCCCGCACCACCATCCAGCCCCCCCGCATGGTTTGAGAGGAATGGTGAGGCTCCTCCAGTGGACCATGTGTTGGCACTTGCCCTGGTCCCACCCCCTTCTGCCAGAGACCCTCAGATATGTTCCACTCCTGCCCAGGCCCCCACTGGCACCCTTGAGGCGAACCATGTAGAACTGGCCATGCCCACCCAATAGGCCACACCCACTCTGTCCATGCCCACCCAGTAGGCCGCACCCACCCTGGCCACACCCCCCCACCCCCCCTGAGGGCAACCGCAATGCTGATGTGGCCCTCAATGAAATTGAGTTTGACACCCCTGTTATAAATGGACCAACTGTACAAAGAAAATTGGAAAATTGAAAGTTTTATAATAAGAGTTGGTAATTAATTATAAAATACAGTGTGCTTCTCATGGGAAACACTTCCTATTTTGGTTTTTACTAGATATGACACAAACAAGCAATTTTATGATTTTAAAAACTGGACATTATTGGGACAAAAGATTTTAGGTAGAGGAAAGATATACAGACCTGTAAGATAATGTAAAATGCTATGACATAAATAGCATTGGAGACTTTTGAAGAATGGAATTAGAAAATAGTAGCCACAATATCAACAATGGCAGTAATAATGTCTGCTTCTATGGCTAGATTATGAACAAAATATGCTATTGAAGAAACAATGAATGTAAAAACCAATTTTATCAGTCATGATAAAGATGGCAGTGAAAGTGGATTTGCAACTGTCAGGCCAAATGAAAAGCTTAGAGAAAGATGCTGCACTGGATCCAGAAAAGAAACAGGCCAAGATTTTAAATTTTAAAAGGGAAATACAAATGGCAAACCAAGAGAATGACCTGGTTAATATTTTTCCTTTTGGCTTTCCAAAAAAGGCTTGAAGAACTTTGTGTGATGGGACAAAGAAGAAATGAAATCAAATCCAATGACAATATTTGTATAAAATAAATATTAATACTGCTAGAAGGAAAAGAAAATACCATAAAGTTGGTGTATTTGATCAAGGTTAAGCAAGGTTTTTCCTCCAACAACCCTTCATGGATTTTCTGCTGGCATCAAGACTGAAAAGATGTTTTATATATTTGTTTATAGATAAAAGATGGGACATGGGATCAAGAGATAAATGCTGGTAACTTTAGAAAAAGTGAGAAGTTACTAGAGCTGCGGTGGCACAGTGGTTAGAATGAAGTATTGCAGGTTAACTCTGCCCATAGTCTGAAGTTCAATCCTGACCAGCTCAAGGTTGAGTCAGCCTTCCATCCTTCCTAGGTCAGTAAAATGAAGACCCAGATTGTTGGGGGCAATATGCTGATTCTGTAAAGTGCTGTAAAGCACTAAGATGCGGTATATAAGTCTAAGTGCTATTGCTACTACAGTTGTTTATATATTTTTCTTTCTTATATTTTCTTTCTTGCATGTTTTACTCCTATTTTAAGTTTAGTTTGCATTACATTTTGCAATTATAATCAAAATTCTTAATGACACTGGAGAAAGAGTGAGAGAAAGAGAGAGACCTTTGATAACTGTATCCCAAAGCATGCAGATTTAACCCTCATCAGTTTGATATCTCCTGCAGATATATAATCCTTCCTATTTTCTCTCAGCTCCTTTTTACTGTTAATACCTTGCACAAACCCTGCCTTCTCCATTCCTTGCAAAACAATAGCATCCTGCCCTAGAATACTTACAGTATCCCCTGTGCCATGAAGTACTCTATCCAGGAGGAGCTGATTGAGAAAATTTGTCCTCTCCTCTTCATCTGGTGATTCATCCCGTTTCCCCCACATTTCAGTGCCTTTCCTCTGCTTTCCCAGAGCTAAAGTGCCTGCATTAAATTTCAACATTGTGACCAGGCTTCTATAAAACTTGACTCTTGAAAAGATGCAGCCTATGGCACAATTGCTCACTGCATTAATTGTGAGGCAGGCAGAGTTCTGGGCATACAAAGCAGTGTGTTGTCAAAGTTTGTTTTTTAGTGCCTTAGAAGCAGTACCAGGCATGCTCAATTGGCTCTCAGACTGTACTGTCTTTTGGCATTAGCTTAGCTAGATGGGGCAGCTGTTGCTCTGGCAACATTTGATACATAATAGAAACATCCAGCTCTAGTTTTACCAGTTCAAAACAGGTAAGGCGAGAGCTATATTTTTATTTATTTACTTCGCACATTTCTGAACCGCCCATCTCCCTCAGAGAGGGACTCTGGGCAGTGTACAATAAAATGTTAAAATATAAAACAGTGTGTATAAAAGTTAAAAATGTCAAGAGGAGGCAAGGGATTAAAATTAGTTAAAAGGCTAAGGGAGGGCTTTCAGGGGAGATAGTCAGAGTTGCAATGTGGACTGTTGGCATAAATAAAGGCAACCAAGTTTGGGCTTCTGGTGAGAGCTAGTTTTGCAGGCAGGGAGATTTTATTTACTATATGCCAAGAGTTAAATCCAATATATTCAGGGTGACATTGAGTAGCTGTAAATCGTTTTGATGTTGGTTACTCTGAAATCATGACTCCTCAGTGAAGTCATATAACATATCTTTTTGCCTTTTTTTCTTCCTGGTGAGACCTTTCCCTCTCCACAAAGCCCAAGGGGGGGAAAAACCCTCTCCTTCATGCATCCAAACAGTGAATTGACCTTTTCTCCACTTTTGTTCAGTCACTTAAAATATTTTTATTAAGGTTTTGGATGAAGAGATGAAGGGAATGAATAGTATTAAACCTGCAGATGATACAAAAACAATGGGATAGCTCATATTTTAGAAAACTATCCAAAGGTTACAGAGCTTAGAACAATGGCATCTAAGTAACAATGTAATTGAACAGTGATCAATGGAAATTCTTCATTTAAGACCCCAATAATAAACATATAGGCTAGAAATACCTGTTTGGGAATAGAATCCTTAAAAAAGATATTGGAGTGGTAGTGCAAGCTAAATATGAGTAAGTAAGCAATGAAATGGGGCTGCAGGAGAAAACACAAAAAAGACAAAATGCCATTTTAGGCTGCACTGTGGTTAACAGTTTCAAAAATCACAGGAAACAAGGGCTCCATTCATTCTAAATAGATTTGGAACAATTTTATCCAGCAATACTGAGTTAGCTAACTCCTCTTGGGACTGTAGCACCACAATCTCAAAGGCAATAAAGTGGAAAAGATATCTCCAGTCACAGCTAAGAGGAGGCAAAAAAAGTTATTCTAATAAAACAAAGATGTCCTTTCCTCAGTTTCACTTGTTTGGAATCAGGTTACTCTAAAAGGATGAGTGTTATTAATGCTAAATAAATATGGATGACTCCTGCCTACTCTTGAGGCATGCTTCAAATGTTCCCCATCCAGCATCTGTTCTGTTGAATCGAGTTGTAGCCCTTGTGAAATTTGTCTCAGTTCCCTTTGCCAAATTTAACAATGAGCTCCCAGTAGCCTCCTCCAGAATACTCCTGGGGAGGCTGACACAGAAGGTAAAGCATTTGGACAGGACCAAGGTCCTTAAGCTACCCTTCCAATTTGGGCTATGCTTTTCACAAGATACTTTTTTTGTGTTTGCACATTGCCATTTAGTTTATCCAATGTTCTCCAATTACAAAGAATGTTTGGTGTTATTGGATGAAAGGCTTCTCCGAGTGCTCTGAATGGGCCCATTTTAGAGATGTCTTGTGCAAAATGATTCTCTGGATAAAGAAAGTTTGGACCTTCAAGAGAACTTTCTTTTTTCCCCTCTGTATTAAGATGAAGCAAGAAAAGTGGCAAACAGCAATTGAATAGGATTAAATTGGTCTGCATTTTTAAAAAAATAATCCACTTTGGCTTTGCTTTTAAATACCATGCCTGAATTCTTCCCTGCATCCGATAAAGAGCCAGTGGCGTTTGTAACTAACTATGTTAAAAGCTTTCTCTGGGCAAAGAACAGCCCAAGCCCCTTGCCATGCCCAAGTGAACAGAAATTAGTAACTAAAGCTCAGAAGCTGAAACCTACCATCGGGGACCAAGGCCTCATTGTATGCCTCTGAAATAATGTCTCCCACTCACCCTGACACAAACCTTTCCATCTTTTCTCAGCCTCTCCAGCTGCAGCTCATACACAGAGCTCCTGTCTTCAAAGGTGAAGTCATCACTCTCATAAAAAAAGCTGCTCTCTGCCTGGGAGGACGCCATGGCTTGCTGTGCTCCTGTTGCAGTTGCTAGGCAATGGCTTAACAAAAACAAAAAAAAGACCCCAAGGAGCTGGAGATTGCTTGCCCCATCCCCCATACCAACAAAGCACAGCCAGCTATGTGGGAATGGCCATAGCACAATTCACCAGCTTGCGCAGGTAAGTTAATGAGTTCAAATTCATTCCTCCCTCTCCCTGTGCCTGGGAAACAAGAGGTGACAGTCTTTTCGCAAAGCCTAGATTAATAGCAGCCCTCCAAGAAGAGACGAGACAAGCCGGCAAAGGAATGCAAATCACATCTAAATCACTCTTTCCCAGACTGGTGTCTTTCAGATTTCAAATTTTCTAAATTTCATGCTGGCATTATCCCTGGCTGTGCTGGATGGGATGGGATGAATGGAATTGAGGCTCAGCATCTATAGAGGGCACCAGATTGAATAAAGGTGCTCTAATTCAAGTGCCCAAATTTTCCAGCCAGCATGACCACTGTGAAGAATAGTGGAAGCTGAAGTCCTTTCCACCTAGATTATCATTTCTTATAAGGCTGAGTGTGCAATAAGTACCTTAGACATTGGGTTCTCTAGGTCAGGGTTTCCCACCCAAACTTGGCAACATTAAAGCATGTGGACTTCAACTCCCAGAATTTCCCAGTCAGCCCAGCTGACTGTGGAATTCTGGAAACTGAAAGTCCACACATCTTAAAGTTCTGGAAACTGAAGTCCACACATCTTAAAGTTATCAAGATTGGGAATTACTACCCTGGGTACAATGCCTCTTGAGTTTCAACACTGTCTTTCCTTTTGAGTTCCTATTCTCCATTCTTCCCCACCCCCCACCCCAAGAAATAATTTCAAAAGAATTGTTGGTTTGTGAAGCTGTATTTATTCCCGTATGTGTTTTAATGGATTCTTTTATGAAGAGATCTGTAATATAAAATGCCAATCAAGAGCTTCTTTCCTTCAGCTAGTGGCATACCTTCATAAATTACATAATGAAATGACACAAATTAACCAAAATGCTTTTGGGAATAATCAGAATCCTAATACAATGGCTGTTTTGTGGTTTTCTTGTGCTTCAATAGTTACTTAGGCTCCCTTTTTTTTTTCTTTTAATCTATTTCCCACCCTTTGCACTCCACTATAACTGCACTCTTCTAAATCACAGATGATCTACACAATGCCAGATCCAAATAACTTTATCCTCATTCTCCTTAACAATACTATAGACGTTGCTATGTTCCATTACACATTTTCTTCTATGCCTTGAACTTCTATAATAGTCATCTGCTACTCTTTTTAGCTAATCAGACTTTTTCTTCCTTTGCTTTCTGCCCTTCTCATGTTCTTCTTCTATACTGTCATCTTTCTAAATACAAATAAAGTGTGCTAAGTAAAACAGTTTGCTTTCTCACTCTTACATTAATCATCCCCAAATTTTCTATTCTACATCTCGAATTTCCAGCTGGACTTTTGTTCCTGATGTTCATTATACTTAATTGATGCCAACAGTATGAGCCATTCTATAAATGACACATGGCTTTTGTTTGGACCCTCCTCTATCTCCTTAGCTTTTCATATTTAATCTATTAACAATGGGAAAACAGCACCACTTGTGTTTCCTGTGAAGAAAACAATATGCAATTGGTCACAGAAGGTGGCAGGACTATCCAATCTTGGCTATCATCAAAAAGCTAAGCTGGATCAGACTTGGCTGGCATTTGGATGGATGACTACCAGAAAATTTGAGGTAGGTAAGCTAGACTGCAAAGAGGTTAGCTTTGATTACCACCAACAGGTAAAAGAAAATGAAGTGTTATCCAACATTTTTTTCTGTGAATATTTTTAAACACTGGAGGAGACCAGGATGCTGCCCCAATGTTAATTTTCAGTCAACACATTCAACAAGAACAAATTTATCCCACATCTCCCAGAGAACAGACAACTCCTGAATTAGCTTACCCATTTGCTTCACTGATTCCCAAAACTATTAACGCTCACCCTTCATTTTAGGTATTTTTAATAACAAAGATCTGTAAAACCCAAAGTTTTGCAGAAAATATAAACACTGGGATGATTGCATAGAGCAATGTTTAGATTCTCCTCTATCCTTTCTACGCCTTGGTACCAAAATAAATGCTGTTACAAAGCAGCATATTCTTTCAAAAGTTGCCAGTTAAACTACAGAATAAATAATTTAACATCTTCCCCCACATTTTTCTTTCCCCCATTTCCAATATCTTGGTCTACAAGATCCCTGCTGCATCTGTACATCCAGGCTACATGTGTTCATCAGCACTACTTGGATTTAGTAACTTTTGTCTGAACAAACCATTAGAAAGCAATCAGTGTCCAAGCTTTCTACCGGTAGCTATTGGCATATCTTCTTCAAAGGCCTGAGAATTTATAAGCACCAAAGGTTGACATGATTCTGCTGTTTCAGGTAGAGCTGCAAGGCAGTTCAGAAGCTGGATTCTGGTACTATTATCCTCCTGCCCAAGGATGCTGTATGATATCTTGCCCGCTGGAAGGTGCCACAGGAAATGCCCTCTAAAGTGAGTGGGGGCATGGAGGCTTGCAAGGACCCATTGTTTGTCTTGCAGAGAGAAGTTGATCTGCTCAGTAACCAGTCATTCCTACCCTTGCTGTTGCAGGAGCTCTGAGCCCGCTTAATGTCCACTTCAGAACGGGAGATCCGCCCATTGGGCAGCCCCTTTGTGGAGCTGGGGTTCAGGGTAGTGTTTGTCCTGCTGCCAGGGAAAATATTTAGTGTTCCGTTGGAGAAGGACGGTTGAGAAGAGGCTATAAAAGACGGCATAACAGCGTGCCTGGGAGACTCACTGTGTCTCTTGGGGTCTTTTCGCAAAAACCCAGCTCTGAAGAGGGTCAACTTCCCTTCTGATTGTTTCTCAATCTCTGGCTCTTTCTCCCCAAGCCAGGGCCTGGTCTTTTGTTCTGCAACTCCCCGGCTGGAAGAGGCCACATTTGAACCCATGCACAGAGTCCCATTGATGTTAACTTTGGTCTTAAGTTCCTCATCTTTTACTGGAGGTACTGTGCTGAGAGATAGCACCAGTTTTTTGGGTGTCCGTGGTTGCTCATCTGTTTCTTCCTTTGGCTTCCCTACCCGTTTCAGAGTGTTTAAATTTTCCATGGCAACAGCTGCTTTGCCAGTGGTCTTAGTTGGACTCATGCTTGTTAGAGCAGGATTGGGCTTAGCTTTGGCGACCGTAAGCTCATCGTCTTCCCCTTCCTTTGTTATGAGAGGGACAATGGACTCATTTGTGAACCAAGGTCTGCGGCCAGACTCCAGATAATCTACGAGTTCCCTGGAGGGCTCTGCTGACCAATCTTTGGAAGTGAAGGACCAGCGCAAGGGTAGGGTCCTGGGGATGCCCAGCTTGGCCTTATTAGAAGAAGCTTTCAGGCTGACACTTCTGCCCTGCACACCCCGAACCAAGGGACGAGACTCAAATCCTCCTAGAAAAGAACATAGACAGTAATGGCAGCATTTCTCAGGAGTTCTGTGGAAATAAAATATACTGTTTCGAATGCTGAGTTCAAACTAATTTTAACAAAGCATTAACAGCAATCTTGGCAAGACAATCTATTTCTGAAGCATTATAAGCCTCCACATCTTCTACAATTCAGATTTTAGTCCAAGTCAAATAATCCTCTCCTCCTTCTCAGATTCCTTTCTTCCATTTTTAGTCTTTTTTAAAAAAAAAACTACTCACATGCTATTTTCCTAGCCTATAATGTAGTGGCAAAGCAGACATATCCCATCTGTTTGCTGCTAATGCCAAACTAAAGTATAAAAAAAAACACCAGAAAGATGAGACAGACTGATGGAAAAATTTAAAATTGGCTGATTTGGGGATCAGTTATTTATTTTCATCCACAGTGACTCCAGAAGGCAATGGAGACAGAGCTTCCCCATCACTCAAAAGCGTATTAGAGTGGACTAATGGGTAAACCTGAACATTATTATTTATTTTAAATCCATTATAGCTGACTACTCCCATAGACCCAAAGTTTTATATGTCTGAGAATTATTTATGAGTATAATGGGGCTAATGAACGGTGCACTAAAAGAAAACCTAGAATCTGGTTTCTGTAACTAGAACTGTATTGCTTTCTGGGGCAGGATGATACCCACACTGCTAGACTTTAGGAAAAGAAGCAGGCCCAAGATATGGAATCTTGAAAGAGAAGAAGATTGTCCAATGATAGATGAGCTTGGTTCATGTGTGGCTTTGTGGAAAGCAAGAATAATAAGGGAGACAGGATACCTTTCTCCTGGCTGGTGCTGGCACTGATGAGTGTAGGTGAGTTAGATGATTTTGGCAGAGATGAACAGGTTGTTGAGTTCCAGGACACCAAGCTCTCTCGTTTGCTGCTTCGACTGAGCCTGGTCAGCCAATGTTCTGAAATGGAAGAGCTGGTAGATCCTGCAAGAAAAAAAAGATGAAAAAGTTGTGGAGAAAGACTCTTCTGCATTGTGTGCATTTAGAAAGTATATACATACAGTATACCTCCTGTAATTTCTCAACGAGAATCATTTAATATCCTTCTATCCTCCACTCCATGAACAAACATATTGCTAAGGGGAGTGAGAACCTTTCTGCTTCAAGTACAAGACATCCTTCTGATTTTCCTTCAACAATGTTTTATTATAAACCACTACAGTCATATATGTAAGATGGGCAGCTCCATCAATCAAATCAAATGATTCCAGGAGGAATAAAAAAGCTTCCCTCGTTCACCCAAATCTTCTTGGAGAAGAGTTGGAAGTTTATATATGTCAAACAAACCAAAAATAGTTGGAAACCATGCCTTTGGCTCAAATACAGGCCAAGTTTGTATCAGGATGGATTTCAGGATTCATGCTTTAAAAGACAAGTCAGGAATTATTTAGCATTTCCAGGTATGCCTCAATATCATCAATAAATTTAATCAATGCATAGGAAATGGGGGGAGGGGGCTGTTGAGTAGGCTAAGTAACCCTTGCCAACCTCTAACAGAGCTGCCTCCAGACCAGCTTGGAACTACATTCCGTCTCTGATAGAAGAGGATGTAGGCACCACGTGTGTTGATGTCCTCTTCCATGACCGGTTCCACGGTGCTGTCATCATAGCTATACCAGCGACCATCCAAGGTGTTGTAACAATAGGCTGGAGACAGAGGGAGGACCATATTAGCTCACACATTGGAAAATGAACTGAGCTTCCAGAATTCTCACTAACTTGGCAGTGTTGGGAAATTTACAACAACCTCACCAGTGTATTAAATGCTTACTCTTCTGCTTCTAGAGAGGGAAGAAAGCCACAAGGAAGCATTGATAGAAAGTAGCAACATTGCTCTGTAAAAGTCAGTGTGATTAAAACAAGATTTGGAAATTCTCAGTCTTATTGATGGGTTACTTGTATTTACAGGTATGCCAAATGTTTGGTATTTGAGCTGTCTTGGGTCTGAAACATTCCCTATGAAGTTCAAAACAGTTTTCTGACATTTGAAACAAACTGTTCTGCATTTGAGACAGTCTGTTTTGATAACTATGGAAGTGTTTTGAGCTTGATACAGAGCTGATTCAAGTTAAAAGCACTTCCAAAATGATAGAAATAACCTGTCTCAAATGGAGAACAGCTGCTTGAAACAGCTGTTTTGAATTCAAACTCAAAAAACTTTGAAGTGGAATGTTTTGCATATCACTACTTGCATTTCATGTTTTTTAATGTCCTATACAAGGACATTTTCGCTAAGTGCACTATTCAGCAACATTTCTTAAAGTAAATGTGAAATTAAAACAGCTCAGAAATGAAAAACAGGGCTGCCGAGACCTTGAAGGTGCCAAATAGTTCCTTGTTCCTCTCCATCCATTCACAGAAGCAGAATATAGCATCAATTTGCAAACTTCCACAATTTTCCTTAATCATTCATCTTACAGAATTATTCATTTCGTCATGCAGAATTCAGAAATCCCATCCCTTTATGGCAGAGAATACATAGACCTGCCTGCATAAAACAACAATGCTTAGGTCAAGTTAGGCGGGGACACCTAAAAATATGTGGAGTGAACCCCAATTCATTACCTTTCAGCAGCAGTTGCCAGAGATATCTGAGTCACAACCCTATCTACTTACTGAAAACCTACCTGTATAATGTCCACCATGCAGGCTCCCGTGATGATTGCAGACAGCATACAGATCATAGAGAAAATTACACTGGCCCTCTTCTGGCAGGGATTGCTTCCAGGGGCCCCACTTGCTGCCACGGCTGCGCTTGGCTACGTGGGGAGCCATATCAAGCCCTCGCAGGGGAAAGTGCACCAGAGTGGAGAGCTTGTGGCGCTGCTCCCCCACCTGCCGGAAGCGTTTCAAGTGAATGATGAGGATATCGGGGAGTGTCCACAAGCTGAGTTTGACCATGCCTTGTTGAAGGACCTGGCAGTGGGGACAGCGCCAGGCATCATCTGGAGCCAGCTGCAAAGAAGAACGCAGTACAACTACACAGGAGCCTGGGCCTGAACACTGGGGGATGGATGGATGGATCAAGTGATAGGAACAGTTTATACCCACCTCTTCCAGAACCCCCATTAGGTATATTGGCATTGAACAGATGGATATTCCATTGCTGCTCAGAAACATGATTCCTTGTGGCAGAGATAGTCCTGCTCTAGTAATCTCCATAATGCCAAGTTTGTCTTAGCCCACCTTTGCCCTCATCTACCTGCTCCTCCTTAGTGTAGAGCTGAAAGCATTCATTCAGGGTGCAGCTATGATGCTGTTGATGAAGTTGCTGCTTCAGTCTCACACTTTCTGCATCTTCAACAACTTCTTCCTGGATGTTGCCAAACAAGCTGCAAAAATGCAAAGGAACAGGTCAGAAATATTCCAGTCTTGGTGGTGACTGCACTTTGTGCGGGCCTTCAGTTTCATTTAAGGTAGACACATATCAAAGCAAAGTCCTGTGCTGCTTTTCCAAAATTCCAATTAAAGTTACTCTAACTCTTTAATATTCAAAGGGTTGAGAAAGCATTGCGTGAATTTCACAGAACCCTAATCCCAAAGGTTCAGGCAGGTTTCTTAGCACAGATGAGTGCTCTTCATGAAGGAGAATTTCAATTTGTGTTAAAGACAAGGCTTTTCTGAGAAGTTTCTGAAAATGTCGAATGCGATGAGGCTCCAAAACAGGGAATACATTTTCATGTCTCATTCTTTGGAAGTCAGTTCAAGTTTTTGTTGTTTCTCAAGTATGCAACTCTCATGCAACCCATTGCGTGACTGTCATCTAAACTAAGCAATTTGAAGAACTCCATAGGAATCACTAAGGATAATTCATGGAAGTATCTCTTAGTGGTCTTGAGCAGCTTGCCCAAGCCTCAGCCCTGAAATTGCAGCCAATATTGAGTGGTAAGGCTGGCTCTGCAACACAGCAGCATTTCTGACTGTCTTTTAAAAAATGTACTGTTTTAGAAGTATTATAGTTGAGTTAAATTTCAAAGCAATGTTGCTCATATCTACTTTTTCATTAAAGTAAGTATTTAATCTTAATCCTAGCTCTTTTTCCCCTTGGCTACAATCACTTCTTGGAGGGCAGTCCTACAATTGCACACAAAGCCAAGTGTCTCCTCACTTAAAAATGCTGACCATTCCTGCTCTAAATCAAGTGTCACTCCTGGCTTTTTATTATTATTATTATTATTATTATTATTATTATTATTATTATTATTATTATTATTATTATTATTATTATTATTATTATTATTATTATTATTAATAATAATAAAGTTGGAAGGGACCTTGGAGGTCATCTAGTCCAACCCCCTGCTCAGGCAGGAAACCCTATACCATTTCGGACAAATGGCTGTCCAGTCTCTTCTTAAAGACTTCAAGTGTTGGAGCATTCACCGCTTCTGGAGGCAGGTTGTTCCACTGGTTAATTGTTCTAACTGTCAGGAAGTTTCTCCTTAGTTCTAGGTTGCTTCTCTCCATGATTAGTTTCCATCTGTTGCTTCTTGTCCTGCCTTCAGGTGCTTTGGAAAATAGCTTGACTCCCCCTTCTTTGTGGCAGCCCCTGAGATATTGGAACACTGCTATCATGTCCCCCCTCGTCCTTCTCTTCATTAAACTAGACATATACAATTCCAGCAGCCGTTCCTTATATGCTTTAGCCTCCAGTCCCCTAATCATCTTTGTTGCTCTTCTCTGTACTCTTTCTAGAGTCTCAACATCTTTTTTACATCGCGGTGACCAAAACTGGATGCAGTATTCCAAGTGTGGCCTTACCAAGGCATTGTAAAGTGGTATTAACACTTCATGTGATCTTGAGTCTATCCCTCTGTTAATGCAGCCCAGCACTGTGTTGGCCTTTTTGGCAGCTGCAACACACTGCTGGCTCATATTTAGTTGATTGTCCATTAGGACTCCGAGGCTCCTCTCACAGCCAAGGTCCCATTACAGTGATTCTGATTCAGTAAATGAGATATTAAGAGAAGGCATGAGTGCTTCCATTTTGTTCAAATTTATCTTAGGATTTCTATCCTAAGTTTTAATTTAGAGGGATCCTGAATGATCATGTTCTTTCCTTCCTCCAGAAAGTCCTTTGTAGGCCACTCTAAAGATAGCAGATGCCTCTTGGTGAGCTGTTGAGGAATTTTCTACAGTGGCATTTTTTTTCAGTCACCCTATGTCCTGCTTACAGCCTTCTTCCATAGTTCTGTACATGCAGGAGGAAATTATTCTCACAAACAAACAAGGAGAAAGGGGAAACTCTAATCTAGTCTAAACTACAGCACAAAACCAACCTAGAACTAAGGAGAAATCTCCTGACAATTACAACAATTAATTAATGGAAATAGTTACCTCCAAAACTTGTGGGTGCTCCAACACTAGAGGTTTTTAAGAAGAGATTGGACAGCCATTTGTATGAAATGGTATAGGGTTTTCTACTTGAGCAGGGGATTGGACTAGAAGACTTCCAAGGTCCCTTCCAAATCTGTTATTCTGCCATTTTGTGTGAGCATAACTTTTATGGGTAGTTTTGATAGGGATACCTACAAAAAAAATAACTACTGGAAGTAATGAAGCCACCAGGAGATGATTAGAAGCTTAAGTCTTGCCGGTTTTGTGCAGTAGTGCAGCAGCCGAGGGATTGTGGGGCTCCGCACCCAAGGGCCAATTTTTTTCTGTTTCAGGACCCTAAATGGGCCTAAACTCGCCCCGGAGAAGCGACAAAGAAGGAGGAGTGCCCCGGTGACCTTGGAGAGATGGCAATCGATCCGGTCATCTGGGGGAAACCCTCCAGAAACCAGCAGAAGAAAGGCTAGCTTCACTCTAGAGTCTAGCCCGAGCTACAAGCAGCCGAAGCCAAAAAGCACTAATTTAAGCTTGATCGTAAACAATGTGTTTGGAACTGGGTAAGAATACTGACTCTCTCTTTGCTACTTGATAATTGACTTCCTGGAAAAAAAAACAAAGAAACAAAAATCCTCCAGAAGTGAGAAGGAGGGGAACTTTTACTCCACCCTCTCACAGACGGAAGTGGCAAATTAAACTTTTATGGAGAACAGAGATATATTGAAATGAAATGAATATAAGACTTAAATCTGGATAAGTTTGAAATTGGTGGAATTAGTTAAGATTTTCTTTTCAAAAGATTATTGATGAAAACAGAAGAAAGTAATTGCTTGTTTTGAAAACTGAAAAATGAACTGGTGCTGTCATCTAGTTGTGGATGAAAATATACAATTGTAGTTACTCTGATACAGGAATTGGCAGAAAGTCCAGAAAAAGATAATCTGTTTTTGTGACCTTCAATGTTTTAACTAAACAGAGAACAGCTGCAACAAAGAAAAGAAGACATTTTGGGTTATCTACAAAGCAAGAACCATAAACTTTAGGAAAAAAACTGATCTTCCTGGATTATAAATACTTATTGAACTGTGACTCTAAAGCAAAGAAAGGAAAATTTTGACTTTTGGCTATCATGGAACATCAGAGATCTGCAGAAAGAACATATCAAGAAAAAACAAATACTTTCAAGGAGGAAATGTATGCTGTTGCAACTAATACAAATGACAATGATTTCAAACCATGAGGAAATTAAAAACAACTTTGAAAATATAAATGAACATATCTTCAATTTAATCTTACAACAAAAAACTCTCAGAAAATAAAAAAGAGAGTGATCAAATAAAGCAGACAACTGAACATAAACCAGAGGAAAGAGATTTAAAGATGGAACCCAACAATGGAAGGAATTATGACTTAACCCAGGCAGAGAAAAACATGCAGGAAATATCGGACATGGAAAAGATAAACTACACTTCAAGATTGCAAAATAAGCCTGAGGACAAGAAAAAAGATTTGACAAAATGGATTATAGAGCTTTCAGGAGAACTACGAGAACTTGAGAGACAAAAAATGATAAGAGAAAGTAAGAGAGAAAGAAAGAAAAAGATTTTCAATGAATATGAAGAGGCAAAACATTTCTTGACTTGTCTCTTGTACCTACAACATCTACAAGACTATGGGAAGACCTTTTGGTCCGGTGGAGCATATTGATTAGGAAAGATGTCTGGCAAAAAAAAAAAGGCTAAAGTTAGAATTAAGAAATTAGATGATGGGATTTATCAGATGGAATATCTAAAGATTAAACACCTGTTTGAATATCGTTAAAGAAATAGAAAAATTCTGGATATAAATGAAATTTAGTTTAAGAGAAATGGGCCCCTCAAGTATTTTTTTATGATATGAGAAATATAAAAATGTTGGGATGGTTTATATGAGGGAAATGTTTTAGATACTTAAGTGTAATTCATTTTGAGAAAATTTCAATTGATAAGAATGTTTTGAATAGATTTAAAAGATTAGATGATTGGATTTATTAGATGGAATATTTAAAGATTAAACATTTGTTTGAATATGGCTAAAAGGAATAGAAAAATTCTGGATATACATGTATTTTAGCTTAAGAGAGACATGTTTTGCAAGTAGTATACTATTACCTTCTTTTTGTTCTTCTCTTTTTTTGCTTTTGTTTTAAGATATGAGAAATGAAATGTAAAACTGATTTTGCGGCGGCATGGCTGCGGCAGCGGCGGCCTCCTCAGCGGGCCTCTCCGAGACTGACATCGAGCGGGAGCCCGCGGCCGCAGCGCAGAAGCTGACAGCAACCTTAGAACAGAAGCCAGACGACCCAGAATATTACTGCCAACAAGCTTATGCTTACATTCTTCTACAAAATTACCACGATGCAATTACTGATGCAAAAAAGGCATTATCCCTGGATCCTAATAATGCTGTAGCCTTTCTCAGACAAGGAATCGGTGAATATTATTTGAAAAATTACGCTTCTGCCCTGAAGTCTTTCGCTGAGGGACAAAAACAGGATGGTGCCGATTCAGCCTTTCCTGCCTGGATGAAAAGATGCAAAGAGGCCCTGAGTGCACCTGGATCACAGGCTGAAATGGCCTGGCCATCTAAGATCAAGTATGACTGGTACCAGACAGATTCTCATGTTATTGTAACCATTATGATCAAACAAGCGAAGCAAGAGGACGTAAACATAACCTTATCGGAGAAAGAGCTAAAGGCATCGCTGAAGTTTTCCTTGGAGGAAAACTACAGACTAAAACTTCATCTTCTCCACTCCATAGTTCCAGAGCAAAGTTTATTTAAAATTCTTTCAACCAAGATTGAGATAAAAATGAAGAAACCAGAAGTTATACAGTGGGAAAAACTAGAAGGACAAGAGAATTCTCCTGATCTGAAAAAAAGTGAACCAGCTTCAAATCCCACGCTTCACTACCCATCCTCTTCCCATCATACAAAGAATTGGGACAAATTAGTGGGAGAAATCAAAGAAGAAGAGAAGAATGAGAAATTGGAGGGCGACGCGGCGTTGAACAAGCTTTTCCAGCAAATTTATTCAGATGGCACAGATGAAGTGAAACGGGCCATGAACAAATCATTTATGGAATCGGGCGGGACAGTCTTGAGCACAAATTGGTCAGATATAGGTAAAAGAAGAGGTCAATCCTCCAGAAGACATGGAATGGAAGAAGTTCTAATCTCCTCGATCAACGGTTCATGTAACCCCGTCATACATGGACGCAGAAGTCTTGAGGATGAAGCCTCGAAGGCTGGTTCAGAAGATGGTTCCTGTTGTCGTAATCTTTACATCCTACAGCCAGACATCGCGAAGATTTTGAAGCGCTGTAATCAGGAGTGAGGTCTTTTCCTTCTGCTCCCCGTGAAAGGTGGTTTTTAAGAAGGATTCGAACCCCAGTCACTGGCCTGCTTGGCGATGCATTTGGAGAATTTAAGAAGGCCCGTAATTGGACTATTTAGGATTATTGCCTTATCCCTCAAAATAATTTATTTGCTCTAGCGATACTGGGGCAAACACACGTCTTGGCTGTGGTGTTAAGATTGTTTTGGCTTAACTTTGCTTCCAAATAAAAATTGTAAATATATCACTTTTACCGAAAAAAGAAAAAAAAAGAAATGTAAAACTGTTGGGATGGCTTGTATGAGGAAAAAGATTTAAATACTTAAGTGTAATTAACTCTGAGAAAATCTTAACTGGTAAGAATGTTTTGAACATTGTGGGGAAAACAAATTTAAATAAAACTTTGACAACAGGATTTATGACAAGGTAATTAAGATGATCAATTAGAAAAGAAGCTTTATATTGATGTGGTTGTTACTTATAGAAATACTAAAAAATGTTTATATTCAATTGTTATCTATCAAAATACTAAGAAATGTACTAATTTAAGGTTGATAAAAGAGAATATTACTGGAGAAAGAGAAAATCAAGGAAAGCTACTATGTGGATTATGGAATTATGGAAATTAATTGTTATTTATTGTTTTGAAATATAAACCCAGACAACACACTGTTTACCAAATATTAAGATGATTATATTAAAAAATTAATAAAATATATTTTTTAAAAAAGAAGCTGAGGCCTTTAGCAAGTGTGCAGATGGGCCACATGCACTCAACCTACTAAGCTACTAATGTGAAATAAAAATGTTAACTATACTGTGATTTTTCCTAGTTCTGTTTCATATTATCTTGAAATTAAATAAAAAATGGAGGTAACATAAAAAAAATAAGCCCAGCAAGACATTATGTATGTATTAGTATGTTACCAATATACTGGGGGAGAAGGGAAACTGGAGTAAAATAGGCTTGGTTAAATACTGGGTATACATTTTACATAGCAATTTCCCCCAACCTGGCATCTTCTGGGTAAATGGAATAAAATTTCCCATCTTTCCCTCCCCCCCCCCCAAAAAAATCTCTCTCTCTTTCATGCATGTATCTGAAGTCAGAAAGAATCATGAGCAATTTAAGCTGCAATGTAAATTTTTCTGGAAGCCACATGGTCTGCCTTTTGCAGATAGTCACTGAAATCCATCAACTCATTTACAAATGGATTTGCAACACAAACTCACCATTCTTTGGTGGTCAGATCCCATTCGACTACCAGCTTCACGTGAACGGGACCGCCAGGACCTCCAAATTGCAGTGCTCTGTAAGAAAAGAAAGCTGCTAGATACATTTGGAAGGGGGGAGGGTAGGGTTGTAATACCACCAGTTCTTGAAGAGCAGCCTCAAGCGATGCGATTCAAATAAATGATTCATTAAGAGAAGTGGAGAATTTCATGAGCCATAGAAGAATTATTGGTCAGGAAGTACAATCACAGTGGAAGCTGATGGGAAGCCTCAGGTACATGGAATCTCAGTGATACCCATAATAAATACATTCCAGGCCTATATATGACTTTTATAGCTCCCATTAGACTTACAAGTCAGGAAAAGTCAGGAAACCGTACAGGTTTTTTTCCCCTTCACTTGTTTAAATTTAAAGATTTTTTTTAACATAAAAAGGTATACAGTCCTCACTTAGTGACTGTTCAAAGTTACAACTGACCTTCTCCAAATTACATATGAACCAATTCTGGAATCTGGTGGTGGTACATAACTCTCTCCAGTCACATCACATTTGGATGCTTGGCAACCAGTTCACCTTTACAGCTGGTTACAGTCTTCCTTGGTCATGTGACTGCAGCTTAAGATATTTTTTGCAGGTCTCCAGCCTTTTTGGCCAGTTTCTGGCAAAAAAACCGCCCATAGGAATGAATAGATTTGCTTAATGACAGCTATGTTTGTTTAACAACTGACCCATTCACTAGATGACCATATGTTCACTTAGCCACCACAAAAACAGTTTTAAAATCGAGTCGCTCATGTGGTGCCTTAACTTATGACAGAAATTGTGGGCTCCATTATTGTTGTAAGTCAAGGACTACCTATAACAACTATAAGGCAGAGTCTGCTATCCTTAAACTCCACAAAGTCTCTGACTAATATACCAAAGGCATTGGCTCCAATACTAGCACAAGAAGCCACACCACAGATGAGAGTCCGTTTTGCCTGGTTGTCAGCAGGGGGCAGACTCTTCCCACAGAAGAGCTAATTCATAATCTACATTTTTAATCGTCATATTAAAAATCCCCCACAAGTAGTTGGATTGCACACACACTCATTAGAGAAATCAGGAAACAAGGAGTCAAATGATGTCTCACATGCTGGCTTATTTTTCAGGTCCCGAATGTAAAATGCAATAGCCTTAAATGCTTCCTCCCGCCCTAAAATAAAGTAGCAAGAAGAGCCAGCTGGACGTAGTGGCTAAGTGCCAGGCTAGAACCCAGAAGACTGAGTTCTAATTCTGCCTCAGGCACAAAGCCAATTGAGCGATCCTGGGACACTCACTCTTTCTCAGCTCCTGGAAGGAGGCAATGGCAACCACTTCCATAATCTTGCCAAGTAACTGCAGGGACTTGTCCAGGCAGTCATCAGGAGTCAGCACTGATGTGAAGGCTGACACGCACACTACACTTGCACAAAGTACATCTAACTGAACTCCATACATTTATTTCCCTCATTCATTCCCAGAAGCATCTTGGCACTATTTCCATCTTTTTGTAAAATAAAAGATTATGTTGTCATAAGCAAATGAATTGTATTTGATAGTATGAACAACCAATAACGCCAAGACAATCATGCCTGACATTGTGGTGTGGTTGTGGTTTGCAGGTGTGTGTGTGTGTGTGTGTGTGTGTGTGTGTGTGTGTGTGTTGGAATTACTGGCTGAGAGGTAAATCCCATTTTATCTGTCCCTTGCACTTTCTGCTCCAATAGGCAAAAGAAACAATTCTCAAACAGTCTGCTTTTAAAACTGTTTACTCTTCAAAGCCGGGTTGTTGTCTTGTTAGTGTAAAGTGACAAAGGCATTAAAACTATACAGATGCTATCTGGTTACTGCTATCAGTAGGAAGAGGAAGGTAACTGTACTGGGCAATAGTTGCTGAGACATGGACAGGCAGTGCAACATTGGCAGATGGCTTTGCCCGTATCCATTAAGGCAGTTACTGCCTTTGGATGCAGTTAGCAGTGATGCTAACTCACCACTAATGTTGAAAATCAAACATCTCAGCAGAGTGAGAAGAGCTGGGATAGATTTGGGGGGTTGCAGTACTCAGGTAGAAATGAAAATCTGGGTGCTGCCTTACAACTACAGAATCCTTTGTTCCTTTGGACACGATTCTCTGGACATTTTAACAATGTTCCAATATTTTAGAGGCTGCCAAGAATAAGAAGGGGTCAACCTATTTTCCAAAGCACCAGAAGGCAGGACAAGAAACAGTGGATGGAAATTAATCAAGGAGAGAAGCAAATTACAACAATAGGAGAAATTTCCTAACGGTGAAAACAATGAACCACTTGCCTCCAGAAGTTCTGAGTGTTTCACCACGGGAGGTTTTTAAGAGATTGGGCAGCACTTGTCTGGAATAGTATAGGGTTTCCTGCTTGAACAGAGGGTTAGACTAGAAGATCTCTAAGCTCCCTTCCAACTCTGTTATTCTATTATTCCCCTAATCTTGACAATACTCAGCTGTAATATTTTTTCGTATATTACTATTTTTAGTTATTTATTTATTTGGTTTCTACAGCCACCCATCTCAGCAAGTTACTCTGGGTGATATATATATCATGTATTCTAGTTGAACTGGTAAAAGGTAGGATTTTAACACCCCGTTTTGCATATTATGCCAATGCTGTATTTGAATGGAGAATTTGGGTTGTACCAACTGTGATCTACTCAAGAAGACAACATAGTTTGAAAGTGAACACAATGTAGTAATTATTTATAAACAAAATGTTTTCCCCCATAATGCAGAGGATTCTTTTTGATGCTTAGGCAGGAAGAGAAGAAAGAGGAATTGGATGATTTAAAAAAGATGTGGCTCAGAAATAAAAAAGATGCTTTCTTCTCAGGAAATAATTTAGCTAGGATTCTCATTCCTAATCTTTGATTACAAACTCCTTTTAGTCATTAATGTCTAATGCTTTGCCTTTCTTACCTGTCCACAGTGGGATGATACAGCGGCCATCTGTCCTGAGGAGAGAGATAGCTGCACAGAGAAGACCCTCCAACTACTCGCACCTGGAACAGACTCCCACTAGCCTGAAAGGAAAAATGAAGCAGGAAATGATAATGAGCCATGAAAATCCCAGGTCCTTTTCTCCCTACGGAAAGCATTTCTCAAATTAGTTTAGGTCATGAATAAGAAGAACGAGAACTGCAGCATTTTAAGAAAGCTCCGGGGTTAACCTCACACTAAGCATCTTTTAATGGGCAAATCAAGATTACTCCAGGAGATACTTAAAGACTATTATACTATGATGTAGTAAACACAGACTGTTTCTCTATAAAGCTATTTTTCTTTTGACTAATGCAAGGTTCATTTTTCTAAATTAGACATGTCTAAGTTTATAGCTCGTTCCCAACAAGGTAAATAGGCACCAAAATTTCCTTACAGGTTATATGATTCCAAAACACATTGAAAGAACTTTTTAAAGTAGTGAACTGCGGTTTGAGCATACAAAGCAAGCGTAATGCTCTTTGAAACCATGAGACAAACTATTAAAGCAGTGACTCCAAATCTAACTTTTTTGACTTGCAGCAACCCTCTTAGGCTTTAAGCAAAAGGGGTCTGTCTCAGCTCAATTACCCAAGCTTTTTTTTCCCCTCAATAAGTTCTGTTGTAAAATACTGCTGAAGGGACACCCTCGAGTCAGACCTGCCTCTAAGGAACTTTAAGAGCCACACAATGCTTTTCCCTACTTAGAAACAATTCCCACTTAGCATCAAAAGTAGACAGAGCATTCAGTTGATTCAGAGTAAAGCAAATACAAGACAAACTCTGGCTTGCCTCCTAGTCCAATGATGTCTATCAGCACATATTTTTATTTCCTTCTAGATCAATTCCTTTTGATGCAGGAGGATATTGTTGGGAAACGGCCAAATACATTCCTGCCATTGGATTGACTCTTTGAACCAACCCTCACTTAAAGCCACTTTTTTGCCCCATATATAACAAATAGTTAAGAGCCCTGTGGCACAGTGGTTAAAGTGCGGTATTGCAGGCAAACTCTGCCCACAGCCTGGAGTTCAATCCTGATAGGACTCAAGGTTGACTCAGCCTTCCATTCTTCCAAGGGCTGTAAAATGAGGACCCAGATTGTTGGGGCAATATGCTGACATTGTAAAAATCTCAGAGAGTGTTGTAAAAGCACTATAGGGAAATATATAAGCCTAAATGCTAATCGGTTAGAATAATAGTTTTTGATCAGTTGTGTCTGATTCTCAGAGACTACCTGGACAAGCCCCTACAGTTTTCTTGGCAAGGTTTTTCAGAAGTGGCTTGCCATTGCTTCCTTCCTTGAGCTGACTGGCCCAAGGTCAGCCATTTGGCTTCATGCCCAAGGTAGGGCTAGAACTCACAGTCTCCCAGTTTCTAGCTTGATGCCTAAACCACTACACCAAACTGGCTCTCAAACTCTCAAAGATACTACGCTAAGTGAAAGATATAACATAAAAGCAAAGCTCAACACCAGTCTCTGTGGATAAGACTCTCCTGAACACAAAATGTAATCAGTGAGTGGTCCATAAACATGAATTTTCATGAACTTTAACATGAATTTTAAATCATTTGTCCTTTCATACAAGTAAGATTTATTTATGTATTTATAGAATTTATCTGGCCACCTAGTTAATTTAATGATTTAATGCAGTGGTTCTCAACCTTTTTCAGGTTGAGACCCCACTTGCGCCGCCCATGCGCGGCGCAACCCCGACCCGCGCGCGCGACAGCCCGATCCGCGCGCACGACGAAAAAAAAACACAAAATGACGGACCACGACAGCCCAAACCGCGCATGCGTGGCGCGCGCGCGATAAAAAAAACAAAATGGCGGACCGCAACAGGCCGATCCGCGCATGCGCGGCGCGCGACGGCCCAAACCGCACATGCGCAGCACGCGCGCGATGAAAAAAACAAAAACAAAAACAAAATGGCCGACCGCGGTGTCCGGCGACCCCCGCGAAACGGCCGTTCGACCCCAAATGGGGTCGCGACCCATAGGTTGAGAACCGCTGATTTAATGGGTCAGAACACAATCAACAGAGACAGAAAAAAAGCCAGCCTCAAAGAAACCTTAAAAGTAGTGAAAGATTGAAACCTTTGCCACATCTACACAAATACAGAAGTTTGTGTAGAAGTAAAATTAATTACTTTAAAACGAAGAGGGTGAGGCTGATAATAAAGTAAATTATGTGTTTATGATAGCAAATGGATCCACCTGGCTCTGGTTCCTTCAAAAAATTGTTTTACGATTCACCCCCTTTTCCTTTGTGCAGTTGCAATTTACCCATCATCATACAAATGGACTAATTTACTCTGTCCTCTCTTCCCATAATGCTTTTTTTGCCACATCCAATTAGCCAATACATTTTTCACATCAATATGTTTTGTGTCCAGTTCCCTCATCTTCTTGATAGAGACAGTAATGTAGTCTGATGAGAAGACCAATGTAAATCCATTATCCTAACAGCATTCAGATTATAGTCCACTGTTCCCATATAGATTTCAGGAAGACTGTTAAATTCCAACACACATGCTTCACGAATTTAGGACATGAGTAGAGGTTAGCTAGCAATCTGCTTTTTGTAGCTCTTATCCATTTCCCAATAATTCTATCTGACATAGCTGGTTGTCACTTCAGGGACTAATTAAATTCACATTCTAGTTGGAGCTAAAGATGAAATGGTATTACCCTGTTACATATATTTTAATTAACACATTTCTATGCATAGGATGTTATTTCAAAGAACAGAATGATAGTGGAATGGATTTCTTCTGCCACTGGAGCCAAGTAATTTCAATGAGATGGGCAAAAACTAAGGAAACAGCTAAGAGATGAATGTTTCATCCCTCAAACTCACCTAGCTTTTCCCATAACATGGCTAAGTGGACCCTGGAGAAAACCCTCTGATAAAAACAGCTGAAATCTTGAAAGGGACCACTGGAGCCCAAAACAGCCTCACAGGGCTCCTCTGAACTTAGTAATGATCCTGTTTTGTACTTTATTTTGCTGTCCTGAACCTTTATCACTAGGTAGCCTTCTAAGAGAAGAGAATCTGTTCAGGAGATTGGCAATAATGCCACCAAAGATGAAGATAGGAGTCTCTTTTAGACTCTTCTTGAATTAATAAACAGAAATTCTTAGCATCAGCATCATGGGCTGTTAGAAGCAGGAAACTATTATGAATTGCATACATACATTTGCCAAAGGCTCTCTGATGAACAGCAAATCTTTAGTATAGGGTACCCAAGCATGTGGACATTTACTAGAAAGACAGGTGTTCCATTTCCCCAGTGAGAACAGAGCAGGTCCATACTAAGAGCTACAGATTTTCCAGGTCATTTCCCTTACATGACTTTGCAGTTAAGTCAGGAGGCTGAGCAATTCTCAATAAGAGCTGGAGATCCTCTATTGGGGTATTAGTTAAGAATAATATCTTCTTGAAACAGAGTATGTATATGTGTGTGTTTGTGTAGTGTATGCACCTTAATGAAAATTCCTCAAACTAAAGGAATAATATTGAAGTCCTTGTCCAGAATACCTTCCCCAACTCCAGCTAGGTTGGGTTGGGAATTCTAGGAATCTAGTACCCAGGCAATGAGGACAGGCTCTCCTCAGGGCTCTCTCTGTTGCTTTTTTCTCTCCATACCAATGACTGTAACTTCAAAGGAACCCTGTGTTAAAGTATTGAAATTTGCAGTTGATACAACAGTGGCCTCATTCAAGACAGTGATAAACCTGCATATATTGGTAAATAGAAGGTAGAACAACTCGCCCTATAGTGTAGCCATAACAATCTGGAGCTGAATATGCTTAAAACTGTAGAGATGAGAGTGGATTTTAGAAGGAGCCCTTCTATTTTACCACCTCTTACCACATTAGATAGCACAGTTATTAACAGTAGAGTCCTTCATATGTTTGGATTCTACAAACTCCTAGGACTTGAAATGGACACTTAACATTAGAAACATCACTAGAAAGGCACAACAAAGAATGTTATTTCTGCATCAACTCAGAAAGTTCAGACTGCCCTAGGAGCTGTTGATACAGAGGAACTATTGAGTCTGTCATGTGTACGTCTATAACTCTCTGGTTTGGTACAGCAACCAAACAGGACAAGCACAGATCTAAAGTATAGTTAAGATTGCAAAAAGAATAATTGCAACCAACCTGCCTTCCATAGAAGACCTGCATGGATCAAAAGGAGGGCTGGGAAGATATCTGCAGACCCTTAACCTCCTGGACATAAGCTGGTCCAACTTCTTCCCTCAGGATGGCACTACAGGGCACTGTAGGCCAAAAGAACTAGATACAGGGACAGGTTTTTTTCCCTCAGGCCATCACTCTGCTGAACATCTAAATCTCATAGTGCTGTCTAAAGTTTATGTATATTTCCCAAGTAGTATAGCTGTTGCA
The DNA here is from genome assembly GCA_034064705.1 of Bothrops alternatus. Classification (NCBI taxonomy): domain Eukaryota; kingdom Metazoa; phylum Chordata; class Lepidosauria; order Squamata; family Viperidae; genus Bothrops; species Bothrops alternatus. The sequence goes on along the minus strand of JARGCV010000041.1, from coordinate 470,339 downwards.
TTATCATCATCTTTCTTATCATTATTTCTCCCTCCTATTGGTATTATTATTATGATTATCATTTTTCTGCTGCTTTGCGTGTTCACTGAGAGCTCCTGTACCAGAGGCAAATTCCTTTTGTGCCTAATCACACTTGGCCAAATAAAGTATTCTATTCTATTCTATTCTATTCTATTCTATTCTATTCTATTCTATTCTATTCTATTCTATTCTATTCTATTCTATTCTATTCTATTCTATTCCATTCCATTCCATTCTGGAATTCCAGACAAGGGAATGCTAATATAGACTTGCAATAGTCAATCTTGGCTATATTAAATCCAATTAACTCTTGTATCAAGGGTTTAATTTTTTAAAAAATGCAGATAATGAGAATTTTCTGCTAAGAAAAGATTAGTTTCCAGAATCTCTTTTATGTTATACAAACTGGAGTCTGACTGGTTAAGTTGCACATATCTTGACCCTAAAGAGATGCAAGCTGTCAGGTAAGGCATGTAAATTTTACCCCTGCCCACTAGAAATCCAGCATGTCACTCCATATATAATTCTGCTTAAGAGATTTAATGAAACATTGTTGGCACATTGCTCTCCTCATTATAAGGATAAAAATCTTAGGCTGATATTCTCAGGAGGTTCTTTTGCCCCATTGTTATTTCATGATTATAGACTGTCCCTATTTTCAGGCATTCCTAAAGACCCCCTTATGGGATTTCTTTCCACATCCCAGATGGAGTATCAGAGAAGTCAAAGCAAACTCACTTGCTATTTGCTTTCTCCGAACTTCTCTACATTTATGCCATGGCCTCACTTTAGCCAGGCATTCCCATTTGCCTCCAAATTACCAGCTGGTATTGCTCGCTAGGCTTCTAAATATCCCTGGATAGCAATGAAAGCAGCAGAGGGCCAGAGAGTTAATTAAACACTTCCATATTTTAATTAAACCAATTTAATGAAATGCATTCTTTAGAATCACACATCCAGAAAAAAAAATCTGTGCTAAGTTACAAAGGGGCTTGTTAAACATCTTATGTAGATATTGGAAATACAAGCATAAGGGATGAGGGAGTGATAGAGCTGCTAAAAATCAGGGAATACCCAATACTGTTCCTACCTCGGTGATTGAATCAGTTCTACAATGCAGAACACAGAAATTTAACAAATGATGTGGAGGAACAGACTAGGGATCTCTCTTCTAACCCAACTTCCTGCTTATAACAGTGACCAGAGAGCTGCTTCTCGCAAGACCCAAAGAGGAACTTGACTGGAGTAGTCCACTTTCATTATCTTGCAGTGTTTCTCAACCTTGACAATTTTAAGGCATGTGGACTTCAACTCCCAGAATTCCACAGCCAGCAATGCTGGCTATGGAATTCTGGGAGTTGAAGTCCACATGCCTTAAAATTGTCAAGGTTGAGAAACACAGCAACCAGATTTAATTGCATGCAGATTCTAAACCTTAAGTTTTTATAAAGTTATTACAACTATAGCCCTTGATATTTTTCAATGATTTATCTAGATCCCTTTAAATCTTCCATTTACAGAGTAACCATCACTATATATTATAAAAGCACATCCAGCTAATTAAATTTGTACAAGGAACAAATAATTCCTTTTCTCTGTTCGCAATCTACTGCCAGATATTTGCTGGTCAACTCATAAAGAAATTAACACAGTCCTTGTTATAGTGACTACCTGATTAAGGTATATTGAAAATACAACCATCTGCCTTTAATGTCAGACAACCAATTAACATAATCTGGCCTCAAAAGGTGTTTTTAAGATTCCAAAATGCTATTGGAGAGAGTTTTGCTGCTTTCCCCCACAACAACCTTTTATAGTACATTGCACTGTGAAAGTACGATGTCCAAGTAAAATGTCCAAGTTTTTTTGTAAGTTTTTTGGCTATGTTGGGTTTCCTGGTAAAGGATACAATTGGACAAAGAGGTATGTTGGACTTGTGTATTTTGGGGTGACAGCAGAAGCCTGGAAGGATGTATCCACCACGGTTCTGCTTTTGTGATTTGACCTTTCTTTTTTAGGGGGTTAAGGATTCTCTTGATCAGAACAATTAAACCATTTTCACCTCATTTGTTAGCAATGGTTCATCCCAAAGGGATGTCCCGGCTCCCTCCTCCCTTCCCCCTCTCCATGTCCAGTTTGAAAGCTTTCTGCTCTCTTCTCTTCAGGAAGCTTTACTTGTTGGAGTCCATTCCTAAACAGCAGAGCTTCTCCTTCTGTGTCACAAATCTGCACTCCTTCTATCTATAGTGGCATCTCCCACATACTTTAGATTCCCTTTTGCTTTGCCTGCCTAATACCTGTTAGTGCCTTGTAAATCTCAGCATTCCATTTTCTGTCTCGTAACCTACAACTGGCTTCCAAGTGCACATGATAGTATTTCTGTGTCATGCTGCTAACATCTACTTCCATAACTGTTTCCTTCTCAACATTATTGACCAGGCTACGTAGATGACACATGGCAAGAATCAGAGGCAAGGTATACAGTACTATGAAGAAATCACAGAAGATAAGAAAAACTATAAGCAGTTGCTTAGCCAAAGCCAGAGTGATCAAGATTGTAGGCGAGGGACACCTGAATAGAACAGGAGCTCGAGCAGTGTCTTTGCCTAGGGGTTGAGGAATAAGTATTGTAATTACAGCTTTACAGGCCTAATGAATGGGGCAGCCTTCCAGGTGTGCCAGCCCCAATATGTAAAATGCCCCGGTAATCTCATGGTCCCAATGAAAGCTATCAGATTTGGAGTGTGGGTTCTTGTGACAAAAAAATTAGATCAGTTAAAGAAAAGGGGGCTGCATTTGCACCAGGTGGGTTATGTTTTCAGGCTTGGAATAAGAGCAAAGCCCTTGTCATTTAAGGATGTCAGTTACTAAAGTCTAACTCCAGAAAGTCCCAATTCAACACACCCAAGCCCAAAGCATTGTCCCTATTTTACTTTGATTGACGGTAACCAGTATGAATTCACTTTCTTTTTAGCTCTCTTCCTAGAGTTAATAAAGCCAAACAGATTGATTAAACAAAAGAACAGGCAGCATCAATGGACTAAGAAAACCAGACAGCCAGTGTGACGCAGTAGTTAAGAGTGAGGAGAGCCAAATTCTAGTGCACTTTCAGCCAAAAATGCTCATCTGGTTTCAGCCTCACAAGGTAGACCAGACCAGAAGATCAACTCCACAGGAAAATTAGAACTATATTGACTTAAGCTATAATAACAAATCTTGCAAGAGTGATTTTCCTCCCCTCCCTTCCTGGACTCACCCAGTGAGTCCAGGAAGAGTCATTCTGAGTCTCTGCTTACTACTGTCTCTGTTCACAGGACTTAAGGAATGCTTCTGTTCTTTTTTGTTTACACACAGTTTCTCAATATTTGCATCAAATTGGCTGGTAATTATGGACCATTTCTTTTCTCTCGGCCCAAGAACCAGTGTGTAGTGCAGTAGTGAGGATATCATTTGAAAATGATTTAAATGTGGTTCAGAAGTTTATTCTTTATGTAGAGAAAGTAATATAGACAGCCAACACAATATGTACTGATTCAGGTGTAGGGCTAAGAGCTGGGAGACCCAGGTTCAAGTTCACAGATCACTGGGTGAACTTGGAGGCTGTCACTCTCTCTTAGCCCAACTTACCACACAGGATTGTTGTGGGGAAAAACAGGTGGAGGAAGCAGTATGTACATTGCCTTGAGCTCCTGTAGAAAAAAGGTGGGATATAAATCTAATAAATGTGAATAAAAGCAAATAGTGTTCCTGAGTCCAACTTCTGCAATGCATCTGAGCTTAATTTTCTTTATATTTCAAGATGACGTCTGACAGAAGGGACTATATAGTCTGTAAGGGTCTTCTTGTTCCTTTCCTGGTGGTTTGAACAAAGTTCTGCAGTTGAACAGCTCATTTAGAGCCGGAAATAGGAAGTCAACTTAATTAGGTTTCACAGGCTGCCCTTATTGCCCGCCCTACGGCGAGGAAGAAGTTATGGCACTCAAAAGCCTCTTTTGAGCAAGGTGGTTCTGCTAAGTGTCTCCATCTTAGCATTTCATCTCTAGAAGCTGTGGGGCAGCTCCCCTGTGGACTGGCTCCCCACTTTCTATGAGTCCTTTACTTGCTGATGCAGAACAGTTGTTCTTACAAGCCGCATGCAGAATGGCACGTAAAAATATTGGAAGCTGTCACTTAATCCATTTCATTCAATGTGGTCTACAAAACAGTTTTCTGGAGTCTGAGTAGGAATCTTTTCTGATTTCTTCCCCCTCCCCCAACCCAAGATGCAGAAAAATAATCCTGTGTGGTATTCGGACTGAGCAGAAAAACTGAGTGGCCAAAAGATATCCAGTGATCTTCCATGGCTAAAAGTAATCTGGATCTCCTTGGTTCTTGTTTAACAACTTCACCACCATGTTGTTCCTACAAATATTTGTGTATGTTCATGTTCCTTCAAATCTTATGAAGTATCCCAAATGCACGACCCATGGCACACAACAGGGTTTCCCAAATTATCTATACTTGGCAGAGCAGAGGCTCACCATGCCCCAATCCAATCTTCTCTTCACCACAAACCTTGTAGATTTGAAGCAGTGCAGTGAGTTCTGCACATGCCAGACTTATCGTATGCAGCAATGCTCAGATAATATGACTTTAAGCACTGCTTTTGAGTCTATTTAAGTAGGAATCTCTAGAGGAGAAATAAATGGAGTCACTTCATTTTTACCCTGAGCAAATGAAAAAAAACTTAATGAAACAAATCATATGGCATACTGATGTGCTAATGACGAGTTTTAATACTGCCCCCTGGAATCAAGTGATCCTACACACTGATTGACTTAAGAAGTGGCATTATTTTCTTCCAAACAGTTCACAATGGGCAACTGGTCATTGAAGTTGATAGGTCAACTGGAAATGCTGCAATGTGGATACATCCTTAGAGTTGTTCTTAACTTTCAAAATATATTGATGAAAGAACAAAAGATATAATACACTGTTCATTTTTTTATAAAGCAGTCCTGAAGTGACTGAACTTTCAAAAATCTTCATGAGAAAATGATGTTCTAATATTACCTCTCTATGGCTATAATCTCCTTACTGTGAAGTACATCACATCAGGGTTAGCTTTGGAGCCCTTATGCAGAACTTTAGCTTTATATGTAAAATATAAAAAGTAATAAATTTGTCTTTGAGCACGGAAAAATGCTTTTCATTTATCTATGAGTAACCCCTGACAACCCATGACTTCTTAGATTTCTACAAAGAAATTAGAGGACAAGAGGTGATCTCTTTGTAAGAATGAATTCTTAAATTTATTATTATATCTCTAAACTTGCCACAAGAATTATGGATGCTGAAATTTCCTGGGCCCAGAAGAGCTAATGAGAACAAAAATCACAGTATTCTATGATGTGCATCAGCCATATATGATGCAATGCCTGGTGGCTTCAGTGGAAGCAGAGTGAAATTTTGCATCTGCTCTGCCAACTTGAGGCCAATATTGTAAATGTAATTAACATGAATGTTACAGATTTTGCCACCATCCAGAGAGCTTTGGAGATCAACATGGCAAGAAAAGTTTATCGGTCTCTTGCTGTTATTCCATTCTATGCCACAGAGGTCCCCAACACACGGTCCGAGGACCAGTACCGGTCTGTGGTATGCCAGCAACCGGTCCATGCAAACAAGCAAAGTCCCATCCATGGGATGAAGGCAGCATGCAAAACCACGCCCCCTCCGGTCCACAGAAAAACCTTTCTCCACGGATCTGGTCCCTAGTGCTCCAAAGGTTGGGGGCTGATGCTATACCATATAGTTTAGCCACAGAAATGTAAATAGAACAAAAACACAATATAATGTACTGCTTTCAGGCAAAGTGCAAAACTCACAGATTGCAAATCCCCCCCCCAAAAAAAACCCAAAACAAAACCACCCAACAACCCCATATCCAGTTATCCACAAACAAAATCCTTGGTAAGTTTTTTTTTTAAATATCAAGAAATAAAATAAGTGAGTACACTCAGTTCTATGCATCTTCAGGATCAGTTTAGTCCCTAGTGATTGTACCTCACTGACCTTCTGCCTTTGAAATGAACAGCTGCCATTCATGAGAATGAGAAAAACAGCACTGACCTCAGCAATACACTGTAATGTTTCAAATCCTGCCCACCAGAACTATACACTGCTTTGACTTCCATATTGGAAGAGAAGTTCTGGAATTGCAAGATCATGAACAGAGTCCCTGTCTAAAATTTACAGGTTGTCCTTGCTTAGTAGACAATTGGGCTGGCAACTCAGTCAGTAAGCATTGCAGAAAATCACGTGACCATGACAGGCTTATGACCTTACTTCTCCTTTGGTCATTAAGTGATTGCCACAGCCATTAAGCAAAACGTTATGTGACTGCAATTTACAATTTTACTTCCTCCTTCTCTGTTATCTTGGCTTGTTGCAAGCCAATTGCAAAATGCCCAAATGGCGCTCATGTAACCACACATGACGGTAGTAAATGCTGTTTTTTAGGAAACCATCATAACTTCAAAGGATCACCAAACAAGGCAGTCAGTAAGCAAGGACTATCTTTACTAAAAGCAGCCATATGGATATGTACAGGTTACAAAGCATCACTTTCAAGTGAAAATGAAGTATTACACACCCCAATAATATACTCACAGGAGTTTCTGCAATATATATTTTCTTATCCATAAGGCTGCTTCACTTGCATATTATAAAGGTATCATCTACTATCAAACATTCAGCATGAATGTGGAGAGGAAAGAAAAGCTATAATTATAGACCCTGTGAGAATATTTGTTCAACTAAGTACATCAAACTAGTACATGAAACTCCTTCATTATTCCTGAATTTTTTATTTCCAAAAGTTTCAGTGGAAAGAGCAGAGGGAATTAATAGACTCACAAGAAGCACTTTCTCTACTGAGATGCTAAAGAGCAATAATCACATAGGAGAAATAGAACCAGCAAGCATCTAAAAGCAACTATCCTGAATCTGGGTGTGATTATCAATCTTCATTTTGCACAGGAAATTAATTTTAGATCCCTTGTGACAAATGATTATGATTTAACCAGCTGTAATTTAATTAAAACTCTACTCACTTAAAGCAACACTGGAAGGCTAGAGACATGCACAAAAAATATAACATTTTAAGTGACTCATTTGTTCCTAAGCAAATTCAGGAAGCGATCACAAGTTTCTAAGTTACAAAAGTAAGAAAAACAGTTCCACCCTGCCCAGCTCTCCCTTCCCTTCCATTTTCTCTATTGCTTCTTCTGTATCAGACTGCAGTTCATAAAGTCTCATTAAGTAGGTCTCGTATTCTGACATCTAAGAAAGCATCACAAACACTAGTGCAACATTGGCACGACAATTACTCTTCTCATTATAGTTTCGAAGAATAAACATACAAGGGAGGCCAAAGCGAGACTTTTATCTACTTTGGAGGTTCTAAGAGTGTTTGGTGATTTTTACTCCAAAAATCGATGGCATGGGTTTGAGGAAACAAGCCTGTGTAAACTGTAAAATTGAAAACCGGCTTCATTCTGGCTTAAGCACTTATAAAGGGATGAAGAGCCGTCTCCTGCCTAAGAACTCACAAAGATAGTTTTTGGTGCTCTTCTCCTTAGTAAATTATTTTAATCACAATTTGACTGAGATATCAGGACATACTTACCTGCGCATGGGCCTCTCTTCTCATCAAATAGCGCATTTTGCCTAGGATACATTGCTGCAACTGTTCCCAGGACATGGTTCTATCTTCTCGCATCAGTAGCGGAGGGCCAAACCTGGGGGGGGGAAACAAACGATAATGATGCATGGTAAGAGGCTACATTTGTTCTAGAGCAGCAGTTCTCAACCTGTGGGTCGCGACCCATTTGGGGTCGAACGACCATTTCACGGGGGTCGCCAAACAACGCAGTCCGCCATTTTTTCCCCCTTTTCCCCTCGGCCGGCGTAGGGGGCAGCACCGTGCATGCGCAGGGTAGCACCGCGCATGCGCGATGCGGGCCATCGCGCCGCACATGTGCGGTGCAGGTCGGGGTTGCAGCCTGAAAAAGGATGAGAACCGCTGTTCTAGAGACATCTGCAAGACAGCAAAGCCTTAGTTATAGGTACTTACAACCACAATTGGAACCAGGATTTCTATGGCTAAGCAAGGTGGTTGTTCATTGAGTTGTGCCTCGTTTCATGACCCTTTTTGCCACAATTGTTAAGTGAATCATTGCAGTTGTTTTAAGTGAATCAGTGAATCAGTTGTTAAGTGAGCCAGCTTCCCTAATTCATTTTTGCTTGCCGGAAGCTGGCTGGGAAGGTTGCAAATGGTGATGACATGATCTGGGACATCTGTCACAAATACGTATGCTGGATACCAAGTGCTCAAATCTTGATCATGTCACCGTGGAGATGCTGCAATGGGCATGAGTGCGAGGACTGGTGGTAAGCCACTTTTTTCAATGTCACCGTAACTTGGAATGGTTGCTAAACGAATTATTGTAAGTCGAGGACCTGTATCTCTAGTCAACTAAGGAGACAAACCATGCTAAATGATACCCATCCATTGAAAATAGTATCAACACAGAAAAAGAAGTACGGTATCAAACCAACAAGTGCTAAAATTGGTATATTCATCAAAAGACACCAAAATTACAAGTAAAACAAGGGCTTTTTCTCCCTCTACAGGGAACTGTATCATTAAATTATTCATATACCAGCTTGAAAACTGACATTTTGTTCTTATGTAACCCTGAACATATTGATGATTAAAATATTTGTTTTTCAAAATTCAAAGTACATTCCAAAATAATTAATTTATTATTAGGCCACCTACAAAGCTAAAAAAAAAAAGGGCAACATAAAGACCTAAAAACATAAGGAGGAGGAGATTTTGGCATAAGACAACCATATAAGATGCATTAATTAGGCAGTACGTTGTGGGCCCTCTTCTTGACAAAGCAAATTCCACAAGATATTCATTTCTTCAATTCTGCATTTACAAATAAAGAAACTTCTACTAATTTAAATCCCTATGCTTTCAGATTACAGATTCTCTTTACTGATAAAATTGAAAGGATTCTTAACAAATCTGTGCCTCTTTCATCTCTTCTGTTTTGGGTGGAGAAGGGTGGGGTAATAATCATACCTTTTGTTTAATGCTATCTTTTAAATGGTTTCTTTACAGGTAATTTTATTAAAGATTATCACTACAATAGCAAAAACTAACAAACTAATGCAAAATTAGAAAGAAAGAGTAAAGGTGTGGAGTAGAAAAAGATATAAAGAACAAAAAGAACAAAAAGTAAGTATATACCAAAGGAAATATAGCATATAAAGAAATGACTTCCAGCTTTCATCACACAATTTTAATAACTTTTCATCTCTTCTTAAATTACAGTACAATCTCTTCTTCCCATATCCCACCTCTTATTTTCAATAGTCGCAAGCATTACTCAGACACGAAATTATCATTAATTTCTACCCAGCCATTTTAAAATGTCCCACATATCTATGTGTAATCTACATGCTGTAATAACTTTAATAAAATTTGGTTTCATTATCTACATTAATTCTGTATTAATATTACTACATCAAGCAGCCTTCTATTGCTTTGGAGAGATCTCAATAGATCTTAATAAATGTTTTTTGTGCTTTGTTAGCAATACAATTTAAAAAAAAAAAACTTAACAGTTTGGTGAAATATAAGTAAACAAACAGAGTTAAGGGAGTCATTATAAAATCAAATAATATGTATAACTACGGCTACCATAACTGGCCTGCAAAAATCCAGTGACAACCCATCAGGAGCAAAGAGCTAAGCTTTTCTAGGTCTCTGTATTGCCACCTAGTGGCCATTTGGATATCTGCTACAAAGATGTTATGATTTGGAAGACTTAACCCTCTGAAAATGTATTTTGTTTGGCTTACCAAAGAAATGTTAAAGTATAGAGAACATTTCAATTCTGAAGTATACAAATGGGTAAAACTAAGGCCAACATGAATACATCAGATAATATTTTTATGCATATCTTTCAATTTAAATATATTACCTGGAACTCTTACATTTAGTTAGCATCTGATCAGAAATTTCCTTTAATTTATTCTAAATTGATTTCAAAACCAAGACGATAATTGTCTTTAGAGGAAGCCAGGCTTAGCTAGTCCATCTGCGGCAAACATTTGGAGTAGGCAAGATTTGCATTGTCAGAGTCTTTCTTCTTTGGCATAAAGAAAATCATATGGAGTTGGATCAATTTCTCTTGATTCTATAATTAAAAGCAAATGTAACTCACTCCATGTACCAATTTCAAGATTAGAAAATAGTAGGTAGCTTGGTGTTGTTTTACATGCCTAATCTGTTTTGCTTTTTTTTTGTTTTGAAAGCAATTCCTCTCCTTTTAGAGAAAGATAAGCATGTTTTACTTTGGGATTTGAGAGTCAAACAATTCCACCTTTTGATTTGAAGTGATTGACTCCTGTCTCTGTTGGAAGCTGGGCCTTAAAGACTGTGGTGGTAGCAGCAAGACTGAAACTGACGGGCTGAAACTCTTCAAGTTCCTTCCCTTTGCTTGTGCAACTCACAATAGTCCACAGACATTAGAAGAAAATTGGGGACACTTTAAAGAAGCCAGGTAAATGATCTTCCTTTACAAACAGAATACTCCCCTAAACTCAGGCATACCTTTGCAATAAAGAAGAAATGCCCAGAAAGCTTTAATTGCAGATGGCATAAACATCTAGTTGATAAATAAACAAACCAACAATAGAAGGAAACCTTATAGCGCATCTTCTGCTTTTTGCCTTTGGCAGTAGCCAAATTCTAATTTTTTGGTCTAGCGGCTCTCACTATAAAACTATGAATTTTCTTTGCATTCTATTTGCTGGGCTGCACTAACCCCTTTAACTAAAAAAAAAAAAAAAAAAGAATAGAAAGGACCAAATGTTTAAAAAGGTCTTCTTGCCCATGGAAAAGAATGGGGAAAATCGGCTGAGCTTGCCTGTAAAATACGGAAATATTGCTAGACAAATTTATCAACCATAAAACTCAGCCTCTCACAAGCTGTTTCCAGCCGATGATAGTTTATTAGCCACTGCAAGTATGCAGAGACTTACTTAATGACATTTGGGATGTGCACAGTGAATTCATTATCTGCCTACAGTGCTTTGGCATTCAATCTCCCTCCCATGAGCAACTCATAACCACGCTACGGAGTGCAGCTCCTCATTTTCAGCAAGAGGGAAAAAAGTGTTTTTGAAAAGGGGGTGGGGGTGGAAACACACGTACCCCAAATGAGCAAAACATAGCCCAGACGATGGAATTGGCTTGGGATTCCTGCTCCAGGTCCAGCTGCATAGCAGGGATTTGGCAGAAATAACACCACTACTGTTCTAACTCAATTGCCTCAAGCTGAGTCTATTAACTTAATGCTACACTTGCTTTATCAGACCTTAACATTAACATTACAAAATCCAGGTGTTGTGCCAAATAACACAAAGGAAACTGTGCTTAACAAGCCCAGCTGCTGCTTATCTGGCTGCTAATCAGCAACCCTGCAGATCTGGGATCCTGAGGGAAGCAAGTAGTAGCTACCTTTCAGCATGAAGTTCTTTCCCTCTGATGCAGACTCTTCTTTCAGTGTGGTTAGGGCACTTCTGTCAGCTTTGGGGACAATAAGGAGGACCTGGGTTTCTATCCTACAGAATAACCACCCCACCCGTGAGCGGCTTGGGACAACTCGCCCTCAGCCAAGTCCACCGCAGCCAACTCGCCATGCGACAACTTGTCACGGCTGACTCACCACATGACAATTTGCTGCAGGCCAATTTAACAATTTTATTTTAATTATTTAAAATGAATAAAAAAATATTTTAATTTCTGCCACCCACATCTCATTCTGTCCCTCCTTTTGCATCCTTTCTTTAATGATTCTACTACCATTTCTACCACCACTATGCCACCATTTCTTTGATATTAGTGTAACTCTCGTTCCGCAGTGAGTTGTCCTGCAGTGACTGTGGCAAGTTGACTTTGGTGAGTTGGCCGTGGTGAGTTGCCATAGACCCCCCCCCAGTGAGAGGGGTCTAAAGAGGTTCTTTCACAAACACTGCAAGGATTGTATAAGAAGCATCGGTCATTGATTTCATGTTTTCAAATCACTGTCAACTCAGAGCAAAAATATTAAAGATTTTCTCCAGGATAACATGTCCATGACCTGGCTTTTTAGATCTTCCAACAATGCCCCCACAGACTCCCCATCTATCCTTGTTGGTGTCATCCTTTATTTTTCTTTCCTTCCAATTTTCCTAGCATTGTAGATTAATGAAAAAGCAGGACCTTCACAAAAGATGTCCAAAATATGATAATATGAAACTTGCCATTTGTGTCTCGAGTAAGAACTCTGTTATATAAATTTGGTTTTTTGGTTATCCATAGTATACTCAGTGGTCTTTTCCCATAGTATAGTTCAAAAGTGTCAATATTCTTTCTATCCTATCTCTTCGAAGTTCAACTTTTGGAATTTTAGAGGGAGACACTGTTTGCACAATTCTGGTTTTTGTAGCTATAAAAACATCACAATATCTGACATACTTTTTCAAGACCTTCACTGTTACTCTGCTGAGTACTAATCTGTGTGCTTCTTGATTCCATTACTGTTGGTATTGATTCTACAAGGCAAAGCTATCACTTCACTATCTTAATTGTCAATTCTAAGGTTGGTTGCCATGCCTGTTGTCATTAGTTTGTGTAGTGTGTTAAGTTTTCTTTCTTGTGTACTGATATGTAGACTGACATCTTCCCAATTCGTTTGTCTCTGTGTCACTCTCCTGATTTGCTAACACAGTTTAGAGGGATTCTTTATTAAATCTCCTTGCAATATTGCTGCAGATTTTACCACCAATTCCTATAGTCTTTTAACATGGTAATGACTAGAATTCTGATTTAACTTCATTTTTAAGGAACTAGAAATTTTTGTAAATAGAAAATATTTTTAAAGGTATCTTGGAGATTGACATTTCTAGTGCTCAGAATTTTAGTATACTTATTTTACCTTTTTTGTTTTTCTTGAATGTATTTTAGTATAGCTGTGTGAGGCTGGGCCTCTTTCTGAGTTTAGAAATCTTTTGGAAGGTTTTCCTTGTTTTTTCCATGTTTCCATCTTCAGTGCCTTTACATACTGCTTCTTGTCTCTTCAAACAGCTCTCTAAAATGTTTTACATTTCTTTCTGAGATCTGTCTTTCTTGGCTTTGGCTTCTTTTCTTTTTGGCAACTTTTACCATTTATTCTGACATTCAATTTGCTTTCTTCGGTTTCTAGGAATTTGGCAGTCTCTTTTCATACTTATTCTTAACAAATCCTTTGATTTCATTCCACTATTCCTCTGATTCCCTATCAACAAGTATGGGACTTCCTGATGTTGAAAATGGTAAGCATACAATCAAGAGTATATGTGGAACGTGGCTGGCTTGTTCTTCCACTTTTGCTTTGCTTAGAATTTGCACACCAGTAATTCTAGACCTGTTCTACAGTCGGCTCCTGGTCACATCTTTACCATTATAAATGAGCTATCCTATCTCATTGTAGTAATAATACGGTCAATTGGATTTATGTATACTGTACTCCGTTTGGTGAGGTCCACATATATAGGTTTCTTTTTGGTTGTTTGAAGAATGTATTAGGATTAAAAAAAAATAATTGGATGGGCAAAAACTGATACATTGTTCTCACACTTCATTTCTGTTTCCTAGGCCATACAATCAATCACAATTTCCTCCTTACTATTTCAAGTTTTTAACATTCCACTCTGTTTTTGCATGTTCCCTTTCAGATTGAACTTGATCATAAGACATATTAACCTCCTCTTGGTTGGAGCATAAACTTGCACAACCATAATTATTAAATAGTTGTCCACAAAGTTTAACTGGTATTATTTGTTCATCAACTCCATTGTACTCAAGTACTGCCTTTAAATTAAAAATAAATAAATGAGTACAGTGAAAGAACCTCAGGTATTCTTCAGCAGTAAGTTGAATGCCATCTGACCTAAGGGACCCATCATCTGCAATTGTATTTTTGATCACTTTATATTATTTCCCCATGTGGTTTTCCTGTGAAAATAGAGGGAGAATTAATTTTATTATTGTGCAATCTGAAATAACTCAAGACCTCTTGGGCAGCAGAGGTGTCAATCTTGCAGCTAATAACTGGATTTTTTTTTCTTAATATTGCATGACCAATATCAGTCTTCTGGTAAGTAGAGCCATCTGCACAGAACTCTTTCTTTGGCATATGTATAACTGGCTTACTTTTTTGGCCACATTTCATATAAACCTCTTTTGGAGGGCATCTGACTTTGAAATATGTTAATCTTACTCAGGAAAATGTAAATAGTTTATAAGAGCAATAAATGGGTTTCTCAATTAAGTTGCAGTACCTGACTAACTTTATCTGGTACCTCCAAGGAACACAAGCATTGTAGGCTAGGCTGAGAAGTAAAACACTAACATTTAATGACAACCCATACTGCCACCTTGAAAAATCTGTGGATAGATCCAGGAATCAAGCTCAGCTATAAGATGTTATCTTTTTAATGAATGGCTGGGAGGAATATAGTACAGCTTTTTAGCTAGGACCTGCATGCAAAGTCCATTTGACTCCTTTCCCAGGAGCTCCTGATTGCAGAAAAATAGGTCAAGTGCCTGTTTTTTTTTTTTTTTGAAAGACCCTGTTGTAGAAAGAGCCCTCCTGTCTACAAGGGCTTACCTCACAGCCTGTTGCCCTGTTCCGGCTAAATTACAGACAAGGAGCAGGATTCTGCCACCTCCACCATGGTACAGGAACTCAGAAGACATGGCCCCATTATGAACCAAACGCTGCCCTTCTGGCTCAGCAGAATTGGGAGAAGATGGGAGACTCTGCGGGCAACCTGAAAAAAAGGAAAATATGTACAAATGCTTCAAACCTGGCTTAAATACAAAGACTATGAAATTTTCAAAGAAATGTCAACAACACAAAAAACAGCCTGCATCAAATAGGTCAATTTATTAATACGGATAAATCAGATAATGAGATCTTTCTCCCACCGTTAAAAGTGATTGCTTCTCACCTCTATACATTGCTTTCTTTTCACAGAAAATGCTACATCCATTTTTTTCTGATGGAGTAGGGAAGAAAGTGGAAAATGTGACCTGGCAATAGACCAGCCAATTAGTTTGTAATCAAGCTTGGAATCTGAACATACTTTCCCCACTCAGATCCACCATTACTGCGAAGATCACTCTAATTCTAAATAAGAAGGTCAGTCTTAGAAAGCCCATTGTATTCAGAGGTGTAAACTCTGGCATAAAATCTTTATTCTCAATTTATGATTTGGCATACTGTGGTTTCACCTTGTCAGCACTATCTGCTTTGGGACTTAATAAAGCTCTGGCTGAACTGAGGCAGAGGATTTGGGATCTAGATATCCAAAATGACAGAACCAACATCTCCCCTTTTTTTAGCACAATTGCTCCTCCTCTCTGGACTATCCCTAGGTATATTTTAACGTCTTATATGCCCTATAAAGAAAGTTATTTATGTTGGCCCAAATTGGACCAACAATTTGGTCTGGAAGATATACAATTCTCCAAATGAAAGGGGAACTTGCTTTGTTCATCAGAATCTGTCACACATGTGCTGTTCAAATGTCTGTTTGTACATCCAATGGCGATCCAACTTAATACTTCCAATTGTTAACATCTCTGCCACTGAGACTAGAAGGCCAATATTTTTGTGTTGAAGTGATGGAATCTAGAACTGAGTTACAAGAGGGAGGAGCAAAAAGGCATATCAGCCTTGAATTGTTGCTATGCAGAAAGGATCCTCCCTAATTTTTCCACAACCTGTATTGGATAGTTATGCACATATATGGCAAATTCTAACTATTAGGCAAAAAGCAATAAAAAAATAATTTGAGCTATTACTCAGGTTATTGTAGGTTTCTTATGCCTGACAGTTGCATCCATCCTTATCTTATTTGACCTCTCTCTCGGCAGCTGTTGATATCGACCATGCTATTTTTCTGGATCAACCCAAAGCACAGTATTGTGCTTGTTCACCACCTTTCTCCAGGGTCAATTCCAATCGGTGGTGATTGGGGAGGAGAGATCCTGCCCTGTGCCCCTACTCTGTGGGATGCCACAGGGGTTGGTGCATTCTTCTTTTCTATTCAATATCTGCATGATATTGCCGGGCTAGCTCACTCATTGCCATGGGGTGAGGGATCCTCAGATATGCTATTATCAATTGTACATCTCTGCTCCTGGTGAATTAAGTGATGCTGTTTCTTATCCTGGTGTCTGGAGGCTGTGAGGATCTGGGTGGGAAGCAACAGGCTTCCGTTGAACTCTGGCAAAACTGAGTGGATTTGGGTGCATAATCTGAAGGTCCTCCTGGATTCACAACTCCTGCTCAAAAAGCAGGTGGCAGTCTTAGGAGGCCTTTGCACAAATCTGTCTTGCACACCAGTTGCACTCATTACTAGGTGAGGGGGCCCCACTCATGGGCACTCATGCAGTACTAGTTAGACTGTTGCAATACACTCTACACGGGGCTGCTCTTGAAGAGTATCTGGAAGCTTCAGCTGGAGCAAAATGTAATGGTATGAGCAGTTATGTGTGTTTCTGGTAGAACGCATATTACACCTCTGCTTCATGAACTGCATTGGCTTCCTGTTTGTTTCTGGGTCCAGTTCAGGTTGCTGGTCTTTAAAGTCCTTCATTGGCAAAGGACTGGGTTATTTGAGGAGTCATTCTGTCCCAATTTTATCTACCTGTACTATCAGATCCAGCAGAGAACACATGTTATGAGTTTAGTGGGCTCTAAGCAGTGGGCTTTTCTGCTGTGGTACCTGCATTGTGAAATCTTCTCCCATCTGAGGTGAGATTGGCCTCATCATTTCTAAAGTTTCTGGAGGTCCTTCAAGATCTGGCTACATCAGCAGTGATTCCAGGGGATGGATGAACTAGTGAGATAGTTCTACTATTCTTGTTTGTTTTGGCTTTGTTTTTAATAAATGCATTTATTTATTAACTGTTTTTGGCTCTGTTGCTTGTTTGTGAGTCAGGCAGCTATATAAACTGGTTTAATAAAATAAAATATTAAAACAACAATTTTTTTTTACCAGCAATAAACTCTTCCATTTTTTTTAATCTTCTAGACTATGCTATAGTTTTAGGATTTCCTGGTACTATCCCATGCAAATGCTAACTAAATACCATGCTGTTCTGTTTCCAATCCCAAGAAAGCTGAGCTAAGTAATCTCACTTGGCTGCAATTGTGACTATAAAACAATAGTTTCTGATGTAGTGCATTGATTTTGGAACATTCCACAGAAAAGCCAGGACCCACCAATCATACATTCATAGAAATACAAATATTATATTAATGTCTCTCCCTAAAACAAATGTTTGCCTAAATGATCTTATCTGATCCCTTCCACCAGGATAATTCCTGATCACTAGACCTAAGTTGTTTGGTCCAGCTAGCCTGATCTGCACCCCAATTTCCAGGTGGATCACTCCCTCTGTACAGATTTAGGCTGCCTAATCTATTAACATGACCTGACAATAGGACTGTCCCAAAGGCAGGATTTTTCTGGGAAAGTCCATCTCCCAGATCAGCTTACATACTGTCACCTCTCATGTTTTTCAATTAAGGCTTCTTGTTTAGCCCAGAGAAACAATAAATCACTTACAGAGTGTGTCTTCAGACCCATTCTTGTTTTGCATTTACAAGCTCATTCTTTTAAAGAAATGCAGCCATCTGGACAAATGCTTGCCAGTCCCACAGCTCAGCTAAATGATTTTTGACCTCTTCTCTTCTTCTTGAAGTCGCCCTTGTCAAAAGCTTCCTAACCCAACCAAACATCTAAGAATTCAGAGCTATAGAAATTCTCAAATGGGATAATTCCAAATATTATTTCTAAGCATTAATGTCTCTTCTGGGCTGTGTGAAGCCTGCATATTTGAATGTTCCCTACAGTTCTTACTCATACAGTGAAAAACAATGAAATCATTTTCCCCTCACATGATTATTTTTACAACAGAGAATCCTAACATTCCCTCCCCCAGGAGTCTGATGGGATCTACAATGTCAGAGGCTATTTTGAACACAAAGAGTTCAATCGATGGCATCCCAAACATATCTGATCAATAAGCAAGACAGAGCAGATAAAAAGCAGAGGCTGGCAAGCAGAGTGCATAGCTTCCTAAGACTTCCCACTTTTTTGAGAGGTGGAAAGTCCAGCAGGTCAGCAGAATGCTTGGTTTGAGTCCTTTTTCCTTAGACAGATGGACCTTTCACCTATATGTATCTAGATGACATGACTTTCTTAAGCAACAAAAAAAATGAAAAAAAGTTTCAGTTACTGCTATGAAAGAGTCAGGAAGTCATCTATTTAATAGCATATAAGTGGGGAAGAGGAACTCTAAGAATATCTGTTGCAGAATAATAATAATAACAACAACAACAACAACAAACTGGCCTACAAGAAAGACCAAATGAAGAACAGAATAGAGGCATGGGAAGACAAAGCACTACATGGCCAATACGTTAAAAAAATAGCTGGAAAGCAGATAATAACAAGACCTGGCAATGGCTAAGAGCAGGAAAATTGAAGAAAGAGACCGAGGGACTAATTCTGGCTGCACAAGACCAAGCCTTAAGGACAAATGCATATAAAGTCAAAATTGAGAAGACAGCAACAGACAGTAAGTGCCACCTATGCAACGAAGCTGAAGAAACAGTGGACCACCTGGTAAGCTGCTGCAAGAAGATTGCACAGACTGACTACAAGCAGCGGTATGACAAAGTAGCAACAATGGTTCATTGGAAGATCTGCAAGAAATATCATTTGCCTGTAAGCAAAAACTGGTGGGATCATAAAATAGAGAAAGTCATAGAAAATGATAAAATTAAACTGCTCTGGGACTTCAGAATTCAAACAGACAAGCACCTGCAACATAACACCCCAGACTTAACAATTGTCGATAAGAAAGACAAAAATGTCTGGGTAGTGGACGTGGCAGTGCCTGGAGAAAGCAGAATAGATGAGAAAGAACTGGAGCAGATAACAAAATACAAAGACCTACAAATAGAAATAGAAAGACTGGCAAAAGCAAGCAAGGGTAGTACCAATAGTAATAAGTGCCCTGGGTGCAATCCCAAAACAACTGGAGCACCACTTGAATACCATTGGCATCGACAAATTCGCTATTAGTCAATTGCAAAAGGCAGCCTTACTAGGAATTGCTTCCATCCTGCGACAATATCTGTAATACCATCAAACATCCACATCTGCCTATCCCAAGTCCTTGGTAAGGACTCGATAGATAGACAAAATGCCAAATCCAGTATGAACATCTGGCTGACTGTGCGATGATCAATAATAATAATAATAATAATAATAATAATAATAATAATAATAATAATAATAATAATAATAATAGATATAGATATAGATATAATATAATGCATCCGGAAGATAAGCATTAGAGAGATTGACACAACAATATTGGACTAAATTTTGGGGGGAGATACATTTATGATGGGTAGGGATCAGGTGGAAAATTCCCACATTCAAGAAACAGCAGGTGTCCCTTACTGAGCATGGAACAAACAGAAAGTGAGGATCTTGTTAAAGTCTATCAAAATATTTCATTAATACCCCAACAAATTCTAGTGCAATTTAAAAGCATTCATTCATGTTGAAATCATATTGCCTCTTACAGCCTATTCCACTTTTACTTTCAAGTTTTAGAAATAATCTGTTCTGGACTCGTAGAAAGCTGTACTGATTTATATGCTTAGGTTTCATTCTAAAAGGGAAAGCAGATAGAAAATCTGAAATTTAAATTCTCTTTGCAGCTCTTATATCCCTTATAGGCTCCACCCTAACTACATCTTCCCACCAATTGAGGACTGACAACAAAATCTCACTTACACTCCTGGCATTTGCAAACTGAAAAACCAATTTATCTTGATTCAAGCCTGACCTTTGAAGCAAAAAACGGCTTGGCTGCCTGCCAAGTTCAGGAAGGCTAAAAGTAACTTCTTGCATGAGTCAGAAAACAGGAACAGATTCCCTTTTTTGCCACATAGGAATCAATTACAAAATACTACTAGTAAGATCCTAGCTTACAACAATCATATTCAGCACCCAGAAAGGTATCCATAACCCGCAATGAAATGGTGGCAGCAGTATCTCAGGTCATTCACACTTAGAGGTAAAGGTTTTTGTTGTTTGTTTCCTCTGAGTCAGGAAACTACAAACCAATCAGCCTACCTGGGGAGATACTGGAAAAGATAATTTAAAAAAAAACATTTGTGGACATCTAGAAACAAATAAAGTTATAACTAAAAGCCAGAAGGGGTTTGTTAAAAATAGATCATGCCAAACCAATCTTTTCATTTTTTGACAAAGTGACTAAGTTAGTGGACCAGTGAAATGTTGTGCACATAGTATACTTAGACTTTAGTAAGGCATTCAACAAAACAGACCACAACCTACTTCTTGATAAGCTAGAAAAATATGGGATAGACCACATCACCACCAGATGGATTTGTAACTGGCTGACAAACCATACTCAACGAGTCGTCCTTAATGGTACTACATCTACATGGAGGGAAGGAAGCAGTGGAGTATCACAAGGTTCTGTCTTAGGCCCAGCACTCTTCAATATCTTCATAAATGACTTAGATGAGGGAATAGGAGGGGAACTCATCAAATTTGCAGATGACATTAAGCTGGCAGGTATAGCCAATACACCAGAAGACAAGCTCAGGATCCAAAAAGATCTCGACAGACTTGAACAATGGCCCCTATTCAACAAAATGAAATTTAATGTGGAGAAAAGCAAGGTTTTACACACAGGCAGGAAAAAAGAAAGGTATGAGTACAGATTAGGTGAAACCCGGCTCAAAAACAGTAACTGTGAATGGGACCTTGGAGTCCTAGTGGACGATCACTTACATATGAGCCAGCAGTATGTGGCAGAAGCCAAAAAAATTACACAATCCTTGGTTGTATAAACAGAGGCATAGAATCAAAATCATGTGAAGTATTAGTACCGCTTTATAAAGCCTTAGTAAGGCCACTGGAATACTGCATCCTGGAATATTGCATCCAGTTTTGGTCACCACATTACAAAAAAGATGTTGAGACTTTGGAAAAAGTGCAAAAAAGAGCAATTAAGATAATCAAAGGTGTGGAGACAAAAATATATGAAGAATGGTTGCAGGATTTGGGTTTACACAAAAACCCAAAAGCTTAAGAAAGGAGTCATCGAAAAAGATAAGTAGGGATTTTTTCCTCTCTACTTTAGACTGCAAGCCACATCACAGAATGTTATTTTTTAACAGACTCAATACATTATAGTTAAAGTGCTTAAGATTCTTTCTTAGAAAGAAAGAATCCTAAGAAAGATCTGAACTATTGCAATGTTATCTGGAGGGGCAAAAAATTGGAGAAGCACGTAAAACATGTTTAATATTATTAATATCATGCTGTCTTCACCTTGGAATTCGGCATTCATTCATAATTTGTCAGTCAAAAATACTTTGTAATTTATGTTAATTAGGAGAAAAAATTGTACTAGACTGAAATACTTTCATTAATAAAGTATGGATTGACATTTTCTATGGCAAAAAAAGCTTACAAATTTGCATGTACAATACACATAAGATAATTTTGTTATTATTAAAAACTACTAGCTCATTCTATCAGGAGTACATGGTCATAAGGAACAGATGAAAACCCAGGGAGGGAGGGCCTATATCGTACTTTTAGGCTCAATGGCTACCCCACAGAATTTGTGAGACATTACAGCAGGCCATGCCAACCCCACAGGGCCCAACCCTCCAGAGCAAAGATGACACCAGCCACACAGATAGCTTTACCTTACATCTGTGGTGTTTCCGAAGCCACAGCTCGCCTGCTGGCCCGCCACAATGTGAGCATTACCCATAGACCAGAGCAGACCCTAAGAACCAGATTATGCATCCCAAAGAGCTGTTTCCCAACGGTGAACAGTCTTCCATAGTCTATAGAATTAATTGCAGGAACTGCCCCTGCAATTACATTGGGGAAACAGCTAAAAGGCTCAGGACTAGGGTCCATGAACATGAACTGGCAATCAAAAGGCGGGAGCAACGCTCGCAAGTGTGGGCTCACATGGCCAATTTGAACCATACATTCGATCTGGAAAATGCACAGACCATATCTTGTGAAACCACTAAGAGTGCCGCCTTCTCAAAGAAGCCTGGCTTTCGGATGAAAATTCCATCAACCGGCACATAGACCTCCTACCAGCATACCAGACTCTCAGAAGATGGGAGAAACAACGTGGCAATCCACGGTGCAAAAGCGATCCCTAGGGAGGACAGCGAACTGGCAAAAGAGGAGGGGGGCCAGGTGACATGACAACAAGATAGCAACTGGCAGGACTGGAGTGACAGGGCTGCAGGTGAGGTGGCAAGACTGCTATGGGAGGAGACAACGAACGGCTTGGAAGGAGAGACAAAAAAGGAGGGGGAGTATGAAGCAGGAACATCTGAATAGTTGTTCTTTGCAGGATCTGGGAGAGGGAGCTACAATCATCAGATCCACCAACAGGCTGCCGGATGAGAATCAATTTAACACATTGCAGAGTAACATAGCTAATAGGCCGATGATGCGCTCGAGGAGCCGGGCGCAGAGACAGGCAGCTGTATATAGGCAAGCTCCCTAATCACCTAGCATTCTAACTCTGATGATGTCAGTAGTTTGGCTGATGAAAACTTTTTTACTCACAGTCTTGTTTATATTAAACGGTCCTGTTTATTTTTATCCTGGTGTTCGTTTTTCTTATATTTTTATTGATATGCCCAGGATTCGCATTTTTAATGATATTAAGGATATATATATATATCCTTAAATGGAAATGGAAGATGTATCACACTCAGTATGTCACATTCTCCAATAGTAAAGCTCTAAAAAAGAAAGGAAGGACAGAGAATGATAGTCTAGGACACAAGCGTCAAACTCGCCACGTCATGTGAAGTGTCGCGACATATCGTTACTTTTTTCTCATTGCCAGAGCTGGGGTGAGCGCAGCTTCCGCATGATGCAACTGGCTCATGGGCCGGCAGTTTGACCCCCCTGGTCTAAGACTACCTCAAGATGTATGTGTGGGATTGATTGGTTAAAGTACTATGATATACTATTGATTTATTGATTGATTCATTGATTGACAGATTGACTGGTATGCCACCAAAACCATACAACTCATGGTGGTTTACATCAATAAAAAGATTAAAGACATTTGAAATGTCAATAAAGAATACTACATTAGGCATCAAGCTGACTTCTTATGGGACATTATTTCCCAAAGTGGAAGCCACTCACACAAACACTGGCTTTCTTTTATGGAAGAGATTATTACCAGACATAGGTTTCTAGGCCCTGAACTTCGATTATTATTGTGTTTTATTTTATTATTTCATGTTCTCTCCAAAGTCACCTCACAGCAAGATGGGTGGCAAAAAAAATTAATACATAATAATGTTTGAATAGCTTTCGGAGAAAGGAGGATCTCTAACAAGTGTCACAAAAGTGAAACAAAAAAATCAACTCAGTCATAAGCAAGAGAAAAAGGAGCAGGAAAAATGGGTTCCTGCTCCTCTTGGTTTTAGAATTCAATTTTGTGCAGAAGCCTCCTTTAAAGGAAAGGTAGTTATAGGCTGAGAAAGGGTGATGATAAGAGAAAGCAATTCTTGGCTGATGAGTACTTTATACAATTTTCTGTAGAAGTAGCTGTTCAGTTTATTAGCACATATAACCGCTCCTCTTTATAGATAACTTGCAGTTATAACTTTCTTCAGAATCCACTCCATTTCAAGTAGACAACTAACAGTAAATCAGGCAATTGCCAGAATAAAATAGACACACACACACACACACAAATACAGAGGACAATAAAGCTGACCTTTTTTTTCCTAATAGCCTCATGATGCAATCACCAGTCTAAAATCTTAAAAAGAAGCTGCTAAAGTGACAGAACTGTAATGTCCCTAAAGCCCACTTAACCAGCAGCTATCTGGCAGGACTATTATTAATCTATGCTACTCAGGCTGTACAAAAGGAGTGTAATGGATAGACCTAGTCTTCAGTTAAAGTTATTGGTCTTGTTCTGATCTCATCAAGACAGTTAAATATTTTCACTTTACAACCAGGTCGTTTAGCAACAGAGTTGCCAGTCTCAATTGTAATTGGTAAGTGAAGCCTACCTGATTAGTGCTATCTGCATTTTCATAATAATAATATATTATTATTATTTCTTTTCTGGCTCAGGCAGACTATGGCAAAGATAGCTGAGCATTGCTTATGATCTGCAGTCTGCATTAAGAAAGCATAATTTCATAATTTGATCTTGGCATGTATTAATTAGTCTATTTGTCAGTATAGGTCCCGTCAGCCAGACAGTGTTGCCTGGCGGGGCCTAGGGGAAGAGCCTTCTCTGTTGCGGCCCCGGCCCTCTGGAACCAACTTTCCCCGGAGATCCGTGTCGCCCCCACCCTCTCCGCCTTTCGTAAATTGCTTAAAACACAGTTTTGCTGGCAGGCCTGGGGCAGCTAACACCTTGCCCCTAGCCAGTGTATGTTTGTGGAATGATTGGTTTCTTTTTTAATTAAGGGTTTTTATATTTATGTATATAATGTAATTTCTATCATGTTGTGAGCCGCCCTGAGTTCTCCGGAATAGGGTGGCATAGAAATTAAATTAATAAATAAATAATAAATAAAATAGTTGTAGACCAGGAATGACAAAACTATGGCCTATGGGTTACAGGTGGCTTATGGAAAGTGATCTATATGACCTACCAATGCTCTTGTCCGATCTCAAGCAGACCATTCATCAATTAATCAGTTGATAGGAAGAAACTAGTATGTATTGAATATGTGCTCCTGCCCCCCAAAAAAGAGGCCGAAAAAGCTGCATTTTCATTACGAACAACCATGATAATATATCAAAACAAAGTTTAAGAATCTGGTAAGAGCCTTGGCTTTCCACTATTGTAGACAAAAAGAGGTTACTAAATTTGCAAAATAATGGAAGAGTATTGTATTTTTTTAACCACCACGGTAAGATGTACCTGAGATTCGGGAGGAGCTACCACTTTTAAAAGAGAGTGGGGCCTGGAAAGCATAAATGTTGTCCCCTTCTGCAATGGTGTTCAGATCCTCATCATCTGAGAAGGAGCACTGGAATCCTGACTGGTTTAGCTCAGCCAGGATTACCTGCAAAGAGACCAGTTAAGGATATCAACCTCAAAAAAGCAAAGTTCAAATCATAAGGTATGGTATTCTCACAGAGCACAGAATATGAGAGGAAATTGTCTGGCTAACCTGGTCAGGCGAAATGTTGCCCTCCTCAGCCACCATTTCCCTCAACTTTGACACGGTGCTGAAGAGAGGCACAGCTAGGCCTACACGCACAAATCGCTGGCTTTTGGATTGGAAGACAAGAGTGACATTCAAAGGCCTGGAAGAAAGAAGAACACAAGGGAATTGAGAATTGAGGAATACTAAGAATGCCCCCAATTCACATCCAGTCTGCCCATCCGTCTGCTCATTTATTTGTTTGTTCACTCATTTATTCTCTGCCTTAGCTTGGCCACATAATTTATTTAGATATATGTTGTTGCTTATGAACAAAGAAGTGAATTGGAACGTTTCCTAATTTTTTATCACATATTTTAAGCATGGACATTGGGGGGTATATATATTGTAAACATATGACTTGAGGACCAGGGATGAACAGATTGGTAGAAAACATCCCCACTTGGAAACCTGCTCCTTTCAAAGCATTAAGAAACGACACCTTCTGTATCTTTAAGAATGTATCTGTCACCATGGATATTAAAAATTACTCATTAAAAATAGTGTATGGCATAGCCTTTGAATTGTGTAGGAGCAATCTGAAATACACCACTACATCCACAGTAGCGTAATATGTAGAATGATTCCAAGATTGCTGGAAAGAGCTACATTACAGCACTCTATCCTATAAACTGCCCACCCACTCAGCTATGTTATGGCTACAACTCTTCAAAATTCCCAAACAACCTGTCTTTTATTTTCAGTTCAACGCCCATAAGATACAAAGTTTGTACTGAGAAGAAATGAAAAGAGTTGAATTTAAAGCCTCACCCTGAAGGCTCAGAAGAGGGAGGCAAAAATGGGAAAGCAAGCAAGCATTCTGGAAGAAATCACGGAGTCTTCTCTCATGTTCCAACAGTTAATTAGGATGCAAGCTAGAAAACAGGTGTTGCTTCAAGGCATCTGTCAACTCTAACAGAGGCCTAAGGAAACTAATGCTTGCTTAAGATCTAAAACATGGGGGGGGGGTAATTTCTTCTACTTAATATATGTTTTGACTCATCTTTTCCTGCCAGGAGCAAAACATGGATGTAACATGGTGTTGGTTGCACAGCGAAGAATTTCTCCTAAAACTTCTACATGGCAGCATTCAGTGAGTGTTTTCCTATGCCCCCTTTAAATGTGTTCCTTGAAAAGAAAGTCTATGGCACTTTTTTCTTTAAGTTCAAACCTATGTGGCTCAGGGGCATAATAGATAAGAAAGGTGGCTTTAACTCTTCCCTCTTCCATCATGATCTTTAGCAATAGATCTTTTTTTAATAATAATTTTTATTAAAAGTTGAAAGATAGAGTTAAAAAGCGAATATGAATTAAGAAAAGTATGAAAGAGTAAAAAGAACCTGCTGGAGACTGCTATCTTACAGTCTTCTTGTGAGAAGGTGTAGTTATGGAATGCATGTGGCAATCCAGAGGTCTCTTTTTGCTGGAGAGGAATTCCAACAAGCTGGCCCATTTAGGGGCCCCTCATTCCCCCATGGCTGTTGGCCCTGCTCTCAGCGGAGCCATCTTCAGTTTGCAGTTGCTTCCCCAGAAGTCTCCACATTCATTGCAGAATCAATCTTTAGAGGAATACTCAGGAAACTCCAAGTGGCCAACTTGATGACAGGTTGAAAGCAGGCACTAAATTGCATTAAGTTGTACCTCTATATTTCTCACATCAAGTTAAAATGACTCATGGAAGCTTAGTGGCTCGCTAGATGGGCAAATCACTTTCTCTCGGCCCAGTCTACCTTACAGGATTGTTACTAGAGGTAAAAATTGGATAAGGTTGTACTTTGAATGCTGTTTTGAATTCCTGAAGGAAAAGTGAGATGTAAAGCTAACAAATACAAAAATAAATGACACTATTATTAAAGATAGAGATTTAATATTAGGTCAAAGAAGGTCACCTGGATATTATCCACTGCATATTCCATAGCAGGAATGAACAACTTTTTTGAAATTAAGAGTTACACTCCAAGAAGCAACACCAGAGCCAGGACAAAAAGCAAATTTATTTCATTTAATTCATATTTTAAAAAATTACATTAAATGTAATTGATAATGTTATTTAGCAAGTATATTGAGGGAAGTTAGCCCAGAGAAGGAAATATTAAAAGGGCAGAAAAATATATTTTTCCTCAGAAGGATTTTTAAAACCAGAAACCAATCCTGGCCTCAAATCTCTTTGCCCCAAGAAGGAGCCAGCCCTATACAAATGCAGATGTAAAACCATCAGAAAGTTGGAGCCAGAAATCTCAAGAAGACAAAGAGAAAATCTGCATACCTCACCCAAAGTTATTAGCCCAGCCCCAGGGAAGCAGGATATGACTTTTGGGACATAATAGGACTAATCCATTACCATCAAGTATACCAGAGAGGCACATCTAGGCTCAGGTCAGAATACGTGACACAGGAAATAGCCTCAAAGTTCATGCCACAGGAACAGGAAACTTCCAAACAAAAGGCTAGAGAGGGTATAAAAAAACCCTTGCCCATGTGCTTAGCCCTTCTCTCCTCTGCTCTTTCCTGAAGAACCATTTTTCTGTTTCTTCAATAAACTGTAACCATCTTCCCAAAGCAGTCGCCATGTTGCTTATTTATTCCCGGCTTGGATGAACCAGGATGAAGACTTACTTCTAACAATATATTTATTTTTCCCTTTTGCCATATTTAAAAAAAATACTATTTAGTAGCAACTTCTAAAGTTTGTTTGGAGCAATACATTGGGTTTATACCGTAGGAGATCTCAGACTGTGTCCCTCTCTTTTAGATCTAAGCCTCAAAGATCTGGATCAATATTAGTTTCTAATATTCAAGTGCCGATATAAACTCCTGTTTTTACAATCCTGTAATCCCTTAATATGGGGTAGAATCGGGGTGATTGGATGGAGCTGAGCATTTATTGGCCAGATTCCCTTCCTGACACTGTATGGACTTCACAACAGATATTTTTTCTTTATGCCCTAGGAGAGAAACATCTGCCATTAATTAGGATTGAACTTTCAACCTTCTGAGTGGGAGGTAAGCATCTTCGTCACTAGGCCACCACACCACTCATTCAAGTGCAGATATATTGTGCCAATTTCACCTATGGGGAGCTATCCTGCAAACATTTTCAAATTCTAAACCTATCTAACCATTTAGAGGTACGCCTCACAGGAGATTCAAAGATTCATATCTGTAAAATGGCAGTTTAAGAGATGGAAAAAGAAGTGTGGAGATTTTATTCTTTTTTCTCCTCATTGATAAAGGACTCTGGTGGCTGAATCCCCACAATGGAGACAGACTCATTGTTTAGCCTTTTTGTTGCCAAGCCCAGGCAAGCATAGATAAAGCCAAGAATCTGGAGGGAGTTCTAAGGATTTAAGGACTGGAAAGAGAGAGCAAAAAGCAGGTTGGAGGGAAGATACAAAGGAGAGAAAGGGACACACTGAATCTCCCCAAGCTGTTTAGAAATAGACATTAAACAGACTCCATTTGGATAACAATAAATTCCAGACTATGTAGGCAATCCTTTTTGAAAAAATAAATTCCAAGGGGAACAAAAATCCTATGAATCTTAAAAGCTAAGGAATTAATTCTAGTATAAGCTTCTATAGAAATGATTTTGCTACATCAGGTATCTGAAGCTCTACCAACATGCTTCTAAATTCAGAAAAAGTCTGGTAGCATCTTTTGGGACTACAATAAGCGTTTTATTTAAGGCATGAGCTTTCATGAGCTGGTTATCATAAATTAATAGGACTCTGTTCCTCCATTGCCTGTGAGCTTCTGGTGGCCTTTTTCCATTTCCTCAGAACATACATCAAGTACAATCAGAACCCTGGAACTCTTGAGAACAGTGTGATGACGTCAAATGTCATAACTTTAGAGAGAAGATGGGGACAATATATAAAAGATACACTTAATCTACAAATCAGGTTCCATTTCTCAAAGTAAGGTTCTGTTTTGATAATGCTATGCACATACAGAAGACAGTGAGATTTATTTCCAAAGAAACATGTACAGGGTAGAACTGTCAGACATATGCAGCCCAATCCATTACATATTTATTCATGTTCAGCTCTCGAGAGGTTGAGCACATTGCATCTTCGGAATTCAGATTTGTAATGAGCTCTTCTGTCCAACTAACACCATTATAAAACTAAAAAGAGGTAGGGATTTTACCTATATTTTTAAGGAGGACCTGGGAATTCTAAAAAAAAAACATGCTTATAATGCTGTCATTTTCTCATTTCCCAGCTTTTTGATTTCCCTAGAGCTCATGCATACTTGGCTGAACCCTCAATGGGGGAAAAAAAAGGTTTTGCTAGTTTCAGGGCCTTGGCTCCCTGCTGTGCATAACCAGCTGCCAAAAAGTAGCAATTTCCAGCCTATGGCCCTTTTCTGTCAGTATTTCTCACTCAGTCTGTGATGCTGAAAAAAACACGACAGTTCTAGTCCTCCTGTAAGAAATAAGATGAGATTTTTGGACAGAAAAAAGAGAAAATACTTCAGAGTCCTGCCTAGCTTCCCAAAACAAGTTTCTTCTGGCAGGAATAGAACAAAAACCACAGTTATAAAAACTTAATTCCTAATGGGGGATTGTAATAAATGGATTTCTGATCTGGCTATCCAGAAAAATTAGGCAGTTCAATAGACTTTGGGAACTTTTAGAACAGGAATGGTGAATTTTGCAGTCCTTTAGATGTTGCTGATAAATTTTGTTCTTACTGACCTAAATAATATTTAGGCTGGTGGTTTTCAACTTTTTCTTCACCATGACCCCCTTTAAATAACTTTTGTGGCCATGGACCATGGACCATGTCCACGGACTTAACTCAAGATTTAAATCATAACATTTCTTCACGCCTTCACAGACCCTCTGGAACGATATCTCACCCCCCAAAGGCTCCGCAGACCGCAAGTTGAGGACCACTGATTTAGGCAATAAATTGTACCAAGGTAGTTTGCACACAAAATGTGGATTTGTACTGAAAGTGAACTTTTAGTAAGATAGAAAGAGAAGAAAGATTACATTACAAATGTCTTAGTATGGAACCTAACAAAGCAATGGAAATTCTGAAATTCATTTTCATATTAAAAATAGAAAGATGGGAATGTCTGCCTTTATAAGCTTACTACACAAGTTCTATGAATTAAAATTTGAAAAATTTAAAATGCACATCTCAAGAGAAAATATTTCAGAAATATACATTTTGAGAATAGTTATTTTTAAAACATGACTTTAAATATGATTTTTATTTAAAAGATTGAAAAGAAAGAATAACCCACCAGTTAGTGAGAAAGATGGTAAAATATGTAAATGAGTGCATGCAATATTAACAGAAGCAGAATTCATACCGTACATTCTAGTGAGAACACAGGAGAAGAACTATGACCTGTGATCAAACATACCTGGTTTGACGCAAGGGAATAGGCAAGGAGATACACAGAAAAGGATCAAAAGTATTGCTCTGTTTCCGGCAATGAGGGCAAGTCAATGAAGATCTAGGAAAAAAAATACAGAAATTCTTAATCAGTAAAGAAACTGATATCAAGTTTAGCAATGCCAGCTTTAAAAAGGCTGGCTTCCAATTTGGTATTCTAGACACCAAAGTTTTCTTCAACCTCTGGGCTAAAAAGAAAACTACAGATTGCTAAAGACCTGAGAGTACCACTCCTTTCAAACTTGCAAACTGACATTTCTATGAAAATTAGTAACACTTTGATGAGACCCGCCTTGTACATTATGTAATATATAAATTAGTAGCACTTTGATGAGACCGGCCTTGTATATATTATATTATGCCTTGTATAATATACAAAACACTGACGTCTCTCTATTAGGTAAGATCTAGATAAATGGACTTTCAGGGTCTCTCTCCTCTGAAGGATCTGACCATTACATTAAATCAACTTTTGAGTAGTTAAGATCAGACAAATAATATATTTGTATTTTTACCCATATAAAATTGGTAAAAAGAGCATACAAACACACAACATTGTAACCATTTTCTTACCATTTCCAGGATCAATTAACAATGGGTTTCTCTATGGTATTTTAGCTAATAGGAAGGAAGGAAGGAAGGAAGGAAGGAAGGAAGGAAGGAAGGAAGGAAGGAAGGAAGGAAGGAAGGAAGGAAGGAAGGAAGGAAGGAAGGAAAGACTTGATAATGTTAAAAGAGTTCATGGACCTTTCCTTTGACATATACTCTTTCTTGCCTAAATTTCAAGTTTTGTTTCTGTTATGTCTGGCCTCTCATAACTCATTAATATCCACGTAAATATGTCTTTAAGAGGTTTATTTAATACATTTCAAAAGAATTCGTTTCAAAGCAAGCTGCTGGCATTATGTTGGCCTGAACGGCCAAATCAAATCTATTTACATTTAGATAAACATGCTCTTCTCCTCCTACATCCCAATTAACTTACTTTTCTTCTTTATCACATTGTCCAAGAGCTCATTATCCTTCGGTAGGTTTTCAAAACACCAGAATACTGAGTTCCAAAGCACTGCCAAAGTTTTCAGCCCACTCTTTGATCAACGTTGCTCGTGACAAAGGCGTAGTCATTCTTTCCCCTTCTAATATAGTGTCCGATACGTCACTTCCCCAATTACTTCCTTTTTCCAGTTAACTGACACCTTCGCTTATCAAACCTTCGGAACCTCGGATTAATCCATTTATCTTCTTGTTCTAAATCTGACTCATCATTTTGAGAATCTGATTCAGAATGCATACAAAGTTCTTCATTATCTCTCTCAGCTGCCGGGAGGGGAAACCACCCAGAGGGGCCTGGCTGCTGATCCTCGGCTGCCGGGAGGGGAAACCACCCAGAGGGGCCTGGCTGCTGATCCTCGGCTGCCGGGAGGGAAACACATTCAGAGGAACCTGGCTGCTGATCCTCATCCTCTGATACTTCCCAAGCTGGTCCAGGGACACTCACAACAGTTTCTAGCATGAAAAGCCGGGAGAAAAGGTTATAAGTGAAGTCTTTTCAGCTGGATGTGTTAGACTTAGCCCACTATATTCTGAAATTCACTCTTTGCCTGCCACACTAATAATGTGTGTGGACATCCTTTTTTGGCCCAAATATTCTTTTAACATCTGTTTAGTATCACAGAGAGTGTAACATCTGATAACATCATGATGTTGCCAGAGAGATAGAAAAATCTCTGGCTCAGGCCCCCTCCCCTTTTTGGGAAAAAGAGGTTTAAAGGCAAAGTGAGTGGCTTGAGCTGTCAATTCACCGTTCTTCCCTTTTAAAACACTTCAAAAAAAGCAAAATGGCAAAATGGGAGGCCAAAAGAATTAAAAAGATCTTCAGTGCCTGAAGCACAATTTTTGGGCATTAACCACCTCCCATCAAAAAAAAAAAGCCCAAATTTTCAATCCTGTCAAATCAATGTTATAGGTCAGGGGTCCCCAACCAGTACCGGGCTGCAGCATGTCAGCAACCGGTCCACACAAAACAAGGAAAACCCCATCCACAGGACACAGGCAGCACACAAAACCACACCCCCTTCAGTCCGTGGAAAAACCTCTCTTCACCTAACCAATCCCTGGTGCCCAAAAGGTTGGGGACCTCTGTTATAGGCAATAAACTTGCTACTCCCTGCAATAAACCGCAATAAATCCTAAGGTTGAATTAGCACCAGTTTATAATCTGACACCAATAAGTGTGGCTAAGAGGCTGCCTATGGACTGAATTTGGTGGAAGAACTAGAAATGAAATCATAATTGGGAAGCACCCATGTCATAAAGAGGCCATTTCCAGTTAAGATGGCCAAATGGTTTAATGCAGGGGTAGTCAACCTTGGATCTTTTATGACTCGTGGACTTCAACTCCCAGAATTCCTGAGCCATGTTGACTACCCCTGGTTTAATGTGTCTTACAAACTGCCCCATTCGGTATTCCTCTAAGGTTTATTTTATTTACACCCATCAGACTCTCACAGATAAATTGGTAACCAACCTCATGAAATAAATACAACTTATAAAAACAAAATTAAGCAATCATTAACTAATCATCTATTTTTCCTTTCCCACAGGCTCTCTAAAACACTTTAGTTTTTAAAAGTGGGTGCTATTGTGATTTCTAGAGGGAAACCAGAAACAAGTGGAAGAAAGAGTTGGCACCCGCAAACCTTAGCTCCTCTCATGAAGTTTTGTGTCTGATCAAAGCACCTTCTGGATATGTATCAGAAATAAAGCCTCAGTTTCAAGGAATAAAATATCGAAACTGTAATTCCGCACAGAGGCCCTTCTTAGTTTTAAATACAGGTGAAGAGAACAGCAGCTTTGTGTTTCATCCAAATGAGGGCCCACTTCAACCATTTTTCCTCTTCATTCCATCAGTCACCTCTCCCTTCCATTCCTAGTAATACCTCACAACTATTTCAACTCAGAAAAGAACTTAAGAAATAATTACATCTGCATATTCATTGGTTAAGTTAAATCACGATTTTGCACATTTTTACCTTAGTTTAAAATAGCACAGTAATCTTTTCTTTCCTGAGTTTTGTTAAACCAACACTCAGACTTTTACCATCTGCTCCCTTCAAAATCATGTGGCATATTAAATGACAAATCTTTGAAACTTAAACAATTAAGGCACCCACCCTCACTCCTCTTCTTGCAAATGGATTGACAAATTGGGAGAGTATACATATTCAAAAATTCTCATGTAATTTACAATTCTAGTCAAAGGAATTTAAAGAGCCTAACTTGAAAGAGGATAGCTCTAATAATCAAATTAATGAAAACTGAACTGGGCAAAGTAAACTCCAAATCTGTACCAGGTGTCAATCATGCAACACAATACATGTTTGCTATTCTATAGGGATATGTGTTACTTTACAAAATAAATTCAAGTTCTGCCAGGACGAGTTTGCCAATTAAAATAAAAAAGGGAGGCTGAAAAAAGGAAAGAAGAGAAGAAAGGAAGATACTGATGAAGAGAAACAACTTACTTTGAAATTATTAGCAAATTATGAATATCTCTGAGGTAAGAAAGATTCAGCTTTCCTATCATAGCAAAGATAGCAATCCCCCCTCATTTAAAAAAGCATCTGGAATTAAATTTATTCTCAGAGCCGTAAGTATAGCTAATCAACTAGAAGGTCTTACTAAGACGTCATCATTGGAAGTATTAGTTGCTTAGCAGGTTAGATGAGAAATGAAACCTGCTTCCTGATATGAAAATAAAAACATTTCCAAAAAGACTAAGAGAAGAAACAGTGCCAGGTGGGGAAAAGAAACATACAGGGCTGAATCTATTCCAGAAAAAGAAAGAATGACTGCACTGCAACTATACAAAGTTAGACCTGACCCTAACTCTAGCCATCATCAGAAAGCAAGATTTTTACCCCCTTCTTCAGAAATAGTGTACAAATATTTAAATGTCCTTGTGAAAAAGTCACTACAGGATAGGCAATATAATTCATGTTATCTTTTGCAGCTGCTTTTCTGTAACAGTTCTACTATAACATTTCTACTACTATCCAATTAAAGTTTCAGGACAGTACTGAAATATACCAATTCACCCAATATCAAAGGGGATACACAATTTTAACTAGGCTAATCAGGGTACTAAATCAAGAACAGCAGCAGTGAACATCCAGAGGGAGCATTTTACAGCTAAGTTATCTCTTTTATTGATATAAATCACCATTTATTTATGCAAAGAGATCTTTGAAAATGCAAAAACTGCTCAAGTCTTCTTGTTGAAAACCTTTAGCCAGAGTTAAGAAAGGGACAAAGCAAAATTGGGGGTGCCGAGAAAAAGGAAGAAATATATATAAAAAATAATAACTTCCAACTTTCTTTGATGCAGATACAAATATCAAATACATTAAACTTTTGCTCTAAAATTAATCAAAATACACAGCACTTCTACAATTATAAGCAGTTCTTGTATTTTATCTTTTGTTGAAAATTAAGTTTTTCTTTTTAAAAAAGGAAAGGAATACATTAAATGTGATATGGAATGGGACAGTCAATTTCTCTTTCTCTACTTAACAATAATGGTATCTGCTTGGAAATCAGAAAAATCTAAATTAAGCGCCACCCGAGTAAACTAGTTTAATCCTTCCCCTGTCATCATCGGAACATCCTGATAATATCAACAAATACTATCATTCCATCTTGCTTCAATGTGATTGCATCTCAAAGCACACTCACGAAACAAGCTTTGGTAGTTTTCTGGGTAGAGTATGTTATTTAATTTATCTTAAATTTAGGGGTTCTCCAACTTCACTAAATTTTACACTTTAAAAGCAAGAACAATAATAAAGAAGCAGAAGTCATGGATAGTTGGACAAAACAGTACAAGCAGTCCTTGACTTAAAACCACAATTGAGCACACAATTGTGGCTAAATGAGATGTTTGTTAAGTGTGTTTTGTGCATTTTACAACCTTTCTTATCCCAGTTACTAAATGAATCACTGCAGTTTTTACGTTAGTAACATGGTTGTTAAGTGAATCTGGCTTCCCCATTGACTTTGCTTGTCAGAAGGTTGCAACGGGTGATCAACAATCGTTAAGTGTGGTCATAAGTCATTTTTTTCAGGTCATTGTAACTTTGATCATCCATCATCATGGACTGAGATATCATCAATATGTATGTCTCAGCTCATGGTGAGTTAAGCTCATGGTGTGTCTCAGCTGTATGTCTCAGCTCATGGTGTTGTGTCTCCCTCTTGCAGTGCTTGGAGGCTTTTAAGGGAGCAACAGGCTGAAACTGAACCCTGGCAAGACTAAGTAGCTCTGGGTTTGGGTTGTTTGATTCATGGAGAATTGGGTGGTAGTGCCTCAAACAGTCTTGGATTGGGTGGTAGTGCCTCAAACAGACCCAGTACATAATCTGGGGGTTCTCCTGGACTCACAACACCTGCTCAAGGAGCAGGTGGCTGCCGTGGCCAGGAGGGCCTCTGTGCAGCTGTTTTGTATACTAGCTACCACCCTTTCCTGGGCCAACAATCTCTATTTACCTCTTGTCTTGACTACTTCAACATACTCTATATGGAGCTGCCCTTGAAAAGCATCTGGAAGCTGCAGTTGTTCAAAATGCAGCAGCCTACATAGTTTTGTGCAGACCCAGATGGGCACACATGTATCAATTCTCTTGCAGGAGCTGCACTGGATGTCAATTTGCTTCCCATGGCTTGGGATTGGGTTAACTGAAAGGCTGTCTCTTTCTCACTCTTTTGTAAGGCCCTGAAGACTTGGTTCTGCCAACAGGCCTGAGGAATCCAGATTGGGATGGAGGCCATCAAGTGGATCATTTGACTGTGTGTTGTCACCAGGGGGATGGGGGGTATTGTTTTTTATTTTTTAGACTGAGTTTTTACCACCCATAGATGGATGTATGGATGTATAGATGATTGATAGATAGATAGGTAGATAGGTAGGTAGGTAGGTAGGTAGGTAGGTAGGTAGGTAGGTAGGTAGGTAGGTAGGTAGATAGATAGATAGATAGATAGATAGATAGATAGATAGATAGATAGATAGATAGATAGATAGATAGATAGATAGATAGGCTACTTCATCCAATATACAGGTAGAAAATCATCTAGACCAGGACACCCAAATATCTATTATGACTTGATCGTGTCAGAATTGACCTTGAATCTATTCCTTCCCATTCTACCATACTCACTTGTTTCCAGATACTAGGGCAAGGCATTGACAGCATCACATTCTACAGATCTACCCATGGCAGCCTGGTTCCTCTGTGGTCTCTTCTGCAGCTGGACTGACTTACTTCCACTGACTGTTGTTTTCTCCAAGTACCACAGCACACTGCCCTACAGGTCTCTCTAGTTTCCCTATTCCCCTCCACAAAAGTTGTGCTAGCTGGGTCCCACAGGTCTCTCTTTCCTGGTGCTCCATTCTCTAATTTTCTCCTGCTGCTGTTTCCCGGTGCTCTGTACTCCCTTGGCCACTGGGTCCTGTTCTCACAGGCTCTCTTGCTTCACCTTGCCTCTGTTTTCAGAACAATATGAACAGGCCTTCAGCACCTTCAAGAGTTTCCTGCAGTAAGAACTATACTGCCTACCTGCTGACCAAAAATAAGGCAGCAAGCAGCTCAACCCCCCCCCAAGTAATTAAAAACATTAAGATAAAAATATTAACTCCAACCAACATCAGGCGTTTCATGATCTGAACAGCTTCTAGATGTCATGATGAAACAAAGTTTCAGGAACTATGCAGGAAGCACCATAGATCCCACTATAAGAAGAGTATAGGGGAGTCTGTGTTGATGGAATAATGGGATCAGAAAGAAGAGAACCAAATATTTTGGCATATTTTCCCTTATAGCTGGGAGAGATAGTTAAATGGAAGTTTTCATCTTGCAGGGCCTTGCACTTCTTGTCCAGCTCCCCTTTTCTGAAAATCTTTTGTAAATATAAATTAAAGTAAAAGGTAAATCTTAAGAGATAGTCAAGAAAGAAGGAAGAAGTGTAAGAAAAAAGAAAAAAAATCCAATTTTTTTTTTTAAAAAATCTCACTGCTGAAATCTGGCCATTATGCCAGTAACATTTCAGTCCATGAGGAAAATCTGAGGAATGGCAATGTGATAGTTTCAACTGGTGGAGACCTTGCTGAACTCTTTCCATCCTTACAATTTTTGACCTGAAAATGGTCATTCAGCTACCTAATTTGACAATGCAGTCTTACAGTGTTTTCTACAGTGCTGCCTACAACCCACACATAAGTGGGAAGATGGGAAAATGCAGAAGACGGTTAAGAAAATGAATGATGTGATGCAAAGCAAATCTAAATCCCTCTCCCATAATACTAGAAATCACTGCCATTGATTGGCACTAAATTCAAGACAGATAAAAGAAAGTGTTCCTTTACAAAGTGTGTAATTTACTTTTGTTATATCATAGAGCAACAATAGCCATGATTCTAGACAAGTGCTTCCCAAACCTGGGAAGATTACCCCCAAATTAGGCAAAAGTGGTTTTTCTTTGGGTAATGACACACCAACTCACTACCCAGTTACAACAGGGACATTTAAATAAGGATTTTCTGGTAAACGGTTTGGGGTGGTTAAGAAAAAAAGTTTGGGAAGCATTGTTCTTGGATGGTTCTCAGAAAGCATTCAATACATTCATGGGACAGGGGTTAGTCTACCAAATATTTTTTTCATGATATCTAAATCGATGCTCAGAGACAGTATGTCACAGAGTAACAGCTGGATTTACGGATTTCTCTAGAAGTACAATATCTTTCTGATCATTCTAAGAAATAGTTTGCCGGACTAGGAAGTACTTAGATTTGTCTTTTAATAGATAAACATTAAAGCAGAAAAGTAGGTATTGAGAGTACATGGTGATTTTCCTTTAAGGATACTGAAAAGAAATCCTGATTAAATCTCCTGCAACCACTTCCCTTTCCCAATATGATGTCATGTTTTAAAGAAATTCTCCAGTAAAGCATATCATGAATATTAAGTAGCCAGTTCACCTCCTGTGCTGTTGCCTTTCTCACATCCTAAATTAAAATCTAAC
The DNA here is from genome assembly GCA_034064705.1 of Bothrops alternatus. NCBI lineage: Eukaryota > Metazoa > Chordata > Lepidosauria > Squamata > Viperidae > Bothrops > Bothrops alternatus. Next base: position 431,389 of record JARGCV010000041.1, on the reverse strand, counting down.
CAAAGTCTGAGCTTTGTTTTCCTTTGTTGTGCCTCAGAGCCAGTAATCTGTGAGCAAAGCAGCATTACACATTAATAGATTGTTTGCATAAAGGCAGGCTTTGATGCCCAGACTACAAGTTAGCTGACTGAAAAATGGAGGCAGCCTTTTAAACAAATATTAATGAGAAAGGGATTAATTAGGGAGCTGGAGAGATGTGTCATGCTTAGCATGTCCCTCCTAACCAGTCTGGTGGGAAAGGAGCCTTAAGCGGCACCCAGGGTCAGCTGGTGTGTTAATTTCTATGGCAAGGGGAGACCAAAACCTTTTGTTGGGGAAAAGGTGGGGACAGTATTGAAGTCTTACATGCAAATTACAGTGACCATAGAGAGGCCATATGAGTGAACAAATTAGGAACAGAATAGGAACTGTTAAGATGATTTAAGCAACAAAATGAAACAAAACAAGAAAATCCACAAAAAAACCAAGAGCTGCTTCTTAGCTGGTGCAGAATTATATCACTTAATTAGGAAGGGCCCAATATTTCATTTAAAGAAAAGTACAGATTCCACATGGGGAAAAAAATTAAGTACCCAACCACTGCAATATAAGCAAAAGGATGGCATCTGATGATCTGCAGCTAATTTTACAGATCCTCTGCAACCAATCATTACCCCCAAGAGAGCCAGTTTGGCCTAGTAGTAGTTAAGGAACCAGACTAGAAAACAGGAGGCTGTGAGTTTCAGTCCCTCCCTAGCTATGAAAGCCAGTTGGGTGGCTTTGGGCCATTGACTCTCTCTCTCTGCCCAACTCATCTCATAAGGTTGTTGTGATGGGGAAAACGGGAATAGGGAAGTGTCCTGGATATGTTCATGGCCTTGAGTTATTTGTAAAAATACAGGTGGGATATAATAAAATAAATAAGAGAAGAAAGGAAGCAGCATAAAGAAAGAAGGGTCTCAGCACTGCCAAGTTTGGGTTCAGATTGTCAAGAATGTGCAGTAGAAGATTTCCCGCACAAGTAGAGAACTGAATTAGATGATTTTGGAGTTCCTTTCAAAATTTACATTTTTACAACCCACTGAGAATTAATCATAGCCCGTGTAACTTTCAAACCTATTGCTGTTCTTAAACACAGGTAACCTGGTGCTCTCCAGATGTTTTGGACTTCAATTCCATTTGATCTCAGTCAGTATTGTGGTTGATTTCAAATTTGTGACAAGGGTAGAGGGAGATTTTAGTCCAAAACAGTACCAAGTTCCTTGTCAGTGGCCTAAACAGTTTTTTCCCCCCAACAATTCTCAGTTTGCTGAATTTTATTCACCATCGACTGTAACTTCAAAACAAACAGCACTATTTTGAAATAGTGACTGCCCTACTACGGTAGAGCAATGCCATTTTTGTCCATCTTTTGTGTGGCTCTCGGTTTCATGCTACCAAATGGCATAGATCCCCTCAAATGACTCTGATTCAATAATCAAATGGCAAAGCTCATTTGCCACCTCAGTTCATTTCAATTTCCTTCACAAAATATGTTTTTGTTCTAAGAATATAAGTAGGAAAGCATGTGAAAGGGGATTTTTTTTTCTTTTTTGCAAGCTCTTCACATTGAACATGAAGTTGTTGATAAGGGGCCTATTTGCAGAAAAAAAGTAAATTTCTAGTATCTACTCAAGCAAATGTTTGTGTTTGCATTCCTACGGCATAGATACAAGCCACATCAGCCGCCCTTTCAAACAGTACAATGGGTTGCCATGGAGATGGCTGCAATGTCACAGTAGAGCGAAGCAGTGTGAGTTTGTGGCTTGAGAAAGAAGGCTGGAGATTGGGAGGCTCATCTGTTTTCCCATAAAGGAGGGTTAATTGGAATTCTCTGCTTCGGAGGCACAATTGCTGCAGGGGATGGTTCCCAGTATGGTATAGGCCTAGAGACAGTTTTGCTGAACTGATTGCATTTTAAGTGACCTATTATTAATAATTAGGGAAATGTCCATCATGATAAGCTGTGTGGGAAGGAAGGAAGCGATTGATTGCCTCTGGTGAATGCAATCTTCTGCAAAAGGTTGGGCTTACCACTTTGAGTATGGCAGAGACATTTTGCCTTTATAGCAACAATATAATTCTGCCGACTACCAGCAGTTCAATCCTGACCTGCTCAAGATTGACTCAGCTTTCCATCCTTCTGAGGTCGGTAAAATGAGGAACCAGATTGTTGGGGGCAATAGGCTGACTCTGTAAACAGCTTAGAGAGGGCTGTAAAGCAACTGTGAAGCAATATGTAAGTCTAAGTGCTATTGCTAATATGTACAAAATACAGGGATATATTTTTGCCACAGAGGTGTGCATCTTTAAGTGCATGTGTTTTCTTTCTCAAATCACTCTTTTAAGATAATACTTCATATATCCCATAAAATGGATAATGTGTGCTACAACGTAAAGTTTTAAAGTTTTTTGTAGCACACAATATCTCCTTTTAAGGTTTCATAAGAGGTTGTCTTGTTTTCACTGCAGCAGCCTTACTCAACTATCAATCTTGAAGCTACTCCCTTTTATTACATTGCATATAGGAATACCTCTATTTGTTTTATTTTAAAAAGTAAGCAGGTATATCAAAGACAAGGAAGGTTATTAATTTTTACCCCACCCTTATTATTTTTATAAATAACTTATTGGCTAAAAGAGAAGAGTATCTAGTCTGTAGTCCTCCACTGCAGTGAATCAAAAGTGTAGATTAGATTAGAATTTTTCAAGCTTGGCAACTTTAAAAAAGTGTGGACTTCAACTTCCGGAATTGGTCAACCAGCATGCTAAACAGAAGAATAACATTTTAAGCAAGATCATCCTTCAGGAGTAATTGGCTAATCCTTGACTGAGTCTCTCAATTCTTGATTAAGGCACATCCTTCAAGTCCCAGATGCAGATGCAAGCAAGGGTGGTTTATCCATTAACCTATACAAACAAACTACCATGACAAACAGAACAAGAACAGCTGGAGTGGCAGACGTTGCCCAAGAAAAAAATTGACTAATGGTTTAATGAAATGACATTTATAACTGCTCATAACAATTTACATGGTTTACACTCAGATAGGGGAATCATTGATAACTTGTTATGTTTATATTGTGCTTCTACTTCAGGAGTTCAAGGTAATGTACATAGTGCTCCCTCTTGCTACTTTTCACAGTCTTGTGAAGTGAATTGGCTTAAAAATCAGTGATGGGCCCAAAGTCATCTAATAGTGCTCCCTCTTGCTACTTTTCACAGTCTTGTGAAGTGAATTGGCTTAAGAATCAGTGATGGGCCCAAAGTCATCTAATGAGCCTCCTTGGTGGAAGGCAGGCTTACACCTAAGTTCCTAGCACCAATCCAAATTGATATGAACTCGCCATCTAATGTGAACACTGAGAATTTCTCATACATTCATTTTACTTACTGTACTTCTCTCAGTGCCTACAGTGCTCACTCCTCTAAAGTCAAGCTGCATTCCACATGCAATGGGATCAATTTATCCATGCAGTTTTAACTTACTTTATTGTCTCTTGCCTGGACTGCTCTAGCACTTAACCATTCTTGGTGAAAATGCTCTCAGTCTCCTTTTGGTTTCACAAGAGTACAAGCTCCATCAGCCTGTATATTGCACAGAGAGCAAATAGTCTAAATGGCATTTCTTTCATTCTATGAAGTGACTTTGCAGCAGCTGAAATAGTCTTACTGGTCTCCAGCAACAACACCTCAGCTGAAAGGGTTCCTAGCCTTTCCAAAACCCATATCCTACATATTATTTAAGTCACCTCTTCCCCCAAATTAAAAGCTTTTATTCACCCCTGAAAAGATTTCTCTCATTTGCAGCATGGCTCTTCTGCTTATCTGTATAGTTCAGGGTACAGCAGAAGCATCTTAGCTAGCTCTAAGTGCATCCCTGAAGGCAAGGATGCATTATGAACCAACCAGACTTTTTTAGGCACCCAAGTCTTCTAGTGTCAGAACAGCAGAACGTTGCTTGCAATATATTTAGCTTTCAAGAATGGACTGAACTATATCACAACAGACTTTTATTTAATGTAAAAAGAAGAAAGATGTGCTTTCACAGCTAGAGTGGGAGATCTATTTATTCATTTTTCCCCCCAGTGAAAATAACCCACAGATCATCTTCTGAATTAAATATAAAGGGAAAGACTCATGAGAAGAGGAGGTAAATTTAATCTAGAAAAGCCTCTATAAAGTTGACACAGTGCAAGTTTAGGATTGTATTGTTGCGCAGTTCAATAAGCATGACTCTGCCTTTACATTTGTTCCTACTTTTTGTATCTATCAGACCTTTTTTTTTTTTAGGAAGAAAAATTACTGTTCCTGTTTCACCTACATTCTAATGACTGGAACAAAAACCCAGGATCCTGACTGTGTACTTTTCCCCTTGCTGCCATTCTTGCTTCTCTGAAGGGCAGGACCAAGGGCTCACCTGGTTCAGAACACCCGGCTACAGAGGACAGGACATAACAATGGAAAGCTCTGGCTCTTTTTTAAAGCATTATCTAGAAGAACAGCCTCAAGATGGGGACTGTCTCTCAGTTCCTAATGATTTCATCTCAGTGCCAGAGACGTGGATCAGCAGTGTCAACAGCAGGAATCATACGCTAATGGAAGCATTTGTTTTCTGTCTCATCCAAAAGGAGACAGCAATACATTCCTTTCCTTTTTTCCAACATCCACTTACTATAACAAAAATGTCCAGAGCTACAATATCCTCAAGACTGTGCTAATCCAAGACTGCTTTCCTTTGACTGCACAAAGTAAGACAGAACTGAATTACATTCTATATTTCCTATCACAGGCCTTCTCTCTCTCGCTCAGGTAGGTCCATGAAAGAAACATGGAACAATTTTCCCAATAGATAGTATGCAACTTGGTACTTTCCAGATGTCCTGAAATCTTATATCCAGGAATCTTAACTATATGTATTCTGAGAATTATAGAAGAAACATATTCAGAAACTAGATTAGAGAAGACTGGTACAATTGGATCCTGATCTTTTACAAAATTATTCAAGCCATATGCTAAAACTCCAATTCGGTTCTCATATTTTTGCCAGCTGAGAGAGAGCAAATGAAGACAGTAAAACTACACTGGGGTTAATTTAGTGTCACTTGTCCAAACATTATAGCTTATCTTGTGAATGCAGCATTCCATTGTTGCACTGAAGGAATCAGGTTAGATTTCACAGCACCGGCAGCTGATGGAAGAGTAATCGTCAATACCTCCAAACTGAACTACTGTTTTTCACTTTTCTGAAGCATCTTCCTACAATTTACACAGGATTACTATTTAACCAATCTAGTTGCTACATTTTTTTTAGAACAGAGTCTCTTCGGCCACTGGTACATCTTAGTAAGAATCATGCTTAGGAAGGTGAAGGGGCATCATCAAAGCCCTGCCAACAACACCTAGTGGAACCATGGTTAGGGACTAAATAAGGTGGGCTGCCTCCCCTTCCCTGCCTGGAAGAGTGACAACCCTCATTGTGCCGCAGGAAGCCATCCCTTAGTACCTCAATCCCTCTGTCTATCTCTGGGCATGAGTTGGTTCCTACTGAATTGTAACACTGTGGAATTTGCACCAGGTAAGATCTTTGGCTGTATCTGCTACAATCTATTTTAGGGGTGACTTCTAGATGGACAAAAAAAAATGGTAGATCTTTAGTAGTAATATGGGAAATTCTGTGTTAGTTTCTTACCTGTACTGGGCCTGGAAGTGATTCTGCACAAAGCTTTGGCCCTTGGGAGGCTGAACAGTTGCCTGGGCACTTCCACTGTTGGAGCTCTCTTCCTGTCCAGATGGTGGCTGTGGAAGAAGCCAAAACAGACATTGAATAATAGGAAGCCTACCTATTCGCTCTGAAACTCCACTGAGTAAAACTCTTTGTCATCATAACTAGGCTTAGCTGGTACCAAAAATCTGAATGACCATTAGATGTCAGAAAACAGTTAATCTTACACTACTAGCAGGAAAGTGGATTGCCGACCTCCAGAACTGGTAGAACCACTTGTTAAAACACTGTTTAATAAGGAATGGTCCATCTCAACAGCTTTTGCTTTTTTTTTTTCTCCCTCTCTCTTTCCATGATTGTCTTTCACTGCTTCACACCTTTACTCTTTCAATATGAAAAATCTGCCTAAAAGAAGGGGGAGATCTAACTAAATGTCATGTTTGCAAACTGTCAATTTGAATATCCCAGTGGAGTTTTTAAAACACATATGCATAGACGCACACATCCTGTTCTATGAATATGCCTAAATAAGTGAGTGGGTACAGAAATTTAATGACTAGTTTAAAATATTCAGTGATTTATTTCTCTAAATAAAAGACGTAATAAACAAGGTGAACACTACATGCAAAACATTGACAGGCTTGTGGCTAGCTAGGAGAAGTGGCATATTTAGTTACGTATAGCCCAATGCTAATCTTTGCTATGGTTTATGGTTCTATAAATAAGCAACCTTGATATGGCCACACCCAGAGATAATCCAAAGCTATTTTCTTTTTAATTAATACCTTTCTGACCTTCTTCTTGGATTCCCAAATGTAAGGTGTATCTTCCAAGGTATTGCAAGTCATGGGATTGATTTAAACCTTGAGACTTGAGGCCACCCTAAGGAGTGAGCTCCCGTTCTTGCCCCAGTTCCTGCCAATCTAGCAGTCTGAAAGCAGGCAAATGCAAGTAGATAAATAGGTACCACTTTGATAGGTAGGTAACAGCATTCAGTGCACCTCGGCATATAGTCATGCTGGCACACATGACCATAGTAATGTCTTCAGAAAATGCTGGCTCCCTCGACTAAGAAAAGGAGACAAGCACCATCCCCTGGAGTCAAATACAACTGGAAAGGGGAAACCTTTATCTTTATCTATAATATCTATATCAGTGGTGGCGAATCTATGGCACGAGTGCCAGAGGCGGCACTTGGAGCCCTCTCTATGGGCCCACACACCATCGCCCCAGCCCCGCCTCCCCCTCCTCACCAGCAGTCCCCCTGGAGGAGAATCACCCCGGGTGCGACCCACGCGGAGCAGCGCAGCCAAGCACATGGCAGCTGGGCAGCAGATGACGCTGCAGGGCGCGGGCGGAGGGCGTGGCCACCATGGTGCTGCAGGGCCATCTGGGTGATCTGCGGTGGGCCGTGGATGGCCCTGAGGGCGGAGCAGAGCAGGCGGGGCGGAGGGGTTTTTGGGCACTCAGTCTCTAAAAGATTCACCATCACTGATCTATATCCTTGGTTAACTCTCATATAAACTTCTTTGCTTTCTTTTATCGACTTCTAATCTCCTTAGACATCAAATATCTCATTGTTCTGCATTTCCCTCAAGTATATAGTGCGAGCACTTTCCTCTGTAAAATTAGAAGCTGCCTATTTTCTCCTATTCTCAGATTTTCAATATTTTAGCTGTTGTTTTGTTTTGTTCTATATCAACCAAGCATAAAAGATAGAACAGAATTTGTTGTACATACTACAAAGGAAAGGTACTAAAGGAAGTTAATGAAAGAGACAAATTGCCCTATGTTTCAGGAGGAAATATTTGCCTAAGTGTCCTTTTTTATTAATAGAATAAATTATATCACTGTGAGTAAAAGCAATCTTTTCCATTTGTATCCAAGGCTAGTAGGGGGATTTTTACATTGTCCAATTGGTATGCAGCTCCTGCTGCTTCCAAATTATTTTGACATAGTTGACCCTTCTATTTGCAGCAATAGCATATGCATGCATAAGCCAGCTACCACCATTAAAATGCTGGTCCACTGGCGTAAGAATTAAGGATGCAATCGTGATTGCTTCCTGCTATCACTTGGGCTTTGAGGGTTTTTTTTTTCAGACATCACGAGTACCCTAAAATAGCAACATGTGAATTGGATCTCAGTGACCTCACATGCCAAGGACTACACTGTTCTTCCCACTAAGACAAAGGAAAATAATCTTTTAATGGGGTTGTGAAATGTAGCAAGATGAAGAGAAAAGAATACACAACAGCCATTAATCAGGCTGTTTAGGCTGTCTGTAAAAGCAAAGGAGTGGATGACTCTTGACATGCAAAGAAAAACAGGCTAGAAGCATAGCAGTTTACTGGCTAGTAAATTTTGTAACATTGCTTATGCAAAAAACAGGCGTGTGTTGATATATTTAGAACAATTTTTAACACTATAAGCCAATTCTTTTTCCGCCACAGCTATATACAGTTGTGCAAAAATTTAGGCATCTCTGGCCAAACTGTGTGAATCTGTGTAAGAAGAAGCCAACATAATTTCTAGTAGCTACAGAGTTATTCATAACATCTTTCCCCAAATGTCCACAACTTATGTGCTTTTGTTCACAGATTCAAAAAAGAACACTGTGAATATGGCATGTGCAGAAGTTGGAACATCATTCTAGTTGATCCAGTGATACTTTTTTCATTGTACTGTAAAGTTGTTAATACACTCCAGAAGTTGATTGATTTATTAGGCTAGGGTACCATTAGCATGGCAAAGACAACTTTATTTTATTTTATTTTATTTTATTTTATGATTTTTATACCGCCCCCCTCCCGAAGGACTCGGGGCGGTGTACAGCCCAATTAAAACGACAACATACAAAAATTAAATTTATTAAAAATAAATTAAATAATTTGGCCCGATATTTAAAAACCCAATACATAATCTAAAAACACAATCCCCTAAAAACAATTATGGCCATTGTTGGAGCTGGAGCTATTATCCCAGGCCGGCTTGTCGGAATAAGTATGTTTTTAATTCTCGACAGAAGGAACGCAATTCCGTCATCATACGGAGTTCGGGGGGGGAGCTCGTTCCAAAGCGTTGGAGCTCCCACAGAGAAGGCCCTCCCCCTGGGGGTCGCCAGCCGACATTGTTTGGCCGACGGCACCCTGAGGAGACCCTCTCTGTGGGAGCGTACCGGACGGTGGGAGGTATTTGCTGGCAGAAGGCGGTCCTGTAGATATCCGGGTCCGATGCCATGGAGCGTTTTAAAGATGGTCACTAACACCTTGAAATGCACCCGGAAGGCCAACGGCAACCAGTGCAGCTCACGCAGGAGCGATGTTACATGGGAGCGCCATGGCGCTCCGGTCACTACCTGCGCGGCCGCATTCTGGGCCAGCTGAAGCCTCCGGGTGCACCTCAAGGGGAGCCCCATGTAGAGAGCATTACAGTAGTCCAGCCTGGAAGTGACGAAGGCATGAGTAACTGTGCATAGCGAGTCCCGGTCTAGGAAGGGACGCAACTGATGTACCAGGCGAACCTGATAGAACATCCTCCCGGCCACGGCCGTCAAATGGTCCTCTAAAGACAGTCGTGAATCCAGGAGGACTCCCAAATTGCGAACCCTTTCCACGGGGGCCACTGTTTCTCCCCCAATGGACAACGAAGGAGTCAATTGACTAAACCGGGACGACGGTAGCCACAGCCACTCGGTCTTGGAAGGGTTGAGCTTGAGTCCGTTCTTCCCCATCCAAACCCGCACGGCCTCCAGGCACTGGGTCAGCACGGCAAGAGCATCGTTGGGGTGGTTCGGCATGGAAATGTACAGCTGAGTATCATCAGCGTACAGATGGTACTCCACACCAAAACCACGGATGATCTCACCCAGCGGTTTTACATAAATGTTGAACAGTAGGGGCGAGAGGACCGATCCCTGAGGTACTCCACATATGAGGGGTCTCGGGGTCGACCTCTGGCCCCCTGTCAACACAGACTGCATCCGGCCGGAGAGGAAGGAGGAGAACCACCACAAAACAGTGCCCCCCATACCTAGCCCCTCCAACCGTTGCAGTATGATACCATGATCGATGGTATCAAAAGCTGCCGAGAGGTCCAATAGCACCAGAGCAGAGGAACAACCTCTGTCCCGGGCCCGCCAGAGGTCATCCACCAATGCGACCAATGCTGTTTCCGTGCTGTAACCAGGCCTGAAGCCCGACTGGTATGGATACAAGTATAACGATTCCTCCAGGTGTCGCGGGAACTGTCGGGCAACCACGCTCTCAACAACCTTTGCAAAAAAGCAAAGGTTGGAGACAGGACGATAATTTGATAAAACAGCTGGATCCAGGGTAGGCTTCTTAAGGAGGGGCCTCACTACTGCCTCTTTCAAGGCAGCAGGGAAGACACCCTCACTTAACGAAGCATTAATAATTGCCTGGAACCAGCCTCGTACCACCTCCCGGGATGCCAACACCAGCCAGGAGGGGCACGGGTCCAATAAACAAGTGGTCACCCTAAGTCCCCCAAGCAACCTGTCCACGTCCTCGGGAGTCACGGGGTCAAACTCAGCCCAGATAGCAGTCTCAAGACCAGACTCCGTCTCTCCCACCGGACATACCCAGTTGAAATCAAAGCCTTCCCGTATCTGAGCGATTTTATCATGCAGATATTTTCCAAAATCCTCAGCTCTACCCTCCAAGGGGTCTCATCTCACCTCCTGATGAAGGAGGGAGCGGGTCACCCTAAACAAGGAGGCTGGGCGGTTATCTGATGACGCGATAAGAGCAGTGAGGTAAGAACACTTCTCTGCTTTTATCGCCGCTAGGTAGGACCTAATATGGTCTCTTACTAGTGTTCGGTCAGATTCGGCACGGCTCGATCTCCAACTGCTCTCTAGGCGTCTTTTCTGGCATTTCATCTCTCTCAGCCCCTCAGTGAACCGAGGGGTCAATCGAGACGTACGCCGAATCAGAGGCCGCAAAGGCACGACCCGGTCAAGAGCGCCGGTCGCAGCCCTATCCCAGGCTGCCGCCAACTCTTCGACCGAGTCGTGTATCCGAACCTCAGGAATTGGCCCAAGCTCCATCTGGAACCGCTCGGGTTCCATCAGCCGCCTGGGGCGGTACCATCTCACTGGTTCCGCCTCCCTGCGGCGGGGTGCAGCGGTCAGAAAGTCCAAGCGAAGGAGAGAGTGGTCAGTCCATGACAGGGGCTCAATAACTATATCCCCTATATTCTGACCATTCAGCCACTGTCCAGAGACAAAAAACCAGGTCAAGCATGTTCCCCCCTATGTGTGTGGGGCCTTGAATTACCTGGGTCAGGTCCATGGCTGCCATGGAAGCCATGAACTCTCGAGCTCCCCTGGACGTCCCGCCCACAGATGGCAGGTTGAAGTCACCCATGACTATTAGCCTGGGAACCTCAACCGCCACTGCAGCGACAACGTCCAGGAGCTCGAGCAGGGCCGTTGACACGTGGCAGGGAGCCAGGTACGTAATCAACACCGCCCTCGGACCCCCAAGGTCCCACTTCACCAGGAGAGATTCACAGCCTGCCGTCTGAGGAACAGTGACCTCCCTCAGCCTGTAATCTTCCCTAATCACGACCGCCACTCCCCCCACCCCTGCCCTGTGCTCTCGGCCGATGGAATGCAAGGAAACCCGGTGGGCACATTTCCACCAGAGGGACACCGCCCTCCGGTCCTAACCAGGTCTCCGTAATACCTGCCAGGTCTGCTCCCCCCTCTGAAATTAAATCTTGGATGAGGGGGGCCTTGTTTACCACAGACCTGGCATTGCACAACATCAGCCTACAGCCAGGGCCCTGTGGTTCTGAATAACCCCGAGAACAGGTAGAGCCTTGGGGGTCGGAGTGCATGACCACTCGTAAACAGTGGGTACGCGCTCCCCTATTATGATACGGTCCCCTGCTCCCACCATATCTGCCCCTCCCGCTTACGGTACTAATTGGAACTAAATCAGTCTTAATCAGCTCCCCATCCGAACCCACAGGATTACGTCCCCTTCCGTTGTCGGGCCTATCTTCTAGCTCCCCTCCAACAATTCCTTCCCCCGCCCTAAGCACCCCTTCCCCACCTCTACCCTCCCTTAAAACTTTAGTTAAAAAACGGTTTAAAAAACCCCAAAGCCCCTTATTTAACGCATGCCATCTCTCAGGACTCCAAAGTCCATCCTCGAGATAGGCCCTTGATAGAGTGGAGGGCCATGATTGCAAGAGGGGGAAATCTCGCAATGCAAGAAGAGTTAATCTCTGATAGGGAGCCAGCCAGATAAGATACATTGATGGGGTCCGGCGAGAACCAGGCTTCACAAATGAATAAATACGCTGATCTTCACAGAACTTCACAAATGAATAAATACGCTGATCTTTCTAAACTCTCAATCTACTTGCGCAACTGTAGGCTTCTCTAAGCAGCTATCTGAGAATTTAAAAATAAAAATAATTCACTCTTTTTTTGGGGGGAGGCTATTAAAAACCCCTAAATGCTTTCAGCTACCAATTTCAACTTATTAAAAAATGGAAATTACTGACATGGTCAAAAATATGGATACTCCTCTACTCCCCCCCCTGCCGCCCCAAAAGAATCCCAATTTGCTGTGAAACTGAAACAAGTAAATGGCATCCACCTTTTGTTATTCATAATCCACAGAGCAGACACTTTGCTTTTGATGTAACATAATCTCGCAAATAATAAAACATGAAAATGGTGTGGACATAATTATAGGTACCTCTTAGAAGTTAGAAGACATTATTGGATTTTAGTGATCCCTCAAGTAGACGATTTGCTTTAATTAGCATCATGGGTGTCTTCAATCGCATAATCAGTCACTGAGCTTATGTGAGTGGAGAGAAGTACTCAAGTGTTTTGGGTCACTGTGTGCAGTGAACATGGACAAGAAAAAGAAAAGCAGAGAGTTGCCTGAGGAGGAAGAGAAAAAGCTAATAGCCCCTGCATGGTAAAGGCTACAAAACCTTCTCCAAAGAGTTTCATGTTCTTTGCCCATGGCTGCTAATATTATCAAGTTTAAGATCCATGGGAACACAGCCAACCTCCCTGAATGTGGCCACAGGATAAGAAGCAACGGATGGAAACTAACCAACGAGAGAAGCAACCTAAAACTAAGGAGAAATTTCCTGACAGTTAGAACAATTAACCAGTGGAACAACCTGCCTCCAGAAGTTGTGAATGCTCCAACACTGGAAGTTTTTAAGAAGAGACGGGACAGCCATTTTCTGAAATGGTATAGGGTTTCCTGCCTGAGCAGGGGATTGAACTAGATGACTTCCAAGGTCTCTTCCAACTTTATTATTATTATTATTATTGTTGTTGTTGTTGTTGTTGTTGTTCTTGTTGTTGCTGCTGCTGCTGTTGCTGTTGTTATGATTATGTTTATTACTAAAATTGAACCCAAACTGTAAATGATAGTTCGAATGATAGAGGAGGAACCAGGGAAAACTTCAAAAAGAATCTTGGCAGAGCCCAAGGTACAACAATATCAAGTCACCATCTGTTGCCATCTGACTGAAAGTGGCTCCCACAGTAGAAGGTTCAAGAAGACCCCGCTCCTGAAAGGCACAAAAAAGCCAGACTGGAGTTTGCTAAAGTACATGTTGACAAGCCACAGTCCTTCTGGGAGAATGTTCTTTGAACAAATGAAAGAAAATTAAAGCTTGTTCATGCGTCACAGAAGAACTATGTTCACAGAAAAAATGCTTTGAAAGAAAAGTATTCCATCCTTACTGAGAAACACAGAAGATGCTCCACAATTTTACAGTTATTTTGCTGCCTCTAGCACTGGGTGCCTTTAAAATAACTTGTTAAAGAGTTTAGCTGGCACCAGAATACTTGTCCACAGCCCCACAGTTTATTGTTACTTACACCATAATGATCTGCAAGAGACAAGGAAACTTTTCATCCAACCTCACCACAAAAATAATGAACTAAAGTATGCAACAAAACAGAAGAACTCTGACAAGCCTGAAATGCTTTAGAACAGCGGTTCTCAACCTATGGGTCGCGACCCCATTTGGGGTTGAACGACCGTTTCACGGGGGTCACCGGACACCGCGGTCCACCATTTTGTTTTTCTTTTTTTCTTTTTTTTCGTCGCGCGCGCGCCACGCATGCGCGGTTCAGGCCGTCGCACGCGCACCGCGCATGCGTGGATCGGCCCATTGCGGTCCGCCATTTTTTTGTCGCGCGTGCCGCGCATGCGCGGTTAGGCCTGTCGTGCGCACCGCACATGCGCAGATCGGCCCGTCACGGTCCGCCATTTTGTTTTTTTCCCGTTGCGCGTGCCGCGCATGCGCGGTTCGGCCCGTCGCGCGGGCCGCACATGTGCGGTTCGGCCTGTCGCGGTCCGCCATTTTGTTTTTGTTTTTTTTGTTTTGTTTTTGTTTTTTTTCGTTGCACACGCGCCGTGCATGCGCGGTTCGGGCCGTCGCGGTCTGCCATTTTGTTTTTTTGGTTTTTTTTATTTTTTTCGTCGCGCGTGCGCCGCGCATGCGCGGATCGGCCCGTCGCGGTCCACCATTTTGTTTTTTGTTGTTTTTTGTTTTTTTGTTTTTTTTTTTCATCGCGTGCGCGCCCAAGTCGGCGGCGCGGCACGCATGGGCGGCGCAAGTGGGGTCTCAACCTGAAAAAGGTTGAGAACCACTGCTTTAGAACGACAGTTTTGGACTAATAAAACAAAATTTGAATTGCTCAGTAATAATAATTCAGGGTAACTTTGGATAAAAAAATGGTGAAGTGTTTGAACAATGGAACATTTTGCCACCTAATATGCTTTGGAGCTATGTGGTGGAAGATAGAATAGATCCAATTAAATATCATTTTCTAGAAGCTTGTGTCCCATAGTCTCACAAAATGATGCTGAAAAAAGGCTACATATTTCAGAAAGACAATAATTTGAAACATCCTTCCAAATCTACCATGAAATACTTACTGAAAAGAAAGATAAAGGTTGGAATGGCCTTCATATTCTCCAGATTTGAATACTGCTGTTAATTTTAAAAGAGACCTCAAACATGCAAGAAAACCGAAGAATATTTCTGAATTAGAATTCTTCAAGGAAAGTAGAAAAAAAATCAAAAGCAAGAACAGTAAGACAATTATCTGACATGTTATAAAGAACTGACTGAATATGTGTCCAAACTTAGGTGCCTGCTATAATCACTATTCTTTCATTATGAATTTATAAACAAGTACATAAATAGAAGTTTAACTTTGCACTATGTAGAAGTGGTGTAGGCTTCTATCTCATAGGGAGTACATTAATACATATAATTTGATCAGGAGTGCCTAAATTTTGCTTGCATCTGTATATGGATGCAGATAGGTTCCTTTCTTATACCTCCTGAATTTCAGATTGGAAAAACAAAATATATGAATCATCTCAGTGAGATGAGAATTGATCTTTTAGGCCTGAAGTAGAGTGGGCTGGATACATGCAATTAACTTAAAATAGAAGCCTATTTTAATGTAACTAAGGCTAAGGTTTATAATCTTATAAACAATCCAAATGCCCTATCTCAGGCATGTCAAACCCGCGACGTCATGCGACGTAACGCAGCTTTTTGCCCGTTGCCGGCAATGGGGTGGGCACGGTTTCGGCATGATGCATCTGGCCTGCGGGCTGGCAGTTTGACATGCCTGCCCTATCTTGTTTCAATTATATTAGTGTAAGTACCAGTCACAGAAGCAGTGTTGAATTAAAATTCTATCAAGATAGTAACAGTGCACAAACATGTGCACATAAGAGCATTTAAATTGAGATAACATGGTTTACATGGTTAACTGTGTTACTTATGTCCAAATTACTTAAATGGCTTTCAGCCTTTTCCATACACACACAGTTCATGTATTTGCAACTTCCATGAGACTCATCTAGACTGTATCAAAGGCAGCAACTTTCAAAGAACATGGTATTAGCCAAGGCCAATCTGGCTGGGAATTCTGGGAGTTGTTGCCATTAAGTTGGTGAAGATAATTGGTGAAATAAAACTCAATAACCTATTATTAGCCCTAATTATAGGTTCAACTGAAATAGCAATCTTTCCCTTCTAAGATTCCAAAGACTGGGAAGACAAGGAAGGCACATTCCATTCTCCTCTTTTATAAAATGCCTTAGCTTTAGAATTCCTGTACTGCAGGAATAGTCATCAAGTAACTACTTAATGAAGCAAGAAAATAAGCTACCTTTACTGATAATAGAAATGTAAAAGGGCCTGTGGAGGTGATGATATTAGACATACTTCTATTCTAAATTCCATAGCCACAATTTGCTCTTAAGCTCAAAGCAAAAATGTACAGAGCAAACATAAACAAATGTGGTGGTCATTGAGCATATCTAATGGTCATATAATACATGGTCCCAATTCTATGATATAATATCCTGAGATATCTTATTACTCATAAAATATTTTGAGAAACTTTCTACCATGGGATTCTCCAACCTTTTGATGATTTCAACATAATGGGATTTTATTCTTTTGTGCCAATGAAAAGAGCACAGATAAGTAAGGCTAGCCACAGCAAATATTTTGCAAAAAACAAGTGGGTGATACCAAAAATGAGAAATTTAGTCAAGAATCTAATTATAAGGCAGAGAAATGTATTACTTTATCTAATTTTATCTAACTATTTCTCCCACCAAGAACTCTGTTTGTTCATGCACTGTACCCAAAATACACAAGAGTTACTCCTTTTACTCATGTGTTTCACACAAAATATCACACAAATATTTAATCTTCTGTCATAATCCCATTTTCTCTTCAACATCCCACCTCAGTCTTCCCATTCCTCTTTTTATCATATTAAAGCAAGGGAGGGAGAGGGGGAGGGAGGGAGAGAGGGGGGAGGGAGGTTCAAGTATTTAAACTTAGAACCTGCGTTAGTTAACTATAATTCCTGGTAATTCCAAGGAGCCTAAGATTTACAGGGAGTTATAGTTCAGCAGCATCTGAAGGATCACATTTCCTGTTCTCTGATCTAACTTAAAAGTGGATGGTATCAAGCATTTACTTTTGAATTTTCAGGCTATAAGAATCTCCATAATACAAAAAAGAGAAGAAAAGAACAGCATGAACTCTCCTATTTTACAAAGTAAGCCATCCAAGTTCATGATCCCGGAAGCAGTTCCTGGAAAGCATCTAAAGACAAAACTTTTATGTACTGAGGCCAGTGTAACTGAAATTCTACTGAGCATTGTTTTTCAAAAGAAAGAATGTGTTTTAGGGAAATCACCAAGAATCATAACATCAGCACAAAATATATTTTGCTAGCTTAGTTGATATAGACTAAAGGATAGTGCATAATAATGTTCTTACAAGTCCACAGAGACCATCTCTCAATTTTAGGATAATCTTTCTGAATAAAGCTACTTCTCATAGGGTCATAAAAGAACAACTTGATACCACAATTGTCTATCGTGAGAAGACGAAACATGAAAATTGGGTGTCATGCCCCCAAAAGACAAGTATCTAATCTGTTGCAACACTGGAGTAGTAGAAAGAAGCACAAGATTTTAACTTTTATTTCATTATAAATGCAACTTGCATTTTATGCAAAACAATAGCTGGAATCCACAATGGTATAATCTGATTTCCATACCATGATTTAAAATGCTTTTTGTATTTATCCATGTACAAATTCATATTTTTCAGCTTCAATGTGAGGGATTTCTGCACCTGAACAATATTTCTTTCCTACAGTGAATGTATTGTTGAATGTATTGTTGAAGGAATGTATTGTTGAAGGAAAAGTCTTCATCATGGTTTGGTCCAAGCCGGGAATAAACAACATGGCAACTGCTTTAGAAAGAAGGTTGCAGTTTATTGAAGAGGAGAGCCAGACAGAAAGATGGCTCTTAAAGAAAAGAAAAAGAACACATGTAGGGAGTGGGTTTTTATACCCTCTGGGGCTCTTGAGGTTGTTTCCTGTTCCTGTTTGAGGCTTTGTATTTCCTGTGTCATGTATTTTGACCTGAGTCTGAGTGTGCCCCTTTGGCATCTGTGGTTTAATCCTATCATGTCCTGTCTTGGAGTTTGGATGGGGTATGTAGATTTTAGGTGTCTTTGTCTTCTTAATCTTCTAGCTTCAACCTTCCTGAATGGTTTACATCTGCATTTCTTCAGAACTGGTTTCTGCTTGGGGGAGGGAGACTTGGGGATATTAAAAAAAAATTGGGCTTGCTTTTTTGCTTTTCTTGATTTATTGAAGTGAACAGTCAATGGATTGTTCATCTGACATAACTTTATTACTGTGCATACACATGTGACATGTCTAGATAAATAGATAGATAGATAGATAGATAGATAGATAGATAGATAGATAGATAGATAGATAGATAGATAGATAGATAGATAGATAGATTATTATTATTATTATTATTATTTATTAAATTTCTATGCCGCCCTATTCCGGGAACTCAGGGCGGCTTACAGCATAAATAGAAATCCAATACAAACTAAATAGTACATTTATAAAAATAAATATATAAAAAGAAGAACCCCTAAATTAAGAACCATTCATTCAGCAAACATACACACAGACATACACTGGCTAGGGGCAAGATTTCAACCGCCCCAGGCCTGCCGGCAGAGATGGGTCTTTAGTAGTTTACGAAAGGCGGAGAGGGTGGGGGCGATACGGATCTCCGGGGGGAGTTGATTCCAGAGGGCCAGGGCCGCAACAGAAAAGGCCCTTCCCCTAGGCCCCGCCAGGCGACACTGTCTAGCCGACGGGACCTGGAGAAGGCCGACTCTGTGGGCCCTAACTGGTCGCTGGGTTTCGTGAGGCAGCAGGCGGTCTCGTAAGTAACCTGGTCCGATGCCATGTAGGGCTTTATAGGTCATAACCAACACTTTGAATTGCGTTCGGAGACCAATAGGCAGCCAATGCAGCTCACGGAGTGATGCTGAGATGTGGGCATTTCTGGGCAGGCCCAACACTGCTCGCGCGGCTGCATTCTGCATTACCTGAAGTCTCCGAACGTTTTTCAAAGGTAGCCCCAAGTAGAGAGCATTGCAGTAGTCGAGCCTCGAGGTGATAAGGGCATGAGTGACTGTGAGAAGAGACTCCCGGTCCAAATAGGGCCGCAACTGGTGCACCAGGCGAACCTGGGCAAATGTCCTCCTCGCCACAGCCGAAAAATGATGTTCCAAGTTTAGCTGTGGATCGAGGAGGACGCCCAAGTTGCGGACCTTCTCCGAGGGGGTCAAAAGCTCCCCCCCCAGGCTGATGGACGGATAGATTGAATTATCTTTGGGAGGCAGAACCCATAGCCACTCCGTCTTGTCGGGGTTGAGTTTGAGCCTGTTGGCACCCATCCAAACCCTAACAGCCTCCAGACATCGGCACATCACTTCCGCTGCTTCACTGAAATGACACGGGGTGGAGATGTAAAGCTGGGTATCATCAGCATACTGATGATATCTCACCCCGTGTTGTCGGATGATCTCACCCAGTGGTTTCATGTAGATATTAAACAGCAGAGGGGAGAGGACCGATCCCTGAGGGACCCCACAAGGGAGGAACCTAGGGGTCGACCTCTGACCCCCCGCCAACACCGACTGTGACCGACCAGTGAGGTAGGAGGTGAACCACTGCAAAACAGTGCCCCCAACCCCCAACCCCCCCAGTCGGTGCAGAAGGATACCATGGTCAATGGTATCGAAAGCCGCTGAGAGGTCAAGTAGCACCAGGATAGTGGAAAATCCCCTATCCCGGGCCCGCCAGAGATCATCCGTCAGCGCGACCAAAGCAGTTTCCGTGGAGTAGCCGAGCCTGAATCCTGACTGTTGAGGGCCCAGATAATCGGCCTCATCCAAGGACCGCTGGAGCTGGAGTGACACCACCTTCTCAACAACCTTCCCTATAAAGGGAAGATTGGAGACAGGACGGTAGTTGTTTAAAACAGCTGGGTCCAGGGAAGGCTTCTTGAGGAGGGGGCGCACAATTGCCTCCTTGCAGGGAGCCGGAAAGGACCCCTCCCTCAAAGAAGCGTTGACAATCTCCTGAACCCAGCCCCGCGTCACCTCCCTGCTGGCCGAAACCAGCCAGGAGGGGCACGGGTCCAATAAACAGGTGGCGGAGCTCACAGCTCCAATGGCCTTGTCGACTTCATCAGGTGCCACCGGGTCAAACTCCTCCCACACAACAGGATCAAGACGAGTCCCTGTCATCTCGACTGAATCATTATCAGCCGATAGATAGAAGGCAGGCAGATAGACAGACAGACAGACAGACAAGAGAAAGGACTTTTTGGATTCTAACGTTTCAACTACAGAATATTCTCCATCTAGACTAGAGCATAAGTTAGGATCAGTATTGGTTTTATATTTAGGCCAAAGAAAGACATGACTCTTTGCCCAAACTCTGATCTGTAAGCTGTTTTATTGCTGATTGCTCTGTATTAATTATGATGCTGCACATTAATACAGATTGAGTCATAAATATTTTAATTAATAAATATCACTCTGAATTCCAAGACTACAAAGGCTGATAACTATTTATGAAAATGACATCTCTATGCTTATTGACGCCTGACTCAATTTGAATTAAACATATAGTATATATGTATAGTATACTATATACGTATGTATGTTTGTATGTATATATAGATTTGATATCTATGACATTTTAAAGGAACTTTATAAAAATTTCTACAAAGCAACACAATTATATGATGCCATCAGTTAATGTCCTCTTCGAGTTTGTTTCCTTTCAAACATTAGGTTGGCAAAATTTCACTTGGCCATCAACTCAGTCCCAGGGTACATAAATCAGGAGAGGTTGGCTTAGAGCAGTGGCTCCAACCTTTTCTATACCACTCACCCCTAGAATGCTTCTGATATATTCTCACACCCCTTATAAAAGTTTGAAATAACGGCAACGAATTATGCATATACACTATAATTTTGAAAACCCAAGTTTTTGCACCCCCTGGAATATCATCTTGCACCCCCAGTTGGGGACCCTTGGCTTAGAGCCTGTCTGCAGAAAAATAATAATTACTTCTGGAACAAGAATGAATCTTCTTTCTTTTTCAAAGTACTCAGTGCCTTTAACTTAAGGCAGTCAGATTTTACATTTTGTGATTATGTTTGTCATTCTATTTCCAAATATGTAATTCCCTAGCCCACACTTAGAAACCTAGCACTAGTTGATGGTACTATTATAACCTATGTTATTAAAAGACTGGCAGAGAAATGTTAAAAAGGTGCTGCTCCAATGCAAAGAGTCTCATACTCTTGTACTATCTGCAAGATAGCCCAGGTCCTTGGAATTATTATAGGATGGCAACAACTACTTGTGGAAAGAAAAAAATTACTCACTATAGTTTGGGAACAGTAGATTGAGCCATTGCTGACCAAGAACTACAGCTGTGGTGGCGAACCTATGGCACGCGTGACACAGGTGGCACGTAGAGCCCTCTCTGTGGGCACGCATGCCATTGCCCCAGTCCTAGGTCTTCAGCTGGGTTTTATAAAACCTTTTCACTTTAGACCTCCACCGCCATGTGCAAGAAAAAAAAGGTTCAATCAATCAATCAATTTCAACTTCTCGTGGGAAAAAAAATCTCGCAAAGTTGGAATTGATTGATTGAACTTTTTAGTCCCACCCAGTCTGCCGTTACCACCGCAGCCACGCCCAGCCAATGGGCCACACCCACCCAATGGGCCACGGCCACCCAATGGGCCACGCCCACCTGGCACCTGACGATACATAAGTGGGTTTTGGGTTGCAGTTTGGGCACTCAGTCTCTAAAAGGTTCACCATCACTGAACTACAGGCTTAACACATGTATTAAATGGAAATTGAGTAATAAAAACTTAGTGGGAGATGTTCCAGGCTCTTTCTTGGCCACAGCTCTCCAGGCCAAAGAAGACAAAATGCATTCCATCAGACCTGCACATTTTTATAGCGATAGTCTGTTTCTAAGTGTACTGAATGCAAAAGACATGCAATCTTACAGTTTGAATTGAGAAGAAGTGCTTCAGAATACAAAAAAGATAAAAAGAAAAAAGCAGCACCTGTCTTCAACTTAGTAATGCTGCTGGACAATCCTGGAAATACATATAGCTGCTGCAGTGGAGAGCAAACTGCTTCTGTATATGCAATCCTATGCATTTCAAGACTGTTGAGTTGACTGTTTCTAACTGGAAGTGAAATATTGTTATCACCCTTACTCACGGTAATGCAAATCATTTCTATGCCTTGCTATTTGGATCTGCAGAACTAAAGATTGCTTCTCCACTGAGATGATCTGATCCCCATATCACTTGCTGGTACCTCTGCAGCTCATGGCAGGCACTTGAAGTGGCCTGCCCAAATCTGGAATTTCTACCCCTTGAAAAATTAATGCAGCATGCTATCAGGGCCAATTTATTCTAGGAGTATTTCTCCATATCTGACTCACTCAGGTGGCATATAATGCATTTCTCAATATCTCCTTCTGATACTATTTCCTCTTCAGTGCAACAGATGTCCCCACCACCAGACATCTTTTGTAATGAATCATTGCTGGATACAATTTTTGCATGCAGTTGAGTTCTGGACATTCCCAACTAGTAGAATAATTCTTATTGATGGAAGTGACTTCAAAGCCCTACAACTGGTTCTAAAACATTTTCCCACCCCCTTCAGCTTTGATCAGATTTCAAGAGAAGACGGGGGAGGGGGGAGAGAAGGAACTTAATGTACATGCCTTTAAAAAAACAAAACCCTGGTTTTTCCACTTGAATATCACGAATACACCTTTTTTTTTTTCAAAGAGAGAGAGAGAGAGAGAGACCCAAAACAGGTTTTATGATCTTATATCTCCTATGGTAGAAGAGCAGTATCAGACTTGTGGATTTTGGCATGAATTTAGGCTATAAATTGAAATGATAAAGTACACAAACTCCTCCCATTTCCCCTGCAGCTTCATTATATACTAAGATAGAGACAGATCTTTTCCTACTATTGATTCCTACTCTACCTATTCCCAAGTCAGCAGAAAATGTATCAATATAAAATTTGTGTTTGCATTTCTGATTCTGTCCTGATTTTCTTCCTTAGTTCCCCCATTACTGATGTAACCTGCAATACAATATTGTATTGTATTTTTATGCTTTGGGCCGCATGAATTAACGATAGAAGAGCTAGTGGTTCTCTCCCAGATCCCATTCCCACCCTTATATTAGTTCAAAAATGCAAAAGGAAGCAAGAGAGCACCAAGAGCTATTTCAGTTGTGCCCTTTCCAGTATCCCCAGTTGGACTCCACAACCATCCAGAAGACTGGGAAGTTTGAGTTGCAGCCCCCAGTTCTTCAGATGCTGCCACCTAACTGCACCAATGATCTCAAACTGAGATTACAGCTATGTCCCTTGTGTGCTGTATCAGAAGCACACAGCATCCAGACTGCTGAAGGGGGCGCTCATTTATGTCACCTTGTATCTCTGTTGAAGAAGCTGCACTCAATACTGTACTGCATCAGGGACTTGATAACCGGTGAAATAACTTGCCTCTAAACAACTGAGGATCCTCCATTGTTACAGACCCAGTTAATCATGAAGCTATGTGAGTTTGCCAAGAAACACAAATTTCATCCGGTAGAACTTCTCTGGGGTGCTGATAGGAAAACTTGCTGTAGTAGTACACAGAAATAAAAAGCCTGAATATGCATCTGTCCATTCTTTTAGGAAACAGTAACATTTTCCTGTTTTAATGGACTTTGGAAAAAAAAATATTTTTCTCACGTTTGGATTAGTGTTACCATCCATGTTGATGCTTTCATTCCTTCTACCTGTTGCTAATCCATTTTATTGTATACACACATACATTTATATGAATATAAAACATGCATGCAGACCCCATATAGAAACGTATAATTATTCAGGGCTGCTTTGAGGATCCTTGTGGCTAAACTACGGCTTATGAATAAATAAAAATGCAAAGACTACAAGAGAAAAGGAAGTTCAGCTACATCCAGCAAGCTGCATTAGTCAGCTTCCCAAATTACTGTCCAACCCATTCATATCCTAACAACCAGGCTGACAAGAGCAGTCATTGTAGTTAATTACTACACAGCCAGGAGGTATTTCAGCCAATATAGCCAAATACAGAACTCTCACATTTCATTTCTAGTGTTTATATACATTTTTCCATGGAAACTAATGGAAATAAACTTACAGGTTGATATTTGACATCAGCATTAATGATATAGTGTCATTAATATACATTCATACAAATGTATGCAGCTTCTCTTTTAATTTAAATTGCATTCCCCCCCCCAATTCTGCTTGTTTTCACCAATTTATACATTTCAGCATTCATGGTCAAAAGGTAAATGGTAATGAAAGACGGCAGAAGGAGGGGAATGATATACTGTAACTGCCCCACCCAAATATCTGGGAATTCACTAAGAAAAACTGACAGCATCATGGAAAGCAGAAATGTTCCACTCTTAAGGAGAGCTATGCTGTTATGCTATTGATACTTAAGTGGAATAATTCATGGCACCTTTTTTGTTTTTTGGCTGTCAGCATCTGGAAAAAAATCAGGGTTCACCATCGTCTCCTCACTGGACAAGAAAGTCAAACCTTCAACCATACACCAGGATTTTGCTCTGAACATGATTCGTGATGAAAAATAGAAATAGAAGTATAAAGAATAAATGTTCAGAGTGAGATCTTATATGTATGTTCGTATTGTTCCTTGTGTTTATATTCTGTGTTCGCCTTATCAGTTTCTAGGCCAGTATTCTAACCCACTACACCAGGGGTTCTCAACCTTGGCAACTTTAAGACTTGTGGACTTCAACTCCCAGAATTCCTCAGCCAGCAAAGCTGGCTGAGGAATTCTGGGAGTTGAAGTCCACAAGTCTTAAAGCTGCCAAGGTTGAGAACCCCTGCACTACACCATAGCTCAACGATCTCGGTCTTCCACTTATATAGCTTTCTCCATAGAGCTTGCAAATTTCTTGCCTGGCAAACTGCACTTATTTCCTTTTGCGTGTGTAAGAAGCAACCAAACAATTAACAATAAATGTTTATGTTTAAAATATATATTAGACTAAACATCTTGAGAAATTGGCTGACACCTGAGTGTTCCCTGAGGAATGGATGAAAGGCTGACAAATGACTCAGGGAATGCTCCGGTGTCAGCCAATTTCATGGAATCATTTATGCTAGAGCACGTTAGTCTTCAAAATCTTTGGTGCCCCTCCTGACAAAATTTTCATTGATTATGGCAAAGTCAAGATGCTCTAGAACCCACTGCTAACAACAATCCCATGTTTTATTGGTGGATGGATTGTCTATACAATTTGTACATATACCCAACTCTCCCTTACCCCGCTTATATGCATCCATACTTCACTTCTTAATATGGCATGTTCCACCGTGAATGTGGGAAAAACCCATTTCAAAAGTTCAGATTGAAAGAGTTGAAGAAAAGTTAGCTGACCTTTCAATCTAGGCAACAGTTGGAGACAACCAAAGGCTGGAATAGTCAAACACTGATGAGCCCTTTAGGAGGGAAGGTTTTCTCTCTGAGGTGAAGATGATACTTCATCTTTAACTTTTGGTGTTTGTATTATCACTTCCAAGGCCAGCTAAAAGCCTACTATGACCAAAACTCTAGGTCAGGGGTCCCCAATTTCTGGTCCGTGGACTGGCACCAGTCCGCAGCACACCAGAAACCAGTTCGCGCAAACAAGCAAAGTCCCATCCACAGGATGCAGGCATCACACAAAACCACGCCCCCTCCAGTCCGCGGAAAAACCTTTCTCCACGGGACCATTCCCTAGTGCCCAAAAGGATGGGGGCCTCTCTCTAGGTAACAGAAACTAGGCTGAAATCTAGTGTACAATGAAACTAGGTGCAGGATAGATTCTGTTTTACTTTATCGTAGAGGCTGAGGTTATGTAAACATGTTTTGCACCAGGGGTGTCAAACTCGCAATGTTACGTGACATATCACGACTTTTTTTCCCATTGCCGGCAATGGGGTGGGCGCGGTTTCAGCATGAGGCATCCGGCCCACGGGCTGGCAGTTTGACACCCCTGTTTTAAACTGTGAGTGTGCATAAAAGAAAAAGACACAGAGAGAGAGAAAGAGAAAGAGAGACACAGACAAAGACAGAGAGTCAGCCAGCCAGCCACTCAGCTCAGGAGCTTCAGAAAGAAACTGTTCATTTTTGCCCTTCTTTCCTTTTGGATTTTCTTCCATATCTCTGACCCTGCTATATTCAGTATATTTAAAACTTTTCAAGAACTAGTTGCTCTCCTGGTTTTATTCTTTAGCATGCACCTTCTTGATAGGTCAGGCCAGGAAGGAGAAGGTTTGCCATTTATATCTTATCTGGTACATCAGCAGCAGAGAGGATTTCTCTGGAGTAAATTATCTGGTAGTAGCATACTTAGTTTGCTCTCTCCAAGAATTGGGGAGGGTTTGAAAGACACTTTGAAGAGGAATATAAAAAATGCTTAGGGAAACCAGCAAGAGCCCAAGCTACCACCTACCAGGCACCATTAAACCCATTACAATATCCCTGCCAAAAATCTTGCTCTGGAAGCTATCACTAGAAGAGAGAGCCAATGTTATGTTTTGCTTGTGGCACTATGTTGTGTGTTAAGGTATTGTACTTACGATATGAAACCTAAAAAGATTCAGCCATGCAAGCTCCTCAAATGATTTGGAGTCATTATTGTTTCTCAGCCAAAGGTACCCTGCCGGGATTAGTTGTGGAAAAATTGAAGGAGCAAGCTTACTGCTAGAAGTACTGGATGTTATTTGAAGCATTTTACCTATTTTCTGCACAATATGGGAAGATTTTCAGGATGTATCCCATTCCTGAAAATAGCATTTGATGCTATGAGCGGTACAGGTAAAATCCCAACATAAATTGCTTTATTGTATAGTTATCACAGTGCAAAAATGGGCTATAGCCAAGTCCAAGTAAACCAATTCCAATAACAGTAAATTACCCACTTGGGTTAAACATAAGGATCCTATTTCTGAATGATGGGAGGAAGGAGTTAAACCATAATAGCCTTGCCTCTTGAACTAATTTGCCTCAAACTCAACATGCATGCACATGTTCTATTATGGCCATAGGGTGAGCATTTCTACTTCGAATCCTCTTCCACAAAAGACTCAGCTCAAGGTGCCTCCAGCATTAATGTTCTTGCTGAATGACTCTAAAGAGTCAAAGCTTCCCTCTGAAAAATCAGAATCCAGTGAATATGAAAAGACCTGCATTTTTATCTTCCTTCAGGAGTAAATTAGCATCCTGGACAAAGAGCCTTGAATGAGTGACATTAGGAGAATACTAATGCAATTAACTGAAGGACAGACTGGGGAACAGTAATAAATGTTAGCTACCCACAAAAAGGTGACTATTTAACAGATGTGTTGAGATACTGGAACTTCTGAACTTCAAGGCAACTGTGCTTTCTAAACAAGGTTTGTCCCAGACTCAGCAAGAGGGCTAAAGTCACGATGGAAAGCATAGTGACCATTTCCATTGCCCATATAGGTCACTATATTTCTGGGAGCTGAAACCACAGATGATCTCACCTAGCAAATCATATCTCTGACACATTGGTTTCAGTGCTAAGTTTCAACTTTGGGAACCTCAGGATTGTAAAATTTGAAAAGCTTTGTTTCAACTGGTCCAACTTCCTGAACGTTTATTATTGCCCTGGAATATTGCAATCTACTTTTCTGATCTGATTTGGAGACTCCACCAAAGTAATCTCCTATCTACATGCTTTGCAGCCCCCCCCAACCAAAATCTTTGTCACTTACAATAAAAACAGATTGGCATTATTGGCAATTAGGAATATACAGAGCTTTATGTAGAAGGAATTCATGAAGCATTGCTTCATGAAAGTCCTATTTTCACATCAAGATAAGTTAAATATTCTCCAACCTCAATTACCTTAAATAAAAGCTGGGGATTTCCTTTGACTGGGTACTAAACTGCCTGTTTGTGTACCTGCATGTGTAGGACAGAGAGACGTGAGCATGTATAAGATATGCAAATAAACATGTGAAAAACAGAAGAAAGAGTGTGGGAGAAAGATATAAATTAAGAATGGACATACACGTGCCCTATCCTGACCCTTTCAATGCTTGGCAGAAAATTATATTCCCTACACATGGAATAATCCTTTATCCAGATGTTTTTAGTTTGTTTTGAGTATGCAAGATTCAATGTCAAGGGTTATCTTAAATGTGATAGAGCACTAGTGAATAACAAACTAGTGAGTTTCTGTTTGATACATATATATGTGTTCTTTTGAGAAAAATTATAGTCAACTGCAGGTACCAGGCAGGGGCACTTCAGCATTCTTCCTCCTAAAAATGAAAACAACTGCAAAAAGAATACGCACATGGAACTGCTCTTGTAATATACCTGTCTGAATCTAGAGTTAACAGATGTGCAAGTGCTTACGCTGCACAGGCATTGCAATATTCAGGAGCAAGAGTGTTAACATGGCTCTTCAGATCTTAGAGGTGATTTGGAGGAACTGCCCAGACCAGAACTTCTGAGAAGTCACCCCATCTCAAGGGGAAGACATTGCACTGTGGCGAACTAAAGTATTACTGGTACCCGTGCTGCCCAGGACTCCCACAATTCCCAAATTCCCACCAGAGCAAATCACAGCCAGAGGCAGAGCAAGATATGAGAATGCACTATCAAACACTTATCTCAGCATGGTGGATTACTAAGCATTCACCCTCTGCAGGCACATTGGGGCCACTCTGGCATTACTACTGAAGAGCAATCTATAAAGACAGAGAATTTTGCTCAAGATGTAAACGGTCTGTTAAAAGGATTAAAGCAGAGGTCTCCAACCTTTCCAGCCTCACGGCCCAGAGGGAAGGGGAGCAGCTTCCAAATTGGTGGCACGTGCGCATGAACGCAAACAGAGCCATGCACGCTGGTGCAGCACTAGTGGCCCATTCATGTATGTGGCATGCACTGGCGCTGTGTGCATGTACGAACAGCCGTGCACCCCCCACAGCAGCTAGCGGCACTGTCCACACATGCGCAAATGGGCCATGCACACCCACCTGGCGCTAGGGACACCATTTGCACATGCACAAACAGGCCACACAAACACACACACACGGTGCTAGCGGCCCATTCGCGCCTGATTGCATGTGCAAACGAGGCTGCAGGCACTAGCATTAGTGGGGGGGAAGCGCACCCACATATGCGCGCAACAGCCAACCATTTCCTTGGCCTACTGGACAAGGGCCCACGGCCTGGTCCCAGGTTGCGGCCCATAGATTGGGGAGCCCTGGATTAGAGGACAGGAACAGGTTAGGGAGAACAGATCTTCCCCTTGCTTCCGACTCATCTCTCAAGTTATATTTGTGGGGCGTTTTGGACCTCTTCTTTGTCACTATTATTTTCTTCAAGAATCTGCTTCCAGACAGATAATATGGCTGTTATTATATCCTTAAGATTTATTTTAGTTAGAAAAAAAAGATATAACATAAGAATTTACATATTAAAATAATATTTTCTGGACAACCTTTTTCTAGGACTAAGGCAGAAATTGACAATATAAAAGCTTCTGTTAGTACCTATAGGTAAAAGCTATAGTGTGTAACAGCTACTGTATCTCACCAGATTATATATGGATGAGTTAGCTTCCAATTAAGAGGTATTTGTTCTTAACATTAAGATCAGAGCTGAGTAAAAAGAATCTGAACATGTAATTCCTGCAGCATTAGAACTCAGAAAAAGCTAATAGAACTACAAGAATTATAGTAATAATAGCATTCTATTAGGGCATCAAGTGGCAGCATCTCGAGTACCCCTCATCTTCACTTTTTTATGCTGTCTACAAAAAACAACTCAGAATTTGAAAAGTATAAATACCCAACAGTTATCCTTTTAAAGCTAAGCTTCTACCCTTTACTATTGCAAATATTTGTTATAAACGTATACAACCAGATAGTTACATCTATCAGCAGGCAATGTAGCAAGCAAATTAGGAACCATCAAGACTTTAAAAAAAATTTAACATGATTTTATACCATTCCTCATATTATAATATTAGACTTCCACATTTAATGCAAGCTGGTTTCTATTGCTGAAAAATGGAATCAATTGTTCACTGATATTTGATCTAATTGATAGTGACAGATGAGAGCTCAGAAGAAAACGATTTTCTTGGTCCTTCCTGGAAATTTAAAAAAAAAAAACCCAGAAGCCAAACACTTTGGCAGACTAAGTTATGTTATTATAAAACCTGTTTAAAAGTTGTGAACACTACCTGGATGGAATAGCTCCTTAAGATAGGCTCCTAACCTGTTTTAAATTCTAATTTTCATGCAGATACCTCATTAAAAAGGAGGAAAAATCCAACCTCATTATTCACAGAGATTCAGAAACATTGAGAACAATTTGGGAACAAATCCTTAAAAGATTTTGCTTCTCTATCAATATACCTTGAATAGCAAATTTTATTTTTTTAAATAATTGTTGCTTTATCATTCAAGCCTGATTTTTTTTTTACGGTTAATATGGTCACTAATTTGTCACCCTCAGTTACTGGCATTTGCCCCCTCTTAAAGAACGCAACAATAGCCATGAAGATCTGCTGATTTCCAAGGGAAACTTTGTAAAATGAGAGACAGGATCTCAGACACCTGTCTGGGGGGGGGAGGAACAAAACTTTGCTCCTGGTGCTCCCATACTTGTCTAGAGCTTCCTGCTAATCACATTTTGACAGCTGTCGTGTACACAGATAGGTTGTATAGACAAAAAGCGCCTGATCAGCAGGCACACCTAAACACACATGAATGAGCGGTGTCGCACACAAAGGTTAACAGGTGAGTTTCTTCCTATTCCTTTGTAGGAATAGGATTAGCCACAAGGTGAACTTATTGGTGGGCTGAAAGGTTAGAGGAATGTATTATGGATCATTATTTAGCCTCATAGATTCCTAGAGTTGGAAGGGGTCCTGAAGGCCATCTAGTTAAATTCTTTCTACTTAAAAGGGTTTAAAGCAACGGTTCTCAACC
Source organism: Bothrops alternatus (assembly GCA_034064705.1). Lineage (NCBI taxonomy): Eukaryota > Metazoa > Chordata > Lepidosauria > Squamata > Viperidae > Bothrops > Bothrops alternatus. The sequence goes on along the minus strand of JARGCV010000041.1, from coordinate 400,604 downwards.
TGTGGGTCGCGACCCCATTTGGGGTTGAACGACCGTTTCGCGGGGGTCGCCAAACACGGCAGTCTGCCATTTTTCCCCCATTTTTTTTCTCCATTTCCCCTCGGCCGTCGCGCGCGCACCGCGCATGTGCAATTCGGGCCGTCACGCCACGCATGCGTGATTCGGGCTGTCGCGCGCACTGCACATGTGCAATTTGGGGCGCTGCGCCACGCATGTGCGGTTTGGGCCATCGCGCCGTGCATACGTGGTTCGGGCCGTCGCGCACGTGCCACGCATGCGTGGTTCGGTCCGTCATGCTGCGTGCACGCAATTCGGGCCGTCGCGCACGCACCACGCATGCGCGGTTAGGCTTGTCTCGCCGCGCATGCACGATTCGGCCCGTCGTGCATGCGTGGCGCAGGTGGGGTCTTGGTCTGAAAAAGGTTGAGAACCACTGGTTTAAAAGTTTCCCCCTGTCCAGTCGTGACTGACTCAAAGCAGCAGTGCCCATCTCCAATTCTCAGCCGAGGGAACCTGGATTGTCTGATAGGCGCTTCCATTATCATGTGGCCAGCATGAAAGTACAGTATGCAGTAACTCTCTACTTAATCACTTAAGAAAACCATCATAGCACTAGCACTTAGACTTATATACCACTTCACAGTCCTTTAACAGCCCTTTCTAAGCAGTTTACAGAGTCAGCGTATTGCCCCCAACAATCTGGGTCCTCATTTTACCAACTGCAGAAGGAGTCAACCTTGAGCTGAGTCAACCTTGAGCCAGTTAGGATTGAACTCCTGGCTATGGGCAGATTTAGCCTGCAATACTGCATTCTAACCATGGCATCACCACGGCACACGGATTATGTCACCAAAACTGTCATTACAAAACAGTACTGTCACATACACAGAAGATGAGATACTGCACAAGTGAAAAAGCAGCAAAATCTTAATTATGCTAGTTAATGTTCCCACTTGGGGATTGTGTAGAATTTTCCTACAAACAGAGGTAGCTATAAACAATGATGTCACTGCATGCTCCAGCACCTGTTAATCATAAATTTAGAAATCTATATAGTCTCTGTCCTTAGCCATTCAAAACAATCAGCTTGGACTGCTAATCTGCATTTTTTTTTTCCTGTCAGCAGCAGGAAGGAAATGATTTTCTCAATTGTTTATGTGGGGGAAAAAAGACAAGACATCCTCAAGTCAATCTCAACTCATAACAATGATATGGGGACATCCGCCTAGTTTTCTGGGTGACAGTGAGGTAATTATTTACCTTTGCCTTCTTCCAGGATGTTCCCTCAATTTGCCAATTTAGTCTTTAATGCCAGAGTTTCCTGGGAGACTCCCATCCAAGGACCAGCCTGTTTAGATTTCTTTGAGGTAAGCAAAGTTTATCAGACTCAGCGCACTCTTTTGACATACATTCAGTGACAATAAGAAAACACTCTTCATTTGCTTCTCTCCAACAAATCATGTTATTGGATTGGAGCAAGCTTGGTGAAGTCAGTAGATTTTTATGTGTAAGGACAGTTCTGCTGTGAAACAAAACTGATGGGCTTAGGAACCAATCACTTCTAAGTGAATAACCCACCAATTCCCATCAACCATCACCATTTTACCCAACTTCAACTGACATACTATAGAGTTGCCACATTAAACACAGCAAAGTGAATGTGGTACTTCACATTAATGATAATCAATGTACTTCACATTAATTATAATCAATGATTATAATCATTGATTTCAGGACATATGAGCGAACATAAGGTATGTTCACTCATATGTCCTGAAATCAATGATTATAATCAGAACTCAGCACTTCGGAGCTTCGCTGATTATTCTAAACCAGGGATAGGCAACCTTGGCTTTTTTATGACTTGGGGACTTTAACTCCCAGAATTCCTGAGCCAGCATGGCTGGCTCAGGAATTCTGGGAGTTGAAATCCATGAGTCATAAAAGAGCCAAGGTTGCCTACCCCTGTTCTAAACCAATGGTATCAAACTAGGTGTAGAAGAGCATTTCTTCTAGAAGAGGAAAGTAGTGATGGGATCATACTCAGAATTTTGTACCTAGAACTTGGTATCTTAGTCATGGCTAAGAGCATAACAGATCTGGTTCACATGTTATCCTGCTTTGGGCTTTAATGCATTGTTTAAACTTAAGTCACTTTGGCTTCTAAAACAAGGTCTCTAGATGAAGTGAATTAAACCAACTGTGGTTTCTTCAACAAAACATGGTTGAATAAAATATGGCCCAGTGTAATGTTGGATATGTAACTTGTTTGGAAAACCAGCTGTTTATGAATAAGTATTATTATCATCCCTTGTGGCAAAGCTGGAAAGTTTCCCAGCTTTTAATATTTTTTTTAAGAGCAGCAACACAGTTGCCATTAGCTGTTTTTATACTATTCTGATTGTTCTTTCTTTTGTGTTGTTGACTAGTTAGCTGCTATGAAATAAATATGGCAATTCTATTTTTCCCTTCAACACTTCCTGTAATGTTTCATTACTATTTCCTGGTTTGTTTGTTTTTGCAAAAACAAATTCTTCTATTGCAGACAGCATTAAAAAAAACTGCTCTCAATACAAATAAAACTGGTTTCAAACATATTCCGTGCAACACATTTTATGTTGTTACTGTTTCTATGTATTACATTTTATTTTTCTAAAAATCAAATAAAATAACTCTTTCTCCAAGATTCACTTGGCTGTGTCGAAAAAGAGGAAATGTAATCATATATCTAAACATTGTTGGATTAATGTAAAATATGAAACCATGAAGAGAAAGACAAATATTTTTTTACAATATGACTAATTATAGAGGTTAGAGAAACTTGAACATCTTGAAGAAAGCCTCGCATTCTTTATCGTAGGGTTTTTCATTTATTTATATCCTGCCTTTATTATTTTTCTAAATAACTCAAGGCACCAAACATATCCAATACACCTTCCTCCTCCAATTTTTCCACAACAACACAGCGAGATAAGTGACTGGCCCAAAGTCATCCAGCTGATTTTAAATTCTTTAACTTTGAATTAAATCAAAATCAAAATTAAATTAATTAAAACATGTAAGTGATGTTCAAATTGTTTTGAATTTTATTTATGTGTTTGTTTTTTTGTGAACTCCCCTGAGTCATGTATGTGAGATGGGAGGTTATATAAATGAAAATAGATATAATGAATATGAGCATTTAAAACAAGTTACTATATTTAAAGTGACCAAGCTCATACATAATAAGCCACTGTGATGATACGTGGGAAAACCCCTGGGGACAGGAGGGAGAGCCACAGACAGAACAACGGCATGTAAAAGATTTGTCAGCCCATAGAAAGGGGATGGCGTGGGAAATGCTTTAGCAGGGGCCCTTCCTAGCTTTAAGGAAAATAAAAAGGAGAGGGAGAAATACTTTCATTCTTGCAAGATTCTGTTAGTGTAACTTTACAATAAAGAAAGAATTTGTACTCCTGAGTGTGCTTCTTGTCTGGACGATGTTGCTGGGTTAACAGCCAGAAATCTTGCATCATCAAGCCCCAAGATAGTCAAATAATAGTTTCTATATCAGCCTTATCACCCTTGTCTTCATTCAAGCAATTAAACAATCCAGGTGAAAATAGCTAGGAGCAACCTTTGAACCCAGAATTAAGATTACTATGGCAAAACACCAGGAACTTTATCCAGTTTAAAACTAAGGATTTAAAGTTAGCTAACAAAACCTAACATTTGGCAAAATGATTCATAATACCAAGTTCGGATGTCACAGAAAGTTATTTTTTTTTATTAATTCATATGAAAGGAGGGAGCAAACAGGTTATACGAGTCAGTAAACAGTTCACAGCTTCTCCACAGTGCAGTTTATTGAGCTAGAGTTTGTCGTTTATTGCTATGGATGCATGTAATCAATATAGATCATCAAATTAGAAACGCTTAAAACTCTGTAAAATATTGCATTTGGCCTTCTGAAGTCTGTAGCAATCCAGGGAGTAAACAACAATAAAGGGTAAAATTAGAATGCCAAGGTGTAAAATACTGAGAGCAAAGAACGTGGGTCTCTTCAGCCTTCTCGAACATACTAATGTGATATTTATTAACTTTTAGAACTGTGCAAAGATCTGAACTCAGAAGTGAAAATGTAATTGTGAGCATATATAATCATGAAATAACACCTGCCAAGGGGCTCACATAACCCTAACCCTCTAGATTATGGCTGTCAAACTCGATCGTGTCACATAATGTATTATGACATATCACAACATTTTTTGCCTTTACAGAACCGGTGTGTGTGTGGCCTGTGTGTGACGCATCTGGCCCACGGGCCGCCAGTTTGACACTCCTGCTCTAGATCAGAGGTCCCCAACCTTTTGGGCACCAGGGACCGTTTCTGTGAAGAAAGGAGAGTGCGTGGTTTTGTGTGCTGCCTGCATCCCACGGATAGGGCTTTGCTTGTTTGTGCGGACCGGTTGCTAGCATGCCACGAATCGGTACTGGTCCATGGACCGGGTGTTGGGAACCCCTGCTCCAGATGATACCAAGAAAAGATATATTTAGTTTAATATGCTCCCATGAATGTTCCAAATCACCTTTTTCCTTTAAAATCTAAATTTCTGCATGTTCCTGGTATTTATACAGTGGACTTCAGTCTTCTAATTCATCCACTTGTGAATAAGCCAAGAATTTCAGGTGTCCTTGACTTACGTCCACAGTGGAGCCCAGAATTTCAATTGTAAGTGCTTGCAATGGAGGCACCACCTGGCTGGACTCAATTTTATGACCATTTTAGGAGGGTTGTAAAGCAAGCTACCACAATCATTAAATGAATTGCATGGTTGTTAAGCAAATCTTGTGGTCATTAAACAAACCCAGCATTTCCAATGAGTGTTTTTTGGCTGGAAAACAGCAAAAATGTCACAAATCACAGTCACCTGGCCATGGGACACTGCAACCACTCATAAATGTGAGCCGGTTGCCAAGTCACCAAAATGTGATCACACAACCATTGTTGTGTATGTGCGCAGCAATCGTAACTTGGAAAATGGGTGGTAAGTAGCTTTTTTGAATGTTTAACTTTGAACACTCATTAAGTAACTGGTCATAAGTGGAAGACTACCTGTAACTAACATTCATATGTAACATATTCTAGGATGAGATTTTTTTTTTTTAACAGAGAACACTACTTTAAACTCATGACCATAAACAAACCGGGGGAAGATATTGCTTGAAATCATGTTACAGAGAAGAATGTTTTAAATACAAAAATTTAAAGTCACTGTGAAAAGTATTGCTAGCTTGGCCCTAAATTCCCAGGCACATTTTGCAGCACATTCCATTAGTGGGGGAGAGTCTGCAATTCCTTTCTCCTCCACATATTTCTCAAGCCAACCAGACAAATAGCCTTGATTATCAGACAGAGCATTTACTCTATAAATCACCCTTAAAGAAGATGATATAAACGGAAATAACAGTGCTTTGTAATAACATCATCCATTTACATAATGAACTTAGCATGCATCCCCTCAGGAATTGTTATGATAACCCTGCAGGGTAGTCCATTAGTATCTTCATCTCTCCAATGACGATAATGATCATCATCATCATCATCATCTCCCCAATGCAGGCCAGGCTACCATTTGCATTCCAGAGGGAGTGCTGTGTTAAGGAAGCACAGAAATAAAAACAACAACAACAATTCTGTAGTACCTTAAAAAAAGAGCATTTGTATTTCTGCATAAAGTTAGGCCAGAAAAAGCTATATGCTAAAAAAAAACAAAACACCTATTAGCATTTCAGGTGTCATAAAATTATTTCTGCTTTTATTACAACTCCCAATCCACTTCTGGAAATTACAATGTAAAACAATTTGTCCAGCAAGAAATGTGATCCAACTATCCTTTGCCCTTTGACCAATTCAAGCAAATATACAGACAGGTATAGTAGTTTAGTGTTTGAACAATTTTTTTTAAAAAAAAAACAAGTGTTAAATTCGCACCCAAGTATGTCCCACTGGAGCATTTTACTATTTCAGTCTCTGTGCTTATGACCTGCCTGCTGTATGTGAGACACAGAGAGCTCACTCTGTAGCATCCTTTTTTTTTTAATTACTATTTTTGCCAGCAGCAAAACAGCTGCCACATCATTCCAGAAAGCTGCCTGACAGTGTAATTAGTGACAGATTAGTAGCTGTACTCGATGGGGATTCATTTACATAGTGAAAGAAAGAAGCAGAGAATGAGAGAGGACAGGTCATTGCCTGCAGGATCAAACCATGTAATCTCAGTGTTTCTCAACCTTGATGACTTTAAGATGTGTGGACTTCAGCTCTCAGGGTTTCCCAGTCAGCCAGGCTAACAAAAAACAGTGGGATGGCTTTTAAGAGTCCGGTTGTAATTCAGAGCTATGCAGAGGACAAAAATGATGTGGAAGAATTCTGGACCTTGTGCAAGTATTATTCATTAAAAGTCACACCATTCCCCCCACCCCACCCCAAGCTTCTGAAGACCGTGAAAAAAAAAGAAAAGACGCTTCCGCTTTAAGGAATCCACTCAATAAAGTTATAGCAATTCTTTTTTTTTTTAAATATAAAATTCTTTTATTAAAACAATCAACATTGGACATAAAAGCATATTGTGCAGCAATCATCATGGCACCTGATATACAATACTAAGTGTTAGTCATTGAAAACGTCTGATTTAGTAAGCCTTTTTCCACCCTTCGCATCTAGCCTCAACTATACTCCTGTTACACTTTGTTTGATTGGTGTTTCTCTTATCTGGTTCCATATTAATGTGATCAACATTAAACCAAAGATCCTATTGCTAAACAATCATCCTAGGATATAGCATACAACATTAGGTATTAATCTTTGTAAACATCTGTTTTAGTAAACGTTCTTTCCTCCTCCCTTCCCCCTTCAAGTATACTCCGAGTACCTTTTGTTTGGTTGGTGTTTCTCTTATATATGGTCTAACTACTGTGTCTAGTCTATTGCATATTGTTCGTTTGCGCTTCTGAATTGACTTCGTCCCATTACTAGTGCAATCCTTTATAGTCCCTAGCCAGAGATCCTGAGGTAAAAGTTTCATATCCTGAGGTAGAGATTCAGTCCGCTTTAACAGTATTAAAGCAAACAACATTGGACATAAGGTTATGTTAAGAGGCATTAGTTATAGAACATATACATTCAACATTGGGTGTTAGTTTTTGTAAACATTTGATTTGTTGACCCTTCTTCCCTCCTCCCATCAAGCCTCAGCTAAACGCCAGCTGCATTCTGTTTGTTTGGTGTCTCTCTTGGATATAGTCTATCCACTGTTTCCAGTCCGTCAAAAATTGTTCATTGGAACGATTTTTCAAGTATGCTGATATTTTCGCCATTTCCGCCAAATTTGTTACTTTCACAGTCCATTCTTCAATAGGCGGTATTTCCGGATTCTTCCAGTATTGTCCCACCAACAATCTTGCTGCTGTAATTAAGTTCAAAAATAAATTTGTCTCTGAGGTAGTGAAGTCCTTTGTGATCCCTAACAGAAAAGCCTGAGGTAGAAATTCTATACGCTTTTTGAAAATAGTTTGGAGTGTCCACCATATCTTCCTCCAGAATGCTTTGATTTTTCTGCATGTCCACCATATGTGAAAGTAAGTAGCCTCCCCGTCCCCGCACCTCCAGCATTTGGGCTGGGAGTCCGGGTAGATGAGTGATATTTTTTTCGGGTCTAGGTGCCATCTATAGAACATCTTGTAGAAGTTTTCCCTTAAGTGTTGCGATTTCGTGAATTCTACATTCCTCACCCAGATTTTCTCCCACGTGTCCATGGCGATAGGGTGTCCGAAGTCTTGTGCCCACTTTATCATACAGTTCTTGACTAGCTCGGTTTCAGAGTCCATTTCTATCAGAATGCTGTACACTCGTTTGATGTGCATAATCCCCTGTTCTCTAATCTGTTTAATTAGATTCTCGTCGGTCTGGGAGAAGCCCTTCTTCTTGTCTTTACGCCACCTTGATTGTAGTTGTATATATGATAGCCAGGAACTTCCTATTCCTCTGTTTGCTAGCGTTGCTTGAGGTTTCAAGAGGAACCCGTTTTCTTCTCCCAGTATAAGTTCACTGTAGGGCACCACTTCTTGCTCTTGGGCTGTGTTCATATCCCCTGTTGCGTGTCCAGGGATCGTCCAGATGGGAATCCTGTCGTGTAGGAGGTGCTTATATTTGTTCCAGACCCATAACAAAGGGATTCGTAGTGGGTTCTCCTTGAAGTTCCTATCTGCCTTTTTGTCGTATACTAAGTATGCGTGCCAGCCGAATAGTAGACCATGCCCCTCAACATTCAAAATTCTATCATTTGTCATGTTGATCCAGTCACTAACCGCCACCAACGTTGCTGCATAGTAGTATAGCTTTAAATTAGGCATTTTGAGTCCCCCTCTCTCCCTTGCGTCTTGGATGATTTTTAGTTTCACCCTCGGTCTCTTGTCGTCCCAAATAAATCTATTGATGCCCTTCTGCCAGTTGTCCAAGTCCGCATCCTTCTTGAGTATGGGTAGCATTTGAAAGAGAAATAAAAATCTGGGTAATACATTCATCTTTACTGTCGCTATCCTGCCGAGCAGGGACAGACGTAGTGATTTCCACCTTTCCAGGTCTGCTTGTATCTTATTCCACAGGACCTCGTAATTATTCTTGTATAATTTCGCATTTGTTGATTCTATCTCCACTCCTAAGTATTTGACTTTCTTGACTATTTCACAACCCGTTATTCTTTCCAAGTTCTGTCTTGCTTTGTTGTCTAGGTTTTTGACTAGCATCTTTGTTTCTGGTATATTTACTTTGAAGCCTGACACCCTACCATAGTCCTCCATTATCTCCATCAATTTCGGTCGCGACATTGTCACCAGCAGGTCGTCCGCAAAGGCACATAGTTTGTAGTCTTGCTGTTTAATCTATAGCAATTCTTAAAGCAGAATGTGGCAGCATGAAAAAAAAAAAGCTGTGTTGTTCTAATGAATAGCAAGGAGGTATTGTGTTTACATGAGGGCAAAACAGTTTGGTTTGAATCATTGTGAAGCAAATGGATATTCCTTGAGCAATAATAAGCCATCTTTTATCCTCCTTTAGAACTCATACCGTACTAACTAAGCCTTACAATGCCTTTCCTAATCTAAACACCCTGCAGATGTGTGGGAGACCACAAGTTCCACAATTTCTACCCAAAGAGTTAATCATTGAATCTTCAGTACTTTTCAGATACATAATTTGCTTGATTGCTACAAGCACTCTATCAGTTAATTAATATTTTATTTTTAATTGATTATATACAAAATGAAATGTAGTAACATGATGTAATACTGTATCTAATTTCTACCACATACAGTTAAAAGGAAAAGCTGTTCCTGGTTGTAACAAGTTAAGCAAGTTAAGATGGTTTTTTTCCCTTTAATTTAAAGAAGCCAAAGGACAGTCATATCTGGGATATAGCTGGGCTGCAACAGGAAACAATCAGGCAGTAGTTTGGGCACTTACATATGGGTTTGGGGGAACATATTACACCTACCTTTCATGAGCTGCTCATTACCAGTTTGTTTCTGGGTCTATTTCAAGGTGCTGATGGAGAGAGAGAGGGAGATGGGGAGTTGTTTTTATAAACAACTCAAGGTGGTGCCCTTCATGACAAGGGACTGGGTTATTTGAGGGGTCAACTATCCCCAATTTCATCTATCTATCACATAGATCCAATAGGGAGCGCTTGTTATGTCATCTAGGGAGTTCTTTCATCCAGGGAGTTACATTTGGCAGGTCCTGGCTAGGTGGGCCTTTTCTGCTGTGGCCCCTGTGTTGTGGAATCTTCTCCCCTGAGGTGAGGTTGGCCCATCTTTTCTGAGCTTCCGAAAGACCCTCAAGACCTGACTGCAACCTGGCGACCCTGGGGAATGGGTGAACTAGTGAGGGGGCTTCATTATTATTAACACCTCCTCATGTGCTGTGTCTTTTTGCTCCGTTTTTATAGTTTTTAATGTTTTTAATGTTTTTTATAATTAATAATGAAGACTAAAGAAATACACTAATGGTTTAGTAAGGGATGGCAGGGTTTTGGGGGGTTTTGCTAGATATTGTCTCTTGGTATATCTCTGTAACATGAATGTTATACTTACAAAATTATCAGGTTTTTCTAAATCATTTCTACTAACCTAATGGTCCACATAAATACCCCTGTACACATACACACATTTCTGTCCTCATTTGATTCCACTAATCAGTTGCTAATATTTGCATTTCACGATAACATAAAAGACACGTCTGAACGATCTCACCAATCTCATCCTTCAGGTCAGAAAATTAGCAAAAAAAGAAAAAGGAAAAGAAAAAGGTTTAGATCTCAAATCATCAAAATACTGATTCAGTTTGAAGGCAGACATCCCATCTTAGTCAGCTGGTGCTTTCTTACATCAGACCTGTTGTCAAGGCACTGAATTGCTAATACATCAATTAGATAGATATCAAATTTTTCCACTATTATTTTTGTCATTGCAGTACTATGTTATAAGCTCAAGGAGGCTTAGCCCTTCATTTTGTTCCCATATATCAACCTCTGAAATAGTATATGTGGTGCTGAGACAGAATGACTTATTCCTGTAAGTTTCCATGGCTGGAGATAGACTTAAGTCTCAAGTCCGAGTACAATACTTCAATCAGAGGGTGGAACAATAATAGCATTTGGAAATGTGGAATTTATGCCTCAGAGCAAGCCTCTCTGAGATTTCAAGGTACTATGGCAATACTTAACATGCTGCATTGCAAAGGTTTTGGATGACAGCATCTATAATCTGTTAACAGTACTCCATAGAGACCGCAGTTGAATCAAATACCTGGAGAGTACTAGGATGTCTGTCCCTGTTCTAAGTAATTAATTGGCAATAATAACCAAGATTCCATTTTTAGGTCATCAATACTTTGGTTACACAGCAGAAAATATTATTCCTATTGGGTAACTTTTTCCATGGAAATAAAATCTACTACAATGAAGGGAATGGGCTGATATTAGAAGTTCCACGTTGGTTATAAATGGTTATAAATGTCATGTTGCCATACTCCATTGACTGACAAAGAGTTCAGCAAATTTCATTTTTATAATTCTGGGTCTATTTTGACTGAAACAATATATTAGCAATAGGTTTACTGAGCTTTCAAGGTAACACAATAACTTTCTTTGCCAATCACTGACCTTTCCAGATATCTTTAGTTTTTGATTAAAAGAAACAGAACACAGGTCTTCATGCATGCGGTCCAACAACCACAGAAGGAACTCCAGGGCATCATGTTGTGCATTTCCACGAAACTGTGCACCATATTTAGAGACAACATTCTGCAATGAAAACAAGTGAAGAGACTTATTATTTTTATCTGAAATGATAAAGTTGCTCTAGTATTAAAAGACATTCTTGATCTTTTCCTTTCTCCCCCAAATTGGCTAAACTAATGATTATATGGACTATGCATATGATTCATCAAGATCCATGTTCTGTACCAAGAGCAACCATAATGAAGATTATAGGATTTTCTCCATGTCTATTTACTAAGAAAAAAAAATCTTGTATAAATCACAACTTGCCAGTGTGATCAAAATTGTCAACCCAATGAAAATCAAATAATGTAGCAAATGTATATCGTTTGGAATGGCATTTTGTATTTAACATGGTTCAATTTAAGGAATCAGCAATCAAGAAGGAAATCATCCACAAAGGAGGCAACTGCAACCCTCTTCCATAAAACTGCAGTGAAATGTGCACAGTTCTACCCATGTAATTAGCAGCTTGACTCAAAGATTTTACCTTAAATCCAATTTAAATCCAGATTAAGTCCAGTTAGCCAAAGGCACTTAGTTTCAAACAAGAAAATTTGGAAGTGGCACCAGATCTCACTATGATTTTTATCAGTGGTACCAGAGAAAATTGAGTGACAAAGAATCCTCAGGCCAGGTTGACCAATAATATCTCAGTGTTCAGATGTATGAATAGTTGTGAATCAAATAATTACAATGAAAATGCAATACAGAAAATGAGATAAATCAATCTAGTATTACTTTCTCATCAGTTACATTTCCTAAAATATTTTCCTCCAGATATACCAGCCATAGGAGGTAGACCAGACAGAAAACATGACCAGGTGAGCTAATTCTACTTTATTGTAAAGCTACATAAACAGAATATTCCAAATTTGAAATTACATCTCTCCTCCTTTTCCTTTACAGCACAAGAATGTAGAGAGGGTCTTTTCTGAGTCTCTTGTCCAACCCACATTCCTGCTGTAGGATCATCTGCCTTTTAACTGCTTCCTTGATTGCAGCTGGGCCTAGGGCTAGGGCCTTCTCCATTGCTGCCCCAGCCCTCTGGAACCAGCTTCCCTCAGAGGTTCGTACTGCTTCCTCCCTCCTAGCTTTCCGGAAACTGTTGAAGACACATTTATGCAGACAGGTTTGGGGCGTGTGAGCTGCACTCTGCCCCTGGGCCTTTGACTGTGATTGTGTGTGGTATGAGTGTAATAAATTATCTAGTTTTTATATAGTATTGTAAGTAGTAATTTTAATTGATTCTATGTTTATGTCTGTACTTGTATTGTTATTGTGAGCCGCCCTGGGTCTTAGGAGAAGGGCGGCATATACCTAAGTTTAAACAAATAAATAAATAAATAAAATCTCTTAATCCTGTCTCCTAAGGTTATTCTAACAGAACATTACATGATGGAAACAGGATGACAAATACAATTCTTGTCAAAATAAGTTATTGTATTTAGCAAAAGCACTTAGACTTATATACTGCTTCACAGTGCTTTACAGCCCTCTCTGAACAATTTACAGATTCAGCATATTGCCCCCAGCAATCTGGGTCCTCATTTTACCAACCCTGGAAGGATGGAAGACTGAGTCAATCTTGATCCAGTGAGACTCAAACTGCCAAACTGCTGGCAGTCAGCAGTTAGCAGAATTAACCTGCAATACTGCATTCTAACCACTGCGCCACCACCAATGCATTTAATGTATTTCTATCTTAGATTGATGGGAAAGATCTGTGCAGAAACTATTGAAAGTTACAGGGATCAGGTAAATGACAGAAGAATCATTCACTTACTACATTTAAATCCCAAATTCTCCTCAAAGAACATCAATAGCATATATGACTTGCCCCTCCCTTTATCTATCCATATACTACTAAAATTCTCAAACTATGAAAACTCTCATTCCTGCAATCTTTAGCTGTGGTGAAACAGTAGATTGTAGGGCAACAATTTTACAAGGTATCTCAAATGGGCGGGTGCATCAAAAATCTAGGACCCATGACTCCCATAGAATTGAAATTTTGCAAATTTTATAAAACATCTTATGACATAAACATTATCATAAAACAGTTTATGACTATGACACAAAATGTTATAAAATATTTCCTGTGCTGGTGTTTGACTGTGCTATTTGTCAGGAACAAGGAATCAGAATGACACTGTGAACTGATCAGAGAAGTTTCTTTATTGTGATCTTTTTTACAAGAATCTCGCCAGACTGATTGCATTCTCTGGGCAAGGGTCCCCAAACTCTGGGCCATGGCCCACTGCAGTTGAGCTATGTGCGCATGTGTGTGCATGCCAGCCTAACCCTTGCATGAGTTGAGCTGCTAGCATGCACATATACACCAGCCCGCTACTCACACTACCTGGTTCCCCTCTCCACCCCCCAGCCAGGCCGCAAAGGTTGGGGACCACTGCTCTGGGGAACAACCAGACAAAGACCCCAAGTCACTTCCTCTCCTGCAGGGACACCAGACTAGCCAGTCTCTTAACTCCATTCCCCACTCCAGCTGCAGATTCCACCACAGCTATACAGTTCAATACGAGCTATTTTCAAGGCAGATATATCTCTGAATGTATCCCAACTTTTCCAGTGAACTTTAAGGCACTGAGGAATATGGTAAGGAATTATCTCCAAAAAGATGATCCAGTGGGTCATGGGTTGTTCAGTCTTTACTACAGCCCTATGAGGATAAGATATCTGGGACTTGGAGGCTCTACATTTGGCTAGACTAAAGTTACCCAATTTTGATGAGACAGTGAGATCTAATCAAGCTCAATTCTTTATTTGCTTATATCTAATAGACAGAATCTTGCCAAGCTAAAACTATAAAAAATTTAAGCTACTGGATATATCCTGAGAGATTCTAGGGTGTTGTTACTCTGAACCTCTTCCCTCCCCTCCCCCATCCAGCTTGGGACTATGCAGTTTCTTGATCCAAGGTCTCTTTTTGGGAATGCTCTGAGGTGACCAAATCCTTCCCCTCTAATGCTCCAGATGCACATTCCATTACATGAATGTAGATTTGAATCCAGATTCCAACCTGGCCCGTATGACATCTAATTAATGTCTATGTTGCAATTTATATGCTTCTTTATTACAATATATTATCCTGGTATCATAGAAGACCAAAACGTACAATGTATCATTGCCACTGCTATTTTGCACTCCTGTTGAAAAACGGAATCAGCCACTTTTTAAAACAATCCCAAGGGATGCCAATCCCTAAATCATGAAATATGTCCCTTTACATCAGGGGTGTCAAACTGCTGGGCCGCAAGCCGGATGCATCATAGCGAAACCGTGCCCATCCCATTGCCGGCAATGGAAAAAAAGTTGCGATATGTCACGACACGTCATGTGACCCCTGCTTTACATCTTGAGTTCCAGCAAAATTTGGCAAAGAAGCAACATATTTTACTACTAGCACTATAAGCAGGGATGCTAAATTGATCCCTGGTGTGCTCAACAGGAGAAAACATGGGTTCTGCCTGCCACTGATTTGCCAAACAGTTGCCATGACAACTAACTCTACATTGTTAAGAAGCCAGAAGGAAGTCGCCCCCCCCACCCCTCCATGTCTGTCAGGGCCACTTTACTCTTTTCTCCCAAGCAGCTAGGATGACTCGGTGCTCCCGTTTCAGTCCAATGTTCCTCAGATCCCAAGTGAACAAACCTTCCTGAACCACAAAACTGAACAGCCACTTGCTGCTCTTTGAAAACAGAGGGGAAGCCTGGAAAATCCAATTTTCTCTGCCAAAAGAGGACTCTGTTCTGTAAGCTGCTTCAGTCAGCTAGACAGAAATATTTCTGAAGCACAAGGCATCTTCTCAAAGAGATGCAGGAAAGATTTTCTCCTTTCTGGCAATGTATCTCTACCTTTAACAGCTGTGTGAATGGAGAAACTCCACCAAACAAATTCTTGTACTGGGAAAGGCAACAATTTCAGACCTTCAGCCTCTTATCTAATTGTTCAAAGTCATAAAAGCCCTGCTAGGAAAAGAGAAAGAGAAAGAGAGAGATGCAATTTGAAAGGCCAATCTTCCCTAATACAGACAGTCCTCGACTTACAACAGTTCATTTAGTGTCCGTTCAAAGTTACAACAGCACTGAAAAAAAGTGACTTATGACCATTGTTCACACTTATAACTGTTGCAGCATCCTCATGGTCACGTGATCAAAATTCAGACGCTTGGCAACTGATCCCTATTTGTGACAGTTGCAGTGTCCCAGGGTATGTGATGATTCATGTATCAGCTGTGGTAAGAAAGGTTGTAAAATGGGGCCAAATTCACTTAACAAATGTCTCACTTGGCAACAGAAATGTTGGGTTCAGTTGTGGTCGTAAGCCGAGGACTATCTGTATGTAGTGATTTAAATGTATTAAACTAAAAGAACCATTGGATATCCTAATAACATCCAGTCCAACCCATCAGCAAAGTGTCCGAAGGATTATTTTAGTCCCATGTTGTCTTTTAAAACAGGTGGTCTGGCCACACACAAGCAGAATAGAGGATTGGAGGCAATTCCTAGCTTCCCATCTTCTGAGATTTTCCAACATTTCTTTATACACTGGGGCATTTCCATTCTTCAAGGACGTATCTCCTGAATAAAACACTAAAGATATATTCTGCCATTTCCCCACTCCTTCACACACCAACCTCCTCTCACATGCTCTGTACACTCATTTAACTGCAGCATGTAGGATGCTGAGATGGGCCTGCCAAAAATCTGCAAATACAGAAACAGGAAAGAGATTGTGAAAAGAAAAATGCTGTGCTTCTGAAAATGGAGAATTTTGAAGGCTTGCTTTCAGCAGTTTTGGCAGAACTTGCACTGACTTATCAGTAACGTGAGCATGATAAAAAATGAATGAATATACATATAAGTATGCATGTGTACTGTATGTCTGAAGATTGTCCATCTTTCTAGCTAACGCCATAAGCTGCTTCAGATGCAATTCAAAGGCTATCCACATTTTTTTTTCTTTTGGTTTGATAAGGAGTTCTTGAAATTCAAAAATTTGCACTAATTTTCTACAAGTTTAGGCGGCTTAATAAAGGTATTCTCTGTGGATTTTGTTTTTTATTTTCCTTTTAACCAACATGGCTAATATTGCTTTTATAAATCAAGAAATAGTTGTAGTAGAGATACATCACTTCACTTAGTTTTGATGAAGTGGGAGATAGACTCTTCTTGCAACCTGCAAAATCAGTAGGGAATGACCATTTCAAAGGAGAAACGAAGAGCAGAATAATGCACTTTTCATATTGAATAGTATAAATTAGTGAAAAGTAGCTTTTCTCATCCTTCTGCATGGCTGACTTTATGAAGCAAAAGGTGGTGACAAGTTTGGAAACCAATTAAAAAACATCAAATGTTCAGCCCTGAAGTCAATAAACTCTTTTAGAGTTGTAAACTGTAAAAGAAGATTTTTAAAAAAGGGAAAGGGGAAGAGAATTTTCTCAGCTGGCTGGCAGAACATACTTTGGAATTTTAGCTTATATGTCTCTTTTCTGATACTTAACAGTCCAACATTTAGCAGGAATCCTTTGATGGCTTTTCAGGAAACACAGGTAGTTTTCAACTTAAGCCGTAATGGAGCCTGCCTTTATGGTCATAAGTCGTGACGATTGTAAAATGGGTTACCCATGTGACCGACCTGATTTTATGACCTCTTTTTGTAGTCATCAAGTGAATCAATTCTTCACTGTGGGCCAGTTTTGCTCCAAACAGGAAGGAAATGCTAGTTTTCAGCAAAAATATAAAATGCTGTCACATAACCGTGGGATGCTATAAGCGGCTATAAATGTGGGCCGATTGAGCACCTGAAATGTGGTCACATGACCCCTGGAGGGGGGTGATGGCTGTCAGAACTTCAGAACTGGGTCATAAATAGTACTGTAATATATAATAATGTCACTAAGCAACAGGGTATAAGTCAGCGGTTCTCAACCTTTTCCGGGGCTCGACCTCGGCCCGCATCGTGCATGCGCGGCGCGATGGAGTGCATTGCGCATGTGCGTCGCGACAGGGCGCATCGCGCATGCGTGGCACGACGGCCCGCATCGCGCATGCGGGGCACGACGGCCCGCATCGCAAAGGGGAAAAAAATGGCCGACCCAAAAAAAAATGGCCGACCAAAAAAAATGGCGGGCCCGCATCGCGCATGCGCGGCACAATGGCCCGCATCACAAAGGGGAAAAAATGGCGGACCAAAAAAATGGCCGACCAAAAAAATGGCCGACCAAAAAAAATGGCGGACTGCGGTGTTTGGCGACCCCCGTGAAATGGTCGTTCGACCCCAAATGGGGTCGTGACCCACAGGTTGAGAACCGCTGGTGTAAGTCAAGGACCCAGGAATGTGTTTTACAAGAGAGGTGGCCCTGCAGTAAAACTATCTAAAAAAGAAATAGTAGTGGTATGATCTTCATGGCCAGCCAGAGCTTCCCCTTTTGTTTCTTTGTCAGCATTTTGATTTTTCACTCCAAGCAGCAAAATATCTTGGCTCAATTCTGGTGGAGGAAGCCACACCTGCTGAAATTCTCTTTCAAAGATCTCCAAGATCTCTCATAGGTATAGATAGGAGGCCTGTATACAACCATCTAGGCCACAAATTATATATTAAACCTTGCTTTCCAGTCCTAAATCGGGGCCACACTATGATATCCCACAAGGCAACTTATACAGTTCAATCCCATGCTCTCCTCAAGCAAAGCTTTTTGCCCATTCTCCATGGATACACTAAAGAGCAATTAAAAGCTAACAAGCACTTGGTTGTTAATACATTTATACAGCATACGGAGTGCTAACGGATCTGCCCTCCAGTTATTTATCTGTTGTGAAGCCTCAGCAGGTAGCTTATCGCTGAAACCTTATGGTTACAAAAATAAGCATTCTATTAAACAAAAATTAAATAACAGACTTGCCTGGAAATATTGCTATAATAAAGCATTCTTGTCAGCAATTTCCCCAGTCACTGTATGTATTGCAAAATAACAGGCAATTATCACCAAAAATTGCTATTATATACAGTTCCAAAGAACATAGGTTACTTTAAACAATATGAGTATTATTATATGAGATCGGAGCCTACTGGATTAGAGGTCCCCAAATTCCTTGCAACCTAAAACATCCTTAATTCAGATTAATAGAATTCAGCCTAAAATACCCCCAGAGCACAAGACTGTTGATGTTTGGGCTAGGCTGTGCAAATGCATACTTAAAGGAGAAGGCTTTGATCAATATTTTTATCAAAAATTGCTACCATACATAAAATAGTCATTTGTTTCAAAAACAGAATTTCAGGTCTTTAAGAAAATATTGTCCACAATATTTTTGTTTGTTTAAGTGAGATGTCAGTTTTGTTTTCTACCACACAAGAAGGTGTGGAAGTGAAATTATAGGGAAAGTGTCATCTAATGCATTATCACTGAGAGAGGGATCTCTAGTTTTCCAGGTCTATGGAGATGTGGCTGATTCAGTATAGGTTGAACAAGCAGTATGTAACAAAAATATGGTCTGGATAACATGGGAACTTGTACATACTCTTGTCAGATTATTGGTCCACCTTAAGCCAGTATTGTAGACATTAACTGATAGTGGTTCTCAGGAACTATAAGAACTAGGATCTTCTGCCTGGGCCATACAACATAGCTTCAATTCTAAATTATGTCAAATGATATAACCAAAACACGTAAACTTCTGTCCATTCTGGAATAACTAATGTCGTAATCACACAATCTCTGTATCTCTGTCTTATGGCCTTCCTGGAATTATGCTGGCAAAATTCAGCAACAAATAATCAAATATCCGTGATGTAATTTCTTGCCACTTTCTAAACCAGTAGAGGGAGAGAGGGAGAGGGAGAGAGGGAGAGAGGGAGAGAGGGAGAGAGAGAGAGAGAGGGAGAGAGGGAGAGAGAGAGAGAGAGAGAGAGAGAGAGAGAGAGAGAGAGAGAGAGAGAGAGAGAGAGAGAGAGAGAGGTGGACCACAAATGCAGGTGGACCACAAATTATAGTCATAAATCATGTCAGTCATTAAGCTAGAGGCAAAAAATCATGTCAGTCATTAAGCTAGGGGCAAAAAAGAAATGAAAAGAAATCAATATACATTTATTGTTATTTCTGGTTTCCCTTAATGGACTTCTGCTGATCCCAGGACTGAAATGATAATGTTTTATGTATGTATGTATGTATGTATGTATGTATGTATGTATGTATGTATGTATGTATACATAAGAGATGGGACATGGAAAGATGACAGCACTGGTTGTAAATTAAGAGGTGAAAAGTTACTAAAATTGTTTACACTTGCTGTGATGAATGTTGCATGTCACTTTTTAATATATTTCCTAGGTATCTTAACACTCTCAGACAGTATTCACATAGTTTTGGCAATCCAGGATATGCATGAGAGAGGATTAATATTTGCAGCTTGATGCTGCTGCTATTACCGGTATCATCTACTTCAGACAACCCCATGCTACAATCTATAATGGGTTATGATCCTTAATTGTGGACAATACCAGGACAACACTAAAACAAAAGCAGCACTTGGGACAAGAAAGTACCAATATACTGGATGAAACAGAATATACAGTAGAATGTATTAAAATATGAATGCATTCTGCAAAGGAAAACATTAGTAGTTTTTAGTGTGTTTTTTAAATCCAACAGAATTAAGCCACAATTACTGGACTGTTGGAAAAAATCTTGTTTTCTACCTTTCAGTGTAGTTATCTAATGTGGAATTTATCCCCTTCCCCAAAGTACTTCATTTATCGCTGATAAAGGATCTGCCAGAAGAGTTAAAAAGGAAGGTCAGCAGCAGCAGCATTACAATGGAAAATGATATTACTGCCATGAACATAGCTGAAACATGGCCAATAAATAAACATGAACCAAAGTGTCTCACAAAGGCACAATAGCTTGACATTTCCAGAGGAGTGCCAGGTTCTGAAAATCTAAAACCATCACAGATAGTTGGGCAGGGACCAGCTGCTCATTCATCCAGTGCTTTCTGACTGGCTCTATAGTTACAATAAAGTTAGAATAGTGTAAATTATTTTTTGGCATAGTGCAATCGGAATAGGCCAAACATTCATAAAAGCCATTTTAAACAGGAGAACAGCTTCAGGCTCTTATAGGAAGAAGATAAACTACAGTACACAGCAGTCCTTTATCCCTATATTATTTGTATAATCTTAGATTCACAATCTCCCACTCCAGGCACTAGGGTTCTAGTATCCATGACTTACAGGTGGATAAGGCAGATGGGAAACTGGCACTTCATAATTTATACTACTAAAGAACTATCCTAAAACTAGGGCATTAGCTATCCATTAAAACAGCAATCCACAACCTTTGCAGCTTGGCAAGTCCGGCTTGTGGGGGAGGGAGAGAGGAACTAGGCTTCTTCAGCTGAAGAAACTTCTTACTGTAGATGAGAAGCAAAACGTCTTCAAAGAAAAACAAGGAAGTCCAGTTGCCTCGTAAAAAAGCACCTTTGGGACATCATTTCCAAAGTTCCCTGACAGCTTCCCACTTGGAAAATCAATGGGGAAGCCAGCAGGAGGTCAAAAATCACTTCTCTCCCATGGCTTTCCTGCCTGCATGTGGTCATTCTGTTTCATTGTTTTAGGTAAGAAAGTATCTCTGAAATGAGTTGTCTAGTATTCTGTATTTCTAAGCTTTGAGCAAGAACATCAAAAGCATTTCCTTTCTCTGTTTCCTATAGCTGAGCTGAATGGACAAGTCCTGTGTAGAAGCACTAAGAACCCCCTTGACAAGCAAACTAGTGTGTGACAAAAGATTCAGCCTGACTGGTGGCACCTGTAATACATTACCTAATTTTCATAGGGAAACTTTTGGAGGAAGGATCTGACAGTGAGCGAAATTAACCCATCCAAACTAAACACAAAAAATAAATAAATTCAAATATGGGTGACAAGATCTTGCTGGTAAATTTCAGAGAGCCTACATCTACACCAACAATACTTCTCCCTCTTCCTGCTTTGTACTCAGTCCCTGTTTTATAAGCACAAAAGGCCTGGTTAAGCCTTTTTTATATATATTTAAAGTTGCATATTTTAGCACCCAGTTCAGCACTCCCCAGGAGTTGTGATAAGTTTCCTCCATCTTAGCATTTTTTTCCTAAAAAAGTTGTAAAGATCCCTCTCTTTTTGCCAAGTTTTTAATTGTTCATTCAATTTTAGAATTCATTTTTATGCTTTAAGACAGTCATAGCCATTTTGAGTACTCATTTGAGGAAAGAGGGTATAAAATGATACAAATATACTACAATAATTCAATCAAGGCATAATTTTAAAGCTCCAGTATATTGAATGGGTAATTTTTGAGTGGCATCTAAATGGAATAAATGAATAAATCAAAAACAGTAGTGAATGAACTTCCAGGACTTAGATAGTACAATGAAGTCAGATCACATAGCACAACTAAAATATGCATAGGATGAGAAAAACAAACCCTCATATTTCATAGGAATAGGAAAAGTGAAGTAGAGCACAGTCAGGGCATAGTTATTCTGTGTACAGAAAGGGCCAGGAGAGCAAGTAGGAGAGTTTTACAGTGTCAGAGATGAAAGATATCATTTCCTTTCTTAGGCTTAAAATACCCTGACTTTTAAAATGTTGCTGTGAAGGACAAGCACTATGCACTAACAAGAGCTTCAAATCCAATTTAGCATTTTAGGATTTTAAAAAAAAAAACTGTGGCAGAAGCAACCAAGTGAATCCATGCTGGAGACAGCTTTCAACAGGCAGGGAGCTGGTCCTGCTAACCCTACAAAGCCTGGATTCTCTTTTTTTCTACTTGCCCATTATGAATAAAAAAGAAGAGAACAAAAAAAAAAAGATCATTCTATTGTTCCCAGGGTAAGACAATTTAAGGTCCCTAAAGAGCTATTTCCCAAGTGATTAGACAATGGGGAAAGTGTCTATATGTGATTCAGAGCTTTTATTGTATTGCCAAGTCCTTCATAATCCAGAAATAGATGAGAAAACTTTGATGAAATTAGAAAAGGGCAGGTTGTGTTCCACATCCTATAAAGGTGAAACTGCCTGGGATGGCACTAGCACAGGAGAAATGCTCTCTCCTCCTCCTCCTGACTTTTCCTGCACAATCCCCTTCCCTCTGTTGTGCTGTTTCTTAGAAACACAGCTCCCAGCAAATATCACTATTTAATATCACAATAAACAAACAGAGGGCGTGTATATGCCAAAGGCCCCTCCTACCAAAGACTCTAACTTGAAATATGGTGTAGAGCTGAAGAGGAGGTTATCTACCTCCAGCTTTTGGAAACTGAGATTAAGGTAATATTTTAATCTCCCATTCCCCTCCTCTCTTCCAAACTGTTTCTTGTTATTTATTTAAGAAATTATACAGACCATGGGGGGGGGGGAAATCACATTCCAGCAATGGGGAAAATCTGACTACCTTGCATTCTTTTCTGAAATGTGAATGTTCTATCAAGATCCTAAATTTTAAGTTCAGGTTTTATGTATTCTAATTCTTCCTCTGAACTGCTTCATGAATCAATTAAACCAATTGATCTTTCCCATAAAAAGAACACAGACTAAGAAGATACCTTTACAAAAGCTAGTGGCTATGTAGGCAGACAACAAGCAGGTCATAGAATTGGCTTATATGACATATCTATCCCTATTCTGCCTGGCGAGAAAGAGTAAGGCAGTGGAGTTCAATGCATATCTACACATGAGGTAAAAGTGGTGGCAGTGGAAGTCATTATTCATTTCTTTAATCTTAAATGTATGAATGAAACATTATAATTCTCTGTGAGAGTCGGTAATTATAAAAGGAGCCTAGAAAAAAGATTCACTGTATTTAATAGGACTAAACCACTCTAAGTCATTATGCCTACGAATGCAGGTTTCACTCCCAATCTAGGGCACATTCAACATTCCAACATGCATTTCATCAACTGAAGACATAGGAAGGCTTGCCTTCTATTCATTCTAACTAGTATATTCTGTAACTCTTAAGGACAAAATATTCTACCCATTTTCTGTAAAAGCTGGCATATAATGATACTGTCCTTACACGTCTGCATGTTTCACTTCTGAGGGTTGAAATCAACTGAGAAATATCAACCTGGTGCTAACCTTACAGCAATCTTACAAGATAAATGCCATTATTATTATTTCCATATTGCAGATGATGAGATCAGAGATTTGTCTGAGACCAGGTAGAAAAGTCATAACAGAGATGAAATTTGAATTATTAGGCTGTAGATTTCAATTTCCACACTCCAGACTGCATCAATTTCTATATAAACAACTTAAATTCACAGACTTTGCCCGGCCACCCACCCCTGTCCATCTTCAGGATGAAAGCCCCTATTAATACTACCTTTAAATTGCCTCACCAGGAATTAGCAGAGTCTCAAATATGGCAAGGTGAAAAAAAATGGTCACATAGATGCAACAGCTTCCTCATTTGTCAGATCACCACTATTTCCACAAATAGGAAAATAAAAATAGGAAACTTACAATTTCCCACAGTATATTCAATGTCCTGACTGCAGCCTACACCATTAAAAACTAATATTTGGAACTCTGGAAACATACAACTTATTTATATCTAGAGTTAAGACCTTTAATGCCTCATTCACACATGTAAGCCATCTCTTAATCTTTGATACATGAGTGGTCCTGGGCCCCAATTTCTTCTGTTTGCATCTATATAACTATTGCTTTTCATTTGAATTTCCACCGCCTTTGTATTTACCATAGATTTCCAAAGGCTGTGATTTCCCATCCTTTTGCATGTGAACTAACTTCTTATTAAACTGACTTACAGATTTAAGAAAAACACAGAAATAAATCAACTAAGCAACATGATGCCTTGTGATATGGCATGTACAAC
The DNA here is from genome assembly GCA_034064705.1 of Bothrops alternatus. Lineage (NCBI taxonomy): Eukaryota > Metazoa > Chordata > Lepidosauria > Squamata > Viperidae > Bothrops > Bothrops alternatus. The sequence continues at coordinate 376,384 of JARGCV010000041.1, read as the reverse complement.
TTGTTTACATTCTTCCCAAAGAGCATTTTAAAACTGAATATCGATATTATTCTTGCTTCTGTTTTCCCTTGAGGAGCCTCAGTCTGGAGAATCTAAAACCTGAGTTTCCTATTTCTAAATCCTTGCCTGTAACCTAATATCCAACAGAGCTTTCAGACTCTTTCCAGAGCAATAAAAAAAAAAACCAGGAAGAAGTTAGAACAATTTCACCTTTGACAGAGGCTGCTGCATCAATAGGGAGGAAAAAAAAACACATTATCCTATTATCAGCAGGCCTGTCAAAGAGCAGAAGTAGGAACAAGGGATTTCACCAAAGCTGAAACAGCCTGTGACAGTCAGACGCCAGACGTGAGCACCAGAGGCAGAAGAGGCTCACCTCCAAAGAATCCAATCTGCTAACAAAAAGTGCCAGATAATACCTTCAGCAACAAACAAACAGAAATAGGAAGCCTTCAAACCAGAAGCCTTCCTAATCCTATCACTTAGGCCCACTTTTCTAGAAAACACATTATTCCCCAAATAGGAAATTCCAGCACACCAATGGTAATTTCTTCGTTTTGAATGAGAGGTCTTTTCCACTGCTCCTCAATCTCACTGCAATAGGGGTGCCTGACATCACCTTTGATTTGACCCCACTATATATACCCTGTTAAAATAGATTCATCCAAACATGTTTTACTTGTTGTGGGAGTGGGAGTGGGATTGGGGCTATGTCTTATTTTACATTTTTTTGCACGGGAGGGGCAAAATATAAAGAGTTAGGATCCATTTCCTGCTGTTAAGAACTCCAGTGGATACCAGTCTCAGCCACATTTGAGATATGGTCCTTGATATGCTATGCAAAGCTTAGTGCTGCCCTCAAGCTGATGGAAGTTGTACATTCCTTCTCTGCAGTGTCACTAATCCACTTTTTTCCTCCACCCAGGAATTGCAGAAAATGTAAACAAACTGTGCTGTGCAAACTTCTGGCTCAGGACACGTGGCTTCCTAGGAGTGTTCCCTGCAGAGCAGGCCTAGCATCACTTGCTTGATTAAGCACAGGAGAAAGGCCCAAAGGCAAGCAGCACACAAGATCCCCACCCCCACCCTAGAAAATGTGAATATCTTTTTGTCACTCTGAGGTTTGTCAGCAACTGGTTTGGACTGAGTTTACTTCTCCAGTTTCCTTCTACTAGGTTTTTCTCTCACCCTTCATGATCTCAGGTAACAGCAAAGAGCCCTGATTCTCTGTGCCTAGTTGGAAATCGGAGGAGGAGGAAGAAGAGAAGGACTCACTCACATAGATTTGTGCTTTTGATCTAAAAGCAGCACCTGAGGGACATTTGTGATGAAAAGCCCCTTCATCCCCACTGGCTTGCGATTAGCACAGAGCTCTGGGAGAAGAAAGCTGAAAGAAGGTGATCCAGCTTGATGCTTTTGTTCTTCTGATCTTTGTTCCCAACCCACAGACATACCGGTACTTCATCAGCCTGAGGGCCCCGATATCATCTGGGGTTCAGCCCAGGCAAGGAGTTGCAGGGCTCCTACTTAGTAATGAATCTCTCCTTTTCATCTTCAAAGGTCTGTACCAAAGTTGAACACTACAAAATTCAGCAAAGTTTCTGAGACAATCAGTACTTGATATTTACCTCTCCAGCACCATACTTTGTTATGGTCTTTGCCCAGAATGGGGAGAATAGGTTTGAAACACCCAAGCATACTTTTTCCTAACCTGGCACTTGCTTGGTAAGTTATAATCACAGCTCAGGGAGTTGATCGGGTGAGCCAGGAACTCTGGAAATTGTAGGAGAGGATCAAGCATGACAGTTATCACTAGGCATCTCCTCCTTTGAGTGCCAAAGATTTTTCTATTATCCTCTGAGGTTTAAACCAACAAACTTTCAAGAGACAGACTTTATTCTTTCACCTGACAGGGGGCAAAAACACAGACCTCTGTCTATCTATCCCAAGCTCCAGATACACTACATAAAACCACTGCATTTGCACAGAATATAAAGCAGATGAGTATCTTTAATATCTGTCTACTTTTAGCCTCCAGGCTAGACTAGTTTCCCAGTCAAACAGACCTCCCTTCCCATCCTCCAATAACATCATCACGGCCCTTGATGTGCTTCTATTGTCAGTACACCTCTCTTTCCCTCTAGTTGGCAATCATTCTGTCTTTAGTACACCTGTGTGCATTTGCGGTGCTACTCCTCCCTCTCGAAATCTGACTGCACGGAGCGAAAGGCAGTTTACTTCAAAAAGCGAGGTGGCTGAGGAGAGACAAACACGAATGAGCGATCCTCCCAATTTTGACTAAATGGAGCCGCTTCCCGCCAGCCGCTTATCTCAAAGGGCGCCGCCAGAGTTCGAACGATGCATGAAGAGAAGAATCGTTTCGTTTCTGCCTCAGATTCCGGCGGAGTTTTACATTAACTTGATCTTATTACCCTCAGTGACTGCAGAAGGTTACGTTGTTTCGGCACTTTACAACCCTGGAGTTAAACATGAAGCCCAGAAAAGGATTTCATTGATAAGATTACAAGGGGCTCGAAAGCGTTCAGACATTAGGCATTAATGATCTCTGCACAGCTTCCCAACCGAGAGACTACAGTCCTACACACGAATATCCAGAATAGGTAACGAGCAACCCAGGTATGCTGGGATAGCTCGCCCTTCTCCTCTCTCGTGGACCCTACCTTGAAGTCTGCGGAGAGCTGCGGGGTGTACTCCAGAGTCCAGAGCGCGCGTACAAGCGCCGCCAAGTGCTGAGTGACCTCTCCAGTGGCGGCTTGCGATCCAGGTCTGGGTAGACTTGGTTGATCGGGCAAAGCCAACAGGAGGAAGGCGGCGAGCAGCTCGGTGTGGCTCAGGCACTGCACCACGGCGTTCAGGAAACACGTGTTGCCGTGATTCTTCAGCCCTTGCGCGCCAGGGGTGAGCGGGCGCGGGTCCCCGGAACTGGCCGCAGGAGATGGGCTCAGCGCGCCCAACCATAGTCGGACGCTGCTGCTGCCACCTGCTTGACCGCGATCGGAGCCGGGCGGCCGCTTAAAGCCGCCTTCGTCGTCTTCCGCCTCAGCGCTTTCCAGCCGCCGCCGCGCCCCCCGCAAAGTTTTCAGGAGCCGCCGAGCCAGTTTGCTGAGGGCGCGCGTGGCTCGGCGCCTTCGCCCTGAGCCGCTGTGATGGGAAGCGGAGCTCCGGGCCCTCCCCAGAGGGGTCTGCGTACCGGGCCCGAGCTTATCCTCCGCCTCGAGTTCGCCCATCGGAGCTCGGCTGCAGCGGTCCGCTCCTCCGCCAAAGTGCTGCCAACAGCCTCTTCCTCCTCCCTTGCTACCTGCGCTCTCCGCCTCCTGTGAGCTCCGAGACTCTTCGCCCGGCCCCCACGGCTGCCGGCTGGGCAGGGCAGGGCAGGGCTGGGCGGGGAGACAGAGAGGAGCGGGTCGGACTCATGACAGGGGGCAGGCGGCCATCCTCCTGGGCCCTGCCGCTGAGGGCACGTTGCTTTTCCCGCCTCCTGAGTTCCCCGCTGGATGCAGGGCGCCCGGGGAAGTACGAGCTAGACGAGGCTTTACTTTGAAGGAGCGAAGCCAAGCGCCTCCTTCTGCTTGGCGCTCATTCGCCGGGTTCAACGCGGGAGAGGCTACAGTTTTGCGGGCGAGGCGTTGTTGTTGCTGCTGAGAAGTAGCATCCTGTGGATCGGGTTGACGAGCCTGGTATTATTCTCAGAGTTAGTAGTGGGGCAGGGCGCCCTGCGCTGAGCCATCGGCCTCTTTCCGATTCCGGCCTGTTCCTTGTGGGCTGCTCAGCCACGGCACTCGTGTGCCAAATTACACGATCGATTCGGTGGGGCGGGGTGTTCGGGGAGGCCTTGTATTTCCTTGCGACTGTGAATCAGCGGGAATTTTGCTCTGCCAGCTTGGTTTAATGTAACACACACACACACATATATATATCAGATGGAGGAGATGGGCATAATTTTGGACATGAAGAGAAGCAGAGCAGGAAAGGCCCTCCTTTTTTCAGGCAAGGTCTCTGCTTGGTTTGCCCAGTATGCTGGAAAGGCACAATGCCATTATGTTAATCCATGAATATTTGTTTGGACATTCCAGATAGTTTTCTGGGCATTGTTTCAGAAGTGGTTTATCATTGCTTGTTTCCTTGAGTGATTGGTCCAAGATCACCCAGATGAGTTAGTGTCCACAGTGCAACTCACAGCCTTAACCACTACACCACACTGGCTCTCTGAAGTTAACCAACCTAAATGTTTTCATTTAGTTACTTATCAGAATGAAATAAAAGCTCCTCACAATTTGGAATCCATAGCAAGATATGGGTATGCCATTCCAGCATCTGCCTTCCAAGAGTAAAATGATGGAACCGTACAGTATATTAAGCTCCCGCTACCAAATCACGGCTGTATACTCATTAGGTTTTACCTATGCTATCAAAGCATGCACACTTCCTTAAAGTTATTTGGGGAGGGGGGTTGAAGTTAATGAATAGATGTTCAAAGCAGGTATCAAGGGGGCCTGTATGACTTGATGCTTGTCCTACAAAAAGCTCAAGGCATCTACATCACTTCTTGAAGCATCAGGTCAAGCCTCTGCTGAAAGCTTGTTACTTGCATCACCTCTTAGAAGCTTTAAAATATTGATTTCCTTTGACACCAGTGAGACGCAGAATGACTGACAGGTATGTGAGAACAAGGAGAGCAGCCTCGATTGAATTGCCAAGGAAGTACTACTTTAGATAGGCTGATATCAGCCTTTCTCAATCTTATCTTAAAATAATTTTCAGGTCTGAGAGAATCCCAGCATAAAAATTATTATATCTACATCTTATGGTATGTTAGTTTGGTCAGTAAGCTAAGCTGCAGCACATAAAACTTCCCACTCCTGCAAGTGCTAGGGTTGTGTGGTAAGCAAAGTTCAAAAGTGATTTTTCTTTTCTTTTTTTTTTAGATCACAATCTGTAGCAATCTTTCACAGAAACCTAGGGATCTATAGAACCTCAGTTGAAAAAGTATCTTCTAATGATAATGCGTATGGATCCTTATATAGGAAGCAGGGAGCATATATACATGCATACTTCCTGGTAACAGGAAGAATAAAATTAGTGAAGATAGAATGCAAGTAAAGTAAGACCTAAAAATGTAGGCAATCATTTCAAAACTTGGGGGCATGCTATTCTGGGTTTTCCAGGGACATAGGGAGTCAAAGTTGGTAGTGTAATAATGTCTCAGAAAAATAGAAGTATCATTAAGGCCTGAAAATAGTGCATCCATTTAGCCCCTGCTTTACTTACAAAAGAATGAAATGAAGCTACCAAAAATGGGCATTTTGCTAGTAAAATTCCAGTGTTATGGTTTTGGGATGCTGGGGGGGAGGGCATCATAAAATGAATGTGTAGTGACTGGATGCCCATCCCTGCTTTAATACTTCGCTGCAATTTTATATTCAAATTGTTTCATTTGAGGAAAATGTTCTAAAAATGCTTAAAAGGGAGTCACATACACACACACACACACACACACACACAGCATCTGGTAAAGAAATTTACAGAAGTAAAAGTTAGACATCTTGAATCATGATGGAAGCAACTAGCTTAAGGTTTGCCAAGTCCACAGCACCTCAAAACCTAAGGATTTGGTGATATCATGGGGCAGAGCCTAGGGTTGTTGCAGAATGTCAATTCTTTGAAGCCCCAAATCTGATAAGTGGATTAGTCTTGAGAACAGACCTCCAGAAAGATTCAACCAAGCAGAGAAGAGAAGAGGTTATAGCTGAAAGGCCTCAAGATCTGGCAGGAAATTGGTTAAATACTGTATTTTATTTTTTATTGCTTAAAACTAAAGATCTTTTAATGAAACATGTTGTAAAGTATTTACTCTCAATTGACACACCTCATGAAGTTAGCATTGGTAGGCCCTGTGCAATCTATTCCTATATGGCACTACTTACCCATTTATGTGATGTATCGTGTCTACGTTATGCTGTATTTGTTACTGCTGATAGGCATTCATCACTTCATCTGAGCATTTTGCTACAAACAATTTGGTGTGTGCGAAACCAGTGGATGGCAATAGTTGCTACCTCCTGCCATAAGGACAAACCCAAAAAACTGGATCTCAAACCTTGGAAGGGGCCTTGTAGTCATGCTTGCTTGAAAACTGCTTATAATGTGCATATCTGTAGCTTTGGCAGCAGTATTTAGTCCAGCTTTTTTTCATCTATCTTCACTTTTTCGATTGTGTTTTTAAACTGTTTTCTGTGCTATCTTAGGAAATAACTTTGAAAGCTTTTTTTAAAAACATAAGAGAATGTGTCTCAGAACTACAGATAGTCCTCCACTTACGACTGTTTGTTTAGCAACTATTCAAAGTTATAACTGACCCCAAAAAGAAGAGATATGACTCGGATTCAAAGTTCCATCAGTCAGGCCCCAGTGACTGAACTTCAGTTGCTTGGCAAAACAGCCACATTTGTGACAACTTGTAGCATCCCCCATATTGACAGTGTTTTACGATGGAAAACCGTCACGTTCAGTTTTTGGCAAAATTGCACCCATAACTTCATGACCACGGCATTTGCTTAACAACTGCAGACTCACTTAATGAATGTGGTGATTCATTTAACAACTGCAGCAAAAAAAAAGCTCATAAAATTAGGTCAGTCATATTACCGACCCATTTTACGACCTTTACACCGATAATCGGCACACTCCATTATAGTCATATATTGGACTCTGCAGGTGTAAAAGCTATCCCATTTGCCCAGTGATTGCCTTGATTGTGTCCTTGATTGTGATTGAGTTGGTTAGCTATTTCCTGAAAGACTCACTGGCACAGGTTAAACAGAAATAACAGAATACTAGAGTTCGAAGAGACTTTGGAGGTCTTCTAGTCCAACCTCCTGCTCAAGCAGAAGACCCTATACCACTCCAGACAAGTGGTTGTCCGATCTTTTCTTAAAAGCCTCCAGTGACGGAGCACCCACAACTTCTGGAGGCAAACCATTCCACAGATGGATTGTTCTAACTGTTTTCTGTCAGAAAATAGCATGCAGATGTTTATGGGGAAGAGCACATTGGATTGACCTAAACCCCCCCCCCCATGCTTGTGCTGCCAAAAGAAACGATAGAAGTATCACTGAAAGTAGATCCAACTCCAGGTCTCCAGAAGCATGTCTCTGTGGCTACCTTTCCACATTCTGTGGGCTTTCATGTTCTCTCAACTTCCTTGTTTGTCTACATTTCTTGGACTCCTTACTCCAACTAATTGTGCCCCATCTTAATTCTGCTGGCTCTAAATGGGCACATAATAAAAAAAAATGATAGGCATTCTGGAGTTTGATAATACACTGAGTGATGCATTTATTGTTGGGACTGATAGGTCCTTGAAGCACCAAATAAAAGAGGCAACTGGCTGGCTGGCTGGCTGGCTGTAGGAACAAATGTTCTGAGTACTTGGCGGTCATAATTCTTCATAGGAGACAGTGGTATCAAATATAAGTTACTGTTCCTTAGGATTGGAAGAAGCTGAAAATTCTTTAGCTTCCAGATGTCTGCAACAGTCTCTCCTTTACCAAAAAAAAGTAACTTTTTATTTCATCACCTAGATTTTCCAAATTTGATTGCTGGTGACTTCATGGACATATCCATGCAGTTTTCTTGGTAATAAAGACACGGTTTGGAATTGTCTTATTCATGTTCATTTCTTGCCCTGTTGTTGTTCCCTGGAAGTCTGCCTCTTAACTAGATCCAACCCTGCCTAATTTTAGCCAAGATCGGTAGGCTGCTGCCATTTCATTCATTCGTTTGTTTGTTCGTTCATTTTATAGTTCTCCATTCATGTACAGAGTCATTAGTCACATAAAATACTATCATTACAAATACCCCGTTGCCTAGATATGATTGTTATTACCATCTTAATATGTAACATTTCTCAAAGATATCAGGTTACAGGCAGACCACAATGGAGCCCAAAATTTCCACTGCTAAGCAAAATAGGTGCTAAGTGAATTTTGCCCTATTTTATGACTTTTCCTGCCACATTTGTTAAGTGAATTACTACAGTTGAGTCAATCTGGCTTCCCCATTGGCTTTCTTGTCAGAAGTTGCACGGGGGGGTCACATGACCCTGGGCCAATGCACCCATTATAAATGCATGCCATTTGCCAAGCATCCGAATTTTGATCACGTGACTACAGTACTGAAACAGCCATAAATGTGAAGATGGTCATATTTTTCAGTGCTGTTGTAACTTTGAACAGTCACTAATCGAATTACCTGTACAACTGTCTAGCTTCAAAGTCATGAAGTGCAGGGCAAAGAGTCCACTGAAATGAAGGAAAAGGTGAGAAGAAGAAACAGATTTAAATTACTTTTGGTATGGGGGGTGGATTTCACTTTCTCATTGGTTTTTTTTTTTTATGGTTTTAGCCTAATTGCTATAAAGATTCTTCACTTAATGGCTTTTAGGGCATTGGAAAGAGTCTGCTGAATTCAAGCCCAGCAGCTTATTTCAGTAATTAAAATCAACATATTGGAGATGTAAAACTGAATCCTGGTCCAGGGAGTCTGACAATTAATCTCTGTTCATTCACACTCCTAAAGGAGGACATAAGAACATAAGAAGAGCCATGCTGAATCAGGCCAAAGCCCTCCCTTTCCCTTGACCCCCAACAAATGGTACTCAAGGGAATCCTGCCTGCCTCAATCAACATAGAGGCGGCACATGGACATCCGTTTTAATAACCACCGATACACTTTGCATCCATGAATCTATCTAGCCCTGCCTTGAAGCTGTCAAGGCTGACAGCTGTCACGACCCCTTCTGGAAGTGAATTCCATAAATTAACGACCCTCTGGCTGAAGAAATATTTCCCTTTATTTGTCCTCACTTTCTTAGCTATGAGCTTTAGGGAGTGCCCCCTTGTCCTGGTATTGTGTGATAGAGAAAAGAATTTTTCTCTATCCACCTTTTCTATCCCATGCATGATTTTATACACTTCGATCAAGTCACCCCTTAAACGCCGTCTTTCAAGGCTGAAGAGACCAAGGCGTTGCAATCTGGTTTCATAAGGGAGGCGCTCCATTTCCTTGATCATTCTTCTTGCCCTTTTTTGCACTTTTTCCAGTTCCATTATATCCTTCTTGAGGTGCGGTGACCAGAACTGTACACAGTACTCCAAGTGTGGTCTCACCATGGATTTGTACAGAGGCAATACAACACTTGCTGACTTGTTTTCGATTCCCTTCCTAATCATGCCAAGCATGGAATTTGCTTTTTTTTACTGCTGCTGCGCATTGGGTTGACATCTTCATCGAGCTGTCCACCAAAACCCCAAGATCCCTTTCTTGGGTTGTCTCAGAAAGTTTGGTCCCCATCAGTTGGTAAGTATAATTGGGGTTCTTTGCCCCGATGTGCATAACTTTGCACTTGTTTAGGTTAAAATGCATTTGCCACTTTGTTGCCCACTCACACAATTTCGAGAGATCCTTCTGGAGCTCCCGACAATCAGTTTCACTTTTCACAACCCGGAACAATTTAGTGTCTACATCCAGATCATTGATGAATAAATTAAAAAGTAAAGGACATGAATCTTTACAGTTTCATTTTAAGCAGACAAATTTAGAGAAGCCCCAAATGTTGGTTACTTCCTGAGTCAATGAGGCCCTGTCTGGAAGACTGGTTTTTCTCTCCATTAAAGGTCTTAAAAGATTCCTATAAACAGTATTTCTACTGAGATACAGATTACTGGTATTCATTTTTTTCCAGCATAAGTTAAGAGCCAGTGAAACCTGTCAATTGATTTACTGATTTAGAACCAGCAAGGATATTTCCTATCACTGTTTCCGCATTTTTGGGGAGAAATGAGGATTTTCATTGTTTCATTACTTATTCCTGAAGTTGATACAGAATGATATCTGTGGGGGAAAAAAATAATGAATGCTGATTTCAATTTCTCTGTAGTCAGCTAAGTTGATAAAAATGTTTTTGTTTGTATTATATTCAGTGCTAAAATAATCATAGATTTCTATAAACTACCAACATTAAAAAAAACCTAATTAAGTATTTTTTATGACTGCCCCAAGTTATCTAGCCCTAAAAATAAGATTTAAAACATATATTTATATATATTTGTTTAGTTAAGGATAAACAATAAACTCTAAAATAAAGACTGGAAACCTTTTATGGAATTTATGCTGGAAACAGAAAAATGCAAAATGGTGATTTTGGGATTTGCTGATTGAAAAAAAGTTGAATATGGGATAGATGGGATCTCTGTAATGTAGTCTGAATGATGGTGGAGGGATAATAACTTTATTTGTCACTACTACAAAGAAGTCACTTTTTTTCTTTCTTTTTTTAATCGTATTGCTTTATTCACTCTTGCATTTATCTTTACCTAAAAATTTCAATAAAATAAAAATTAAAAAAATTCAAAGTAACCAGTCTATATTCTTTATTTTATCCAAGATCAATTGCTTTGTTCTTCTTGTACATTGTACTCTTTAATGATCATCATCACATCCATAATTTTATGTAAGTCTTCTCTCATTCTTTCCTATTGTCTAGTTCATAAACATGTTGCCATAAAAGACTATTCTTTCTCATTTTTTGTCAAAAAATTATCCTTCATAATCATATTTAATTTTGACATTTCCTTTCTTATGATTGTTCCTTACCTGTCCAGCATATCACACATTGTTATCTATTCTCAAACCTAAGGCATCAAAACTATTTACTATCTTCACTTTTTTGCTGTCCACTGTGAATTCATTAAGCATTCTAGTTGAAAAGACCTGGTTGGCATTCTATTTTTATTTTATAATGCACTCTTCTAAGTTTTCCTTATTTTCTGCTAACAAGCAGGATAGTTTACATCTTAAATGGTTAGTCTTTTGACCTCCATATTTGACTTTAGCTATCATCTCTTCTAATACTGCTATCTTTACACGTTTGCCATAGAAGTTAAGCAGATATGATAATAGTAAACATCCTTGTCTTACTCCCTTCCTAATTCAAACCATAGTTTTTCTTAAAATTATGTCCACTAGTAGTTTCTCATAATTTTCTTAAAATTATGTCCACTAGTAGTTATTCAGAAGGAGAATCCAGTTCTAGCACATCTTTTAGTTTTAATGTGTTCTACATTGTGTCATGATTTAAACAAGGATCTTGTAGCAATAAGTAAAACAGGTAAATCTTAAAACAATCTGGCACTCTTCCTAATCCATGTTATCTTAGTTATCTAATGCAGATGTGTAGTATTCAGAGGAATACTTTGGATATAGCGTAAGCGTTATGCTATATCTGCAGAAACTTATAACTTTTCCTGAAATGGCACATGCAGGTTCAGGAAATCACTCATTTGAATGCTGAAAGCATGATGAAGGTAGTAGCAGGATATGGAGCTGTACTGCCCTATTTTCATGTTCTTAATGCTTCCTTACAACAATATATATTTGACATTGAAAATCTGCATTTAGACATACAGTTCTTTTTTTGCCCAAGGCTTGCTTTGTCTAACCATGCTGATTGCTTGTTCTAAAAGCCGCTTCTACCTTTTCTTCTTTGAAATGTTGAAGACTTTTTCCCCCTCTTCAGTTGTCACTTTCCATAATGCTTCAGATCAAGTTCTTCTTTGCATATCTTACATGGATAGAATTTGGTCTTTACATTGAATTTATAGTTGGATTAAATCCACTTGATCCAATCATGCTGACACATCTACTCACTTCATTTTGTAAATTTAAGCCATATATTTTATACTAATAACTCACAACCTGTTTCATAATCTGCACTTGGAAATATTCTAGTTGACTGGATTGCATTTTCTATTATATAAATATTTTGTGATCCTATCAGTGATGTCCTGGTATATTATCTACATTTATACTACTTGAAGTATATATTAGCCAAAAAAGAAAAGAAAGGAAGAATTTTCTTTGTAAAAATCTATTAACCTATCTGCTATATTATTGCATTTACCCAATCCAAATAACCCTAGGGATTCAAGTTCTTGTATTTCTTCATTTTGGCCCTTTTAATCACTTATTAGTATAGTATTACTTCCTAGATGCTGCATTTATTATGATTTGGCATAGGATTCCTCCATGTCTTCCATCAATGTATTTGTAAGACACTGATATTTACTGAAAATCTGCTGAGACGAATAGATATGATGCTATTGTTTACTTAGTTACAGCCAAATATATTTAGTTGTGCCTTTGTTGAGTACTATGCTATTCCACTCCAATTGTAGTTTCATATCCTGAATAATATACAATGTAATTATCAAATTTAAAGCGACCCATTACAATCCATCTAAGATAATTTTTCTTTAAAAATCTAATTTAGTACAGTTCACTTCCTCTTTGAGCACGTCAACTTTTTGCTTTCTGTGTTCCATAGTCCAGTTGTATACAACTTCGTAAAACAAGGAGTTCCTCTTTGTTTACTGAGACCTTAGTGATTTGAGGTTTTTGGCAGCTTTAGTCTCAGTACAGATTTTGATGTTCATTAAGGAATGAATATTCCTTAGAAGAACATCTCCTAATCTGGAAATGATTATTATCTGCACCCAGATTCAGTGGGTTAATTGAGTAACATCCATACAGTTTATTTGGCAATTACAGAAATGGTTTCCATTGCCTTTGTATGATTTTGAAGTTCCTTGTCCTAGATCAGGGGTTCTCAACCTTGGCAACTTTAAGACTTGTGGACTTCAACTCCCAGAATTCCTCAGCCAGCTTTGCTGGCTGAGGAATTCTGGGAGTTGAAGTCCACAAGTCTTAAAGTTGCCAAGGTTGAGAACCCCTGTCCTAGATGGATTAGTTTCCCTCATACTTGGTGAACTTTACTTGCCTTTGCCCTTCTGTAAACTACTCTTAGTTTTCTCCCTCCATTTTTAACCTTACTTACAGTGATCCTATTGGAAGCTTATGTTTCCATAGTCATCATTTAGGAGTTTATAGAAACTACATCAAGATGGTAGACCAGTCAGAAAATACATATAATAAATACAACTTTCTGCATAAGCAGATGCTATATTATATACTGAACTGGCTGACAGCTATCAAACTTGCCCTTACAAAATTAAGCTTCCATACTGCCCAGTGCTGGTGAACCTGAGAAGAGAGATTATTCAAGATGGCTGACTGAACGGTTGAAAGTCCCAAAAAGGACAAAATCTGACTTGTAGGCAATTGGTTTCCCACTCTTGCCTTAAGACTTTTCATGTGTTTCGTTCTGCCAATTCTTAATGCTAATCAGACACAAAATGAATTATTTTATCTGATATTGGAAAGGCTAGTTATATAAATGAGGAAATGTCCTTAATAGGAAATAAAAAGATTTAATATGTTAAACTAGTCATTATTATTAAACCTTTAATGAGTGTATGGGGTTTTTTTTAGAAAAAAGCATACAAATCCATTATCTTCAAAATGTACTTTCTCTTAGGTAATTAACTATCTTTAGCCTAATTTTTTAAAAAAAAATTGTGAAGAAAAATGGATTTTAATCTGAAATTGCATAAAGAAGCATTTTAGTTGAAAAGAAAGAGTCTTCCATCATGATGTGAGAAAAGAGAGCTTATGTCAAAACAACTACCCTATTTGAAATTCCCCATATACCAAGAAAAACTTGTTGTGCTTGAGACCGTTCTTCCCCATCCAGACCCGCACGGCCTCCAGGCACTGGGTCAGCACGGCAAGAGCATCATCGTTGGGGTGGTTCGGCGTGGAAATGTACAGCTGAGTATCATCAGCGTACAGATGGTACTCCATACCAAAACCACGGATGATCTCACCCAGCAGTTTTACATAAATGTTGAACAATCACTCTCTCTGAGCCCTAGTCCGGAGGCAATGGCAAACTACTGTACTTCTGAAAACCTGGCCAAGAAAATTGCAGGCACTTGTCCAAGCAGTCTCCAAGAATCCAGCATGATTGAACCAAAGAAAAATGATGTAGGTATAATAGTGGAACAAACTTAAAACATTTTTTTGCATATTGTGTGAGTCAGGTCATCAATTAACTAAATATTGTTGGTTTGGGTTTTTTGTATGAAGACGTTTATAATTTGCTCTGTGAGTATATGATTCTATGAAATTAATATTGGTTTCTGATTCTAAATATATGTTTCCAGGAAACTGGAGTTGTAGCTAGAGTAACTAACCGAGGCTGGAGAAGGCTGATTGAAGGAATCACAAAGCTCTGCATGATTGATGATAATTTCTTAGAATTCTTGTTATATTGTCAGATTGAAAGAAGTACAGTTTCATGAACAGAATTAGAGAAAAAAAATGGAATCAAACCTTCATAGTTCTTAAGTTATGTAACCACTAAGTAAGTACTACTAGGATAGATGTCTGTTTACAGTTGCTTAAGTAATACAGATTAAACAAAAGGAGAGGAAGAACAGAAATATCTACTGGGGAATTAGTGGAAAAAGATTCTACTTCTCATGTTTTTTGGTTCTTAAAATATGAGAAGTCAACAAATGGAGGTGGGAGGAATCAACAGAATCTAAAAACCATAGAAGGAAATGGAATAGTGAAACCATTGATTGCCAGAGAGACAAAATATGACTGGAATTTTGTGACTAAAAAGAACTTTTGTTCGTAGAGTTAAAATGTATTTATTATGTGCAGTGGCTACAAAGATAGGTGATGCAGACCAGAATCTAAATTTCTATTTAATAACAAAGTTGCAGCATTTTTCCTGTATAATACACACATGCACAATCACAAATCCAAAATGAGATAAATAATCCAATTCATTTTGTGGAATATTGGCGCACAGTACTAGCATTTTGTAAGCTTATAGGAATGCAGTGAGTTTCTTTGGGGTGTTTTAGCTCCTTGATCCTCATGTCTCTCAGACAAATAATGGTACTTTTAATCACTACTTAAAAATAAAACTTAAGCTGAATATTTCTGCACATGCTATAAGACCATTCAACTACTTCAGCTAGCAGTTTGTAGAACAGACCACTTGCAGACCAAATTTGAAGCAATAGAAAGATTTGGTCTTGAACATGCTGCTCTTTAGAGGGTTGATCACTTCTCCAAGGTATTATTGCTCTTTCTCTGCTCTTTTTCTTTGAATGCATTTGATAGAGCTATCCAGAAGTAAAGAGAGGCAAAAAGGCAGCAGAGCAGGTTGCTCCACTTCATTATTCGTATCATGCGGATTTGTTTCAAGAGATAATGTGAACAGACTCTATTATAACTAGAAAAGATTTCAGAGAACAACAAGAAACCCCTCACTGGAAAGCAGACCATCCCCCACTTCCCAATAGAGCATAACATTTAGGTCAGTCTTGATGGCCTATTATGTGGAAACTAGCCCTCTGAGAATGGAAATGGGAAAGATTCTTCTCTTCTGAAAGAGGATGTGCATCATATTCAGGTAAATCCAGCATTGAATTGAACCACTTGAAGGAGCTTTTCTGGCTCTCCATAGAGGCATTCCCCTGAATGCAATCAGAACCATATCTGACCTTTAAAAAAATGTTGTGATTTAGCACTTTGCAGAAGTGTTATGGGTTGGACTGGTAGAACATTAACTCTGGAAATACTCTAGAAAGAGTACAGAGAAGAGCAACAAAGATGATTAGGGGACTGGAGGCTAAAACATATAAGGAACGGTTGCTGGAATTGGGTATGTCCAGTTTAACGAAGAGAAGGACGAGGGGGGACATGATAGCAGTGTTCCAATATCTCAGGGGCTGCCACAAAGAAGAGGGAGTCAAGCTATTTTCCAAAGCGCCTGAAGGCAGGACAAGAAGCAACGGATGGAAACTAATCAAGGAGAGAAGCAACCTAGAACTAAGGAGAAACTTCCTGACAGTGAGAACAATTAATCAGTGGAACAACCTGCCTCCAGAAGCGGTAAATGCTCCAACACTGGAAGTTTTTAAGAAGAGACTGGACAGCCATTTGTCCGAAATGGTATAGGGTTTCCTGCCTGAGCAGGGGGTTGGACTAGATGACCTCCAAGGTCCCTTCCAACTTTATTATTATTATTATTATTATTATTATTATTAGTAGTAGTAGTAGTAGTAGTAGTAGTAGTAGTAGTAGTAGTAGTATTCATTTTTCCATCTATGGAACATTAAACGTTGAGGAAGTGAAAACATCTAATCACAGATAATGCGGTACCTGGTGCTCTCTAATCAAAGTGTTTTGTGGGGGAGAATGTTGGATCATACAGTATAAAATCTTGCTGGTGTCTGTGCTTTTTCTTAGTTCTGTCTCATTTGGGTTGAAATGTTTGGTGCAGTCAGTGATGAAGACGAAATGGAGGAACATCATTCCATCTTTCTTTATGGCAGGATATCCTAGACCAGCGGTTCTCAACCTTTTCCGGGGCTCGACCCCGGCCCGCATCGCGCATGTGCGGTGCGACAGGGCACATCGTGCATGTGCGACGGGGCGCATCGTGCATGCGTGACAGGGCACATTGTGCATGCACAGCGCGACGGGGCGCATCGTGCATGCGCAGCACGACGGGGCGCATCGCGCATGCGCAGCGCGACGGGGCGCATCGCGCATGCGCAGCGCAACGGGGCGCATCGCAAAGGGAAAAAATGGCTGACCCCCCCCAAAAAATGGCCGGCCAAAAAAAATGGCGGGCCCGCATCGCGCATGCGCGGCACGACAGCCCGCATCGCAAAGGGGGAAAAATGGCCGACCAAAAAAAATGGCCAACCAAAAAAAAATGGCTGACCAAAAAAATGGCGGACTGCGGTGTTTGGTGACCCCTGTGAAATGGTCGTTCGACCCCAAATGGGGTCACGACCCACAGGTTGAGAACCGCTGTCCTAGACACAGCCCTAGATGGCCACAAGCTATGACTGAGCAGGTCGTTTGAAGGAGCACCTTCTAAAGCATGTTCCCCCAAACAAAGCACCCCTCTTCAAAGTGTCCAAACTTGGCACAACTGCCCCAGGTTTCCAAGTTATTTGCATGTCTATACCCTGTGCATGATGCAGATACTTCCACTAGGATTGGCAATGAAGCAAAGCAGCTCTGCACGCATATAAATATGGAACTGACCTGGGAAAGTTTCCTCAAGGTTTTAGACATTGCAGCTGCTTCTGTGGTTTAAGAATTTACTGCCATGTATTTGCCATGCACTTGTGAAGCACCCTTTCAAATGCAGTGCACAATATTAGTGCATACTTTGCATATATAAGACTCCAGATTCAATACCCAGAAAAAATAGAAAAACTCATTCATAATTCAGGGAGCCAATCAGTTCCAACAATACGGGAGCAGATGGCCATAGTCATGGTCTAATTTAATAGCTTCTTATAAACTACCTGCCTTTCATTTATATTTCAGCCATATCTTCTGCCAATTCTCATGTGTACGCCTAGCGCCTGTTTTCCCATGGTGCAACTCAATGAAGTTAACAAAAGTCAGTAACAATAGTTTTTTAAAAAAGTTGCAACTGCAATGTTTTATTTATAGTGTTTATGAACCCAAATAAACTTGCTTTAATCATATTCCCTATATCCACCAAAAATTGAAAAAAAAATCAAAATACCAAAACTTTGGTAATGAGGCTGACGATCCATATTTTATTTTTATTTATTTTATTCGAGCTTGTATGCCGCTCCTCTCCGGAGACTCGGAGTGACTAACAACATGTATATAAAACATCAAATTTCAATACAAGTCCAAACAAAAATATCTAAAAACAAACTAACACCCACTCATTTCACCATTCAATCCACAATCATCCCCAGGCCTGCTGGCAGAGGTAAGTTTTAAGGTTTTTACGGAAGGCCAGGAGCGTGGGAGAAACGCGGACTTCAGGAGGCAGTTGGTTCCAGAGGGCGGGTGCCACAACAGAGAAAGCCCTCCCCCTAGGGCCCGCCAGCCGACATTGTTTCGCTGACGGGACCCGGAGGAGGCCGACCCTGTGTGCTCTCACCGGTCGTAGGGAAGTATGTGGCAGAAGACGGTCCCGTAAGTATCCTGGTCCCATGCCATAAAGGGCTTTATAGGTAATAACCAACACTTTGAATTGCGCTCGGAGACCAATAGGCAGCCAATGCAGCATGCGGAGAGTTGACAAAATGTGGGCACGACGGGGCAGGCCCACAACCGCTCGCGCAGCTGCATTCTGCACTAACTGTAGTCTCCGAACACTCTTCAAGGGTAGCCCCATGTAGAGAGCGTTGCAGTAGTCGATCCTCGAGGTGACAAGGGCACGTGTGACTGTGAAGAGAGACTCCCAATCCAAGTAAGGGCGCAACTGGTGCACCAGGCGAACCTGGGCAAATGCCCCCCTCGCCACAGCCGACAAGTGATGATCCAATGTCAGCTGTGGATCGAGGAGGACTCCCAAGTTGAGGACCTTCTCCGAGGGGACTATAGATTCACCCCCCAGAGTAATGGAAGGACAGATTGAAATGTCCTTGGGAGGCATCACCCACAGCCACTCTGTCTTGTCAGGGTTGAGCTTTAATCTGTTAACGCCCATCCAGACCCTCACAGCCTCCAGACACCGGCACATCACCTCAACTGCTTCACTGATATGGCCAGGAGTGGAAATGTACAGCTGAGTATCATCAGCGTACTGATGGTATCTCACTCCATGCCGATGAATGATCTCTCCCAGTGGTTTCATGTAGATGTTAAAAAGTAGGGGGGAGAGAACCGACCCCTGAGGCACCCCACACGGGAGTAACCTAGAGGTGGACCTCGCACCCCCTCCGATTGCAACTGACCGGAGAGATAGGAGAACCACCGCAACATGGTGCCCCCCACTCCCAAAACCCCCAGAAGGATACCATGGTCGATGGTATCGAACGCTGCTGAGAGGTCAAGAAGCACCAGGACAGAGGACTGGCCTCTATCCTGGGCCCGCCAGAGATCATCCATCAGAGCGACCAAAGCAGTTTCGGTGCTGTAGCCGGGCCTGAACCCAGACTGCAGAGGGCCCAGATAATCGGCTTCCTCCAGAGACCGCTGGAGCTGGAGTGCCACCACCTTCTCAACAACCTTCCCCACAAAGGGGAGGTTGGAGACCGGACTATAGTTGGTCAGAATTGCTGGATCTAGGGAAGGCTTCTTGAGGAGGGGGCGCACGAGTGCCTCCTTTAAGGGAGCCGGAAAGGACCCCTCCCTCAAAGAAGCGTTGACAATCTCCTGGATCCAGGTACGTGTCACCTCCTGCTGGCAAAAACCAGCCAGGAGGGACACGGTCCAACAAACAGGTGGCGGAACTCACAGCTCCAATGGCCCTGTCCACTTCATCAGGCATAACAGCCTCAAACTCGCCCCAGATGATCGGACAAGAACATGCCCCTGTCCCCTCGACTGAATCATTATCAGTCGACTCTGCTTCACAATTGGAGTCTAAGTCAGCCCGGATCTGAGCTACTTTGTCTGTGAAACAGTTGTTAAAATCCTCTGCACTACCCTGCAAGGGAGGCCCCGGACCCCTCGGGTTAAGGAGGGACCGGGTCACCCTAAACAGGGTAGCCAGGCGAGATTCCGCAGACGCGATCAAAGCAGAAAGATACGAAGATCTTGCTGCTTTAATCGCCTTCAAATAGGCTCTAATGAATGAGCTCAGTCTGGTTCGATCAGATCCGGACTTACTTCGTCTCTATCGCTTCTCTAGAGGCTGGCGATCCATATACTATATGACCCAGGAGTTACTCAGTTCAGTTGTAATAATTAGACTATTTGTACTTTTGCAGATACTGTATCTGAGCATCTTCACTAGAAGACAGAAAGATAAACCTTTTAGTATAAATAACATAGATGGGTATCAGAATATATTTTTTCTGTTTTTATGCCTCTTTCTAATTTTTCAAAGAATGTTCTTAGTAAACTATTATGTAGCTCAATAGAATTATATAATTCAAATATATGGAAATATGTGTCTTTTGAAAAGAGACTAACTTTTATTAAATGTTTTTTTCTTTTAATTTTTTGTTTTAATATGAATTGTTGTTTGCTTCCAAACATTAATATATGATTTTGAAGCTAGTGTATTTTAATCAAATATCATCTCTCATTTAGTTTTGGGTCTTAACCTATTGCACGTATGGTCTATTTTGTTATTAAAAATGCTTTATGCATACGCAGTAATAGAAACCATTTTCAGGTCAGTTTTTAAGTACCTAATTGAAGGTCATTTTGTTCTTCTCGTACAATTTATACAAGTATTATTTTACACTACAATCCTTTTGCAACATGCAAAGCCATTGGAAATGAAGGGAACTACTGCTTTGGTTGGCTTTTAAATGGAGAATAGATCTATCCAAGACCACAAGGAAACTATATACAGTATTAATAGGTATCAGTGGTGGAATCATAAGCAAGAAAGGGATGTTATCTTTTAGTCTCAGCATGTAATGTTTCTAGGTATATTCAGCTAGCACTGTTATCAAAAGATTGGTACATCAAATGAAACTTTGAACTGATCCATTGGGTTTTGCTTATGTTCTGAGAATTGTGGTTCTTAGGGCATAAATAATAATTTGCTATCTGAAGGAAGCCTTAAAATTTTATGGAGGAGGGGAAACTCTCTTTAGAGAAAGAAGCGGTGGTAGAAAAAAATAAAACAAAAATATTGGGGAAAAGTGATATTAACACAGGCAATAAACCATTCTGGTCAAATACCTTTATCTTTGTGGAATAAAATACAAATGTTAATGGAATTTAATGAACTACTTCCAAAATGACTGAAACCAAAAAGTGTATTTTTAATGTTCTGGGTAGTGATACAAACCAGCCAGCTGCTTGAAGCTGCACCCAGCTTTCTATTTTGCCTGTGGGCAAAAAACTCTGTCCATAGGGGTTGGACCTCATCAGGCAGCATAACAAGACCTAGTGAATTATTCTTGTCTTTCCGAGAGCTTCCTACCAGATGCATATAAATATCTAGGTCTATATTCCTAAGATACAGAATTTCCATTAATATCTCAAAATCAGCAGAAACATTTTCATTAATGCCCAGGTTAAAACATACTGGATATAATGCGGATATTCCTCAAGTTCTTTTTGAAAATTTCAAGTAAAAAATATAAGGCAATATAAGTAGAGATTTGAAGTAAAGCATGATTTTGAGGGACGTTTAAAAATAAATTGTCATTCCATTTTTCTTTCACAAAACACTAAGCAGCATAAACTCTAGAAATCTTTGTCATTTGCTTTTTTTCTTTTAGCTATATTCATGGATAGCAGAATTGGTGACATAGTCTGAGCCTTCTTTGGAATATGGAGCAGGATTATGGTTTTTGGTAGGGGTTATTTTTTCCCATATGCAATTTGTGAAAGTAACATTTGCTTTCTGCTAAATTGCCCTTTTATTGTTTCTGACTTCGAAGTTAAAGTTGATATTCAGCATAAAACAGCAGGACCACCTTGTTGATTTTGATGAATCACCATTGATTATGGTATCCCAAACATGACCCTATCAAGCCACACAACCCTCCCCAATTTCTTTTGTAATGTCTGACACAATTCCTCTATCTCCTTAGAATCTACTAAAGATGCACTATCGCTGTTACTACCATATGTCTGTCTGTAAGTCTTAAAACAGTCAAACTTGAACATTAGAACACATTGATTTGTATTGCAGGAACTGAGTTTTAATGAGCATGTTTCATTCTTTCCTTCCATTCTTATTTTAAGTATCATTTTGATTACTGATCAATGAAAGCTTCTTTCATATCTCTTAGAGCATTTGGAATTTCTAATTTAGCAGAGATGCACTGAGCAGGTCTCATCCGGTGTTCTTTTATAACTGGTGTAATTCAGCTTCATTCTAAACTGTTCCAGTATCTTTCTTGATATCCACCATATGAATAGAGCATTCCACTTCATTATACAAGTGAGCTGAGAATAATAGGATTAACCTCTGTGTCTTTGTTCAAGTCAGGAATGAGGGAGGAAGGGAACTTAGGGAATTAGTCAATTGTTCCTGGAAGAGTACTCTTAAAATCACATTCTCTGCAACTAGGTGTAAATGGAATGTTAAGACTTTTTACATTTATCACATTCTTAAGAGAGTTGTTGGCCCAAAGACAGTAATAGCAGAACTTGCAGCAACCTGCTAATAATTCAGACCCATATCTGAACAGAGAAGAATTGCCTGAATCAAAGTAAATATTTGTAGAAGTCTCTTTCCTTCCTCTTAAAGTTTTCTGAGGTACTTAAATTATATGCAATAAAGGAAGCTTTTTAGTAATTCCCTTTAAAAGATGGCTTTGGTATAAGTAGGAATGGCAGAGAGACAGGCAAGCACTGCTTTTGTCAATTCACCAAACTGCCATGGACAGGCTCCTCTGATTTTTCAACATGAAAGGTTGGCTGCGTGCACAGTTACCCTCTGCTGTGGCAACATATGCATTATGTTTAGGATGATTTTCTTTGCTTTGATGAATATGGATGGGACCCAGCTGTTCAGATCTACAGAACATGCATTTTCTAGCATAGATCTGTGCTCTATGAATCAAGTAGCTAGAATCCATGTATGAGGTGCTGCCCTATAATGCACAGATTAAAAAAAAACACAGGAATGCCAATTCAATGGCATGGATTTGCCCTAGTAACTCTTCCCCCAATTCGATGAGCTTCCTCAAATACCATTACATGACATTATAGTCCTGCCTTCATTGTAGACAATAATCATGCAGCTAGATGTATCCTTAGTCAATCCATCCCATGCTGCCTGCATTGCTAATGCCATGGGGGAGCCCAAGGCTGACCAATGCTTTATGAGAAAAAGAATAATAGCTTTGTTTAACAGTAAGCTGTTATTGTGCTTTCTTTCCTGTTAGAATTCATGTGTTTTCAGGTGTGGAACATGAACAGTTTTGTGTTTGAGCGCCAAGCATTCATCAGAATAACATCAACTGAACATATTATTGAGAAGGCAGGAATTTGAAAAAGCCAAATGGCAGACTGGCATACAAACAATAGTTTTCCTAAAGATTTCAGTAAGTAAAATTAATGTTATGTGACCCAGTGGATTTAAAGTTGAGATAATTATATCAAGATCCAAACTGGAGCTTTTTCCACATGGAATAAAAAAGTATTTGGCTGCCCTCTAGTGGTTGCCTTGGCTGGTACTAGAAATAGCATGGCTGGTACTCTACATGTTCATGCTTTCAGGGTTCCGTCCTGCTATTTGGTTAACAAAAAGAAAACTCCTTGAAGTGCACGCTCTCCTAGTGAAAAATATAATGGGCATTTGAAGGGGCAACAGATAATTTGCTTTTTATCATCTGATCAATTTGATCATCTTTTGCAGCCCATTCCTCCCCCCTCTTTAAATCACACACATACTCTTCTGGAGTATAAATTTGGGTTCTTATGGGGTAATAACTTTTACATCTAGGCTACCTCGGTGGGGTAAGCCCATTTTACCACACAAAGATAGTTGGAAAGTAATCCTGAATTAGTTAAAAAGAACAGAAACTGAAAGTTATTTATATTCTCTTCCAATCAAGCCAATCCCATTTCCCTGAAACATGACATGAAGCTTATGGGAGGGGAAAGGAGTACAAAGATATTCCTTGATAAAAGATGCAGAGTCAAATCTAAGGGCTTTGGGATTTATATGCACATGTAGCAACTGAGCGGATGCAGTCTCCACTGAAATTTTGCTTGAATTGATCAGAGATTATATGAAAAGTGCAGTTGCCAGCTTGACACAGGACTAGGTGTTTTCATCAAATTATGAGACATGAATGCATAAAACTTATTTTCTCACCTTTAAGCAGAAATATGAATTAGCTAACAGAGATACTATTAATACCTCATAGGGACATTCATGTTTAATTATTTTTGCCCCAGAGGCATAGCGTCAGATTAACTGACCTATACATGCTGAGAGCTCACCTGTAAAGTCACCACACAAATGAAAGTTGTTATAAGGAAAATAACACCTTTTCTGAAATTTGCCATTCAAGTAGACTGCTTTTGACTCTGAATGAAGAAGCTTCTATCCATAAACCACTAGAATTACCGGAAAACCTCACTAAATGACAGAATTCCTTATCGCACTTCAGTGAGAGATTAAGCCTTTCAAATGGCAAAGTAGCATGTCAAATGAAGGAGGTTAGCTTTCTTTACTTTGACATCTAGCTGTCAAGATGTCAAGAAGACGACTGTCAAGATGTCAAAATGTCTAGATGTCAAGAAGAGGATTCAAAAGTTCTCACCTATATCCTCACTTCTCTCTTAGAAGACAGTGCAGTGCCTTGCCTAAGGCCTAGATCATTCTTCATATGAGGAAAAATAAAGTGATTCCTCCCTCCTGATGGTCATAAGTCCACCCATTATATCAATGATCCAAGAGTTGCAGAAGGCAGAATAAAGAAAAATCAAGGCAAATACAGTTTATGTCTGTAAGAAATTTATTTTAGAACACTGCCTTCTGAATCAAGAGAAAGTTTTCAGGAACATCTTTTGTTTTAAAGAAATTAAATAAAAGCTGTTTCTTATACTTTCACAGATCAGAACGATTAATTTGCAACTCTCCCACTATGACAGTTAATGGGTGTGATGTGGAAGATAATAGATTATCCAGGAGAACTCTTCAGAAGCATGCTACTGAATGTCATATAGATGCTCCTTTGTAACTGAAAATGGCACAGCAAGCAGCCAAAGTAGTATATGTTAAAAATGACAGGTTTGTAGTCTTTCACCACGTATAAAATAGCAAGACCCTTCAGAGCTTTGCTTACTTAATTATACCACTGAAGACAAAACCTTTGAATTAGTTAAGCTTAAATCATATTTGTAGGCAAATGTTAGCTACCTCATAGAGCAGGGGTTCTCAACCTTGGCAACTTTAAGACTTGTGGACTTCAGCAAAAGCTGGCTGAGGAATTCTGGGAGTTGAAGTCCACAAGTCTTAAAGTTGCCAAGGTTGAGAACCCCTGTCATAGAGAGTATGTCAACGCTGTGACAATGGATGTTGTCGTTCTGACACCTGAGAATCAGCAGCCATTTTTATTTTTGCTTTCAACGGGCTTTTTCTATTCTTTTGGAGTTCAGATGTAGAAGGGGGATGAGATGAATGCTTGAGGGTTTAGCTAGCCATAACAATGTAGAAGTGTGGGAACTCAAGGACATGATTTGATAAGATTTGGCCGGCTGAGAGGCTGGTGAGAAAAGCCGTGTCTTGTGTTAATTGGGGAATGTGATTTATGACAGCAATTGTGGGAATTTCAACTTGTTATTTTGTACCTGGGGGGAGGGAATCTCATTTTTGGGTTCAACTATGTGAGTGCTGATATTTTTCTTCCGAATAAAATATTCTTTAAGGAAGAATTCTTGCCTTGAAGTTCTTTTAGTGGTCTCATCTCTCGGAACCATGACAGAGTATTTGGCACTTGACTGGGGAAATGTCAAGAATTTTTCCCCATCCAAAATAAGGGCACATTGGAATTTGTTTCCAGCACTTCATCTTGCACTGTTTTCCAGTATTTTTTTTATATTTTGAGTGGGAGAATGAAATAACAATTGAACAGGTACATCCTGCTACTTTACTCCTATTTATTGGAGATGAGAGAAAATACAGAATAGGGACTTGCCTGGAGAAAGAGTTGTACAATACAACACAAGCAGTGTGTCCAAGAGGCTGGTTGTAGGTCTGTGAAAGACTCCTGGCTGAACTATAACTGGGGGAACTGAAGACCTAATTCACTAGAGGGATTCTTAAATATTCCTCTCTGGACAGAGACAGCTGGGATTCACAATCATTGAAGCACTGCATCATTGAATCAATATATATTCAAACTTGTTCCAAATGTAAAGCTTTTATGATTCTAAGTCTTTTGCCTTTTTAATAAACGAGATTTAAGGATGTTTTCACAATAGATTTGTGCAACTTCTAATTCATTGTGAAGGAGGGAGTATGACAATATACATTAACTGACATTTCAGACATCATACATTATAAACATAGTACAAATATACCAAAATACCATATAATTAAATAATTGAAACCAATAAAAACAATGGTAATAATAAACAGGTGTTTTTTTCAGACTAATTCACTTCTGAACAGACAAATTAATGAAGTTCTTAAAAGAAACAAACCTTTTAAAAACAGTATCAAGTTCAACAATTATTTAAAAGTGGCTTTAAAAAAACCAATAGAAGTAGCAAATATTTTTAAGGATTACAAATGTAAGGATATTTCCATCGAAGGATAGCACCATCAGCACTCACACTCACAATTAATTTATTGTTAGGACAGATCTTCAGACGGGTTATGCTGCCACTGTGACCAATCCCAACAGAAATCACTTCACCTTCATTATAATCCCACACTTTTACTAGATGGTCATCACCTCCTGTAGTATAAAGAAGAGAGAACTGTCAACACTCTGCTTAGTAGCAGGCAGAGAACTATAATTAGCAGCAAGATTTGTCAAAAACAGATCATGCCAGACAAATCTTATTGCATTCTTTGACCAGGTGACAAAATTAGTGGACCAGAGGAATGCTGTGGATATAATTTACTTGGACTTCAGTAAGGCATTTGATAAGTAGACCACAACCTACTATTTGATAAGTTAGAAAAATTTGGGTTAGACAGCATCACCACCAGATGAATTTGTAGCTGGCTGACCGGCCATACTCAGCGTGTGGTCTTCAATGGAACTGTGTCTACATGGAGGGAAGTGTGTAGTGGGGTGCCCCAGGGCTCTGTTCTGGGCCCAGTGCTATTCAACATCTTCCTCAATTATTTGGATGAGGGGATAGATGGGGAACTCATCAAATTTGCAGACAATATCAAGCTGGCAGGAATAGCCAACACTCCAGAAGATAGGCTTAAGATACAGAAAAATCTTGATAGACTTCAACATTGGGCACTATCTAACAAAATGAAATTCAGTGGTGAAAAAAGTAAGGTTCTACATTTAGGCAAGAAAAACCAAATGCACAGGTATAGTATAGATGTACCTTGCTCAATAGTAGCAACTATGAGAGGGATCTTGGAGTCCTAGTGGACAATCGCTTAAATATGAGCCAGCAATGTGCCACAGCTGCCAAAAAAGCCAACACAGTGCTAGGCTGCATTAACAGAGGGATAGAATCAAGATCATGTGAAGTGTTAATACCACTTTACAATGCCTTAGTAAGGCCACATTTGGAATACTGAATCCAGTTTTGGTCACCACTATGTAAAAAAAATGTTGACACTCTAGAAAGAGTACAGAGAAGAGCAACAAAGATGATCAGGGGACTGGAAGCTAAAACATATAAGGAACGGCTGCTGGAATTTGGTATGTCTAGTCTAATGAAGAGAAGGACGAGGGGAGACATGATAGCAGTGTTCCAATATTTCAGGGGCTGCCACAAAGAAGAGGGAGTCAAGCTATTCTCCAAAGCACCTGAAGACAGGACAAGAAGCGATGGATGGAAAGTAATCAAGGAGAGAAACAACCTAGCATTAAGGAGAAATTTTCTGACAGTTAGAACAATTAATCAGTGGAACAACCTGCCTCCAGAAGTTGTGAATGCTCCAACACTTGACGTTTTTAAGAAGAGACAGCTATTTGTCTCAAATGGTATAGTGTTTCCTGCCTGAGCAGGGGGTTGGACTAGATGACCTCCAAGACCCTTCCAACTTTATTATTATTATTGTTATTGTTATTGTTATTGTTATTGTTGTTGTTATTATTATTATTATTATTATTATTATTATTATTAGTAGTAGTAGTAGTAGTAGTAGTACTAGTAAGACATGGTAGAGAAAGTTTCAGTTTTGGTCTCCAGTCAGCCAACGGTGTTTTCTTTGGATGGCCTCCATTCCATGTTCTCATTTTATGTTTAATGTGAGAAGGAGAGACTCTACCAGGAGGGAGAGATAAAATATATTCTAAATTATTGGTTATTTTTTAAAAAAAAAACAACTTACCAGTCACAAAGTACAATCCATCTGTTGTAATATCCATTCCATTGATAGAACCAGAAAGGGAGCCCTCTAATTCTCTGATTGGGGATCCATCAAACACTTCCCAGTAACCAATCTAGAATCCAGAATAAAATTGAATAAAGGAAAGTTATCAAACACTACTTTTCTACAATAATTAATTACAGTAATTGGAGTCATATAACTAGGTGTGATTTGTTATTTATTCAAATTTGTTATAGCCAGCCAGCTCCAATAGATTCCAGACTGCCAAAGGTTTCTTGGATTGCAGCAGTATAGAGAATGAATGAATGCTTACCTTCCTATCTGTGCCACTTGTGATAAGCTGATGTTCATCAGGGTGATAGCATACACATTTGAATAAAGTATTGGCCAATATCATCTGCCGTCTCATGAAGTGGCTAGGAAAAAAAAATCAGCTTTTGAAATGACATTTAACTAAATACCTTACCAATAACTCTTGTTTTTTAGGAGCTGCTCTACTATTTTTGCCTCAGCCAAAAAAAAAACCAAAAACAAACCCTAATCTAAAATCAATATCTTGACTAATCTAAAAGCTAAATAGAGTTAGCCTTGATTAGTATTTGGGGGACCCTCTGGAGAGCCACAGCTGTACCCTAATCTGAGAAGCTGAACAAATATTTAGGAACACTGCATGGATTCATTCAGGAATCAGTCTTTCAAAGCAACTTTGTATTTACTACTGATCTGTGATGAAGCAAAAAATTAAGTCTCTAAGTTTCTAATACATATGAAAGCATAGGGACTGTCTGCTTTTTTCATACAATATACCCAAGTCTGACATCTGTCTGTGATCCAATTATTCATTCTATGAAAAAAGAATTTAACTCAGTAATATAAATGAGCCATACTTCTATGCAAAAGTGATCTTACACAAGATCCCAGATAATGCATGTTCCATCAATGCTGGCTGTGACACACTCCTGATTATTCTTCTTTATCTTGATGCAAGAAATAGCAGATATGTGTTCCTTCATTACTTCTTCTAGTTTCCGTGTTTCCTTCCCAACTTCCCATACTCTCACCTGATAGAAACATTATTTAGCATTCATGCCAAAATGGTATTTGAAGGATCTTGCAGTTCATAGATTTTTGGGATTTGTGGATTGTGATTTGTGGCACATAAATATAAATCAATTATTGTCAAACATTAACATTAAACATTAACATATACCTTTCATTCTCTTTTAAAGAAAATGCTATACTTGGTATTTATCTATGTGACCAGCCAATTGCTATTTTTTATTGCAACAGCATAGAAATATGTTTAGTAATATCACTACTCAGGTTCTATCTAGCATGGCTGAATTATCATTTAATATTATATTCAGAGCATAAAGACATACTTGTTGATGAAATCTGCAAGGCACATCAAGCACATCAAGCACATCTTTACCTGACCTTCACCACCTCCACTGATTATTCTTTTGCAGTCACTTGTGGTAGCCACAGCGGTCACACCCATACTATGAGCATGCTCAACCACGTACATCAACCGCCCAGTTTCCGGGGTGAAGGCACGGATTTTTCCATCATTCCAAGCTAACACAAAATAAAAGGAGTTTGCTAAGAGCAGTATCTCTCTTTTTTTTTCTCCCTCCTAAAGTAAGATTTCTGTAACTCAGTGGTCAGTACAGCTGATTGTTCAGTCTCAAGAGCAGGTAATTTGAAGAACCTATTCCTTTAAAAAAAATGTACAGTAGATGATGGATAGAGCATATTTTATCTCTTATCATGAGGTGAGCCTCAGCATTTTCTATTTAATTGAACAAAGCTGTACAGCATAAGCCAGCAGGGATTCATTAGTTCACAATGCCAAATGATGAAATTGAGAACTACAATTCAATGTAGTTGTTTATCCCTATCCTGCCACCTTGCCTTCTCTAAATGCAGCCAGAGCATTTTGCAGTACTCTAAGAACTTAGCAAATGGCCTTAATAGTTTTGGTAAGCGACAAAATGACTACTTAAAACAGAAGAATTCATGATTGATACAATCCTTCAGTAAGCCAGACATTCTAAAATGCTTTCACCTGAAATGATGCTTTTGCCATCCCTCATGAAATCTATGGCGTGACAAGTCATGTTGGGGACCGTAATCCGCAGCAGCTCCTTATTTTCAGGTGTATACCATACACGAATATCATTCTTGGAACATGTGGCAAACAAGTCAGATGTACCACTACAGGGTACAAAAAACAAAACTTTGAAGGCACATTGCTGGCTATTGCTGCTGCTACATGTTTGCAATTTGTTATTGAATCTCAATAAGTAAATTACAACAGATTAAAATTACAATAACTCTTGTTACAGCAAAGTCACTGGATTTTTACCTGATTTTTACCCAGAATTTTTGAAAATTCTTCTTTTCAGAAGAAACTTGAAAAGTTTGATTTCAGCTATAATATGAATTCCATAATCGTATTTAAAAGCAACTGATCTCTGTATATTAGCTGCTTTAAAACTGCTTTAATTTGAGGAATGAAATCTGGCTCCCTTTAATATACTTGGAGCCAAAGAATACTCTCATAGTAATTTATAAATTAATAGCAAGGCAAATGTCACAAATTTTGATCCTTACTCCTGGAAGACAAAGGATACAGTACTGTTAGCCTTCTGAAGTTGTCCTGATCAAAAAGCAGTCTTGACAAGGAGGCTAGAACTATGCTTTAATGAGTTAAGACTGTACAAATGTTGCAAATTAGACCCACATTTCTCCTTCCCTTCCTCTTATTCTACAGCAGGGGTTCTCAACCTTGGCAACTTTAAGACTTGTGGACTTCAACTCCCAGAATTCCTCAGCCAGCAAAGCTGGCTGAGGAATTCTGGGAGTTGAAGTCCACAAGTCTTAAAGTTGCCAAGGTTGAGAACCCCTGTTCTACAGGAAGACTGAAGTACTACTGGCTGTGGAATTCTGGGAGTTGAAGTCCACATGCCTTAAAATTGTAGAGGTTGAGAAACACTGTGCTAGATACAGACAGTTCTGGTCTACTCTGGAATAAGTCAGTTTGTCATTTATTTATTTTTATTTGTTTATTCAATTTCTATAGTCACCCAACTCAATCAAATGACTCTGGGCACAAAATACGTAAATACATTCACAAAGTAAATTAGTAAAAACTGCAGCTGTAAGGATCATCCACATGTTGTTTAGAAAAAAAATGAGGAAATTTAATATTTTGATCTAAATGAATTTGATCTTTCGAAAGATACATCTTTCCAAATTATTTTGGGAATCATGCAAGATAAAAAAAAAATTGAGACATAAGTATACATTTATTTCTCAACACTGCCTATAGATCTAGTTGTAGAACCTGGAATCGTTTGAAGAATATGTCAAATTTTACATAAAGTAAGAAAACAGACGCATACTGATAGTTCAAAATATTTGAAGTCAAAAAGTAAGACAGGTTTAAAGGGAGTTTTATAGAAGGCGGCCAGCAAAATGTGTCTTTTTCACATTCATTTTATTTTTTCATTCCTTGATTATCCAGTGTATTTCTTTTCAGATCACCTTGCTTTTTAATAAAACATACTTAACTCAAAGTACTGAGATCCTATTTGATTCCATGAATATCAGGATGGTTTGGGGGGAAAACACTAATCATATATGTGAAGACTGTTTCTGGATTTTTAAAAAACATACTTATATTTATCCTGGGAAAACAATTTTATTTTCTTTCTTACACACATCTGTTCAAATATCATCAAAATAAATGTGAAAGATAAGTTTGCATAATATCAGTTCTGAATATTTTACTGGCAGAATTTATGTGAACAGATACCAAAAGCAGAATACTGTAACCATTGAAAAGTGGAAAAACTACAAAAGCATCAGACAATACAACAAATTTTATAGTTTTCTCTGGTTCTTGCATCTTCCAAATACAGTGGCTAGAGTCTCCAAATGGCTGAAGTTCACTAGCTAGTTAATTCTAATTATTATTTTTTCTTGTAAATTAAGAGGAAGGATTATTTAAGCACATCCTTACCCTCCTAGCTGAAAACAATTACAACTACCATACATTTCCATTTGAACAGGAGAAAAAAATTATTTGACTTATACTTACTATGGGAAAATTATATCATTGATAGCCTCATTATGGCAAGTGGCTATGAGCTCATCCTTAAAGTCAGAATATGAGAATCGGTAAATCTGTGACTCATTTGTGCCCACAAAAAATTGGTGGCCCTGGCCTCGTGGTGTGATAGATGTGATAGCACCTTCTAACTGAACTTTTCTGTAAAACAAAAATGAAAGTTTTGCACAAAAGATAAATGGGTTTCTGATGACTCAATCGTCCCTAGTTCTTAGGGTTTTTTTCTTTTTACAACTTTTCTCCCTTCAGTGATAGCCAATCTTAGCAATCTCAGCAATCCAGAAATATTTAAGCAATAGCACATAGACTTATGGTATATACCGCTCCATAGTGCTTTACAGCAGAGGTTCCCAACCTTTTGGGCACCAGGACAGGTTCCATGGAGAAAGGTTTTTCCATGGACTGGAGAGTGCGTGGTTTTGTGTGCTGCCTACATCCCTGGATGGGGCTTGGCTTATTTGTGTGGACCGGTTGCTGGCATGCCGTAGCCCAGTACCAGTCCACAGACCGGGGTTGGGGACCCCTGCTTTACAGCCCTCTCTAAGCAGTTTAAAGAGTCAGCATATTACCTCCAACAATCTGGGTCCTCATTTTACTGACCTCAGAAGAATGGAAAGCTGAGTCAACCTTGAGCCGGTGAGAATCGAATTGCTAGCAGTCGGCAGAATTAGCCTGCAATATTGCATTCTAACCATTGTGCAAATACACTCTTACTTTTAAATCTAAAGGTTAAAGTGTAATTATCACAGTGTG
The DNA here is from genome assembly GCA_034064705.1 of Bothrops alternatus. Taxonomy (NCBI): domain Eukaryota; kingdom Metazoa; phylum Chordata; class Lepidosauria; order Squamata; family Viperidae; genus Bothrops; species Bothrops alternatus. The sequence continues at coordinate 343,592 of JARGCV010000041.1, read as the reverse complement.
GATTTTTCCCCTCTTTTATTAATACTAATTCATGAATTAAAAAAGAAATCTCAGGAAAGAACTGCTAATATTTTAAATAATCTATTCACTGAGATTGCTTTATTTATTGCACAATTAGCATCCATGCATTTTAAATTGGTACTTCAGAATTGAATTGTTGAGCTGAAAGACATCACATTAAATTAGCAATTATACCATGCTGTGCGCTTTGGCTTATTTTTTTTTGGCCTGTATGTCTCCAAAATTGCAGTCCTCTGTTGTTGAAGAGTGTCCCAGGTACCCTGGGAAAGATCAAGCCTCCCTTTCCCCCAGATAGATAAATCTAATGTATTTCATCTTAGACCCTATGGCAGCTGTATCTTACAGTTCTGACATCAACAAAAACATAAAGGGAGTGGGGCTGAAATGTGCTTTAGATCCCACACATCACTGACTTGAGGCAGGGAAAAAGAATGTATGTTAACCCTGAAACTACTATGCACAATTTCTCTGGAAGGGACATTTTTAAAAAGTGGCGAAGGGAGAGAGGAGAATGCTCTTCTTCTCTCTGTTTGTATATCATCATAAGCCTATCAAGGCTTTGGATAAGGTGGCTCATACACTTATGGATCTCTCCATGGACTCAAAATAATCCACTCTCTTCATTGTAGGTACCTTTTGCATAACAATGTCCTTGCCCAAGAAAATTCAGAAACTCACTTGATTATTTTATACTTGGATCCCGAGCAAACGGCTAAGATTCCAGCTCCAGTGCCAATGACCAAGTCACCCACTTTCAGCAAAAGCAAAGCTGTGACTCCCTAGAAAAAGAGCAGGATGAAGACATTTAACTTACTTAGATGCTTCACAAATCACTGTATTTATGTATATTGACAGCTTAATTCAATATATTACTGTTGCTTACCAAGATGACATGTTGCATGTAAGCAACTGATTACTATTTGATCAGTAATCTTCTATAAAATCTATGGAGATGAGTTGTTTTATTATCTTGCCATACAAATACATCATACAAAAGATCTGTCATTCCCTCGAGCTAAACATGCATATACCTCATGCCAAATTGTATGCATCTGTAGCTATTCTCTAAGACAAATTTAACAGCCCTGAACGGTAATCATCTTACTTAGTTACAGACTGAGGCTGAAGGACAGTGACTGAATGATTAATCATATGGCATGAATTTTCATGAGTACCAATCTATTTTATCCTTCAGATGGATGGATAGACATATTTCTGCAATATTTATGTCACCTTCGGTTATGTTCAAGCTTATGTACAGAAATCACTTAAAATAAAAATCCCTAAAGCAAGAGTGAACGAGCACACATAGAATAGCATCTTAGAAGGAGTTAAAGATATCAAATAAAGAAAGCTGTTTAGAACTTTATCTTTATTGCACTATTGACTTTTAAGGCACACATATCCACACAACAACATATAAAAACCTAATAAATACAATGGGTTCTTTCAGATGGTAACTTGGCACTAGTGGAAAGCATTTTACTTGTGCACAATGAAACATTTGCTTTTTACCAATGCCACTGTCCCCCAAAGTTCTGTGGAGGGTCAGGTCTCAGGAAATTTCTGAAAGCTATAACAGGCAAATTACGAACATCCTGCTTTAAGCTTTCTGATGGCACTACAAAAACCATTGAATAAAACTTTCTTATCAATTCATACAAACACAAAACATAGTTCAAGCAAAATTAAAATTGGAACCAATAGATATTTTTAGGAGTGAGAGTAGTCCATAAGTGATGCTAAAATTATGGAGGCCCTATTCCCATGTCCCATTGACCTTACCATGGATGACAAAAGCCCATGGGGAGAAACCATCGGGAAACCAATGTACAGCCAGACTGAGAAAACATGTGGACTATAAAATGTCTAGATTTCAAGTCGCGTTAACAGGTAAGGAACTGATGTTTTCAGTCTAGACTTGGGCAAGATTGCTCTCACCAGTTGGCCCCCACTAGCTCAACAGTTTCTGGACAAAGTTGTCCAAAAAGGAATCCTAACCTTTACTTGCAGAAAATATCTCAACAGAAGTTAGCTGTGGCCAGTCTATATCCAAAAGAGGCTGTAGCTGGTGAAAGATGCTCTGCCAAACCTTCAGTAATATCTAAATCTCTGAGCGCTCCCAGTCTGCAACCGTAATATTTTAAAGGGAGCATGATTGATTCAAAAGAATTTGAATCTCTTGAATGGCCCTCTTACCTTCCTCTTATTAAGCTTCCATTTATTGGCACCAGTTCTAGCCACTGATTCAACCATTTCGCTGAATCAGATGTATAAATCTGCTAGTGTGCATAAGGAAAGTAAATTAACAATGGAGAGAGATAAAGATCATGGGACACTCCTATATGTGTCCACTAGTTCTTGTAAAAATGTCTTTGTCTTTCCCGAACTAGTACTCTTCAAATGTGAATTATATGTTCTCCAAGCCCAAACACTTTGTCCCTGCTAGCCTTAGAGCAGGGGTCTCCAAACTTGGCAACTTGAAGATTTGTGGACTTCAACTTCCAGAATTCTTCAGCCAGCCATGCTGGCTGAGGAATTCTGGGAATTGAAGTCCATGAGTGTTCAAGTTGCCAAGTTTGGAGACCCCTGCCTTAGAGTGATGAAAGTTACAAGCCAGTAGAATGTAAGGTTGAACATGACAGAATTTGTACTGTGACTTGCACCTCCAAACGGGCATTGCACAGGTACTAGATGCTTGTGGGCAAAGATAGCCATGCCATGTTATCATTTGCCTGTGCACATTTTCAGATGTAGCATTTTTATTTGATAACATATGCACAAACTGCTACCCTACACTAAGAGCATGATCTTTTGGAAATGAATAGCTTTTGGAAATGAATGGACAGGACTTGAATAGAGTTGAACAGTAATGAAGATTAAAAAAAAGATAGAAGTTAATGACAGGAATCCATGTTATAGTTATTTACATAGCGAAAGATGGTTGTCATTACATACTTTTAAAAATAATTTTCTAAATGAGTCGAGTAATCAATTTATCTCAGTATTTGTTTCTGAATTGCCTTCGTTATCCTTTCCAGTGTTGTCTTAGCAAATAAGCACTCACAATGAGCTTCCTTCCTTCCTGATCATTGTCACTTTTTTGTGAGACACTATTTTCAGCAACAGAATTCCTGCACTATCTACAAATTTAGCAAGCTATATAAGCACATATCAGTAAATCTCCATGCTTCTAGTTGTATGAATAACTGTCAGTTCTTTCCAAATGCATTTAACACTTTTACCCAGTCTGTTTGCTCATTGCCTACACTGTTATATCGCAAAGCTCCACCTATAATGGTGTTGGACTGTATCAAGGGGATGCCTGTAAAGCATGATCTCTTTAAAATTCTGCTATGGAAATGCCCTTTTAAAATGAATAGATGTTCATGTTCACATGAGGCTACATGCATTAGGGTGGAAGTCAGCTTTTGTGCTAATAGTCTAATGAGAAATGCTCTTTTCCTTCAGCAATTATCCAGCAGCAGGATTATCATTGAACACAAAGCTTTCTTAGGAGGATCAACCATGTTTACAAATTTCCAGCTATCAACTACCCATCAACTCTGTCTCAACCCAACTGCTGCAAAGTAATGAGGTGAGTTCGAAATGCCTTTACAGCTTTGCCACATAACAGGTGATAAACTAAGAAGTTCTCCATTGACAGATTTTGACTACATTTCTAGGAAATGGAAGATACAGATTTAATTCTCCTAGGCAATTACCTATCTATGCACACCATTTTTAACTAACTTGGATGCAGGGTTTTTTTCTGATTCCATCAAAAAATATATTTAAATGATCATTTTTTCAACAAATCTTCTACCAGCAGACTAATTTCAAGGTTGTCCTATACATCACCGGCAGCTATATAATCTATAATGCTGATAATGCTCAGCAACTCATACTAATGATGCAATGCATTGCTTTATACTTTACTGTGCCCTTGTGAGTTAAACATAAAGGCTGCTGGAAGGTTTAACATTTATTTTATTATTTACTTGGTACACAAAGAAATTGTAGCCTTGACAAATACTGATTGCAAAAGACACCTTCCAAGACAAAATGAAGCTCACTTATTTCCCTGCAGGAAAATGAAGCTCTGCATCACAATCTAATTACTTTCACTCAAGTGGTTTAACATAATGTAAACACCTCCATAAACCTCTTTTCATAGCGAACAATCATTTCCTTTCCGTGGGAGTAACTAAGGTAAGTAGTCAGTATTTAAAGGAGTTTTATTTTACTGATTTGCAAAGATTTTAACGATCAAGAGATTTACACTGAATAGTAATTTAAAGGGTGTAATTTCCAGAGATGTACTGTATTACATGTCTTTACATTCTGAATTTACACTTTGAACTAAGCTATGTTTATTTAACCACAGTTTGTTGAATAAGGCAAAGGCAAAATATCAGCATTTGTTTGGCCAATTCTTGATTTGTTTTTCTTTTCTTTTCACAGTTCTCTAAAGCCCTGGGCATGACATAAAACCAGACCAGGAATAAGACAGGAAATTATAAGTAACCATGCATCTCATAATATGACTCAACGCTAAGCCACAATTATACACTATAAACCCAAAACAATCTTGATTCTAACCTATAGTTTACTTTTTTAAAACAAGCCATGGTTTAGCCATTAGTCCAACTGACAATCAAACTACATTGAAGCTAACCATAATATAAAAACCTAGCAATTATTAAACTTAATCTCATTCCCCTGTGATTTCCAATAGTTAATAGTGGTATTACATAAAAATTTCACTGTCTTGGTGTTGTACCTTCATACTGAGCACTAGGAGTGCAAAAGAAATCTATTATGCATTTGAATGGATTTTTTGTTATTTCATATGTGTACTTTTCAGATCATCAAAACAGTAATGGATAAAAACCAGCAGCTCACAGTCAAATGTCTATAATTTTTAGGCATCTGGAATTTATATAACGAACTGTGCCAATTCTAGAAGTGTATAGTTTGAAATACCAATTACATGAATTCCTTAGTGATACACCTCCATGCCTAAGCCAGCAGCTGAACAATATATTCCACGCCTTTACAGAAATTCACTTGTTTATATCAATGTAGTGTTATGTAACATTGCATATGAGCTCACAAATTAATTTGCTTCTCTTTTCACACCTTCAAATCTTTTCATGTTGCTTCTTATAAAAATTGCAGATAAAAGTCAACATTCATCTCCTGCCAAAGGTTTTAGTTCCATTGAAACATAATATCATCTGAGGAACAGAGCATAATGAATGGCCACCTATCTGTCCATCTCTTTGCAGCGATCGAAACAGCCATATAAGAATTATGACTGAGCAATTTCAATCATTTTTTGCATTGAAAACATAGCCTTTGGGGGAACAAAGTCACTTATTTTCCTTTCATCTGTTTCTTTCAGTGTATATTGGTGCAGTTTGTCATACTAAAAATAAGTTAGAACAGTTATGAAAATAACACAGAAGAGATAAATAACAAATTTAAGAAACCAATTTAAATTTCTCTTCATTCAGTGCTATTTTCATGGAAAAAGGAGGGTCAGTTATACAGTAAAGCTGAAGTTGTTTTTTTAAAATATTTCATTCCCTGATTTAATTCTTTAAAATAGGTCTTCTGCCTGTAATGATTTGAACTAATGTGTCTTGGGTTTTTAATTCAGGGAAAAACAGGCAAGTAATATTAAAAAATAATTTGAAAGTTGTGTGTGGAGAATTGTGTTTTCTCATGGAGTTCAGCTGTGATGTTCTGTTCTTTTTCTGTTCTATACTTCAATATGCTATATTAATCAATTTCAAATATGCATGAATTGACTCCAGAGGAAACTCTGTGATATGCATGTGCTGTATATTCATAGGTTGCATATGCTGGTCTATTCAGAAAATATGTTAATGACTCACCCTATTATAAAAATATATTACATTTCTACTTGCCTCTTTAATAATTAGCTTCCAAGGCAAAGAATCATCACTGCTTTCATAATTAAAACATGTCTCAAGGTTAACGTTTGGGCAAACTATATAAAAGTCTAACTGTAAATACAAGATTTAATCTGTCATCATTAGCCAATTGTACTAAAGATGGAAATTACAATATGAAGTTCCGTGCAGCAGCATCTTACTCTTCTGCTAGCTTGGATACCACCAAGATTAGTTCTCTTTATCTATATTGCCATTTTTTATGGCAAAAGGATTCATAAGATGCATACATCTCTGAACTAATGCATATTCCTTTACTCATTGCTTTATATTACTGGACATTGTATGTCACTGATGGAGGACACCTGGATACAAGCAATGAAAAGGCTATTATTTCTTTTACCAAGTTATGGAATTTTATTCTTGTCCTCGCATCATTTGCATGTACTTTTAATTTTCAAAGTCTGTCTTTTCCAAGAAGGGGCTGTCTGCAACATCCAGAACAGTGCTACAAATCATTTATACCTTCATTACATCCTGGGCTACTTGGGAAATTCTGAGAATTTTTTCCTATTCAGTAGTGAGCTACTTAGAATTTCTGAAATTGGAAATAAATTTCTAAGTTATTTTTTGCTTTTTTTCCCCCCCCTTCCGGAACATGGATTCCAGAACACATTTCTGAGAATGTCTACAGGTTAGAATAATACAAGCAAAACTGTCTTAGAACAATAACCTAAGCTTCTTTAAATAAAACTGACTTGGTTTCCCTGCTGCATTTTTAAAATGAGGATAAAGAAGCTGAAATGAAAAAATCAAATCACTTCAGGTAATATATATGGTACATCACCAGGACAAAACCTTTGATTTGTATTGGCCAAACTGGACCTGCTGGTGAACAGGAATATCCCCATTAGGAAATGAAAAAACCCTCTCTACAAGTTACCATATCTTCTTCTGTGGGATGAATATGGACTTAAGACAGCTTCTGTTTGAATTATGTATTCAGGCACAATTATCTGTATTTGATTATTTGAATTGTTTCAGTGACTAATCTTTCTTATTTCTCTTAACACACAAGACTCTCAGAGGGTGCAGGTTCCCATCTCAATTCTTGATTTTTTTTTTAAGTTTAAAAGTGAACTACAGTGCATCCAACAAAGGATTTTATTTCTCCCTCTGAATTGTTGAAAAGGGATTCTTTTTGCTATTACTACGTTTACAGTCTAAGGACAGAATGAATATACAGCAGTGAATGAAATGTCAACCAAGTAAGGTTTAGATAATTCAGGACAGCTTTTGTTAAAAGAAGCTAGATGTCAAGAAGAACAACTGAAACAATCTGACAGAACAGAATACAAAATACACAAATGGGAGAATGTTTAAGGGGATATTTAGAACATTAGAAAAGGAAAAGTAAGAAACAATTTATAAAAAAAATACCCTTTAGAATTGGGATTAGAATCCAGAGGTTGGGTAAAATATATTCAGAAGCAAAAAACTGGATTATGGTGACTATAAAAAGTAAAATGAATTGCCATTAATGGATATTTAGCAAGGTAAATAATTTACAGCCAGCAAGCCAAAGTATGAGCTAATTGGATATGGGGCCCAGAAAACCATTATAAGATTTCCCATATTGTTGCTAAGAAGAGCCATATGGTATGGATTAAGAAATAGTTAATTCTGTCTCCAGTGTTATTTTTCCAGTCTGAACTTCATACATCTATACTCAAAAATAATATTTGTCCTATAAAGAAATATGTAGATTTTTAGTATAGATGACAGAGATCATATATTATTGACACTGGTATGTTTTCCCTTCCCCACCAAAATCCAAGGTTGACCTTTGCTGCTGACTTTAACATCTAAAAAGAAGACCTACTTGTGGACCTTTTATATCAATAAGATGTGACAATTAGCCCACAGAGAGATTGAATGTTAGGCTACAGATTAGCCTCAATTACATGAATCTGACACTATTTGCTTCCTCTCTTTTTTTCTCATTGAAATCTCTTGTGTTTTCTGTTCAGTTATGCAAAGTCCGTATTTTATCCTGCAATATAGTTTTTATGAGTGGTTTAGTTTCAGTTTTAATGCATTTGCCAGAGATATTTCAGCGATATCGATAGTGATTATGTTTCTACTTTGGGTTTGAACTGCCATGGTTTCAATTAGATTGCAGCACTACTACAAACTGGAATAAATATATGAACAAATAAATACATTTTGCTAACAATGGGGAGAGATTTCCCAGTGGGATTGCGGTCAGCAGAGATACATTAACTTGCACCGGTTAGAGGCAAATGACAATAAATGTACTTTCTGAATTCCTGACCAGTTCAATGAACGCTTGCTTGTAAGGAAACCAAGACCAATATGAAAAATGACACATGACATATATATTTTTAATCATTTTTAAAAATCAGTTTTTTAATCATTTGTTCACATATGCTAATGAGCACAATACTTTACATTGCCCCGTGCTGTAAATTGTTACAAGTATTCTGTAACATCATTTTAGTGGCAGATCACCTCTTGGGCATACAAAAATCTCAGCTTGGGCCCCTGGCACTTCCAATTAAAAGAAGGAAGAATAACAATGTTAACAGCCCTTGGGCAAAATGTTATTTATTAGATTTAACTTTCATGCAAAAGTTCAAGGCAGCATACATAGTGCTCCCTCCTTCCATATTTTCCCCTCAACTTCCCTGTGAGGTATGCGAAATGGCCCAAATTCACCCAATAAACCTCTGTGGATGAGGTAGATCACAGCCTTGATCTCCTATCACAGCCTTGATCTCCTTCTCTGTTGCGGCCCCGGCCCTCTGGAACCAACTTCCCCCGGAGATCCGTGTCGCCCCCACCCTCTTTGCCTTTCGTAGATTGCTTAAAACATACTTTTGCCGGCAGGCCTGGGGCAGCTAACACCTTGCCCCTAGCCAGTGTATGTTTCTGTGTATGTTTGTGGAGTGATTGGTTTCTTTTAGCTCAAGGGTTTTTTATAGATATGTGTTTATTGTAATTTCTATCATGCTGTGAGCCGCCCTGAGTTCTTTGGAATAGGGCGGCATAGAAATTAAATAAATAATAATAAATAATAATAATAATAAATAATTTAATCACTACATCACACTGGCTCTAAAAAGTGTCAGAAAACTTTAGAAGTGGTTAGAAGTGACAGTAAGGAATTAGATGGGCAAGTGATCTCCTTGGGTTGAAGCTAGCCCCTTGACATCTCTAATTGTTAGTATTTCTGCAAAACCTATTATGCAAAAACTCTGATTGGAGGAGACTTGTCCAAACATCTCAGATTTCATCAAGAATGGCCTCCTAGAGTTCCGATTCCGGTTACGAGGACCGGAGCCATCTAAAGAGGGCTCCGAGACGGGGCTCGATTAAATTCCAAAAAAAAACAGACCGCCGAGTGAGAGAAGACCAGGAAGAAGCGGGACGAGGAAAGAAGAGCCCCGGACCTACCCAGGCAAGCAGAAATCGCCGCTGGAGGATCCGAGGGGGCGGCAGACGGGGCGGAGGAAGCCGGCGGCGGCCAAGAGGCCGCAAGACGCTGCAGGACGCTGCCAGAAGCCGCAAGATGCAGTGCAACGCCACGGGGGAGAGCAGGCACCGAAGGAGCACCCGGAAAAAGAGGTACACACCGGCAGGAGTAGAGAAGGCCGCCGGGAAGTCTACAGGCTGGAAGAAGACCCCCAGACGAAAAGACGGAGAGGAGAAATGCCGCGAGGACAGCGGAAGGGGCCTGACAAGGAGGAAGAAGGCAAAGGCAACAGGTCTCCTTTAAACAGTTTTTCGGGTGGAAAGGAGGAGCCGGGCGGGCGGAGGAGGAGAGGACCGAGCGGGCGAGCGGAGGCGAAGCAGCGAGGGGAAAAAAGAGGGGGGGAACCTTGCGGAAACGCTGTCCCTTCCCCCCCCCACAGCGGGCGGCAGGCTTGGGGAGTCCAGATCCAGAGGCTTTGGATGAGGACTAATCTTCCCTGGCTGAGATGAGGCTTCAGAGCAAGTGAGTCGCGTTTGGAGCTTGATTCCTGAAAGACTAGTCAGAAGCCTGAAGCCTGACTGTTTGGGTGCCTGAGGACTGGTGGTGCTGCTCCTTGAGAGGAGGGGCCATCTGCACGGGCCCCAAGCCACAGATCCTCTAGTCTTTGTGTCACCCCGGCCAGTACTGCAGAGTTTACCTGAAGGCAGATTGCACCCCCTAGTGGACTATTGTTTTGCTGTTGGAATGTGAACTGTGAGACATGAATAATTGCTGACTTTTGGCAGAGGAATTTGATCCAATCTATCCAATCAGCTTGATAATCTTGCACAGGAACAATTCTCACACAACTCTTTGCATTAAGGGGTGGCTTTAAGGGTGGACAGGCCAACTGGAGGAGAAGCTCAAAATGGCCGCCAAACGGACGAAACAGACCAAACTGCCACACACAAAGGGAGCTGCATCCTCCTTGGCCCAGCCCTCCAATCTGCCAGGCAACACCCCACCCACCCCCACCCCCCATCCAACTGCAGGCCCTCAGACCCATACGCCAACCCATGCCTTCCCAATGGCACACATGATCCAAGAACTAAAAGAGACGATAGAGACGCTGATAAAAAGGATGAATGGCATGGATAGAAAATTGGAGGCAATGGACACAAGGATGGAGAAAAGATGCATAGAAGCAGAACAGAAGATGGAGGAAAGGTGCAAAGACATAAAACGGATGTTGGCGGACCAAGGTAGAGACCTAGAGAGAAAGTGGGAAGAACAATGCAGAGTGATGACCACAGACCTGGACCAAATGAAGAAAGCAATGCAAGCACACTACAAGAGAATAGAGGAGGAAATGGAGAAGAATCTTCAGGACACCAGGGAGAATACAGAAAAGAGGATGGAATAAGTGGAGAACCGCATAGAGGGACAGATAGCAGAGATGAAAGGGGTGGCCCAAGACCAGTCCACCATGATGCAATACTGGCAAATGGCGTCTGCAATCAGGTTTAGAGGGTGGAATGAGACCACAAACGAAACCCAAGGAGGCCTGCTCAGGACCTTTGTAGGGGCCCTGGCAACATTTCTGGGTAAGAAAACCGAAGAGATTGCGTGGCAATTCGATAGAATCTACAGAGTTGGCTCATGGAGGTCAGCAAACAGGCATCAACCAAGAGACGTGGTCATCCATTTCGCAACTCAGGGGCTCCGGAACCTCATCTCCATCACTTCCTATAAAAAGAAATTTTACATAGAGGAGCGGGAGGTGAAGGTACTGAAAGAGATCCCCCCGGCGATGCTGAGAGACAGAAAGGACTACAAATTCCTGATCAACGAACTGAGACCACGCGCTCTGCACTATCGATGGGAAACCCCAACATGGATGTCACTTCTCTATAGAAACAAAAGATACTACTTGAACTCGGCCTAGAAAGCCAAAGACTTCCTTGAAAAGGAACTGAAGTCGGACGGCCCTCAATACACTACGAGGGAAGACACAGATGGACCACTGGAAAGCGGGAGGGATCGAGATCAACGAGCAAACCATGCAGAAGCACGGATCGGCACAGTAGCAGAGGACAGGAATGGACTACCTCGAGATACGATGGCACGGAGAACAGAGGGCAACAAAACCAAGGAAGCAGAGCAGCCTATGGAGGGCAGGCTACTTGGACCCGCTACCAAATGCACACACCAGCAAGACAAGACCCCACAACTCAATATGAGCACCAATCCGGATATCATGGGAACGAGACCAAAGAAGAAAGCAGAAGAAAGAACAGAAATGGTCTCGCAAGAGTATCCTGAAACAGATAATGACAACTAAATATCTGACTTGGAATGTTAACGGACTAAGCTCCCCCCAGAAAAGGAGAAAAATACTCCACTACCTGAACCAAGGTAAAAGCGATATAATCTGCCTACAAGAAACACACATCAGAGCGGCAGACCAGAAATACCTGATCAATTACAAACTAGGCGCACACTTTGTGGCAGCGGTGCCAAGAAAAAAGAATGGGATTGTTATATATGCAAAGAAACACGTAATAGCTAAGCTAATAGAGTCTGACCCCCAGGGTAGATACCTGGCAATTGAAATAACACAAGAAGACAAGAAGATTCTAGTAATGGGCATATACGCACCAAATAAACAACAAGGCAAATTCTACAAATGGATACACAAGAAATTAATACAACTCAACTACAGATCCTACATTATACTGGGTGACTGAAACGGGGTTATAGAGACCACCCTAGACAAAAAAAGAACTGCACCTAACCTGCAAAAGCACTCCAAGTTGCCTAAATCCTTCTTTGACATGAAGGAAGACCTCGAACTGACAGACGTATGGAGGGAAAGGCATGGCAAAGAACAAGAATTCACTTTTTTCTCCGACAGACATCAATCATTCTCCAGAATTGACTTTATATTAACATCTAGCGACTTGCTAGTTTGTCTAAATGCGGTGAAAATCCTACCCAAAGTGCTAACAGATCATAACCCTGTGAGGATGGAACTAAGACACGGCTTGAAACAGAGGAGATCCTGGAGAATTAATGAAAACCTGTTTAGACACGAAGAAAAGGTGGCTGAATGCAAAAATGCTATGAAGGAATTCTTCAACATAAATATGAACAACGAAACACCGATAGAAATGATTTGGGACGCCAGCAAGGCGTACATGCGCAGGATTCTTATGGACATGAATAACAGGCACCGTCGCAAACAAGAACAAAAAAGAAAAGAGTTAGAGGATGAGATAAGTAAGAGGGAGCGGCTATTAATAAAAAGACCAGAAGACAAAGTCACCAAAGAAGGAATCAAGATCTTAAGAAAGCAATTTGACATGTTGATGGCAGACCAAGTTGCAAGGAACATACAATATGCAAAACATAAGACATTCTGCAAGGCCAACAAACCGGGTCGATGGCTGGCCTACATCATAAGAAAGAAACAGAAATCCCGCATAATTGAAAAGATAGCATACAAAGGCAAGGAGGAAGTTCGACAAGAAACCATTAAGAAAGCCTTCACAGAGTTCTACTCGAAGCTATATGCCGAGGAGAAGACACAGGACAAGAGATAGATAAGTTTCTACAAAACGAAAAGATACAGGCAATCACCGACACACAAAGAGAGGCCCTGAATGCCTTAATCACAAAGGAGGAAATACACTCAGCGATCAAACAACTGAAAACAGGAAAATCGCCAGGGACGGATGGGATAACAGCGACTTACTACAAGTATCTCCAGGAGGAGATACTCAGAAAGCTATTTGTCAACATACAAGAAGGAGGCCAAGTCCCACCACCCTGGAAAACAGCCTACATTTCGTTAATCCCCAAGGAGGGGAAAGATACACACAACCCGCAAACTACAGACCCATCTCACTACTAAACACGGACTACAAAATCTTCACAAAAATTTTGGCCAATAGATTAATGACTGTACTACAAAAAACAATACACCCGGACCAAAGGGGATTTATACAAGGACGCCAGATGAAAACCAACGTGAGACAGCTGTTGAACATAATAGAATACTTGGACAGGCACAACCAGGTACCCACCACCCTTATGTTTGTGGATGCAGAAAAAGCCTTCAACAGACTGAATTGGCCGTTTCTGACGAAATTGGTCCAGAAGATGAAAATGGGAGCACAGTTTCTCAACTCCATACTGGCAATTTACTAGAAACAAACAGGCCAGATCATTGTTTTTTTTTTTTTGTTTTTTTTTTTTTTTTTTTTTAAATAATAAAAATTCTTTTATTAAAACAATTAACATTGAACATAAAAACATATTGTGCAGCAATCATCATGACACCTGGTATACAATACTAAGTATTAGTCTTTGATAACGTCTGGGTTAGTAAGCCTTTTTCCCCCCACTCCTCGTGTCTAGCCTCAACTATACTCCTGTTACATTTTATTTTGATTGGTGTTTCCCCTATCCGTTTCAATATTAATGTGCTCAACATTAAACATAAGATCCTATTGCTAAGCAATCTTCCTAGAACCTAGCATACAACATTAGGTATTAATTTTTGTAAACATCTGTTTTAGTAAACGTTCTTCCCTCCTCCCTTACATCTTCAAGTATACTCCGAATACATTTTGTTTGATTGGTGTTTCTCTTATATATGGTCTATCTACTGTTTCTAGTCTATCGCATATTGTGCGTTTGCGCTTCTGAATTGACTTCAGGCCAGATCATTGTTAATGGAGACCTAACAGACTCATTCAACATAGAGAGAGGCACGAGACAGGGCTGCCCGCTGTCACCCCTGCTATTTGTCCTAACGCTGGAGATTCCATTGAACAGGATAAGAGCGGCAGAGGACATAAAGGGCATACAGATTAAACAACAAGATTACAGACTATGTGCCTTTGCAGACGACTTGCTGCTGACAATGTCGCAACCAGCACAGTCAGCAAGGAGATTGATGGAGATAATGGAAGACTATGGTAGGGTGTCAGGCTTCAAAGTAAATATATCAAAAACGAAGATGCTAGTCAAAAATCTAGACAACAAAGCAAAACAGGACTTGGAAAGAATAACGGGTTGTGAAATAGTCAAGAAAGTTAAATACTTAGGAGTGGAGATAGAATCAACGAATGCGAAATTATACAAGAATAACTACGGGGTGCTGTGGAACAAGATACAAGCAGATCTGGAAAGGTGGAAAACACTACGACTGTCCCTGCTGGGCAGGATAGCAGCAGTAAAGATGAACGTATTGCCAAGATTTCTATTTCTCTTTCAAATGCTGCCCATACTCAAAAAGGATATGGACTTGGACAACTGGCAGAAGGGCATCAACAGATATATTTGGGATGGCAAGAGACCGAGGGTAAAACTAAAAATCATCCAGGACACAAGGGAGAGAGGGGGACTCAAAATGCCTAATCTAAAGCTATACTACTACGCAGCGACACTGGTGGCGTTGAGCGACTGGATCAACATGACAAATGATAGAATATTGAATGTTGAAGGGCATAGTCTCCTATTCGGCTGGCACGCATACTTGGTGTATGACAAAAAAGCAGACAAGAACTTCAAGGAGAACCCACTACGAATCCCATTGTTGTGGGTCTGGAGGAATTATAAACACCTTCTATACGACAAGATCCCCATCTGGACGATCCCCGGACACACAATAGGGGATGTAAACATATCCCAAGGGCAAGAAGTGGTGCCCTATAGTAAACTTGTACTGGAAGAAGGAAACGGGTTCTCCTTGAAACCCCAAACAACGCTAGCAGATGAAGGAATAGGAGGTACCTGGCTATCATATCTACAACTGCAATCACGGTGGCATAAGGACAAGAAGAAGGGTTTATCCCAGACTGACGAGAATCTAATTAAACAGATTAGAGAGCAGGGGATCATGCACATCAAACAAGTGTACAGCATTCTGATAGAAATGGACTCTGAAACCGTGCTAGTCAAGAACTGTATGGTAAAGTGGGAACAAGACTTTGGGCACCCTATTACCATGGACACGTGGGAGAAAATCTGGGTGAGAAATGTAGAATTTACGAAATCGCAACACTTAAGGGAAAACTTCTACAAGATGTTCTATAGATGGCACCTAGACCCGAAAAAAATATCACTCATCTATCCAGACTCCCAGCCCAAATGTTGGAGGTGTGGTGACGGGGAGGCTACCTACTTTCATGTATGGTGGACATGCAGAAAAATCAAAGCCTTCTGGAGGAAGATATGGTGGACACTCCAAACCATTTTCAAAAAGCGTATTGAATTTCTACCTCAGGTTTTTTTGTTAGGGATCACAAAGGATTGCACTACCTCAGAGAAGAACTTATTCCTGAACTTGATCACAGCAGCAAGATTGTTGGTGGGACAATACTGGAAGAATCCAGAAATACCGCCTGTGGAAGAATGGACTTTGAAAGTAACAAATTTGGCGGAAATGGCGAAAATATCAGCATACTTGAAGGATCGCTCCAATGAACAATATTTGACAGACTGGAAACAGTGGATAGACTATATACAAGAGAAACACCAATCAAACAAAATGTATCTGGCGTTTAGTTGAGGCTCGACGTGAGGAGGGAAGAATGTTTATCAAATCAAACATTTACAAAAACTAACACCTAATGTTGTATGTTTATGTTCTATGACGAATGCCTCTTAATATGATCTTATGCTTAATGTTGTTTGCTTTAATATTGATAAAGCGGATTGAATTTCTACCTCAGGTAATGAAACTTCTACCTCAGGATTTCTGGTTAGGGACTATAAAAGATTGCACTATTACTGAGACGAAGTTAACTCAGAAGCGCGAATGAACAATATGTGATAGACTAGATATAGTAGATAGACCATATATAAGATTTACCTCAGGTTATTAAACTTCTACCTCAGGATTTTTGGTTAGGGATCATAAAAGATTGTACTAATACTGAGATGAATAATATGTGATAGACTAGAAACAGTGGATAGACTATAGAAAAGAGAAACTCCAATCAAATAAAGTGTAACAGGCATATAGTTGAGGCTTGATGTGAGGAGTGAAAAATGTTTACCAAACCAGACGTTTACAGAGATTAATACTTAGTGTTGTATATGAGGTGCTATGATGATTGATGCATACTATGATTTTATGTTCAATGTTGATTGTTTTAATAAAAGAATTTTATTACAGCCTACACCCCAAAATACAGTTCACCATGGAAACAGAAGCTAATAACCAACTTCCCTTCCTGGATGTCTTAGTCTACAAGAAATCCAATGGCTCCCTAGGACACACCATCTACCAGAAGAAAACACACACAAACCGCTATCTGCACGCACGCTCACACCACCACCCAGCACAGATCAACTCCGTAGCCAAGACACTCATCTCCAGAACCAAATGCCTAGCTGACGAACAACACCTAAAAACCGAACTACACACTCTCACTAATGTACTAACATCCAACGGATTCCCAAGAAATAAGATTTCCAACTTAATCCAAAAAGAAACTCCCACTAAAATCCATGACAGAGAACAAGAAAACGGCAAAGCCCTCCTCCCATACATAAAAGGCACCACAGACAAGATCAGCAAAGTCCTGCACAAATATAACGTCAAAACAGCATTCTGCACAAACAGAAAAATATCCACCATCCTAAGAAACCCTAAAGACAAAATTGAGTTAGAAAATCAAGGAGTATATGAAATCCCATGTACTGCTTGCCCCACTACATACATTGGACAAACCAACAGAAGGATAAATGCACGCATTGAAGAACACAAAAACTCAGTCAAAAGAGAGGAACCAACTTCTTCCCTGGTCCAACACCTTAAAGCCACAGGACATGAAATTGATTTCAAAAAGACCAGAACAATTGCCAAAACTGAACATTTTAATAACAGAATAATCAGAGAAGCCATCGAGATAGAAAAACGCCCCCACAGCATGAACAAACGAGATGATACCTCCCGCCTACCAGCCATTTGGAAACCCGCCCTTATTGACAAACGTATTCCTAACTCAAAGATTGACACCAGAAACACACAGGATGCCACCTCCACACATCCACGCAAAAAGCAAACCCAAACCCACACCAATGATGAGGCAAGACCACAGACCAGGAGCCAGACCAGAGCTGCAACATTGGCCACTTTGAACCTCTCCAGCACAACAAAGCCCCCACCCAAACAGAACACTCCCCCAGCCAATCAGAACACAGCCAACCCCCCAGCCAATCAGAGCACAGCCAAGCCCCTAACCAATCAGAACATAGCCAAGCTCCCAGCCAATCAGTTCAAACCCCCACTGGCAGTTAAAAGGAAAAAACAGCTTAGACCACACATTGCTCCTAGAAGCAGAAGCCAAAAGCACCAGCCTGAAGATGATGAATGAGATTTCATCGAAACGTTGCCAAGACACTTCAAATTCTACGCGGGAGAAAACCCGAAGAACCAAAGACCTATATATATATATATAAAGAATGGCCTCCTATCACAGCAAGCAGTCACGAAAGAAAAAACAAACAAACCGAGGTTCCATTAGAGGAGGGGTTCTCAACCTTGGCAACTTTAAGACTTGTGGACTTCAACTCCCAGAATTCCTCAGCCAGCAAAGCTGGCTGAGGAATTCTGGGAGTTGAAGTCCACAAGTCTTAAAGTTGCCAAGGTTGAGAACCCCTGCATTAGAGAGTCTGAAAACAGCTACATCAGAGAGTAGCTCATTCTGTGATCAAGTAAAAATAGCTCATAAAATAGTCATAAGCTTTGCCAATAACTGGACAGCTAGAGCTTTATCAGCTTTTTCATTTACCCGACCTCTGCTGAAATTTAGCTGCTGTAGTATTTAACTTACAATACTTACAATGTGGCCGGCATGATTTTGCTCTCTCCAAGCAAGAGGTGGAAGACAGAGACCACTTACCAAGCTGTGTTTATCCTTTACCGGGCCAAAACTACTCATCAGTGTGCTTTTTGTATTGATTTTGAGGATATCACCCGTGGACGTGCCAACGTAGAAGTAGCTGTCATCATCTGCCATCTGGGGAAGGGTGAGGAAATGGATTAGAAACCATGCTTCCCACAGTTCATTGGGGTGAGTTAACAGCTTTGATATTCTATAATGTAAATTCAACGCCATATTTGTACCTGACTTACAGGAACAAAGACTAGATGCCATCGCATATAAAAGGACTCAGATACCTATATTTTAAATATTTGATGTGATGTGTCTATTGTCCTTTCTTTATACTTGTCTACTGTATGCCGCACCTTCCAAAAATCTTTTATTGGTGATTTTTGCAAATTTACTGAGCATCATTTAAGGAAAAAGCAGTCTTCATCTATAATAAATGTGTGCTGCATACCACTGCAGACACACACAAAAGGAGTAAAATCTCACAAGGTTGTTGAAGCTACATTCAAATCTCAAATTTGGGCATTCAAATCTCAAATCCCAATATTTCAGACCGGAAAGCCAAACCCTTATAAAATTTGATGAGACCACAAGAGGATGGCTTTGAATGTTTTTCTAAATAAAATTGAATTAATTTTGGGGTCTCATAGGACTGGTAGCAAGATCCTCATGAGCACCTCACTGCCAACTTGTTTATCCAATAGTGTTCAAAAGTATCAAATGACAATGTAAAGATCCACATAAAGAAAAGAAAAGCTGGGAACTATTGCTTTAACATAAGCTCAGCAATAAAAGCAATTGCAACACTGAATAAAAACTAATAGTTTTTTAAAAGGGTCTAGTGTCTACACACACACAAAAGTCTTTGCTTCCACAAAGACAATACTTCCAAAGTAGGGCGCCATTGTAAAAGACCTGCACACAGCCGGGTTGTAACTTTAAAAAAATAGCAAGACCAAAAGGTAGTGTCTCATTATAATTATGATCTTAACATACAGACAGAACAAAAAGGGAAAGGGACTGGTGACAGATTCTTCAGTTATATCTTCCAGAATAATCATTCCAAAACATATTTGTAATAATCATTTCAAAATGAAGTCATGTTGGCAAGTGGTTAGCAATGCTTTTTTTGAAAAAAAAAAGGTGCCAGAACTCGCACATCATACAACCCGCCTTGCCTATCCTACAACGTTCCATCCAAAAAAGGTGCCAGAACTCCGTTCTGGGCGTTCTATGACAAAAAAGCCCTGGTGGTTAGAATGCAGTATGGCAGGCTGACTCTACCCACAGCTAGGAATTCAATCCTGACAGGCTCAAGGTGGACTCAGCCTTCCATCCTTCTGAGGTCAGTAAAATGAAGACTCAGATTGTTGGGGGGAATAGCCTGACTCTGTAAACCACTTAGAGAGGGCTGTAAGCACCGTGAAGCGATATGTGAGTTTAAGTGCTGTTGCTATTGCTGAGTCTATTACTTTTGTTGGTTCTTATTGGTGCTACGGTTAGTTAGGATTTGAATTGTTTCTAAGTGGAAGGTGACCACATATGGTTTTGGACACACTTAATCCTACTGAATTAGATGTTTAAACTCAAATGTACCTTTCCCAAACTAAGTAGAATTTCTATAAATTGTTCTTTGGTTTTTTTTTTGTTTTTTTTTGCTTACCTGACTCAATTTTTATACATACTATAAATCGCAAATCAGCAGATGTCTTACCATGGCGCAAGCAATTACTCTTTTCAGCTGTCCTGTTTGACACTCAATTGGTCGGATTTTTCTGTTGGGTAAATCCAGTTCCCATACTCGAATAGTTCCACTGAAGCCAAAGTATGTATTTCATTATTAACTTGAGACAGATTTATATCACACAGAACACTTTGGTGCAGTACTAAAAGATGCATTTACTGTTTGTCTTCCAGACAGTTATCCTAACTTCAGGAAAGTAGCTGACAACTTGGTATATGCCAAGAGATTGTGTTGGGAATGTAAGTACTTTCTTATTCTATTTTTGGGAGTTAGCTTCATTATGTGATTGATTAAAGCAGTTTGGAAAAGAGTGAAATATTTCCTGACTACAGCACTGGTATTTCTCATTTAGTGATCACAATTGGGGCCCAGCAAATCAGTCATTAAACTAAGTGGTTGCTAAGTGAAACCATGACTATATTACTAATCTTACCTCAGCCTTCACTTTACATAATTCTGAAGGTCATTAATGTGAAAATAGGTCACAAAGTTAATTTTTCATCACCGTCATAACTGTGAACAGTCACTGTACAAGTAGTTGCTAAATGAGGACTATCAGTATTGAGCAGTAGCAAGCTACAATATTTTTGATAGGAGCTTTTTTCAATTAATTGTATCTAAGTAGGTAATCATTCAGATACAGCAAACCCCAAAGAAAACAAAGGTTACTCAAGCTGCTGATTGCACACTAGGAGTGGTAAAAGAAAACTTTCAAAACTTCTTCCAATGATAAAATGCCATGGAGCAGAGCAATTTTAGCACAATGTTTGTTTTGCAGACATTTCAGCATAAATATTCTAGAACTCTTCTCATCAATCATATAATTTGCAAATTTAGCTTTTTCTATAGTTGATTAATAAAACAGATCTGGGAAAGTCTAAGGCATGCTGTAAATCCAAAGCACTGCAAAGGCAAAAAGGCATTTGGATATAACAAACATAGCAGCCATTACAATTTCACACAGCAGCTGTGCAGAACAGTCCTGCTGTTGCTTTAAGGAGTTGCAAGTAAGTGCAATAGTTATACTCCCATGCCTTCTGAAGCACTTTCCCTTCAGATCAACATGCTCATAGAGTACACTCAAGTGTACTGCTGGACATTCAGAAGCCAATTTATTGTCTAGCAATTCTGAAGAAAAAAAGCATGGATGTCTTTGGTTTAGGAAATTTTCCATTACAGGTAGTCCTCAACTTATGACCCTAATGGAGCCTGCTCATTGCAGTTGTAAGTCATGACAGTCAACTCAATTTTATCACCCTTTTTTGCAGTGCTTGTTAAGCAAATAAGCCATCATTAAGCAAACCCATTGCTTGTTATGGGACATTCTTGCAGAAGACCAGAAATGCTGCTTCTGGGGAAAAACATTGTAAACCACGGTCATTATCTATGGCCCAGTTGCTGAGCGCCTAAAATGTGGCCATGTGACCCTGGGGGAAGAGCATCCATCAGAACTTTGGAATCAGGTTGCAAGTACCTCTTGGGAGGTGTTCATCATAAGATCAAAGAATGGCTAAGCAACAGTTATAAATCAAGGACTACATGTAAATAATTTTGGGACAATGCAATTAATAGGAACAGTACATTTTTAAAGAACTGAATTTGATAGCCTTTCCTCAAAAACAAAGCCATACTTTCCCGCACTGATGAACATCTCATCCTTGCAGTTGGAATAGACCAGGGTGGTTGGGTTCCCAGCACTACGAGCCGAAGCAGGACTACCACAGATAGCTTCTTTCTTTTGGACACTCCATACCACAACGCTGTTGGGAAAGCAAGAGATGTATTGGAGGAACAAAGAATACCCATAGATTGGTGGTCGTATCTACAAATCAAATCTAGATATAATAGAGACAGACAAGAATATGGAATAAATCAGACCCCACATTTACTTGATAAAATTTTAATAATCAAGGAAGGAAAATTGTTATCAAAAATTTACAAATATTTATTAGAAATAGAATTAGAGGAAGAAATAGTGAAGAGGTCCATGTTAGAGTGGGCACGAAATGTGGGAAGAAATATAAATTCAGAGGAATGGGAAAGATTATGGAACATAAATTGTAAATTGACGCTATCAACTGCATATAGAGAGAATCAATACAAAATGATTTATAGATGGCATTTAACACCAGCGAGATTGGCCAAAATGCATAAAAATATAGATCCGAAGTGTTGGAAATGTAGAATTAGAGAAGGAACATTCTACCACATGTGGTGGCTGTGCCCCAAAGCAAAAAAGTATTGGGAACGAATAAGAGATTGGATACAGGAGATAACGGAGATAAAAATGGATTTTAAACCGGAATTATTTCTATTGGGCATAATAAATTTAAAGATTCAAAAACAACTCCAACACATCATTATATATATATTGACTGCAGCTCGCATAGCATATGCCCAATGTTGGAAGAATGAAAATATACCCACAGATGAAATGGTTATTTATAAAATTTTGGAATGCGCAGAAATGAATAAATTCACGTTAGAATTAAAAGACAAAGAGATGACAGAATTTTATGAAATTTGGAATAAATGTTATATTTGGCTAGAACAGAGAAAGAAAAAGACATAATGATTAAATGTAAATAAAATGTAAATAAGATGTAATGAATAGTTAGAATGTATTGCACGGTTGTGTTAAGAGAAAAGTTTTTTTGGTTAATGTATGTTTAGTTTGTTTTGGTGTATGGTGTAGAGTGAAAAATAAAAAATTAAAAAAGAGAGATGTATTTGTCTTCATTGAATAGTTATTTTGAACTTGATATGATTGTGCTTTGAGGAGAATTTCTTCCAAATAAACACAAGTGTAGCTATCTTTGGTTCAGTCATTATGCAAACATTAAGGAGGTGTAGAAGCGCTCGGTGGGGTTTTATTTCAACCTATTTTCCAGTATCTATGAAGTTTTCGAGATCAAATGAATTGTCTCGCCTACTAGAGGAGAGGCAAGAAAATTGACTGAATGGAAAAAAAAGAAGGGAGTAGAAATTACTGTAGTTCTTTGATTGCTCATTCATTTTATGCCAATCTAATACCATATTTGTATAACACAGTAAGCCTTCATTGCTTAGTTAAGAGTTTGGTGAAAGATGAACATCTTACAATAGCTAAACAGCAGAAATAAAACAGTATTTATAGTGGGTTTCAAGAACCAATTAGTAGCTTATCACATCACGTGTATCTTGGATAAACAATAAATTCCCAATTTCTGTGAGATGGTCAAAGAATCTTCCTCAAAAAACAGAGATGGTTGAAAGGAATACTGGGACATGGATTTCATTTGTTTGCCATCTGTCACACAGTTCCTCATTTAATTTTTCAAGTAAGTTGAGGTGGGGGGGGGATTAGGTCTCTCCCATCCAATATAGATTGATTCCCAATGCAATTAAATCCTTTGCAGAAAAGAAGCCAATCACAATTTCACATTGCTTCCAGTTGCCACTTCAAAGGCAGCTAGGATATTTATCCCCAGCAAACAGAAGTTGGGTACTACAAAACCAGTGCAGAAGACTGCAAGGAAAGGTTTATATGATTATCAACAGAGTGCCCCAAGAGAGAATCTCTCAATTATGCTTTATAATAAAGTTGGAGAATTGTGAGGCCACATCCAATATTTGGTTGAACTGACTCCTTAATAGGCATGTAGTTGATTTAAAGTAACTGACATCTGTACACTGAAATACAAGGCAGCATTTTCCCCAGGTTAAATGGGGAATGCCTGTTCTTATAAAATTACTGGAGGGAAATAAATCTCATTTGCACCGTTCCCTGGCAGTAACACAATCTTTTGTTCATAGAATTTATAACCCAGTTCAAAGATTAAACATGCCAGCCAAAAAAAAAAAGAATACTGACAACTTATCCATGTTTTTGAGTAAGCACACTGCAATAAAATAAAATAAAATAAAAATACTTCCCATTATTAAACTGAAGCAAATACAGGACATACATTTTCATTATGTGACTTCACTATGTCCAAACCAAAAGAATGCAATATGCCATCTTATTTGCTTTTTGTTTCTAGTGACATGCATCAAATACAGAAATACTGTTCTTGGTAATAAGCATGGTGTACAAAATAAATGCATCTACTAAGTCCATACTACTCATGAACCAACAAGCCAAACATACTTTTTCTAACAATCTTCTCATTTTCTTGGTTCGGGTAACAGAGCATCTAGTATGGCATAAAATACAGATAGTTCTCGAATTACAACAGTTTATTTAGTGACCATTCAAAGTTACAACAGCACTGAAAAAAATGACTTATGACTGTTTTTCACATTTATGACCATTGCAACATCCTCATGGTCACGTGATCAAAATTTGGATGCTTGGCAGCTGACAGTTACAGTGTTCTGGGGTCATCTGATCCCCTTTTGTAAACTTCTGCCAAACTTCTGTCAATGGGAAAGCCAGATTCACTTAACAACCGGGTTACTACTTTAACAACTGCAATGATTCACTTAACAATTATGGCAAGAAAGGTCTAAAATGGGGCAAAACACTCTTAACAAATGTCTCACTTAGCAACAGAAATTTTGGGCTCAATCATGGTCGTAAGTCGAAGACTACCTGTATAGCTGGTAAATTCCATTAAGCCAAGTAAGCATGCTTGGACAATTATATTTGTGTGTAATCCTTATGAATGGTATTCTCATTTCCTCTTTCTGTCAGAAATTCACAAATTTTCCTCATAAATTGCAAACTTAACGGGAAAGGGAGACTAGGCAAAATGAAGTAAAGGATATACAGAGGAGAATATATTACGCTTCTCAAAGGCTGAAGAGAACAGGCAAAAATCATTAAACGATGCATCACACCGTTCCTAAATGATGGATTCACATTTCAAACTTGCTGCATCATTCTACAGTTACAAATCAATTATCTTCTTTACTTGCTTTGTCACTTCAACTGATCAGATTTAGTAGTGATTCTTTTAGCATTACTGGTAGTTCTCACTTACCAACCACAATTAGAATTGGCAACTGTCACTAAGTGCTGTGGTCACTAAGTGAAAAATCACATGATTGTGCCAGACTTACAGTGTCACTTCCACACCCATTGTTAAGTGACTTACCACAGTTGTTAAGAAAGATATTATATAACCACAACTTGCAATGTCACTTCCACATTCTCCATTAATTCCACTAGTTGAAAGTTTGAAAATAGTGATTACATGACCAAGAGATAGTGTGATGGCCCTAAATGCAAGAATTGGTCGCAAAGCTGTTTGCCCTAACTTCGAATGGTTGCTAAACAGAGCAGTCAGTAAACAAAGACTACCTGTAGTCCTATTATTTTGTATGTTCCCTTGGGATACATAGGGAGAGACCTAAAGCAGTAACTGATTCTGACAATGGAAATGTCTATTTTATATGCAATAAGAAACCTACAAATATCTTATGCCATTTTCCTCCAATGACCATATATTGGGAATGCATAAAATCTTTTTGTTTGTGTGTGTTATTTATTTTGAGCAAAATTGCTGTTTCAAGTACAAAATAGGCTATATAGGCCTTTTGAAGTTTTTTCCCCCCCAGAACATTTTGGAATTTGAGAGTAAAATAAAATGTTTTGCATCATTCTGCTACACTGATCTTCAGAAAAAGACATGATTTGGGAAAGATGTTAATATTATCCCCAACAAAATTTGAGGAATGAAACTTCACAGCAAGGGAATCATGAAGGAGAAAGAGAAATATAATTAGAGCTTTTCTTTGATTCAAGAATAGGACAGTGGTCGTCTCTGTATCTGACTTCTGACTTTTTAAGAAAAAACAAGAAAAGAGAAGGCAACATATTTTTAAAGGAGTCTTACCTCCCATCATCTTGGCCTCCCAGTGAAACCAGGTAAAGGTCATTTGGAGAAAATGCCAGATGTTCAATTTTACCCTTGTGAAGTGACAGCCGAGACAACATCTCCTTTTTGTTGTAGTCCCATAAAATGATATCAGCCTGGGGCAAAAATATAAATAAGGAGTCTAAAAACATCATTTGGGGAAAAAAAAACCCAAGTTTGTTACAGAAAAGCTATTTGGATCCCAAACTCCAGGTTTAAAGGAGGTTTTTTTTCCCCATATATCATTATGGGCAGCCTTTCGAATGGCTGCAACTTTATTGAGACAGAGACAGAGACGCTCAAATGGAAGCATAACTTAGCCAAGCACATCCCATTTCTGAGACAAATGGCAGCATCAAGAATAATGTGTTAATACAAGGCAATAGAAGGGCCTGATGTGATCTACCCACACAATTAAATACTGCAGAACTACTATTATTCTATCCAGACACACAAAAGGTAACAAAGCATTATTGGGTACTAAATCAAAACCTTCTATATGATTTGCTCAAAGTCATACCAACCCTATGCTGTGAAGCAATTCAGAAATTAGTATTGAACTGAACCTGCCTTTTCATCTAACAGATCCATAAAAGACATTGTTGAGAAGACAGTTAATTTCTCCTTTTCTAAACTGGAGGTGGGAGAGCAAGGGATAAAATTCAATTTCCCAGGAAAGGCGTTCCAGAATTTGGTTAGCTATACTGTTCTGAAAGGTAGGTTTCAGAAAATGGGGTAATTTGAAAGAAAATCTCTATTGTTGAATTTATTGTTGTATAGATTTATATAAAAGAGATGCTGTTCCTTAGTCAGAGCTGTTTCATGTTTTAAGAGGTAAAAACAATACCTTGAACTGTGTCCAGAAAGTAACTGGTGAAGACTACAGATATGATTCTGATGCTGTGTACAAATCAGCAACCTGGCTGCCACATTTTGCATCAATCGGACCTTTTAGACACCCTTCAAGAATAAACTCCCTTCTGTAAAGTACATTATAATAATCTATTATAGGTAGTCGTCAAAATTACAACTACAATTGGAACTAGAACTTCCATTGCTAAGCAAGGTGATTGCTAAGTGAGTTATGCCCAATTTTGCCTTTTTTTCTCATGGTTATTAAAAGAATGGCTGCAATTGTTAAGTGAATCATGTGGTTGTTAAGTGAATCCAGTTCCCCGCATTGACTTTGCCTGTTGGAAGCTGGCTGGGAAGGTCACAAATAATGATCACATGACCCCCAGATGCTGCAACTATCATAAATCTATCCCAATTAGAAAGGACTAAAACTTTTGGTCCTGTAACCATGGGGATGATGCAACAGTCATAAGTGTGAGGACTGGTCATAAATCACATATTTCAGTGCTCTTGCTACTTTGAACAGTCACCAAATAAATCATTGTAAGATGAGGATTACCTGGATGACTGAGAACTTCCATAGACAATTACCTGTAATTACCTACTCAAGGCATTGATTAATTGTAGGTGAACCTGACCAACCCAAGAACAATCACAGTTGTTATACTAACTATAATGTGCAAAAATGCTTTTTTCCCATTGCTATCACTAGCCAGAAACTGCTGAAAATAAGGGAACATCCGAAATTTCAGGCCTACTTGTAAGTAAGAGTAAAATCCCAGTCAAAATATGGTGAATTCCCTGATGTTTTAAATCAGCCATTGCCTCTCTTCAACTGTTATGCTTTCTCTCCAAAACACTATTTGAAACTAATAATCTAATTTATATTTAGACAATTAAATTGTCTTACCTAAAATCCAACACTGACCCCCATCAGTCTATATATAGAGATAATGTAGCAGGATTTCTCAGAAATATTCTACAGGTGGCCATTACTTAATGATCACTTGTTCAGTGCCCATTCAAACGTATGAAGGTGCTGAATGAGTGATAGTTACAAGTGGTCCTTGTAATAATGTTGATCACAGTGTCCCTGCAGTCACAACTGCCATTTGTGATTTTCTTTGCTGGCTTCCAATGAGCAAAGCCAAAGAGGAAGCTAGCAGGAGGATGCAAATGGCAACAACATGATGTTCTTGCTTAACAACCAGCAGTGATTCACTTAATGATGACAATTGAAAGTGCCAGAATTTTCATTGCTAGGCAGCATGATCACATGACTAGACTTTATAACCACATGGTTTAGCCACAGACATTCTGGTTCCAATTACCATCCTTAAGTGAGAATTACTTGTAGTTGTAATAGTGTGAGACCTAAAAGTATAGACATAACTTGAAGTCTAAATAGTTAATCAGAGTTGAAAGATCAGGCCTTAAAGCAGACATGTCAAACTCGTGACGTCACGTGACATCGTGCAACATATCGGGACGGCAATGGGGTGGGTGCGGCTTACGGACGACGCGTCCGGCCCACAGGCAGGCAGTTTGACACCCCTGCTTTAAAGGATCATATTCTTCCCTGTTTAAACAGCAGCATCCTTTAGGAATCAAATACATTTTTAAAGGTGCTTTTATCCACCTTAAAGCCCATGAATGTGATCTGACCAGAAGCCACATAATTTCCACTTGGAGAAACTGTGACACAGGAGACATTGTTGGTGTGACCATGTAAAAAATCTTGACCCGGGGTGTTTATGCTTTGGATAATTACTGTACAACCCAGTGGATAGATAAGATGCTCTCGATCTGGATGGCAGATGAGGCCAAAGGGAACATGTCCTGAAGACAAAAGAAATACAATGATTATTTTGTTACTAGAGGTAGAACAGCCAACATTTATATACTACTGAAACTCTTGTGTCTGTAATCCTTAAACTGGGCAAAATGGTGCATCATAGGACAAAACAATTCCAACCAAGGTATCCAAAGTAGGCTAACTTACAGAATTCAAAATCTGGGACCCATGATTCTTGTAGAACTGAAATTTGGCAATTTTTATAAAACATTTTATGATGCAAATATAAGCATTTATGACATAATACAAAATGATTTTAAAAATTGTGTGGTCAAGTTCTGATGTTTGAATACAGTATAATTCAGCATGGGCTGTATATTAGTGCTCTGTCATTGTTGAAGAATCATTGAGAATTTAGTAAGGAAATATTTTTGAAATGATGATCCAACAGATCACAGGTTGTCTAGTTACATGCTATAGTTGATCAATAATCAGATAAAACTTTTGGAAACTGAAAGTGGTTTCCCACTTAGGAGCAGCAAAAGATTTATTCTTGCAATTCATCAGGATACTTTACTGCTCTCCATTTTTTTATCAGTCCTCTTCAATTACTTGCTAATGCTATCTGTCTTTTGATACTTTGATCCTAATCCATTCTGCTGTCTTTTATTCAAACATTAGAGAATAATAATAATACTGTGCTTAAATCATGCCTTTCCTTTAACCTTCTGAAAGCAAGGCAATATCATTAAAACAATTCATTTCTTAAGAATCAGAATCACAGCAAGTATGAGAATAATCACAGGGACAATGGCCATTAATTGAAAGAGACACTCAGATTTGGCTTGTTTTGAACTATAGTCAAGGTAAACTTTATAGTCCTGCTCTTTACAGCCCGTATCAAATTGAAACGCTGATTTCTCAATCCTTCCCTCTGTAACCGAATACAAACTACTTAATGCACAGATATTTATGTTAGATTATGTCCATGGAGTCCTTCTCTGGTACAGCCTGAAAAACAATTTGGATTATAATCACAGCCCACCAATGCAATATACGAATATCGAAGAGGGAACACTTGAGCATGGGCAGAGTTCTTTTGCTTTATGCCGGGCAATTACAGAGATCAACTTTCAGAAGATCGAGGCGGAGTTCCTAGCGGCCAGGATGGGAGGGGGCTTTTCCCACAGCAAGGAAATACCGTGACTTCCCTGGTTGCCATCCCGGTCTTTCCCTCTCTGCCCCCGGTACCATTGAAGCCAATGATCGCCTGAAGCTGAAGGCCCTCCAATTCGTCCGCCGACTCCGCTTTTTCTTTCGGGACAGTCGCCATGTCACCGCCGGCACTTAACACCGGCTTAGCGGTTGTATATACCGGTCGCTATGGAAACCGCGCAGGCCCCAGAGGAGGCGTGACTCTCGGAGATGCTCTGGAACCCGTGATGGAAGGGGCCGCGCCTCTGTCGTTTCTCGGCTGCAGAAGGAGCGCAGAATAGGTGGCATTAGGTAGAATCTGACAGCAGCGTTCCTGCATTTTTCCAGCCTCTTTGTAAATGAAGCGGAATCTTACGAGTTGCGCTATTTTCATGGTAAAGACCGTCAAGCCCAGCTGCAGAGTCTTAGGATGGGTGCCTGATACCTAGAAGCACTTACTGGCTTCCAACCTCATTTTAGATCGCACCCTATGACTATGTCAACCCAGCCACCAGGCTGTTTCTAGGTTGTATATGTTATGAGGGGACCTTGGTGTTCTCTGAGTTTGGTTGTTTTCTTGCAGACGTTTCGTTACCGAAATATCATCAGTGCTAGTGTGTTTTGCAGACGTGATTTAGCTGTATGATCATTGCCCTGAATTACCTTAACACGTTCCACTAAGCCATAATTTACTTACTTTTATTTCATTGGGTAAACCAGAATTAATTGGGATTATGTTAAAATGCTAAAGCAGAATCATTTAACATTAAACCAGAATCAAAACAATAGTTTAGGACCATCTGTGGTACAAAACCAGTTTGCTTCTTTATGGTTTATCTCACAAACATTTTATTACGTGTTTTATTGGATTTAGAGATAGTCCAACTCCCAACAACTCTGGCAGCTTACATTTCAAAAGTGGGAAACAATAAAATTAAAGAAAAGGGAATTTACTTTTGGAAAACAAAACTAACAGTCTCTTCAGTTAGCCTAACTTCAGGCCTAGGAGCTAAGCCAGGTTTTCAAATACTTGCAGAACAGCTGCCTGGTGGGAGCTCCTGATCTTCCAGGGTGATGCTGTTCTAGAAGGCAGTGGAGAAATTCCTGAATCCTAATAACATCATTCTAGCCATTGTTTAACTACTGCAGGATGAAAACCTCTTCCGCAAATTTCCAACCAATATAGTCCTGAGCTTTCTTTTGCCAATTAGGCTCGCAATACTTGCTGATGTTGTCAATCCATCTTTTTTTAGGTCTCTTTCGTGGACGCTTTTTACCAAGTGGGATCCATTCCATGACTGCCTTGGTCTACCTGTCATCAGTTGTTCTTGTAACCAGCTCATTTCCATTTCAGTTCTTTTACTCTCTTGATGATATTGTATACTTTTGTTTGTTCTCTAATGCATGTGCAGGTCTTTCTATCTTGTCTTGTAATGCCACACATGTATCTTTCCATGGCTCTTTGCACCACTCATAGCTTGTACTGATTGTGAGGTTGGTGTCCATGTTTTACCAGCATATGTTAGAGCAGATAACACACATTGATCGAAACCTTTTCAGGCATAGGGAGAGGTTGAAAATTACACTTAGCTTGCCAAATGCCTGTCAAGCATATTTAACATCCCATTCAGTTTCCTTTATTCTGTCACTTTTCATTGAGATCCATTGGCCAAGGTATATGTAGCTAGTTCATCTCCTAATATATGGCATTGTTTAATTGAAGCACATCCACTTGACCCAATCATATTGGATGGGCAGAAGAATCTGATGGAGATAGACAGTCCCTCAAATAATCAGGACCAAAATACTTTCTAGGTCAGGGGTGGTGTCAAACTGCCGGCTCGCGGGCTGGACGTGTCATCCCAAAACCGCACCCACCCCATTGCCGGCGACGTCACGTGACATTGCGAATTTGATATGCCTGCTCTAGGTGAACTGCATCCATAAGCTACTAACAATTAGAGGGACTCACAAAGCAGCAGGGACCCATGGGCATAGCATGGCACACTCATTGCAGCCATTTTACTGTATTCTAGACCACTTGTAGCTTCTCAATGGTCTTCAAGGACAGTTCCAATTACAATTGATATTGCACACCATACAAAGACATAAGCATGGTTTACAAGCCATAGCTAAACCAGAACCATAAATAATTAATGTATTTATTTTATATATTAAATTTATTTGCCGTCCATCTCATTTCAAAGTACTGATGGCTTACAGCATAATAAACATTAAAAACATTAAAATCATTGAAAAGAAAATGACAGAACAGACAAAGTAAGTTCATTACATTATAGTGATTATAAAATCATTATAATGAATGAAATCATTATATTATAACATCATTATGTTATCAATACATTATATTTTAGAACAATCATTACCCAAACATAGATGTTTTGTATGGAAATAGGGGTGGTTAATCTCTGGCTTGCTAGAAGCTATTCTTAAAGGAAAGCAGGTTGACCATTTGTCTTCCAGAATTATCAGCCAGTATGACCAAATGCACTGAGTTAAGGAAAATTAACTTTTTTTTAAGTTATTATATTCAATTTGGATACCACCTGATTCCACGTAGCTCTGGGTGGTTCACAAAAACTAGAGTGCATAAATACAAAATAATTAAAAAAATGAACCAGAACAAATATAAAAGTAACTACGCAGTCATGATGGCAATTCAAACAACAAAGCAGGCATAAAACATCACAAATAGGGTAATCAAATTCACCCTGTTGCAAGCCCAGAGGAAATAGCCAGGTTTTCTGGAATGCCATCAGGGTGGGAGACATTTTGTTCTTTCCAGAATCAGCTATAACTGATTATTCTGCATTAAGCAGCCAAAGTTCTACAAGTTAAACCTTGAATCAGACCCTGGACTGTCCTGTCCACCTTTATTCAGCAGTATTGATAATAACACTTGCATTGCTGTTAGAATCTTCTTCTCTTCTCCTGTTCAGTTGGCTACAATCTTAGTATACTTTGATAAACTATTGAAATGACCTCTCTATTACAATAGTAAGCACAGAGATATATGCAGTTTAATACTTAACCTAAAAGAATATGTGGGAAGTCACCCCCCCCCCGAGAAAGAAATATTTTTGGGAATATTAAAAGGCAGAATATTATATTTCCCCAAAGTATCTTAAAGGCAGAAACTAAACCACCACCACCCAGTTTCTCTGCCCCAAACAGAAACCAGGTCTGCAGAAATGCAGATGTGATAATCTTGTCAGAAAGATTGGAGCCAGGAAGCTTGGATTAGAAAGACAAAGAATCAACAATCCCTCACACCCAAAAAATCCAACACAGGACATAGTCATCAGCCACAGCCCCAGGAAAGTAGGAGATGACCTTTGGGACATAATAGGATTAACCCATCACCATCAGAATACCAGAAAGGCACTCTCAGACTCAGGTCAAAGTTCATGCCACAGGAACAACTCCAAACAAAATCTCAAGAAGGTATAAAAACCCACCACTCCCTACTACATGTGGTCAGCTTTCCCAGAGGCATCTTTCTGTCTGGCTCTCCTCTTCAATAAACTACAACCTTCTTTCTAAAGCAGTCTCTATTTTGATTATTCCCAGCTTGAACTGGACCCTGATGAAGATTTTTCTTTCAACAATTGTATCACCTATTTTTACAGTATAAATATAAACTTCCATAGCAGCAACTGGACTGAGCCATTCTCAATTTTCTTCCTGAAAGCAGGTAGACAATGAGGGAAATAAAATAGAAGCTGTTCATTAGCCATTCTTGCTAATTCATTGCTGGTCTTAGCTGTTTGTCTTCAAAAGGAATTTCTGTTCTGTTGCTTCCTTTTACTGTAATCCCCCACCCCCACCCCGAAATATTTAGCATGTTATTTCAAAAGTTATTCTGTGCTTTTCTAGCTGGCTAGGCGTACAACCCTTTTAAATGAGTTCACCATTTGTCTCGGGCTCCGGAGGTCACTTAGAGAACCTCTGGAGCAGGATTTCCTTGATCAATGCCATGAGCTCCTACCTAATGCACCTTAGGACTTTGGGGCCTGCTGAAGCTTCTGAGGCTTGCCATATCGATCAAGCTTTAAATAGACCACCTTGGTCAGGCTGCTGTTTTCTTCATATTTTTAGCAATCTTCTCCAAGAGGGAGGTCAGGATGAACTGTTCATAGGGGCTGCATGCAGTTTTATCAAAGGGTCGCTAATGGGAACTTAGAAGGTAGCAAAGCACTTTGCTGGGCTCTTAACTGTACTTAACAGTCAGAAGCATATTCTATTCACATGACAATAAGCAATCATATGGAAGGAACGATTTGCTCTGAATCACTGTATGCTGTATCTTTGCTCTCTTTTTCTTTCTCTCCTGCTTCCATTCAACTCCCCTCCCTTCCTCCTAGCAACAATAGGAAAGAGAATCAAATCCTCCTGATTTGGCTGTCCTACTTTTGGGTATACTACCACTTCTTGCGTTTCCTAAGGCAGGGCAGGCCTCCAATTGTGCTATCTTTGTTAAATGCTGGCATGTGCCTGTGCCCTACTTTATGAAGCATTTGGACCTGTTTAAATGATGAGAACATCTTTGCCTCAGGAGTCTCTGCATGCTTTGAAGAAACTGAAATTCTCATCTCTTCCCTGACCAGGCCTTGGAACTATTAATATGAGTTGATGTCTTGATCAATTGATGAATCATTCGAAGTGAAATTGGAGGCTAACTGGGCAGGACTCTGTTTCCCCTGTTTAGTTCCTCTGCTTGTCAAATGAGCATAAGAAACTTGGTTTGCTTTGTCAGAGCAAATGGTTTTGAAATGCAACAGACCCAAAGAAAGCAAAATATTGTTCCTTTCATCCATGATTTGTTTTGTTAGCATTGATGCCAAGGAAAGAAAGTCATAAAAGAACAGTAGTGAGTGGCAACTGACAGCAACAGGTGGTTATATTTACTGACAAGAAGGAAATTATAGAGGGACATTTGGTATATGTTTTGAGAGCCACTTTAGTCTAGTGGTTCAGGCACTAGGCTAGAAACCAGGAGATTGTGAGTTCTAGTCCTGCTATAGGCCTGAAGCCAGCTGAGTGATCTTGGGCCAGTCCTTCTCTCTCAGCCTTAGAAAGGAGGCAATGGCAAATGAAATTTTTCTGAGAAAAATTGCAGGAACTTCTGCAGGCAAATGGCAGGAGTGGAGAAAGAAAAGGAGAAGAAGAAGGAGAGATAAAGTGGTAATCATTACATGGAAGGGGAGAGACAAATAGTATCCCCTCCCCACAAATAAGACATTGGAGCTGACATTGCTTAGATTTCTTACCTATTCAGGAGTTGTCCTATCTAAGCTCAGTGCACACTGAGTTAACAGAAGATGTTGCTATTATCATTATTTTAATTTAGAAAATGTTTTCTGAACATTCCCAAAATACAATCTTGCTTCTTTCAAAATCACTAATCAGCCAGCCTACAGAAGGGGCCAATACTGTGCATTTAGAAAAATCCATATAGCACTCATTGTCAAGACTAAGGCCATTTAGGGCTTCCCCCATATCTCTAAGTTAAGGTGCCCACCCATCCTTGTGTCAACATGAAACAATGGCGCCCATTAAATTTGTTGTCTGTGTTACCAATCCCTAGCCTATTTCTATTGCTTCTGTTCTAAGTCACTGAATATTTTTACCCTTATCTGATCCTTATTGCTACAGGCATGCTAAAAAAAATTTCCTTCTGGTTTTGCTTCCATCTCTTTTTAGCATTTTTACAGCAAGAATGGCAGCCTTCTAAGTCATTGCCAGAGGAGTGGAATCTCACTTCAGGACTCTCCCTTGGCTGGAGGCAGTCGGGGTGTGTGTGTGTGTGTGTGTGTGTGTGTGTGTGTGTGTGTGTGTGTGTGTGTGTGTGTCCTGCCAAATTGGTGTGTGGATTCCAGCTGCTGTTCCCTGCATGCTGATCAGGTGTTTGGCAGTCAGCAGCAGCACAAAAGTGATGGAGGAAAAAATATGTTCCTTCAAGTCAGTTTTGACTCCTAACAATTTCCCACTGCACTTTTCTCAGCAGCATTTTTCAGAAGTGGCTTACCAGCTCCTATTTCCTGGGGTTGAGAAGAAGTGACAAGCCCCAGATCAGCAACTGGCTTTGTGACCAACGCAGGAACAGAAATTGCATCTCCTGGTTTCTAGCCTTGGCTTTAACCACTACAACAAAGTAGCTTTCAGCAGTGAAGAGCTGTGCTTGTGTATATGTTAAAAATGATCCATCCCAGGTATCAAATACGTTAGGTATGCCATTGATTCTACCTATGTTCCTTAGGTTGGTTTGACTGCCCTTCTTTCCATGCTCTGTCTGGATAACTGCAAACCTAAAATAATGTGAAATCATGAAATATCTGGAAAGACACCAGAATCAGTGAATTACCGGTAGGTCCTGACTAACTAGGTATTAGATAGTTAGTCCCTTATTTCAAGGGATGGGGTGATAGTGGATTAAAAGTGACAAATATAGAGAAAAAGGCAAATATACAACAAACGTAATTTTTAATATGACAGGAGAGAACAATAATTAAATACATGGAAAAATTATAAGCATTAATTTGTTTGTCTTTGTTCTGGCCACATTCTTTAGACCAGTACATAGAATGATACTCAAAAGGCCAAGTTAAACCTCTCAGCCCAAACTATTCCTGACTTAAATAGCAGAAGTGTTCCCACAGCACACTTAAACAGTCACTTAAAGATTTATTGGCTGCCTTTGCATAATATGCCCAAATTGGTAATGTTCATCTTGATGTCAGTGGAAACTCAGAAAATGGGTTAATTCAATAACTAAAATGTGCCCATTATGTGAACACATGAATTGAATCTCTGCTCTGTTGTTCTGCAATATAATGATCTTTGTCATCTTTCTGCTCAAGGATGACCATGTTGAGATCATGGCCACTTTTTAGAGAATGTACAGAAATGGATATTTTATTCAGATATTGTCTTGGAGCTCTTCTCTAGACCATATTAATGGATTTCCTTTTTTA
Source organism: Bothrops alternatus (assembly GCA_034064705.1). Taxonomy (NCBI): domain Eukaryota; kingdom Metazoa; phylum Chordata; class Lepidosauria; order Squamata; family Viperidae; genus Bothrops; species Bothrops alternatus. The sequence goes on along the minus strand of JARGCV010000041.1, from coordinate 306,843 downwards.
AATAGTTATCACTAGATTAAAGTCAAACAACAATGAAGCCTTCATGGCCTTAGTGATGATTAGGCAGACTGCATCATTATTAAAGTGTAGTTCATTTTCTCCTTTTCTGAAAATGTCACCTTGGGATATATTGATCAGTTATGTACTCGGTAAATGGCAGAGGAAGCACAAGAACATGAACTACAATTTGAAAAATATAAATAGACAGCAAACAAATCTTTCAGGGATAAAATAAACAAATAAATGAACAGGAAAGATTCTTGTAACTGCTGGAAGATTAAGCAATTTATTATGGAATAAACTTTCATGGTCTAGAATTGACTTTTCCTCTGCACCATATTCGGTTTATGATGCACAAAGTACTGTTTTATTGGATAGACTCTAAAGCTTACTGTATGTCGTGTACCTCAACAGTCAACACGTTCTGTGCATTTACTTGGATAGTCGTGTATACACTGCTACTATATTTTGAATACCAATGATGTTTGCATATGTCAGATGGCAGGCATGCTATATGGCTCTTTCCTTTAAATGCACATCTTTGATGACAAGAGCCATGTTTGTTCAGCAACATGTATTCATCACTGAAGATTGAAAGGAAATTGAAATATGGAATGACTGGCAGACCTAAAGGCCAAAGACAATTTTATTTTCTTTCATTTTTAAAGCAGGTGAATTGGGCAGACAGGCTGTGCTGTATGTATCTCTAATGTAAAAGTATTAACTCATGAAAGAAAAGTTCTATATTTTTTTTACAGGAAATCTTTTCCTGACATTTCTTAATGTAGTGCATGCCAGATGCGATGCTCAGGGGCCATACTGATAAAAGCATGTAGTCTAAAAATAGCCCATTCAGTTGGATGTCTTAGTTCCTTTGTAAGAAGTTCTCTAGCACCTTGAAGGCATTCTGAAGTCTTGCTGTGACAATTGGGATAAGATCTTAACTCGGCTGCTTAAGTGTAAAGCACAGATTCTGGGTTGCACAGGTGTGCAGAACAAGTTCATTAAAAGGCACATATCAGAATAATGTCACTGTACCTTATTTCCTAGGGCCACTTTACACCCAGTGCAAAAATAACCCTTGAGGAAATATTGGAAATGTTCTAATAATGTTCCCATTGCTAGAATTGTACTGCAGTACTCAAGTGATTTCAAGTTTGTTTGTTTTGCCAGTAAAGGAGATGGAAACAAAACTAAAATCAACTAATTCTGTTTGTCTCCCTTTCCTTTACTCTGTTAGTCCCAATGAGCACCGGTTGCCAAAGTACAGGTTATCTTGGTACTGTTCTGCCAATTTTATATCTAAATTGAGCTCTTCTTTAGTTCTCTCATGCGACCATTTCTGCACATACGAGGGCAATTTGGAAATAAACCTCCGTTTGATTATCAATGACAGACAGTCACAGATACAGAATTTTTATTATACACATTAGAAAACTACAACATTACATTACTTTTTGACATAATCGCCATTCAAATTGAGGGACTTGTCATAATGTCTTACAAGGTTTGAAATTCCTTAGTAGTAGTGGCTCAGCGCCAAATCTGGGCTATGGGGTGTGTGTGTGATCAAAATCATCCCAACTAAACAGCTTTAAAAGTTCTTGGATGCGTCCAGCGGTGTGCGGGGGAGTATTATCATGAACCAACACCACACCGGAAGTCAGCATGCCCCAATGCTTGTTACGGATGGCTCATCTGAGTGTTCATAACGTTTCACAGTAGACTTCTGAATTGATGGTCAAACCATGCTCCATGAACTTCACTAGCAGTACTCCTTTGGTTTCTTCACATTTGGTGGGATTTTCTATGGCATCACTTCCGGTGTGGTGTTGGTTCACGATAATGCTCGCCTGCACACTGCTAGACGCACCCAAGAACTTTTGAAGCAGTTCCATTGGGATGTTTTTGATCCCCCCCCATAGCCCAGATTTGGCATCGAGTGACTACTACTAAGGAATTTCAAACTTTGTGAGACATTAGGACAAGTGCCTCAGTTTGAACGGCGATTATGTCAAAAAGTAATGTAACGTTGTAGTTTTCTAATGTGTACAATAAAAGTTCTGTATCTGCAAGTATCTGTCATTGATAACCAAATGGAGGTTTATTTCCGAATTGCCCTTGTACCAACCACATATTAACGTTCTTGGATAATCCCTGGCTTTATGTGTTTCATTTAATAAGCAGAATAAGCAAGCATATGATCGATGGGAATTCCGTATTTTTTTTCAAAATTAATCCTTTCAAAAGTCCAAGCAGAATAATTATGATTAATGTTGATTGCTTTAATAAAAACTTTAAAAAAAAAAGTCCAAGCAGAATAGTTATAGGTAAATATACATCATCTAATATATTTTGTTATGCTCCAGAATTTCTGGCCAAAAGGACTGTACTAATGGGCAACCACCCAAAATATTTAAAGATCTTTTCCTGCTGCTTAGATGTTCATCTTTCAGTCATCACCTGATGACATGCAGTACTTTGGAGAGGAATCTCAGTAAAAAAATGTCCATCATATGGAGAAAAAGGAAGCTCAAGAGTTTTGAAATCCCCAAACTTCTAGTAGCTGGACCTGGAAATTTTGCTGGCAGAGAGGAGGGTTGTCAAATGTTTCACAGTGTTCTGTTCTTCCATGATTCAGATTAGCATCAATATATAGAGCCTGGCCTCCACCTCCCCCTAGAAAAAAAATCAACATGATTAGTTAAGAAATGTTTCTCACCATCTTACAGAACAGGGTTTCAGCTACTGCCCCTGATCTCTTTTCCTGTTACTTGCATCTAGCAGTTTCGGACTTGAATTGAAGATGGATATGTTGTTATATTAGACATGACACAGTTTTTATATCATCATGGAAAATGATGACTTTGAAGACTTATGAAAAATGTCTAAAAATGATGATTTTAGACATAAATGGTATAAATGGGTATGTCTAGTCTAATGAAAAGAAGGACCAAGGGTGGGGGGACATGATAGCACTATTCCAATATTTGAGGGGTTCCTACAAAGACAAGGGGGTCAAACTATTTTCCAATGCATCAAAAGGCAAGACAAGAAACAATGGTTGAAAACTAACCAAGGACAGAAGCAACCTAGAACTAAGAAGAAATTTCCTAATGGTGAGAGCAATTAACCATTGGAATAGTTTGCCTTCAGAAGTTGTGGGGGCTCCATTACTGAAGGCTTTCAAAAAAAGACTGGAGACTTATTTGTCCTAAATGATATAGGATCTCCTGCTCGAGCAGGGGGTTGAACTAGAAGACCTCTAATGTCCCTTCCAACTCTATTATTTTACGTTCTATGTTTTATCTTTGCTAATATGGCCTCCTTGTGGCTGTCATGAATAGCACAGTATTCTCTGGCTGTATATGCTGCAGAACAAGCTGATCAATGACCACCCGCACTACCTCATCAATAAGCACAAAATTCTTGTGTAGGTCAGGGCTTATTCTGCAAGGTACATAATAGGTTTATTTGATGAATATAAGCCACCAAGGTTTATTATTCCATCTATACTAGGTAGTTTGTGTGTGTGTGTTGTCTTCTATTTCTTAGATTTTGCCTGATATCAGTGAACAACATCTCCATGCTTTGGTTAAGGATTTCAGCTAATTAAAATCCTTAACACAATAAACAATCCCTCTACTCTTATATATCTGTAATTATCTATAGTTATCTATGAACCATCTTTCTGTGACGAACTCACCAACAAATCAAAATAAATAAAACCAAAACAATTTATATAATTGAAAACTTTAAAACAACGGTCGAACTGCAAAGCCAGGTTTTTAAAAGTTGTTTGAAAATGACTTTTAAAACTCAAGAGATGTAGCTATATTTTGCAACTAGGGACAGTAATATTCATAACAAACTACAACTCGGCAGGTTCATCAAAGCTAACCAAATCATATTGTGGCTTAATATGACATAAGAATACAACCTAGGGGGATTGCAAGAGAATGAGATGCTCTTGTGAGCACCAACATCTTTCAAGCCTATTCTGTAGATAACTGAACGGGTTCCAACAGATGCTCTGTAGTTAGCCAGATCCAGGGACATTCGGAACTTTAAAAGCTAGAGCGAGTTAATGAATTGAACTTATGAAATAATTGATGCTGGGCCCTGATCTTTTCTACTGTTAATTCTCACTGAATTTTCTATTTGAAAATTCAAATTTTATGTGGCTTGAAATCAACCTTTTTCATGTGACCGCCATTTATAATGACCCTACCATAAGCCTCAATTTCACATCATGATGTAGTGCTCAGCAAGTGTTTTACCTTCCTCTCCTTGAGCTGACTTGTGCTCTCTCCATCCAGCAATTATTTCCTTCTTAGCTACTCCCTTGCCACAGTTACTTTTCACGGCAAAAAAAAAAAAAAAACCCAGACAGGCTGTTGAACAAGAGGTAGCATGGCAAAGCCAGCTCTTGGTGAAAGTGCAGGAGAGAGCAGGTAAAGTATGGTGGCACATTGTCATTCACCAAGACAGAGAATCCTAAGTGCTGCAAGGTGAGACAAGGTGCAAGGTGGGAGTTCCAGCCAATAAGAAATCATCAAGCACCTAAAAAAACAACCCTTATTTCCTCTGGAGCAGGAGAGACAGGCTTAGCTTTCCAACCCCAGAGAACATTTGTACTGCTCTCCTTTATGGGAAAGGTCTTAGTTTGCTTTCACTTCCTCTAATGCTGAATTCAGGTAGAGTCTGCTGGCAAATTTATAAGCAAAGATGAGAGTAGGAGAAAAATTTTAGAAATATTTAAAATAACCAGAACTCAGCCAAGTAACTCACAATATTAGCTATGTTTAGATTTTGAGACAGACAAGCTGGTTCAACATTAGATGAAGGGGAGTAGGTGGAAGCAAAAGCTAGGAGCTAGAAGGAAGAAACAAGGCCAGGCATGTGTGATGTTGTGGAGGAGTGAGAAAAGTAGTCAAGAGCAAGGCATGCAGAGGAGACAGGTGGATTTGTAAGTGATAGATTAAGGAAGAAAGAAAAGAGAAAAGATGAAAAAAAGCAAATGTAGCAATACTCCTGGAACAAAGGGTTTTATTGCAAGTCCCACTTGTTAGGATGTTGAGAGGAGGAGGAGGAGGAGGATGTTGATGATGATGATGGTCATCATGATGATGATATAACTGGTTCTATATGAACATTTCTCCTTCATATGTTTTGGTAGGACAACCTTGCCAAAAGTTCCTCATGACCTTTTACCGTATTGACTTTCTCCTATACGTCCTTTTCCTATCCCAAAATATACTGTAGGTTGTGATCATCCCAGTTCAGCTGTGTTTGAATTTATTAGTTAAATAAGCAGCACTAAAATAACATTTGATTTGAGGATTAGGGGCAGGGGGTGCCAGAAATGTGTATACTGCTTAGATCTACAGATTATCCTCAAGGTTTGTTTGCATAATTACCTATAATGATTCCTTCCTGGTTTCCAGACATAAACATGGAAGCTGTTTTGGAGGGCAACCTGAAGTGTCTAATTGCCAGGAAGGGAGAGAGACGGTATTTAATTGTTTCTAGCTTTGGTACAGTGAGGTGATTTGAGCTGGTTGTTTTGTGACTCTCCAAAGAAAAGGGAGATGGAGAACGCTGGCGTTGGGAACAAGGTAGAGCTTTAGCTTGTTCTGGCTTCTTGATGAAGACCCATTCATATCGCTCCATTTTAGGATGCACCTTTTAAGAAAAGACAATATCAATCAGGGATATTTTGGAACTCACCACCCAGAATAAACAGGCATTTTCCTCCCCCCCCCCCAGATCCAGAGTTTTGGGAAGGAGGGTTAAAACAGCCCTATCCTCTCTTTAATTGGAGTGTTTGTCCCACAAAACAGAACTGAAATCTGACAAGGGGACAAAGGTACAGTAGCTAAAGAGAAAGACATCAGAGAAATGGGAAAGACATCAGAGAAATGGGAAAGAGAAGCCTCAAATACAAAGTAGAGCACCATAGTAATGGTCTTCAAGCAAAAGAAAACTGCAGTTCTTGGCCCTGCAAGATCAGCTGAGACGAAGGAGGAAAAAAGCCTGACCAGTGTCTACAAACCCAAGCAAGCCTACAAACTAGGTCCAGAAAGAAAGGACTGTAAGCACTGGAGGAAGAGAAAAGCCCATAACAAAATCTATGGAGAGAAAGGGGTTTTCATATGCAAGGAACTGAGGCTGGCTACAAGAGCTGAAGACCTGGGGGAAAGAAAATATTTAAAGAAATAACTGGACTTTCTTATTTTCTTTGAAGACATTTCGCTTCTCATCCAAGAAGCTTCTTCAGCTCTTCAGAGAAAAGGGAGAATCTCCATAGACATTTAAATAAATAGTTAAGGTAGGGCAACATAGTGCTACAAACGTAGAAGTAGGAACATCAACATCGAACTTAGAGATATGAATGTATAAATTAGGATAAAATCATTGTAAATTGTAATGGGAACCTGTAGCTTCAGAAAGGTGGGAAACTACAAACACACATACAGTTAGCATTAAGGTTACAAGTAAGGAAAGGAGTTTAATTTTGTAAAATAAAGCAGTTTTTGTAGAGATAGTCCTAACTGTGAAAAATTGGTACATTTAGCAAGGACTGCACAGGAATAGGAAACTCCAAAGCAGAGATGCATAGGCTGCAAGTTGCACTTAACTCCCTGATGTTACACAATCACATGTTGGTGGCATACTATGGCATGAGTTCAGGTTATCAAATATATAAAGTAATATATTTTATTTTATCCAACCTTGCACCACTGTTATATCCCATGTGGCCTTGCTGCTGAAAACACCATTCAAAAATATTGTTCTCCTGTTTTGTCAAGACCTGACCTCTTCATGCAACAGATTTTGGTTAAGATCTTGATATCAGCAAATGGCTAGTGAGACTTTGGCAGAGAAGTGGCTCTTTAGGTAGATGAAGAAGACTCTTTTCCAGAAAGAAGAGGGCATAGATCAGATAAAAAAACAGAATTGCTTTTTTCCCCTTTATACTTGTATGTAGTTACAATTTTAGTAAACATTCAAGTTTTGGCATAAGCTGATCAGAAGGCCTTATTTCAAGGTTGTAAACTTAATATGTTGTGAGGAGAAAGAATAATCAGATATTGTGGATTTGGAAGAATCAACTAGGTTAATAGCTAGTGGAGTGGGCCAAGCAATTTCTATACATGTAGAGAGACTATGCAATATGTACCATGCTGCACTTCACTAGAAGTGACTGTGGAAAAACATCCTATGAAGTAATATTGGTTGGAAGAAAAGCTTCACATCTTTTGAGAGGGCATTCAGGGACATAGTTTTAGTTTGGAATAATGAGACAGTTTTCATTCTTTGCAGATGTAGGACTCACCTGAAGCCCCCAAATACATGAGCTCTGTTTTCTAATTTTCATCGTACCTTTAGGGTAGAGGGTTATACTGATGGTCAAATTTAAATCAGAATGACCAATGCATATAAGGAACTGAAAGAAAGTACTTATAAAACCGATATATTCTCCATCATGGAGCCCTGGTGACACAGTAGTTAGAATATAGTATTGCAGGCAAACTCTGCCCATAGCCTGGAGTTTGATCCGATGGGCTCAAGGTTGACTCAACCTTCCATCCTTTTGAGATCGACAAAATGTGGAGCCAGATTGTTGGGGGGGGCAATATATGCTGACTGTATAAACTCCTTAAGAGAGTGCTGTGATGCACTATGGTGCAGTATACAAGTCTACATGCTTTACTATTGCTATGGAAGTAAGTTAAACTTACTGTAAAAATAAAGCATTCTCCTGTGCCAAAGAAACTTGTTGTTCCTCCCCGTTTTTTCCTTTCATTCCAGTCAGAGGAAAGAAATGCTCCACATACCTGAATGGGAGTAAGATGTGAGCAACGGCGTAAGGTTTCCTGATTATCAAAAAGTCTCAAGAAAATGTATGATCACAGAAGACCACTTAAACTCTTACTGTATTCAAATCATCCGGTGAAGAAAAAAAAATGGGGTTACCAAGTAATGTGGAGATGTAGCTTAAAAAAACGTTGTTATCATCTTCCACTTACTTTATGAGGGTACCCTGGAGCAGAACATTAGGGACAAGGCTCTAGTATCCCCTTTTGATATATATACAGGTTTAGGGGAGCAGTTTTGAATGAGTTAATCCACTGACGTTTTGCTTCATAAATACCCTGCGCTTCCAGTGTGACTAATGTAGTAAAGAAATACATACAATTCCAGGCAGCAAAGGCTAAAAAACAATCAGTAAAATGCATAACCAAAGATTAAAAATAGCCAAGTAGTTAAAGATAGAAGCACAAAATAATGCTGGAGTCTTGGGAACCAAAATCAGATCTTTCTCTGGCATCTAAAAAGATGAAGGGGAAGTTCATTCTCTGAGCTTGTGGGTTGATTTCCGAACATTTCAATACCAGGCTAGGTAACATCTTCAGTGGAGATGAAGATCCTCACTTGATGTGACTCCTCACAAGACCCTCACCTGATGTAACCTTCCCATCACAAGACCGACTGACCACACAAAGCTTTTAAAAGCAAAAAAAACACTGACATTGACATCCTCTAAACATAATAATAATAATAATAATAATAATAATAATAATAATAATAATAATAATAATAATAATAATAATAATAATAGTAATAAAGTTGGAAGGGACCTTGGAAGTCATCTGGTCCAATCCCCTGCTCAGGCAGGAAACCCTATACCATTTCAGACAAACGGCTGTCCAGTCTCTTCTTAAAAACTTCCAGTGTTGGAGCATTCACCGCTTCTGGAGGCAGGTTGTTCCACTGGTTAATTGTTCTAACTGTCAGGAAGTTTCTCCTTAGTTCTAGGTTGCTTCTCTCCTTGATTAGTTTCCACCCGTTGCTTCTTGTCCTGCCTTCAGGCGCCTTGGAAAATAGCTTCAATCCTCTTCTTTGTGGCAACCCCTGAGATATTGGAACACTGCTATCATGTCCCCCCTCGTCCTTCTCTTCGTTAAACTGGACATACCCAATTCCAGCAACTGTTCCTTATATGTTTTAGCCTCCAGTCCCCTAATCATCTTTGTTGCTCTTCTCTGTACTCTTTCTAGAGTCTCAGATGTTACCTAGCCTGGAGAACAAACTACTACCCTCATCCTACATCCAAGCTAGAGATATTCACTACCATTGCAATCCAAGAGGATGTCAGGCTATGCTCACTGGAGAGAATGTTCAGAGATGAGGCTCTTTATCCGAAATACGCTATTCTTAGTAACCCAGCATGATGTTCATCCTGTAAATTTAGGACCTGGAAGCAATTTAAAACTTGTCCAGGTGTTAACGCTTCTAAGTGTGTATTTGAGACTGAGAGGTACACCTCTCCATATAAAGCTGTGAGCAGAAAGAAATGTGTGTCATATAAGAATTGCCTGCAATTTCCTTTTGAGTAGCTGGTGTTCACAGTTGGTGGCAAACTTGGTGAAACAGCCCTCGGAATGCTTCCCCTTCCTCCTTATCAGGCAGGAAATAGATACTCAATATACAAATTATTACCTTTGAAAGTGTCTCTGACAGGAACACCTGTTCATTTGTTTGTATTGATTAAATGGTTCCGCCCCCATTTTTTGGGGGCGGCAATTAATGTGATTTATTTTTGAAATAATCCTCAACAGACAGTCATATGTGAAAACTTCCTGATTGTTTTAGAAATCCCCCTATCTTTTCTTCAATTCTTGTCTTTCCTCCATCCTCCATTAGGCTCTCAGACATCTACTTACTTCCATCATCAGCATTCTTTAAAAAAAATAATAATCCTGATTTAATAAGACTGAGCATGTAGACATTTGAGAGAGTTGTGCATCCTTTTTACATAGAAGTAAAGGAATGCATGTTTGTGGTTTAAGCACAGAATTTTGTTTTTAGTCTAGAATACACATGTTGCACATGACTTTGGGTAGTTCCTGTTTTATTATAGCCCCATAGATGGAAGATCCCACTAACCCAGAAATTTTTGAGACACTGTATACAGAACTAAATCACTTACTTCTCCCAGTGTGTTTTTTAACAACAGTAAAGTTGGCTCATAGCCTTCACAGCAGGAATAAAACCTGTAGGAAGCAAAAACAAAAAACAAAAAAAAAACCCGGGATGAAATGAGTCCCCTGCTAATGGCTGGAAAAGCAATTCCTTAATGGCATTGAGATGGAGATGGCTTGAACAGTAGAGCATGTTATTCTTGGTGTTTTATTAATAAGCCTACAGCAAGAAAAACAACAAGATGGAAACCAGACAGACTCTGAAAAAGAAGTGATCTAGTTAACCTTGCATGTTTTACAGTGTCTCAGATCCATGTACTTATGGAATATGTACTCAGTAAAACAAATTCCATTTTTCATGCAGAGGATTTTCTGCTATAAATCTTCTAAATCTTCTAACCATTAGGAATGGGTGATGAAGATGATGAAACTTGCAGAGATGGCTAAATTAACTTCTTTGATCAGAGAAAAAATAATACCTTTATGGCTGATTGGAAACTCTTTAAAGATTTTTGCATAAACAGGAAAAAATGCACTTATGACCTGTGGTTTTGATGATTAGAAAAAAACTGGATAATAGAAAAATGTGAGCTTTTTAAATAATCATCAAATAAGAGATAATTTTGTAATTGTACTTATATTTGCTGCAAAGGATATCAGACACATCTTCCTATTTCTTTTTAACTCTTGTTTCTGCACATTCCTTCCTTCTTTACTTTCCTCCCTCCCTCTTTATTTGTGTTAGTTTTTAATGTTCTTTTTAAAATTTGTAATAACAATGTTTCTATATCCTTTTTAAATATGCCATTTTTAAATTCCTTGTAGAGTCCTCAGATTTAAAGGATCAGGACAAAGGGACATCTCTGCCAGGAACAAAATGTAGAGAGTAAAAGAGGTGATCTTGAGGAAAATATGCAAGAACCTTAGACAAAGGAGCTGAGACATTATTTAAGTCCTGGGAAACAAGATAATATTTGGAAGTGGTTCAGGCAGATATCTCCCTAATTCACTGCAGTATAAGAAGGGGAAGGGGGGAGGGGTAGGTGCAGAACATTCAGGTTTACAAGATTCTGCTATTATAGCCAATCTCAACAAAGTATAATTCTGGTCTTCCTATGGAGCTGATTTTCTAGTCTTGTCTATCTAGTAGGCTGACCCTGAAAGACCCTAAATTGAATGTGAAGGTGCTGAGATGTTGGAAAGCACTGTTGATCCTTTCATTTATCTAAAAGCCTTATTACTGCTAGAGCTAAGCACTCCTTGTCTTCATTTCTTTTTTTAAAAATTTTTTTATTAAGTATATATTTGTAAATGTAAACAAAGGAAAAGTTCATGTTGAATGCTACTCAACTTAATAGAATCATTTTAAACTTGTAAACATTCTTCACTCGGTATATCAAGATTTAACTATAAGCAAGATACATTTTCTTTGATTGATGTTTCTCTTGTATGTAGTCTAACAGGAGAGTTCCTCTTGCCCTACACACCTCTTATCTTCTGCCCTTGAACTAAGCCTCATGATGCTTTATAAAGTTTATATGATCACAGCTGGGACTAGCAAGTTGGTTGTTAAACAAAGCTGTCACTTAAATGATACTGCGACTGTTCCCTTTGAAGTTACTTAAGCTTTCTTTGCCTTACAGATCTGCATGGTCATACATGTGAGGACTGGTCACAAAGTTATTTTTTCATCACCATCATAAATGGTCACTAAATGAGAAACACCTGTATAAAACCTTTTCTTCTTTGGATTTCTAGAGCAATTTGTTCGAGCACCTCTTGTTTTGTGTTTGACATGACTACATAAAATGCCTGGAGGAGTAGCAGCTGGTAATGACTGCCAACAAGTCATTGTTATGTTAAATCCATAAAGGAAAAGTCAAACCATTCCTTCAGTTCCACCAGTATTCCTTTCTTTATTTAAAACTTTTATGTGGCCACCCAATTCAACCAAGGTGATTCCCCCCCCCAAAAAGAAAGAAAGAAAAAGAAAAAATGTACCATTTCCCCCCAAAATCGTAATAAACAATAATGAGATAATGTTGTTCCATGTTGTATAATAACTGCAAAGTGGACATTTGGAAGCCATAATTTCTGCTCAGTGAAGCAGGTAATTGCTCACATAAAACCTGAATGCATCATAATCTCCATGGCACATGCATGATCCTGACACAGATTCCTGGGTTTGGAATCAGACAGCTTAACTGTGGTTTATAAAAGGAGTGATAATTTTAATATAGGTGCACCTTGACTATCAGACGCTCCAAGCTGTAATATTCACACCATTAAGGATGTCTAGTCAGATTCGTCTTTTGAGAGGGTGTGAGGTTTTCACACCCCTCCCAACATTATCCTTAAGCTGTTCTTATTCTATTGTTGCTAAAGTACCTCCCCAATGTACATGGATTTCTAAATATTTCCCTTCTATTTTGAAAATTTGTATAAGGAAAATGGCTAGAACACAGTTGAAGGTACCTTCCCCCCCCCCCAGTGACTAAAAGGCCAGTTGGTTATATGAACGTGTGAACTGCAGAGAAGATCCTAGGAGCAGGCATGGGGGCAGTCCAAAATATTAATATAAATGGGTCTTCTATCATAACCAGGACTTCAGCCACTCCCACATGTGCCTTTTATGGCATGGCTAAGAAATTATAACTTTGGTGGCCATACCCCAAAGCACTGCTGTTGATTCATTCAATGGCTTCTGCTCTCTCTTCCCTGCAGGTTCCTTTCTGAATGGCAGAATAAGAGGTAGGCCAGTGCAAAGCAGTACCACTTCACTCTACTCAGCCATCTCTATTATGATCTCTGGAATGATTTGTTTCAAGCTAGTGGTTTCTTGTGAAGAAGCAAGAGTTTTTGCTGCGATATCAGCAATCAAGAGCAGCAAGGGTGAGCTACTTCACTCTGGTGGAGATTCACTTTTGCAGAAGATTGCTGAACATCAAGGAAAGAGGCTATTTCCTCATGGTTTGTTAGGTGTGCCTAAAAGTGAGGGGCTGCTTTGTGAAGTTCCCTCAAAGGTGTTCTTCCAATTAAATTTCTTTGATCGAAGTATTACTTCATAATAATCTAAGCATAGGAAAGGATCCTCCCATCAGGCTAAAGAGAGAAATTTATTCTACAAGCTCTGAGGAAAGATCCGTTCCATCAGCTCCTTCGTTCCGTCATCTGACAGTTGCTATTTCCTGAATATTTCAATTTGAAACTAATCATAGCAAGAATATGCTGGTTTAAGAAGGGTAGCCTTGATCTGCTTCTTTCTTCCTCTTTTCTTTCTCCTTCTTAGACAGATCTGTTCTAGATCTGAAAGCTGAAATTAGAGACTATTTTGATTTTACTAATCTTTTTTTTTTAATTATAAAAATTCTTGATTTTACTAATCTTATGGCAGCCATTCTGGAAGACTATAGTTGGAGAAGAGTAAAACTGTTATAACAAATAAATAGTACATGTTCCAAGGTAATCAACTTCTTGAACTTTTCTCTTTTTTGGCACTTTAGATTATTTTTCTCTAATCTGATGCTTTGCAGAAATTTTGGGAGTTATAGTACTTATATCTAGGAAGACTGCCTAGTTAAGGTCTTGAAGAATACCTGAAGGTCCAGTTGTGATAAATCTCAGTATTACTTGTTTTCAAAAATACCTCACAACCCATGCACCCCATCTCTCTCTGTATGTTTTGTGTGTGTGTGTGTGTGTGTGTGTGTGTGTGTGTGTGTGTGTCTTCTCATGTTACATTTTTCAAACTTGAAAGTTCCAAAGTGCTGGAAATTTTAAAGATCCTACCCCCTGCATTTTCTCTGGTGTTCTCACCATTTTTCCTGAATATGTGCTGATTAGGATCATTCAAAAGAAAGCAATGAGACACTGATTTCAGTGGCAGCTTTCTAATTGCATCTTCTGCCAAAGGGTACATTTCCAGAGAAATTTACCTATGCTACTGTGTGAGCACTCTACGTGGAAATTGCTTCTGATGAGCAAATATCCAAATTGGGAAGCATATTGCTTGGAGGTTTCATAGCCCACGCTGAGCCCACAAGAGTCTATTATTTGTTTAGTGAACAGAGATGAGATAGACACTAAGGCTGTGTGGCACTTTGGATATTATCTTTGTAAAATGATTTGGAACTCAAGGGAGCATGAACATAGTGCCTTTAAATTATCACAAGATTGTTGGGGGTGGGTAGACAACACTTGAAAATGCTGCAGGCTAATATTGTATTTGTGCACCTGCTCTTTCTGAAGGTTGATCCTGAAGCACTAAGCAGACTTAATAAGCATACACTCAGGCTTAGGCAGGGCTTTTTTTCTCATAGAAAGCCCAGAACGGAGTTCCAGCACCTTTTTTGGATGGAACCTTGTAAGGTAGGCAAAGCCGGTTGTATGACATGTGTGAGTTCTGGCACCTTTTTTTTTTTTAAAGCACTGGGCTTAGGGATCCAACAACACTGCACTAAGAATTCCCAAAGTATAAGGAATTGGTCACCTTGGCATCCTTTTCTATGCTTTTGTACCATTTTGAACCGTTTCCCAGTTTTTTTAACTATGCTATAATCCAAGATCATTCCAAGAAAAGATCAAGAACTCCCAAATACTGGAGTCAGGAGCAAAAGAGGGTGACATTTAAGAATCACAGGATACTTGGCCCTCAATTGAGTTTAAGGAGGGTGCATAAACCATAGTTCTTATTCTGAATATTTGGTCAGTCTTTAATTTTATTTTTGTAAGCTTCCCAAGTGCTTTGTGAACACTGTACTTGTCCTTAGTTAATTATGTGGAGTTCTCAGCTATGCCAAGACCAATTGTAGTGTCAGTATTATAAGCACTTAAATAGACTGTATGAATAAATAGTAAATCCTCCACAATTGTTTAAGGTGACTTTTTTTTAAAGCACATCGGTATACTGACCACATTAGAATTTTAGATTACGCTTTAATATGGTTTCTTTGATTTTGGCCACTTGGAACATAGAGATTTTATAATCTTTGAAACTGCCAAAGCTATCACTTTGTAAAATATAATGATCTATTCAGTTCCTTGTGCTAATTCTTTAACTGGTCTAAACTTTTATAGCTCTGTTCAGTTTATTATTTGCCTTAATAAATGTCATATTTTGGTTATACTTTGAAAACACGCCCCTTACCTTTGCAAACTGTATCCATTTTCAGAAGTTGAGAATAAAAGAAGAGGTGGATATAAAGAAAATCGTTCTGGGATCCAGGACCACACAATGCGCATTTCTTGAGCCTTAACAATGGTGGAACTAAAATTATGTGCATTCACAATGAGGTGGAATGGTTGTCTGTGCAACAGGAAAAGAAAAGAGACACTCTAATCAAGCTATAATTCCAAAGAGATTGGCTTTTAGGATAGAGAGGGCACTCTTTGCAAATAATTCTCAAGCAGGAACATCTGCTGATATATTACATCCTGAAATTGCAATGGTACAGGACACACAATGGCCATAAACTCTGGGACTTATTTTGGAGCAAGGATGGTCATGTGATCTGCTGGTTGTTCCGCTTTCCTTATTCTTTTTACATTTACAACTAAGTTTAAGTTTAAGTTTAATCAAATGTATATGCCTCCCTTCTCCTAAGGCCCAGGGCGGCTCACAACAACAATACAATAATACAATAAAAATTTAAAAATTAATTTCATTCACACCACATACAAACACAATCAGCTGACAGTTGCTGATGGAGGGACACTCCTAGGGCCCAGGGGCAGAGCACAGCTCATACGCCCCAAGCCTGTCGGCATAGATGCGTCTTCAGCAGTTTCCGGAAAGCTAGGAGGGAGGGAGCAGTACAAACCTCTGAGGGAAGCTGGTTCCAGAGGGCTGGGGCAGCAACGGAGAAGGCCCTTGCCCTAGGCCCTGCCAGATGACATTGTCTAACAGACGGGACTCGTAGGAGGCCAACCCTATGCGCCCTAACCGGTCGCTGGGATTCCTTCTGGGTCGTCTTTGGATGAAGCATAAGATATCCTATGCTCTTCAAATCAGAATTGTGTTAAGAGATGGTTGCTCATTGTTTTAATAAAAGCTGTCATATTAACAAAATAACAGAGTTGGAAGGGACCTTGGAGGTCTTCTAGTCCAACCCCTGCTCAAGTAGGAGCATTGGTTAATAGTTCTCACTGTTAGGAAATTTCTCCTTAGTTCTAGGTTGCTTTTCTGCTTGATTACTTTCCATCCATCTTGCTCCTTGCTATGAGTTGTACCCTCTTGCACCAGAGGTGGATATTAGTTATTTTCAAGACTTCTGAGATAGAAATACTTCCCTTCCCTCCTCCACATACACAAATATATGCCTACATGTATAAAGTAGACAACCTCCGTTAGACAATCTATTATTCCCAGCACTGAAACTAAGTTTACTTTACTTTACAGATCTTCAGTGTCTTTAGGTTTCAGGAATTGAAACCTAATCTGATATTAGAGGTGATTTTAAGCATGGCACATCTTGGATCGAAATGTCCATTTCATTTATCTGGGAAACTGCCCATGCGTTTGCATCCTACTCAAAAGAGGGAGCACCAATCTAAAAGGCAGATGGATTCTGCTATAATGTTGGTGCCTCCCATCACACTTTTTCAGGCCACTTGACCATTAAGACCAGGAGAAAAATGGGGCAGGACGAGAACAAACTCATCAATTAAATATAATTTATTGCACTCACAGGCCAATCTTCAAAATAAAACAGATTAGAAATAAAATAAGCATAAAATCAGAAAACGGAATAAGAGTGTTACTATTGGTGATGGGTTCATTAGCGGGCAGTCAGAGTGTGACTAGTCTTAGCAAATAGGGAATTTTTAAATTTCATCCTTTCAGTTATGAATTAAATACAGTTAGGCTGATTATTCAATTGCAACTACTGGAGAGATTCTGGAAGCAACACTCCAGCTTTGTATGGGGCAGATCCTGAAGCCTTGGGGTCGGACCTTGATATTAGTTCTGTATGTTCTTTTGGAAAAAAAATATCTGCTGTCAGGAATGGACTTTGGAAGCCCATGTTCTATAATTCAGACTTAGCAATGAAGTCTGGTTAAAACGAAATCCTACTCTTAAGTTCTGATATATCTCAGACAAATATAAAGCACAGTAAGGCTTAAACCATATACATACAGTAAATGTAGACCCCAAAGATAGATTGCCTATGACATTGTTAAAAACACATGGAAATTTAAACCAGTTTGCTTTCAGGGCTATTATTGATGTATCCTCATGCTTACCGGTATTTCTACATTTTTTCCAAAGCTGGTATAAATCTAACATGGCTCAAATTTGTTATTATACTTTTTAGAAAGTTCATACATGACTAGTACTACTTACTGACATGATTATCTAATATATTTTATGAGGACTGTAAACTTACAGTGGTTAGGGCAGACTGATTATGGCAGTTGTAGACTAGAATCTCTCTGTGGGGGAAGGCATATTTTACTGTGATGGGCAGGAAATACTCTGCATGAGTTATTCTAATTGGCTAGGTTCTCCAGTCATTTAGAGTGGTATTGTATAGCATTTCATAACTGGAAATGCTATGGCATGCCCAAAAATATAGTAAAGAGGGTTCTTTTACCTGTGCTGCATCCTTGTTACTCCTTTATCCACCAGAGCCTTCCGGTTAGCCATCTGAAGAAGCCAGATTTCTTTGCGGGAGAAAAGTCGGATGCCAAATGCTTTCTCTAAAAGCTTTTCAGCCGCCAGGTATTCATGAATGTCCCACAGGAAAGCCTGCAAGCTTCCCTTGATGTCAACCACCTCTTGTCCTCTTGAGGTCATAAAGAGCCGGTATTGCTTCAGCAGTGCCAGAGCAATGCGGTAAAGGACTTTTTGCCCCTCCAAGAGATACACATCAAAGATGCGAATGACATAATTAAAGGGAAGATCATCAAAGAGCCACACCAGCCACTCAGAGTATACCTCCAAGATGTCTGATGAACTTGCTATCAGTTGATGGGCAGCTGGGCAGTGCTTATTGGCTAAGTCCCCAAAGGTCATACAGGAGGCCTCATGAGCCAGGAAGGTCTGGTCTATGTAAGTGGTGTGGGGAGCCTTAGAGTAGAGGAGTCGGCAAGTCAACTCAAAGCCCTGGGCCTCGTCTTGGCTGTAATGGAGCAGCAGAGCAGTCACAGCTGGGAGCAAAGGACAGTAAGTAATCTCAGGGTACAGATTGGAAATGCAGATAAGTATTTTCTTCAAAGCCGTTATCCCTTCTGGAGTGAGGCAGTATTCAGGCATGATGCTTCCTTCCAGGAATTCAGGCAAGGGATCCAAACTTTCACTCTGGTTTCCAAATAACTTGCTGGCAACATCTTGGTAGACGAAGGCATCAGCAGTCATTAGCCGGCATGGTATATCTTGGATAATGTGCTGGTAAGCCTTTGCTCTCAGGGTATGGCTTCCAGCCCAACATCCTTCCCTTGCTAGTTTCTTTAGCTCTTTCCTAGACTTGCCAAGGAACTGCTCATGAGAGTCCTGATGATCATTCAGTTTGGGGATTTTGCTCTGGTCCACAAATACACTGCAGCCTAGGTAGGAAGCTGGATTACTATCCCCTATCCCAGCCTTGGCAATGATTTGCACAGGTTGTTTAATTGGATTAACTGTCTCTGTAGAATAAAGACATTATGTTGAGTGCAATTTATCTACCATCTGACAGTTTGCTTAATGGTGCTTGACAAGTATGGGGGGGAAAACCGTGCATTTAAACTGATAAACAGTAATTTGCCATTTGCTCTTAAGCTTCCATTTCATTCATTAGGTAGTTGGTCTTATCAATCAGAATACCTGTTAGAAATTGAAGCATAGCGCAATAAAAGATTTTCACTATGGTAGGGTTAAATACTGAATATGATGCAATAATTTTTTTAAAGGGGCATTTATTTATCTAAAGAATAATCATTATATGTTTCTCAAAATGGCTATAAAAGAATATTTTGTTATCCTGATATGGCATCAGTCAACACAGCAAATACCTGTGTCAAATACAAGATTGTCAAGATGCTTCAGAAGATGAAGATTTCCATCCACAAATCTTTTAGTTTACAATGGAAAAAGTTCACTGTAACCTAGCTCTGGACTGTTCTGAGCACTGCAGAAATTCAGACTCTACAAGGACGGACACACGGACATTCTCTCTGAGAGAGAATGAAAGCAACAAAAGGTAAGACATTATTTTATAGCTATATTATCTAATAGGAAAAATTTGGTGCTATTAGGACTGCATAGCCCACGTTGGAAATCCTTGTATCTTTTTGCATCGGTCCCTTGTCCTTCCCATTTCTTCTTCCTCTTCCTCCCCACCTGCTCCCTTAGATGCTTCCTAGAGAAACAGAGGTGCTGTAACTTCACTCTGCAGTGCCTAAAAGAAATTAAAGAAAAGAGCCATGGAATATTGTTTTCTTTGAGTTAGGGGAAAAGGACAGTGTGTGCTAGGCACAGAGAAGGTGAAAAATGTCAGCAGAGAGAAAGGGGATGAAGGGAGAGGGATAATCTGGGAATGGAACATGTAAGGCAAATCTGTAATCTCCCATCTCCTGCATATGTTGCCAGGTCCTTTACGTGACTCTGGCAGGGAGCTTAGATGAATTCTGAATTTGAAATCAGGATCTCCTGGGATATGCTCTACGTGGGGCTTCCTTTGAAGATCACCAGGAAGCTACCACTGGTCCAGAATATATCAGTGTGGACAAGGCTAGGTGCTTCTAGGTTTGTCCATGTTATACTTTTGTAGTGTGATCTGTCCCACCTCCCAGTTACCTTTTGCGTGCAATTCAAGGTATTGGTTATCACCTTTAAAGTCCTACAGGGCAGGAGACCAAGTTATCGCTGGGAAGTATACCTGAGAGTATCTGCTTGTTGTACCAGATTGGATAGAGATAGACACGTTCCATGTTTTTTCTCTAAAATGTTGCCATATAACAGGACCTTGGAAGTGTTCCTTTTCTGTGACTACCCTAATTATGGAATATCCTCCCGCTGCGACCTGGCAAGCTCCCACCCTTTTAGCTTTCCAGAAAGCGACCAAGACCTGGCTCAAGACTAGACACTGGGATAGAGAGAGGGTATCTTGGCATAGTTGTTGAAAAGTTTCATGGTTTTTTATGTTTCTGTAGTTTTATTATTATTGTAAGCTACCCAGAGTTGCCCTTGAAGATGCACAACCATACAAATCTTCAAAATAAACAAATAGTTAAATATTCCTGTCTTTTTTTTTTTTTTAAGAAACCAGTTTATTTTCAAAGAACTCATGTCAGATCCAAATTAAATTACACAACAAGCTAAGACTCGGGCAAAGTAAACATTCAGATTATTTCAAGGCAGAAATGAATCCAGTACAGAAGCCTGAGAACACAGTTTACATGTGGGTTCAAATACAGAAATATTTTGAAACTCCTTCCACTCTCCCAAATTGTTGTTCACGTCATCCATGTTGATTTTAATGTAGCTTCCATCAGAAGCACAGCGCTGAGAAGAACACAATATATCAAAATGGTATAAAGCTTTCCGTCATCTCAAAACAAGAGAACCGTGCTGATCAGTTTTCAAGCCAACATTGTGAATGTCATATAATTTTCATTCGGGGCCTGTGGATGAAGGAAGAATTCTAAGAAGCCGCAAAATAAAACACGGGCCAACAGCAGACAACATGTGCAGTTCTCTCAAACTCATAATTTAAGTTCAGACAATGACAAGGTAGAAAGAAGCAGGGACGTCGGCACACAACCCCTGAATATTCCTGTCTTTAATGTACAGCAACTAGCAATGGGAATGGACTGTTTCCATGCAATAATCAACTACCACAGCGACATTTTTGGAGAAACTATGCTGACATGGTTGCAACAACCTGTAAAAATATTCTTCAGATCTAAGAAAGAAGCAAAACATTAGGAAGAGACTCAGACTGGCTCCCTGGGGGTATAGAAGGGAGGGAGGGAAAATCCACTCGGGCTTTCAGGATTCTGCTGCTACAGTCAATCTCAATAAACCTGGACTTTTGGAGTTGTTTTCCTGGTCTGGTCTACTTCGAATGCTGACCCTGATAATGCAAGCCAGTCCAGGTTCCAGAGACAGGCTTCTCAAAAGGTACTTACAGCATGGGGGAAGTTAAGCAGGCCAGGCTAATCATTTTCATTTTTCCTAGGAACTCTCAGGATCTGGGAGCAGCCAGACAGGCAGATGATGATCCTGTCTTGAGCCAAGATATACCATGTCCCCTATTCTGCACGCTGAACAAAATATCCAAGAGTAACTGTTGATTCCTCAAGATAGACTTTGGGGCTTCTTGCAGTAGAAAATATAGGATGGAAATTTGACTAAATCTTTTTTTTTTTTTTAAATTCTTTTATTAAAACCATTAACATTGAACATAAAAACATATTATGCAGTAATCATCATGACTCCTGGTATACAATACTAAGTATTAGTCCTTGAAAACGTCTGGGTTAGTAAGCCTTTTTCCCCCCACTCCCCGTGTCTAGCCTCAACTATACTCCTGTTACATTTTATTTTGATTGGTGTTTCCCCTATCCGTTTCAATATTAATGTGGTCAACATTAAACATAAGATCCTATTGCTAAGCAATCATCCTAGAACATAGCATACAACATTAGGTATTAATCTTTGTAAACATCTGTTTTAGTAAACGTTCTTCCCTCCTCCCTTACATCTTCAAGTATACTCCGAATACATTTTGTTTGATTGGTATTTCTCCTATATATGGTCTATCTACTGTATCTAGTCTATCGCACACTGTGTGTTTGCGCCTCTGAGTTGACTTCATCCCATTACTAGTGCAATCCTCCACGGTCCCCAACCCGAGATCCTGAGGTAAAAGTTTCATATCCTGAGGTAGAGATTCAGTCTACTTTAACAATATTAAGGCAAACAACGTTAGTCATAAGGTTTTGTTAAGAGGCATTAGTTATAGAACATATACATTCAACGTTGGGTGTTAGTTTTTGTAAACATCTGATTTGTTAGCCCTTCATCCCTCCTCCCATCGATCCTTAGCTGAACGCCAGCTGCATTCTGTTTGATTGGTGTCTCTCTTGGATATAGTCTATCCACTGTTTCCAGTCAGTCACAAATTGTTCATTGGAGCGGTTTTTCAAGTATGCTGATATTTTTGCCATTTCCGCCAAATTTGTTACTTTCACAGTCCATTCTTCAATAGGCGGTATTTCCGGATTCTTCCAGTACTGTCCCACCAACAATCTTGCTGCTGTAATTAAGTTCAAAAATAAATTTGTCTCTGAGGTAGTGATATCCTTTGTGATCCCTAACAGAAAGGCCTGAGGTAGAAATTCTATACGCTTTTTGAAAATAGTTTGGAGTGTCCACCATATCTTCCTCCAGAATGCTTTGATTTTTCTGCATGTCCACCATATATGAAAGTAAGTAGCCTCTCCGTCCCCGCACCTCCAGCATTTGGGCTGGGAGCCCGGGTAGATGAGTGATATTTTTTTCGGGTCTAGGTGCCATCTATAGAACATCTTGTAGAAGTTTTCCCTTAAGTGTTGCGATTTCGTGAATTCTACATTCCTCACCCAGATTTTCTCCCACGTGTCCATGGTGATAGGGTGTCTGAAGTCTTGTGCCCACTTTATCATACAGTTCTTGACTAGCTCGGTTTCAGAGTCCATTTCTATCAGAATGCTGTACACTCGTTTGATGTGCTTAATCCCCTGTTCTCTAATCTGTTTAATTAGATTCTCGTCTGTCTGGGAGAAGCCCTTCTTCTTGTCTTTACGCCACCTTGATTGTAGTTGTATATATGATAGCCAGTTACTTCCTATTCCTCTGTTTGCTAGCGTTGCTTGAGATTTCAAGAGGAACCCGTTTTCTTCTCCCAGTACAAGTTCACTGTAGGGCACCACTTCTTGCCCTTGGGATGTGTTCATATCCCCTGATGCGTGTCCAGGGATCGTCCAGATGGGAATCTTGTCGTGTAGGAGGTGCTTATATTTCTTCCAGACCCATAGCAATGGGATTCGTAATGGGTTCTCCTTGAAGTTCCTATCTGCCTTTTTGTCGTATACTAGGTATGCGTGCCAGCCGAATCGTAGACCATGCCCCTCAACATTCAGAATTCTATCATTTGTCATGTTGATCCAGTCACTAACCGCCACCAACGTTGCTGCATAGTAATATAGCTTTAGATTAGGCATTTTGAGTCCCCCTCTCTCCCTTGCGTCTTGGATGATTTTTAGTTTCACCCTCGGTCTCTTGTCGTCCCAAATAAATCTGTTGATGCCTTTCTGCCAATTGTCTAAGTCCGCTTCCTTCTTGAGTATGGGTAGCATTTGGAAGAGAAATAAAAATCTGGGTAATACATTCATCTTTACTGTCGCTATCCTGCCGAGCAGGGACAGACGTAGTGATTTCCACCTTTCCAGGTCTGTTTGTATCTTTTTCCACAGGACCTCGTAATTATTCTTGTATAATTTCGCATTTGTTGATTCTATCTCTACTCCTAAGTATTTGACTTTCTTGACTATTTCACACCCCGTTATTCTTTCCAGGTTCCGTTTTGCTTTGTTGTCGAGGTTTTTGACTAGCATCTTTGTTTTTGATATATTTACTTTGAAGCCTGACACCCTACCATAGTCCTCCATTATCTCCATCAATTTCCTTGCTGATTGTGCTGGTTGCGACATTGTCACCAGCAGGTCATCCGCAAAGGCACATAGTTTGTATTCTTGCTGTTTAATCTGTATGCCCTGTACCTCCTCTGCCGCTCTTATTCTGTTCAGTAAAATTTCCAATGTTAGGACAAAAAGCAGGGGGGATAGCGGGCAGCCCTGTCTCGTGCCTCTCTCTATATTAAATGAGTCCGTTAAGTCTCCATTGACAATGATCTGTCCTGTTTGTTTCTGGTAAATTGCCGTTATGGAGTTGAGAAACTGTACTCCCATTTTCATCTTCCGGACCAAGTTCGTCAGGAACGGCCAGTGCAGTCTGTCGAAAGCTTTTTCTGCATCCACAAACATAAGAGCGGCGGGTATCTGGTTGTGCTTTTGCAGGTATTCTATTATGTTCAGCAGCTGTCTGACGTTGGTTTTCATCTGGCGTCCTTGTATAAATCCCCTTTGGTCCGGGTGTATTGTTTTTTGTAGTACAGTCATTAGTCTATTGGCCAAAATTTTTGTGAAGATTTTGTAGTCTGTGTTTAGTAGTGAGATGGGCCTGTAGTTTGCGGGCTGTGTGTTGTCTTTCCCCTCCTTTGGGATTAATGAGATGTAGGCTGTTCTCCAGGATGGTGGGACCTGACCTCCTTCTTGAATGTTGGCAAATAGTTTTCTGAGGGGTTCTAGCATCTCCTCTTGGAGGTGTTTGTAGTAGGTCGCTGTTATCCCATCCGTCCCGGGCGATTTTCCTGCTTTCAGCTGTGTGATCGCTGAGTGTATTTCCTCCTTTGTGATTAAGGCATTCAGGGCTTCTCTTTGTGTGTCGGTAATCGCCTGTATCTTTTCGTTTTGTAGGAACTCATCTATCTCTTTGTCTTGTATCTTATCCTCGGTATATAGTTTCGAGTAGAACTCCGTGAAGGCTTTCTTGATGGTTTTTTGTCGGAATTCTTCCTTGCCTTTGTATTCTATCTTTTCAATTATGCGGGACTTCTGTTTCTTTCTTATAGTGTAGGCTAGCCAGCGGCCCGGTTTGTTGGCCTTGCAGAATGTCTTATGTTTTGCATATTGTATATTCCTTGCAACTTGGTCAGCCATCAACATGTCGAATTGCTTTCTTAAGATCTTGAGTCCTTCTTTGGTGGCTTTGTCCTCTGGTCTTTTTATTAGTAGCCGCTCCATTTTGCTTATCTCATTTTCTAACTCTTTTCTTTTTTGTTCTTGTTGGCGACGGTGCCAGCTATTCATGGATATGAGGATCCCTCGCATGTACACCTTGCTGCCTTCCCAGATCTGTTCTATCGGTGTTCCGTTGTTCATATGTGTGTCGAAGTATTCCTTCATAGCTTTTTTGCATTCCGCCACATTGTTTTCATGTCTAAACAAGTTTTCATTGATTCTCCAGGACCTCCTCTGTTTCGGGCCATGTCTTAATTCCATCCTCACAGGGTTGTGGTCTGTCAGTGTCTTGGGTAGGATTTTCACCGCGTTTAGACACGTTAGCAAGTCACTAGAGGTTAGTATAAAGTCGATTCTGGAGAATGATTGGTGTCTGCCGGAGAAGAAGGTGAATTCTAGTTCTTTGCCGTGCCTTTTCCGCCATACGTCTGTCAGTTCGAGGTCTTCCTTCATGTCGAAGAAGGATTTAGGCAACTTGGAGTGTTTTTGCGGGTTCGGTGCAGTTCTTTTTTTGTCTAGAGCAGTCTCTATGACCCCGTTCCAGTCGCCCATGATGATGTGAGATCTGTAGTTAAGTTGTGTTATTTTCTTGTGTAGCTTTTTGTAGAATTTGCCTTGTTGCTGATGTGGTGCATATATGCCCAGTACTAGAATCTTCTTGTCTTCTTGTGTTATTTCAATTGCCAGGTATCTACCTTGGGGGTCGGACTCTATTAGCTTAGCCATTACATGTTTCTTTACGTATATAACAATCCCATTCTTTTTTCTTGGCGCTGCTGCCACAAAGTGCGCGCCTAGTTTGTAGTTGATCAGATATTTCTGGTCTGCTGCTCTGATGTGTGTTTCTTGTAGGCAGATTATATCGCTTTTACTTTGGTTTAGGTAGTGGAGAATTTTTCTTCTTTTCTGGGGGGAGTTCAGTCCGTTCACATTCCAAGTCAAATAATTAGTAGCCATCATATGTTGCAGGATATTTTTCCGAGACCATTTCTGTTGTTTCTCCTGTTGTCTCCTTTGGTCTCGTTCCCACGATATCCGGATTGGTGCTCATTTTGGTTTGTGAGGTCTTGCCTTGCTGGTCTGTACGTTTGGTAGTGAAGCCTGGTAGCCTGCCCTCTGTAGACTGTCCTGTCTCCTTGTTTTTGTTGCTCTCTGCTCTCTGCGCCTTCGCCCCTAGAGGTGGTCCATTCATTTCCTCTGCCTCTGCCCCGATCTGTGCTTCTGCGCGGCTTGCTCGTTGGCCTCTATCCCTCCCGCTTTCCAGTGGTCTATCTGTTTCTTCTCTCGCGGTGGGTTGGGGGCCTCCCGACTTCAGTTCCTTTTCGAGGAAGTCTTTGGCTTTCTGGACCGAGGTCAAGTAATGTCTCTTGTTTTTATAATAAAGTGACAGTCCTGTTGGGGTTTCCCACCGGTATTGCAGTGCCCGCGATCTCAGTTCTGTGGTCAGGAATTTGTAGTTCCTTCTGTCTCTCAGCATCGCCTGGGGGATCTCTTTCAGAACCTTCACCTCCTGCTCCTCTATGTAGAATGCCTTGTTATAGGAAGTGGCAGAGATGTGGTTTCGGAACTTCTGTGTTGTGAATTGGATAACCACATCCCTTGGTTGGTGTTTGTTCACTTCCCTCCAGGCGCCCACTCTGTTGATTTTTTCGACATGCCACTCAATCTCATTGGCGCTCGTGCCCAGGAATGTTGCCAGGGCCTCTACAAAGGTCCTGCGCAGTCTTCCCTGGGGTTCGTATGTTGTCTCGTTCCACCCTCTGATCCTGATGGCAAATGCCATTTGCCAGAATTGTATCATGGTGGACTGGTCTTGAACCTCTCTTTTCACCTCTGCAGTCTGTCCCTCTACGCGGTTTTCCACTTCCTTCCTCATCTTTTCCGTATTCTCCCTTGTTTCTTGGAGGTTTTTGTAATGTGTTTGCAATGCCTCCTTCATCCGTTCCAAATCAGTGGCCATCGCTTTGCGCTGTTCTTCCCACTTTTTCTCCAGGTCTCCACCTTGGTCCGCCAGCATCCTCTTCATGTCTTTGTATCTTTCCTCCGTCTTCCGTTCTGTTTCTAGGCGTCCTTTCTCCGTCTTCGCCCCCATTTCTGCCAATTTTCTATCCATGCCATCCATCCGTACCACCATCGTCGCTATCGTCTCCTTTAGTGTCTCAATCGTCTCTTTTAGTTCTTGGATCATGCGTGCTGTTGCGGAGTCGTGGGTTGGCGTGTGGGTCTGAGGGCATGCAGTTGGGTGGGGGTGTGTGTGGTTGGGTGGGGTGTTCCCTAGCAGATTGGAGGGCTGGGCCGGGGAGGATGCAACTCCCTTCAGGTCTCGCAGTTTGATTTGTTTTGTCCGTCTGGCAGCCATTTTGAGCTTCTCCTCCTGTTGGCCTGTCCACCCTTAAAGCTACCCCTTGATGCAAAGAATTGTGGGGGAGTTGTTCCTGTGCAAGATTGTCAAGTTGCTAGGATGGGTTGGGTCAAATTTTTTCTGTTACAAGTTAGCAAGTGTTCATGTCTCTCAGTCAGTATTGTAACAGCAAAGTGATAGGTCACTAGGGGGTGTAGCTTGTTTGCATTTAAGCTTTTCCGTACTGGCAGGGGTGGTACAAAGATGGGAGGATCTGTGGCTTGGGGGTTTTGAAGATGGCCTTTTTCTCAAGATGCAGTACAACACTAGGTTGTGGTCTGGTGATGATTCAGAAATCTGATCCTTCCAAAAGGGGAGGGGGTGCCTTCAGGGTCTAGGCGGTGCAGGGGTAGGAGCCTGTATTCTGGCAGTTCTATGTTCAGGGAGCCAGTTCAGTACCTTTGCCTTGGGTTCCTCTTCACTCCCCTCTACCAGCCTATTTCTTTTCTTTGCTCTTTTCTGGCTCCTTCTTGCCCCTCTTTCTCTGCCTTCTCGCCCAGGTTGCTTCCTCCTGTCTTCTGTCAGCCTGTGTTTACTGCTCCCCTCTACTTTTCCCCTTATTGCTCACCAGGTTGCTTTCCAGCTTTCTTCTTCCCTGCCGCCCGTTGTGGGGGGGGGGAGGGGAGCGGTGTCTCTGCAAGGTTTTTTTTTTCCCCTCTCTTCTTTCCCCCTTTTCTTTGTAGCCTCCTCTCACCCGGGCTGTCCTCTCCTGCTCTGCCCACCCGGCTCCTTGCCGCCTCCAGTACCTTATTTGGGGGCCTGGGTGGGGTCTTCTGGGGATCCTGTGAAGGCCTCCTCCTCCCGCTGCTAGTCTCACACTTCCAGTTCTGCGTTTTTTTGGGGGGGGGGGTCGCCGGGGGTTCCGCTATCTTCCGCGGGTCGCCCTCCTTACCTCTGACGCTTCGGGCGGCTGAAAAGTTGGCGAAAATCCGATCCGTCTCTGTTTTCCGCGCCTGGCTTCCTCCGGTGGTCTCTCGGCGCTCTTCTCCTTGCTCGTTCCGTCCGATGTTCTTCGGGCCGGCAGGCCCTCCCGGAGGCCCTCTCTGTTTCTGCCGGCTTCCTTCTCTTTCTTTGTTCCCCTCGCGCCAGCTCCCGTCCGTAGCGTATCGCGACGCCTTCGAGCCTCCCGGCCGGACGCCGCCGGCTTCCTCGGCCTCTTCCGCGTCTTTCTTGGCCCTTTCGGCGGCGATCTTCCCCTTGCTGGATTGAGCCGAGGGTCCTCTCTGATCTTCTCCTCTCCTCCGGTATCTATCTCTCCCGTTCTCCGCCGCCCGAGGCTTCCCCCTTCTGTCCGGCTGCCCCGGCCCTCTCCTCTTCCGTTTTCTGCGTCCGGCTCTCACCTCCGCTCTCCCGTTCTTCCTCACCCCGAGGCTCGTCTGGGGGGGGTCGTCTTCGGTCGGCGGGCTCTCCCGGCGGCTTCTCTCCGTCTCCACGCCGTTCGTTGCTGCCGTCGTTCGCTCCCGCCGGCTTTCTCTGATTTCGGAGCCTCTCGGCCTCTTCAGGCCCGCCGGCCGGCCAACCGGCTGCCGCCGGCTTCCTCGGCTCCGTTTGTTGCCTGTGGGGGACCCTCGGCGGCGATTTTCGCTTCTCCGGAATGTGCCGAGGGTCCTCTTCGGGTGCGCCTACCTTTCCGGCGCTCCCCTCTCCCGGTTTCCCGAAATTTACGTGAAAAGGTAAGCCCCAGTTCGGAGCTTTCTTAGAAGGGCTCCGGTCTTCGTGACCGGAACCGGAAGTCCTCCTGACTAAATCTTATAAATATAATGAACATAGGTAGTGTGGATCACATTAGTTTTCATCTCTAGGTAACCTTACATTTTGATTTGTTGGGGGGGGGAAGGAGACTTGGTACAATAAGATATGAGATATGCAACATATCTCAAAATGTACAGTTTTCTGTTTCAGCTTTTCAAATATTCTTGGATTTCTTTAGTTTTTATGACCCAATCTCCCTTTCTCAGAATGTACGCGAACAATGGCTGTATTTTAGATGGGGGCAGTAAACATTTTATTTTACTTCACGGAATATTTTTTTTCTGTTTCTTATTAAAAATGCGGCCATAGTTCTGCTTGATCCGGCTGAATGATGTGGCCATGCTGTATCTTGATTTTCTTGAAGTGCAGCTAGAACGCAACCACTGTCTCCACCAATAATGGCATATATACCATAGATGTGCTTGTCTTTTGCACTGTTTATGGAAGTAAGCTGCCCCTCAAATGAACATTGTTCCAGCTCGATCTCTCATGTTGTATATGTGACGTGATAGAGATGGAGAAGAAAATAGAGTATACCCAA
Organism: Bothrops alternatus; assembly: GCA_034064705.1. Lineage (NCBI taxonomy): Eukaryota > Metazoa > Chordata > Lepidosauria > Squamata > Viperidae > Bothrops > Bothrops alternatus. Next base: position 277,337 of record JARGCV010000041.1, on the reverse strand, counting down.
AACAAAATAATGAAGTTTGTAATAATTGGGTAACACTAATTCTTTTCATCTCTAAAAGAAGTTGAAAATACAGTTGATAAGAGATACTACACATTATTTAAAGGTGAAAGTAAAAGTTTGTGGATGTGATATTAGTTTGATTTGCAAGGCCCTGGAACTGGGTGGACATTCTTTGTTATGAATGAGGATGAAGGGTTCTGTAACTGGAACAAAAAAGAATTGTTTAGCCTAACTATTGCTATCTCGCTTCTCTAATCAGCATTTGCATCAGGGACAAATTTCATGCAAGCGTGGGAAACATGTACATGGATGGGATGTACTGAAAGAGAGAATAAGGGAGTATATAGGAATGACTGATGTCTTCCTTACAATGTAATGACTCTGTTGTCTGATTTTCATTGGCTAACAAAGTTTATAAAGCAATGCTACTAACTTTTCAAGGTGTGGCACTTCTGAACACAATTGTTGCAAGAGTTCAGATTGTGTTCCTACCCAGGACTTATTTCGGTCAAAAATAAAGTGCTGTACCTTTAAGAAGCCTCTGCTTCAGTTTTCATGATTGGATTTTTTATAATTTCTCAAGTTTTGCCAAGGGCCAATAACCTTACAGGGGTTTAGTCTAGTGGTGGGATTCAGCCAATTCGCACCACTTCAGCAGAACCGGTAGCTAATTTTTTATTACACAAGCCCAGAATGGACTTCTGGAAGCACCATCCACACAGATAACTGGTTTTCACATATCTGCATCTCACCACTGGTTTAGTCTTATAAGTTTCCATTTGCTGGGTATTCAAATCTATTTTCCCAGACTTCTTCATAAAAGCTACCCATGAAGTGATGCAAATGTTTAGTATTCATTTAACACCTGTGCTTTAGCAATTTATAGCATTGTTACATTACTGTTGTACTGCAGAGGAGGAAAACTACCAAAATAGAAATGCCAGTACAGAGTTATTAGTGTCAGCTATACAAACACAGGGCTGGGGATGGGGGTGGGAAAAGGAAAAGATGAGCAAATAACAATCAAGTGAAAAGTATATCTGCTCAGGATAGATAACTATGTAGTGAATGTATAGGACTTGCTGATGGACCTATTATGGCAGTTGTGTATTAAGTGTCATCTGCTGCTAACGTTCCTGAGAGCTGGGAATCTATTTTGAATCTTGTAATGTAATATCCATCAGATTTCATGAAAATAATATAGTCCAGCTGGTGGATAAGGCGGAGTATAGTTTAGAATCATGGAAAGAAAGAAAAAAAATCAGAAAACTATGAACTGGCTGAAAGTGAAACTTCCTGCAGTGCAGAGGGGTACAATGCACATATTTTGAAATTTGATATTTATAATTGAAGACATCATTACAAGAAAATGTGAATCTTCCAGATGATTTTTACATTTGATTCTCACTTGCTACTCTTCATTTTCAACCCTCAGCCAGAGCAGCTGACATCCATGAATGCCTTCTATTTCTGTGGATTCTCTGCAGCACAACTTAATAATGCAAGAGTGTTATAACATGTGTTAACAGAATGTTAAGTGTTAGCAAGATGAATCTGCCGTTATTATTAACAATTCTGGGGAAACAGTTTCTGAACTTGATTCATTCCAATCTTCAGTGCCAATACCACTCATGCCAGAAAAAAAAAAAAGAACTAAACTCTGCTCCAAGAAAATGGAAAGCAATGGATTTCGAAAAGCAGCAGAGGAGGGCAAGGGAGGTTGGTACCTAAAAGAGCAAGGTAGAGGCCTGGGGTACTGAAGATCGATATAGAAATTTTTAAGAACAAACAACTGCTACACAGGATAGGAAAATATCTTATCCAGAATTCTAGAGCAAAGCAGATGGGAGAGGATGTCAGCAGCCTTGGTATGGGGTGGGTACGTAAATTATGCCAGGGAAGAACCACTGTAGCATTAGACCATCATAACATGCATTTATTTGATCACCTGAACCTTTTGAAAGACTAAACCAAACATCCCTGCATTAGAACAAACAAAAAGGCTTTATGGTATGCTGGTGGCATATTCAGTTCCTCAGCTATCATTGTGCTCCCCCTGGAGGAAAACCTGGGCCATTGTTAGAAAGTGTTGTTTAGCTGTGACCTCTTTAAAAATGTAGGCTACAGGGCAAGTACGTGCATCCCTTTGAGTCTGCACTGACTCCTGGCAATTGCCTAGATAAGTCCCTGTAGTTTTCTTGGTAACGAGATATGAACTGCTATTTATTCATTTGCTCAAATAACATTACATTACATAACATTACATTCTGCAATTTCTGCACTTCTGTGTATTGGATTTGTTGATTCTAACTGTGTTAGGCTAGCTGGCTCATACTAAATATGCAATAAACTTCAGGGAGAGAGACCAGGTCAGGAATGAATAATTGCTGAGTTCTTTACTTTCCAAAGTTCTTTGTGACCCCATTTGGCTGATAAACCTTGTACATTGTGAAATATGTTGGAAAGGAAAGTTTCTGGCATTGCCTATATCCTACATGTGTCTAACATCTCTCATAAATAAAAAAAAATTCTCTCATAAATAAAAAAATAAAATAAAATCTCTCGGAATATTCAGTCACATTAATTAGTTTATCACAGCACAGCCAACCCATGCACCTCCAGGCCTTGTAGAAGTTCACTGTCCATCATCCCTTACAGTAATATTGGGCATGGTACCTGAATCTCCTGGGAATACTGCTCCAGCAATATCTAGAAGGCTATAGAATAGCAATAGCACTTAGACTTATATACCACTTCACAGTGCTTTACAGCCGTCTCTAAGCAGTTTACAGAATCAGCATATTTTCCCCAACAATCTGGGCCCTCATTTTACCAACCTCGGAAGGGTGGAAGGCTGAGTCAACCTTGAGCCTGGTGAGATTCGAACTGCTGAACTGCTGGCAATCGGCAGTCAGTAGAATTAGCGTATAATACTGCATTCTAGTCATTGCACCACGGTGCATACAAAAGTGTTCAGTCCTTTTCCTCAAAAGCCCAAAACTTTCTTACAAAATGTATTAGGATAGGTTTGGGGTTGGCTAAAAGGACTCCATCTCTATATTTTTTAAATAAAGTGTTTCTTTGATAGAGATAGCAGTTGAGTAACTGTGAGAGGGATCTTGGAGTCCTAGTGGACAATCACTTAAAAAATGAGTCAGCAGTGTGCAGCAGCAGCCAAAAAAGCTAATACAATCCTTGGTTGTATAAACAGAGGCACGATCAAAATCAAAATCACGTGAAGTATTAGTACCGTTTTATAAAGCCTTAGTAAGACCACACCTGGAATACTGCATCCAATTTTGATACCATATTACAAAAAAGATGTTGGCATTTTGGGAAAAAGTGCAAAGAAGAGCAACTAAGACGATTAAAGGCCTGGAAACAAAAACATATGAAGAACAGTTGCAAGAATTGGGTATGACTAGTCTAGACAAAAGAAGGACTAGGGGGTGACATGATATTGTGTTTCCCCAAAAATAAGACCTAGCTTTATTTTGGGGGGTGGGCCAAAAATAAGCCTTACCCCCAAAATAAACCCTAGTTTTGGCGCAAGATGCACATCTAAAAATCAAGCTAGGGTAGGGGTGTGGGGGTGGAGCTTACCATTGCAGCCTGGCCTCCCATGGATCAATACTTGTCTCGCAGGAAGGAGCAGCTTCATTCTACACCCTGCAGAGGCCTTTCTGGAAGGCCTGTGTAACTGAGAACCAAACTATGGATTCCATAGCTTGGTGCTCAGCTGCAGTATTCCAGGTGTGGCCTTACTAAGGCTTTATAAAGCGGTACTAATACTTCATGTGATTTTGATTCTGTGCCTCTGTTTATACAACCAAGGATTGCATTAGCTTTTTTGGCTGCTGTATTAGCTTTTGGGGCTAATGAAACTACTCCTTCAGCGCAGTCGGGTCGGCTGGGCAAGGCTATCAGTGTCGCTGCTACGAAGCGAGTGGAAAAGACACACACACCCGAAAATAAGACCTGGTGCCTCTTTTCATGGCAAAAAAAGAGAGCGGGTCTTATTTTCGGGAAACATGGTAGCGGTGTTCCAGTATTTGAGGGGCTGCCACAAACAAGAGGGGGTCAACTTATTTTTCAAAGCACCAGAGTGCAGGACAAGAAACAATGGATGGAAATTAATCCAGGAGAGAAACAATCTGGAATTAAGCAGAAACTTCCTAACAGTGACGAGAATTAACCAGTGGAACAGTTTGTCTTCAGAAGTGGTGGGTGCTCCATCACTGGAGGCTTTAAGAAGAGAATAGACAGCCACTTTTCTGGTATAGGGTCTCCTGCTTGAGCAGGGGGTTGGACTAAAACACCTCCAAGGTCTCTTCCAGCTCTATTCTAATTGATTGAGTATACAGAGATGACTCAACTTTTATCCCATTAAATGAGGAGAAAGAATGAAAGGGGCTGGTATTTATAAAGCAAAAAGGCTGTCTGCTCTTAGAAGGGAGAAAAGGAGAGAGTTAATTTTGAGTGCCATGATTACTCAAACTTCTACTGAATTTGGCCCTACTTAGCTCATGAGACAACAAAAATAAGAGCTTCCTTCTACACCTTGAAAACAAGATTTCCTCTTATTCCAGTGTATCTGCAACATTCCAATGAGTCCATTCTGTGTTGAATAGATTGGCTGCTACACATCTTTGTGTTCTATTTGATTCAACCCAGGTTTGGGGAAAAAACTTCAGATTCTGTATTACTGGCCTACTACATTATCAGAATTTGCTGGTACAACACATTCTAGGGCTTGCCGTAAGAGCACCAAAGCTTTTAGGCTTCATAGAAAATAGAGATTAGCTGAATGCTTCCTATGAGTTCAGCATAATACTAAATAGGCTTGGGATCTCTGGAGGATGAAGACAAAGTAGGGAAGCCTAGACTGGATTGAATATCTTGAGATTGATTGATAATAAATTTAATAAGTAAATAAATCCTGAGAACTTTCCTATTATATTGAGCCTGCATATATGTTGAACTCAGTGGCTAGAACAGCGGTTCTTAACCTTTTCTGGGGCTTGACCCCAGCCCGCGCCGTGCAGGCGCATCGCAAAGGGGAAAAAAATGGCGGACCAAAAAAAATAATAAAAAAATGGCCGACCCAAAAAAAAATATGACGGACTGCGGTGTTTGGCGACCCCCGTGAAATGGTCGTTCGACCCCAAATGGGGTCGCGACCCACAGGTTGAGAACCGCTGGGCTAGAAAGACTGGATATAAAGTGAAATAATAATAACCTCATCTCACATGAACACCAACAGTTTCTAGTAAAGGAAAATGGGCCCTACTGACATTCTTGAAGCTTGATCCCACTTGGAAGTGGGCCACTTCCATATAATAAGGGATGAGGAATGGTGAATAAACATTTAGGCAGAAGAAACATGAAAATTTAAAAATACCAGCAACAATATACAGATAGTCCTCAACTTTCAACCACAATTGAGCCCAGAATTTCTGTGGCTAAGTGAGACAGTTGTTAAGTGAGTTTTGCTTGTTAAGTGAATCACTGCAGTTATTAAGACAGTAACCCAGCCGTTAAGTGAACCTGGTTTCCCCACTGACTTTGCTTGGCAGAAGGTCACAAAAGATGATCACATGATCCCAGGACACTGAAATCGTCATAAATATGAGTCAATTGCCAAGAATATGAATTTTGATTACGTGACCATGGGGACACTGCAACAGTTGTAAGGATGAAAAACAGTCATAAGTCACTTTTTCCAGCGTTGTTGTAACATCGAATGGTCAGTAAATGAACTGTTTTAAGTACCTGTACAATATAGTGAACTAACTCTGACTATACTGATGTGCCTGAGGTTAAACACTGAAAGTTTAATGGAGATTATATTCAAAACAATATCAGCATGTAATGCCAAGTATCAATCTGATTTTGCAAGCAAATAGATTATTTACCATACTTTTTTTTACTTCTAAAAAAGTTAGCAGCTATAATGGAAAACGAGGGTAAATCTATATTTTTTCAAAATTTAGATTTACTGTTCATGCTGTGCCAGACATGGTAATGAATTTTTTTTTTGCTTATTTCAAGTTAAAAAAGCATGGATATTATTGGACAACAAATAGCGTGGCTCCTTTTCATCAGAATTCAGTGGTAGAGAAACAATGTGGTATAGCCCAATATATTAAGCCCAGTGTATGACAATCATTATAGAAATTAGCTATATCTTTCTTATTTCAACCAGCTGCAGAGATATCCATCATCAATATTATTTTTAAACATTTGTTTAGACTAGGCAAAAGCAGGCTCGGGACGTTGCATTGGTCCCGGGCATTCCAAAAGCTGCCCGGGACCAGACAGAGCGGCACCAGCCTTGTGCATATGCGCAAGGTACGAAAACGCTCTGTTACTTTGTTTGACTTTGTCCGGGTCTCTGGCCACATAAAAAGGCCTGTGTGCCTTTGCTTTTTGTTCGGTTGTTGTTAGAAGAAGAATAAACTTGTTGCTCATGGATTGTTGCTTGAATGAGGTATGTGTGTGGGGTTTTTTATTTTTTTATATATTTTTCTCTGATTTGGACTTAGATTGTTATCGATGTTATATATATGTTGTAAGCCGCTCCGAGTCTTTGGAGAGGAGCGGCATATAAGTCCAAATAAATAAATAAATAAAATAAATAAAGAGCTGTTTAACATCGCCATGTGTTTCCACCATTCGCACGCGACGAAGTATACAACACTAGGTGTGTCCAATCTTTTGGCTTGCCTGGGCCCCACTGAGTGAAGAGGAATTGTTTTGAGCCACATCTAAAATATGTAATATAAATAAATATGAATAACAAACTTTATTTTTATAGCTTTATTAGTTTTATGGGACCACATTACTAACTATCCAGGGTTGCATGTGGCCCATGGCTCATGGGCTCGACACGCCTGGTTTAAACCCTTTCTAAAACCCTGCTTTACAGTTCTCATTTGTCAACACAATATTATAAGGTTAAAAAAAACAACTGAGTTTTTTGCTTTATGAAAGCAATAGCATTAGCAGCAGAATTAGCCTGCAGTATTGCATTCTAACCACTGCGCCACCACGGCTCTTAAGATTTGGGCTATTCCACACATTGCTAATGCTTTACTTGCATACAAAAGAAAGTATTGATAAATACACTGCAAGCATGCAAGCATATATGAAACTAGTATTGTGCTTCAAGTCACAGCCTTTTCTAAAATTGCAAAATGTTCTGGGGTGCTCTGTTCTTGGCACAACATTTGGGAGAAGCATGCCACCTCTTGACTAAAGCTTCTACCATCTAGGCAGGTGTAGCAGAGATATAACCATTGCCCCAATAGCTCTTAAAAACAGATAAATCCTGAGTTTCCCTCAGCCAATGCAAAAATACCCGCAGTAAGCAGAATCCAATGTGTCTTGTCATGCCATAGCTCATTCTAAGTGAATAGACTGCCAGTCAGGCTCTCAAGCCACACAAATAGGTACATAAGTATAAGATCTGGATGGACAACCCCCTGCTCCCCCTCTCCTTCCTCACTTGGTTGCTTTAATATTTGCTCCTTGAAAATGATAATTTAAGATGCCTCCTTTACCTTGTGTGGTGGCCAAGTTGCTGTCCTTTAGGATATCCATCCTGGAATTTGTGTGTTTTTTCCAAAAGTGCAATTTGTCAAAGTCCCCTCAGTGGGGCTGATATACTTCATCTCTTGTTTTTGCTTGAAGGATCTGCACAAAGCTCTGCTGCTGTGCTTAATTTATTGGACCTGAGCCTCCTTTACAGGTAAGACCTCCCCAAGGAGATCCTTATTTGCTGTAAACAGTGGTAAAATGTTCCCCCACCTACCCACTTGTCTCTGTTTACTGTATGCCTCTCTGACGGGCAAGATTTACATAAGCAAGATAGTGATCAGAGTATCAACAAGACCATTAAAAGGGACCGTTTACTTTTGGAAGGGTAAACTTTATCTTCCCGACTTTCCTTGCAACACTGCTAAAAAGAGAGAGAGAGAGAGTTCCATGTGTATCAGAAAAGCAAAACATGGTACATGGAAGATGGAGCAGTGGGGGTGTGGTCCCCTTAGGAGGCTCTTAATTTCTGCCCTTCTGATGATTAAATGTCCTTGAACTGATGGAACATAAAACACAGAAGTTGACTTTCAAACTGCTTCCTACTGGTTCTTTTGTTTATGCTTAAAGGTAAAAATAGAATCAGGTGAACAGTAAATTTCACATTTCTAAATGAGTGGCTATGAGATTTAGTGTCTATGAAAACAAAGGTGCTATAAATGTATTTCAGGGCTAGTCTGGGAAGGGCTTTGGATTAATCGGTCACATGTTTAAAATGTAATGTTGAGTAGATGTATCTCAGTCTTCATCAATAAGCACATGGCTTTAATTTGTAGTCTTAGTTGTATCGGAAAGCAAGCACTAAAATGACATTGGTATTATATGGGAATGCAAAAGCAACTTAATGCCACTTTAATTCATGATATGATGTTTTTTTTCTTCAGCTGTAGTTGCCAAAAGTCCTTCTAAGTCCTGGAAAACTACATTCATCTTCAGTGCCCCTTTCTCAATAGAGGCAGTTAAAGTGAACTTTGGGGAGATGGTCATCCAGCCTGAGCTTCAAAGAAAGGCTCAATTTTGGACCTCAGCTAACTGGATTTTTTTTTAATATTAAAATTACTCTTCATTCTTCCTCTGATACAATTTTTAGTTATAGATAGGAACCTTAAAAACTGGAAATGTCCAGAACCTCTTTAGATTTCTGAGCATATCTGTCTCTGCATAATGAAGTTGGAAAATTCCTTTCCATAGTATAATAATCCTTTGCATTGAGTTTGATTCCTCATAACTTCATGGACATACAGTCTCCACAGACACTTTCAGTTCTTTGGTCTATTGATTGCTGGCTGTGGCATTGGGAATCATAAAAACCTTTATCATTTATAAAAACATAAGTTGGCCTAATTAAGACTTTGGCCTGTCCAGCCTTCTTTTCTGACAGGGTCTAGGTAGGATAATTCGCCATGGTCAGCTTGGCTGCAGGACAACTCCACACAGCCAACTTGCCACAGGGATAACTCGCCATGAGTGGTCGCATGGAGAGCCAGGAGGGTGAGTGAGTGGGTGGGCAGAGCATAGAGCAGCGGTGTTGACCTTCCCATTTTCACAGCCCCCGAATTTTCTAACCCTCCGTTAAAGTTACCCAAAACCATCACTATATTTTCAATGGGAAAATTACACAATTCAGCTATGCTCCAAATTTCTTTTTTATTGTTGTGATTTTTCCTGCTATTTAATTCTAAATAATACTAGCTTTTTAAAATTAAGGTTACTGTATCCTGGCTGCAAAAATGTGGATGATGAATAGATGGGAGCAAAGACTTTTCTGTAACTTTGCCCGGGATCCCAAACTAGAATTTCTGTACCAAGAGAGGTAAGTTGCAAATATTTTTTTTCCTTTGTTTCTCAATCTTCCCCCCGCTTTTTGTTCTGGTTGCATATTCTCAGCATGCAGCAATATGCAGGATTGTTTCCAATATTCTCCTAGATGAATTGGACCAGGCCAACTGGAGATGTATAAAAGGAACTAATTAAAGAACTCTGAGCAAGGGATCATTCTTTCATGAGATCTTAATGGGGAGAAAATTAAAAATGCAAAAGGCCCCATTCCCTCCAGATGAGCAACGTAGTTGAATATAATGAATGTTTCATGATTACTTCATGTCAGATGTGTACTGTAAAGAGGAGAACTGAGCTCAGCATCTTTTAAATTCCATTTGCTAGAGTTCAGAACAGTGAAGAGAGAGCAAGAAATTGCATGGCACAATGGGTTGCAGCCAAACCCTATTCCTGGCGAGAAGATGGATGCTACCTTCTCATTTAACCAAAATTCTACCATGCTCAGATGGCTTTTGGTATGAAAGGCATCAATAGATTGTACTCTTGAGATTTAAAAGAATCATTTGAACCAAATTTAGGGAAGCATTTAAATTGGGGATTTCCAGGAAATAATTGATGCTCCTGACACCACATTAGCTTTGAACAATTATGTTATACCATATCAGTAATGACTTGGCTGTGCAGAGGGTATCAGTTAATGAATGAATTTTACAGTACTTGGCAAGAAACACATATGAATCGCACCATTTCATCAAAATTCAGTGGTGGGTAGTAAACATAGTATGGCCCATATATTAAGCTTGTGTGTCATTCATTGTTTGAATTGGATGCATCTTTATTTTCCCAACCATCTACACATGTAACCATCATCCATATTATTTATTATATAATATTTCTTCTCAGACAAGGTTGCTTATGCAATGAACAGAACTTCTACTATGAAATATCACTGAACAGAATAAGGAGTATCAAAAACAGATGATCATTAACTTTATTGGTTTAAAAAAGCATTTGACTCTGTCAATAGAATCTCTGAAATAGTGACAGAGTATAGAATGCATTTTGCTGGATATGTGCTCCACATGAGTAAGCAACATCCAGCAAAGACCACAATCAATTGGATAGCACCGCATGGTCAGAAAAAAGAGGAAGGCCAAAGAAATCCTGGTGCCAAACATTTCAGGAAGACCTGAAAAACATCAGTCTTAAATGGAAGGATGCGGGACACTGTAGCTGCAGACCAAGAACTGTAGAGTATGCTTGTAGCCTATTTTTTTTTTTGATTGAGGATATTCTACATATTATGTTAATACTTTGCCTGCATCTCCTCAAAATTATTGAGAAACACACTGACACCATACAATGTTTGGATTTGATATAACATATCCATTCATTGCCCACCCTCACTCTGGGGGTATTTGTCTGACGGATTTTGTCAGCACCTTTGAATTGTCTTTTCTAATATTAAAGATGTTAGGGAGCTCCATTCAGGGCTTTGAGAGATGCAAATTATGTCTTCATTACAATTTCCTATTACCTATACAGGCACAGTTGACAGATGTCTTTCCATATCAACTCTTTAAAGCCAACCCAACAAACTGCACTAAACATAACCTCTAAATTTCCTTGCCAGAGTTCTACTGAGACAGATATTTTCCAGAAGAATTATTTTGGCGATGACATCTTGTCAGTAGAAATTTTCTGGCTGGCTCTTACCTTAAAGTCTTTCTAGTACCAAATAAATACATTTTGATTTTCCATGACAATTAAATATATATGATAGTCCTTGTGGATACTCTATTTTTTATGCGACATTGTTTTTCATCTCTTCTGCTGGTTTTATCTTTCTTTATAAATGTAACTTTGACATTATTTATTGTTCTGAATATATACAGTATGGTAGAGTTTGTGTGTCTATTTGTGCACAACCATGTGTATCAACATTGTCTAAATAAAAAGTCTAGTTTTTAGAATCTTAAAGACAAATATTTAATTTACTGCTTTTCAATTTGTGAAGGATGCTTTCCTGAGGAGCTCCCAGGAATCCTGCAGTCAGAATGTACGATATGAATTTCAGAGAGGCAAGAAAGATAAACTGTTCAGTTTGCCATTGAAAGCACACTTCCTTTTAAGAACACCACTAGTTCTCTTAAATTGTTGATATATTATTTTTAAGGACAAAGAAACCCAATTATATCTTTTTAATAGTAATTTTATTAAAATTATAATTTAAAGAATAAAATAAGAATATAAACTGTAAAAAAGTATAAAAGGAAAAATAGAAGGTGCAGAAATGAAAAAAGTAAATAGAAAAGACAAAAAAAGAATATAGTAAAGAAAAAGAAAAGGAATAGATAAATTACTTCATTACAGGACAATATTGATCTTTATTTCTTTCAAATAATGTACTAGAATCTAATTTCTATTCATTTTTTTTGTCCCCTCTCACAAAATTCTTCAAAGCTTTAACAAGCCACTTTTATAAACCCAAGATAGGAAAATCATCCAGTTCACTGTAATAGAATGTATGGTTGGTCTGGGAAACAAAGAGAAAAAATGCTGCCTGGGAAACAATGAGAGAAAAGAGGCAGGAGCCCACAGTGGCTCAACATTCAGAGAAAAAAACAACCCGTCCTAAGCAGTTAAAAGTAGCATACTACAAGATTCTGTTAACGTAGCCTTATAATAAAACAGAATTAGTTCTTCTAGTTATATTCCCAGCCTGGGTTACTTGGAAGGGCTGACAATAATTTGTATATCCTCTTTTAATTATTAAGACATCATCTGGTTTCTTTTGTATGCATAGTGTAGCATCTTTTTCCATATCATTCTTGTAACCTGTCATTTCTAAATCCACTTTCAGATCAGTTGCAGTCTATCAGCCCATCCAGGGAAACCAGACAGGAGACAAGACTAGATGAGCTAATTCTACTTTATTGTAAGAGCACATTAACAGAATCTTGCGCTTTGACTTCAAAGCCAAACTATTCTCTTAAAGAATAGTTTACTTTCAGACTTTTGTGCAACCTTTTTGGTATGTTCAAGAAGAACTGATTGCTGAAGAAGGTGAAAGGGTCTTTAAGAGAAATGTTATTAGAGGCCATGCCTAACATTATCCATTTAATGTCTAACAGGAAGGCCTGGAGGAACGTTGTCCATGGGGTCGCGATGGGTCGGACACGACTTCGCAACTAACAACAATAATCCATTTAATTATTAAACTTTGAACTTCCCCAATGAATGTTCTGAGGACCATTGATTGGGTTTAGAATGTGTGGCACTCTGAACAGTATATTAACAGATTTACTGTTTGAAAAGATACAACTGTATTCCTTCCTTTTTAACTTGTGCATTGAAAAGACTTCTGGTAAGCATTATTTTAAGCAAGAAAATGTGCTTTTGAATATACTGAGCAAGTGAAGACAACAGAAAATTCTTATCTATCCTATGTAACCCTTCCCCCATTCCCAAAAGATTTTTAGGTCAAGGTTGAACAACATATCATCATGGTTCTAGATCGAGGGTGTCAAGGTGCTGGCCCACGGGCCAGATGCATCATAACAAAATTGTGCCTACCCCATTGCCGGCAATGGAAAGAAAGTCACGATATGTTGTGACACGTCACAAGACATTGCGAATTTGATACTCCTGTTCTAGATAATTGTGCTGATATTTTCGTTTTACATAACAAGTCAAACTGCTTGGTGATTTTGCCTTTTTATAATAGAAAAAGATAGAAAGTATAAACAATGAAACCTGGGATGAATTGCTTGCCCATCTTTACAGGGACTTGATTACAACTTTAGACAGTGGGCCCTCTGCCAATATTTTTAAGACAACAAGAGTATTTAGAAGAAAACACCTGAGGATGGTGGTGATGATATATCTGGTCAATAATCTGGGAATCCAGATAAGTACTCCTTTATTAAGAATATTTTTATGAGAATATTACTTTCAGTATGCAGCTATTGTTCCTCCCTCTTCTTTGCAGGTATAGATTAGGAAGCTAGTATTGTCTTCTTTATTTTACATGTTTTGAATAGGAATATGATAAGAGGCAAGTGACTAACAATACAATGATATAGTCAAGAAAGTTTGTGAAGTTACCTCAGCTAGCTAAACAACCCTTTCTTACATAGGTATCTTATATGTACAAGTAGTCCTCGACTTACGACCACAATTGAGCCCCAAATTTCTATTAAGTGAGACATTTGTTAAGTAAGGTTTTGCCCCATTTTACGACCTTTCTTGCCTCAGTTATTAAGCGAATCACTGCAGTGGATAAGTTAGTAACATGGTTGTTAAGTGAATCTGGTTTCCCCACTGACTTTGCTTGTCAGAAGGTTGCAAAAGCTGATCACATGACCCCGGGACACAGCAACGGTCATAAGTATGAACCAGTTGCCAAGTATCTGAATTTTGATCACGTGACCATGAGGATGCTGCAAAGGTTGTAACTGTGAAAAATGGCCATGTCATTTTTTTTCCAGTGCTGTTGTAACTCTGAATGGTTACTAAATGAACTGCTCTAAGTCGAGGACTACCTGTACCTAAGGAAAAAGGAGTATACCACTATCTCCTCACCAATCTTTCAGGATGCCAGAATAATAGAGAAAGCCTAATAGTGTTGAGCAGAGATCTATGCCTCCTGCTTTAGAATTGCTTTCTGATGGGTAGCATTGCATGCTGTGTATCATGGGATGTAATAATGATAATAGTAATAATGATGATGATGATAATGATGATGGCATTGTTACATTAGCCAGGAGACCACAATGCTATAGCAGTGTAGTAGTTTGGTTGCCAAGTTACCAGCATTGTTGTAGGAAATGCTCACACACTTCTCACAGTGTTCCACAGGAGAGTGAACTGACTTCGCACCAGAAAAAAAGGCAAGTTGCTCCTCCTGCAGCATCATCCAAGGCTCCCTCTCCCCTGGAACTGCCTCACAAAACAGGCACTGCAACTGGGAAGATTCAGAGCTGGCAGGAATCTGACTGCCTGCACAGAGCACCAACTTGTCTCCCCATCAAAGTGGTACCTCTTTATCTACCCACACAGAACATGCTTTCAAACTGCTAGGTGCGCAGAAACTGAGGCGTGTGACGGGAGCTCAACCAGGCACACAGTGGAGAAAGACCATCTCCAATGTCATTAAGCCACTGCTGGAGAAAGACCATCTCCAACGTCATTAAGCCACTGCTGGAGAAAGACCCTCTCCAATGTCATTAAGCCACTGCTGGAGAAAGACCATCTCCAACATCATTAAGCCACTGCTGGAGAAAGACCATTTCCAACGTCATTAAGCCACTGCTGGAGAAAGACCCTCTCCAATGTCATTAAGCCACTGCTGGAGAAAGACCATCTCCAACGTCATTAAGCCACTGCTGGAGAAAGACCATCTCCAACGTCATTAAGCCACTGCTGGAGAAAGACCATCTCCAACGTCATTAAGCCACTGAGCCACCATGCCTCTAATGGGATGCCATTCATTTCTAAGGACAAAGTGATAATAGAAAGAAACTGTGCTTCACTATTATAATTTCAATGATCCAGGATTTCTAGGTATTGTATCAATATTATTTATGGCTATTTTAAAGCACTTTGGTCAATATGAGGTGGAGGCAGACTATGCCTTTATTTCAGTGGTACTCAACCAGGTGTTGTTTTCATAGCTCCTCTTGTTTCTTATGGGCTTTCATATCCATGGCTCCTTTCATTACCTATAGTGAGCATTAAGTTTCAGTATACATCCGAAGGGGGCGCTGTCATAAATTGAGCCTCGGCACGCCTCGTAGTCAGGTGATCGGAGCCGGAAGAGTTCCCGGCCGAGCAGATAGTAGACTTCGGGAAGCCTGCAGTTGCCGGCTGCCGTGATGGCTGCGGAGCCTTGGTGAGTGACGGCGGGTGCGGAGGGCCATTTGGGCAGGCTGGTGGCGAGTCCCAGCAGGCAGAATAAGCAAAGTCGGGGGAGACAGGCGGTCTTCGGCTTGGGCCTGAGGGCAGCCCACGAAGGACGGCCCCCCTTGCTGCTCCTCCTCTTCGGCATTGCGCATGCTTCCTGCTTCTCCGCTTTACCGCTAAAAGTGCCTGGCGAACGAGGGGCGGAGAAGGGGGCGAGATGAAATGCGCACCTTTTCCTGGAAGGCATTAATCTCAATCTCTGGAACTTTAAGAGGAGTGGACTCCAACTCCCAGAACTCCCAGCCAGTTGAAGTACATCCCTTTGAAAGAGGACGAGGTTGAAAAACATTGCTATAAAACAGGGGTTCTCAACCTTGACAACTTTAAGACTTGTGGACTTCAATTCCCAGAATTCCTCAGCCAGCAAAGCTGGCTGAGGAATTCTGGGAGTTGAAGTCCACAAGTCTTAAAGTTGCCAAGGTTCAGAACCCCTGCTATAAAACATGACTCGCATTCCTTCCTCCACCTCGGTATTCTGCTCTTCCTCTTCGGTTTAATAAATGGGAGAATTTCTACAGGCAGTGAAATTGAGTCTCCTGTATTATTTTGGTGTAGTAGAAGAAATTAAACATGCTTGCTTTGAGGACCAAAATTGGATGTGGTAGCATGTTTTTGGACTAACGGTTTTTATTACATTTTATATATGTTTATGCCTTTTATAAAAATGGTTAGTTCAAAAGGTGCTACTAGCTTTCTGATTTTGGGATATCACAGCTCACATATACAGCTTTCTTCCAGCAATGTCTATTTTAGGACAAAGTTTGCTATGACACATTAAGCATCTAAAATATGTCTACTATATATTATGTTTGAATTAGAGTCTGCAACATTTATTTCCTAAAACGTATACTGTTTTTAGTATTTTTAACATATCCAAGTTCAAGAACATTTGAAATTTAAAAGATTTTGAAAAAAATCTTTTACAAAGTCTTTGCCATTTTTTCACAAAGCATATTTCTTACCTATGCATTGTATGAACTATCCCCATGGTCCATTTGAAAGATCTAGTGGCTGAGTTAATATACATAATGACAGAATTACAGTGTTCAGTAATGTATTTTACTAAATCATATAATGTGTAATGTAAATTATTGGTCCTCCGGACTTTGGGGAGATGTTCAGGGAACATTGGGGCTATAGGGCCATTGCCTTGTGGAAATAATCCACAATAAGAATCTCATGCCTGCTATCAAGCAAAGAGGTTGTAATATGGTTAAGAGATGTTTTGCTGTCTCAGAACCTGGATGCTGTTGCTGAAAGAATACTTTTTGCTTCATATCAGATAATTATACAGGGTACTGTATATCCCACAATTTAATCTGAAATTTAATATAAATGGTGACAACCTCTCCCCCCAATACAGATAGTCTGCAAAAAAATGGATGATGAAGAATAAGTTAAATTCTTTGGTGTGGCCACATTAAAGTCCAAGTCTATTCAAATATGGTAAAATATAAAAGAGCAGTTCATGCAGGAAAACCTGATTTATTAAATTTATATGCTGCCCATCTCACTGTCAGGTGATTCTTGACAAAACTTTCAAAAAGCTTCACCATGGAGCAATGTGCCAAAATTCCTACAGGAAAAAGAGATCACTAATTAATTACAGGAAGTGTTTGATTGCAGTTATTGAAGCTAAAGGTGATATAATGGCTTAGTGGAGGGGTGGCGAACCTATGGCACGCGTGCCAGACGTGGCATTCAGAGCCCTCTCTGTGGGCATGCGTGCCATGCCCCGGAGATGGCAACCGTCCCTCTTCAACCAGCCACCCGCTAACTCACTGAGGCCCCACATGGCCGGATGTATCCCAGCATGGCTGGTTTCCCTCCCCCCTGTCCCATCCCTCCTAGCCTCGCATGCTCTCCTTTTCCCTGGCATGACCCACTGCATTGCCTCCTCAGCTGTTGGCCGGCTGTCCAGCTCAGTGGCGGCTTCTCTGAATTGCTGGCGGCGGACTGCAGAGCCCCAGAGTGTTCCGGTCAAGGGGCTGGCAGGTTGTGGCTGCTGACGGACATTGTACCTAAGGAAAAAGTGTCAGGCAGCAGCCACCCCAGCCCCTGCCTCACCTTGCCCTGCGACAATGGCACCCCCGCCCTGCCTCACCTCACCCCGCAGGATGAGCCTCCTACCCACCGCCCACCCACCAGAGACCCCTTGGATCTCTCCCAACCCTGCCCGGCATCCCTCCCCATGAGCAACATCGAGGTGACCACGGCCACCTTGGGCCACACTCACCTGGCAACCAGCGATAAATAAGTGGGTTTTGGGTTGCAGTTTGGGCACTCGGTCTCTAAAAGGTTCGCCATCACTGGCTTAGTGAATTAAATTAAGACATCATTTTTTTATTTTGGTATTATAGGTTGGCCTTAATAGGATGGCTCTTTTTGAAATAAATAAGACGTACCTGAAATATTATTAGTATAGTGAAATTTCCTGTGCATTTCGGTAGGATCCACATATGTTGATGACATTCAGTGACAAAAATATGCAAACATTTAGAAAATTTGAAAGTGTATACAACAAAAGTTGCTCATGATTTATGTCAGATGGAATCAGGTATATTGTGCAAACACATCCATAACATAATTTGCTTGGCTTGGCTTGACTTACTGTAAAGTGTAATTATTGTATATGAATAATATTTTTCAGTTCGGCAATATGTGTGATCAAGGCCACTGTGATTTGTTCAGCAAATCATCTTTGATTATCATAGACCCAAGGAGGCCCAGTTTTAGTTAGATACCATAATAATAATATAATGACAACAGGTACTTTTTAGTTTTTTTATAAAACATTTCTGTATTGTCTTTTGCACATTAAAAATGTGGGCATGTTTCATAGTACAAGTAACTGACCACTTGAATACCGCTAAAAAATTTTAAAAAATAAAAATAAAACATCCTAATAATTTCTACTTAAATTAATAGGATTCAATTTTCAAAAATATTCTGAATACTATTGCAAAATAAACATAATTGATTTTAAATATTGTTTAAGTAACACCTAAAGATGTGCACATCAGCAATTCAATTAATCAGATAACATTTATCCTGATAAAAATGTAATGCCCAAAATAATATGTAAGGTAATATATAATTTAATTAGCAAGTTATAAGAAAATGAGCACAATGAAGAAAGTTGATATTTCAAAATATAAATCACAAATTGCAACATGAATTCTGTTAGCTATAAAATATAATGTATTATAGTAATTGCAGTAAAACATTTTGTTTATAAAAATGGAATTATATAAACTATTAATAAAATGAAGCAACCTTCATATTGGAAAATGAGAATAAATTATATTTCTTAATTTCTTAGGAAAAACTTCCTCTAAATTTAAAGAAGTTTTGATTTTCTATATGTTGAGATTCTGATTCCTTACAATATGCCCTAAATTTGAAACAAAATTGAGACTTTTTTTACAACTAACTTATTTCTCTTACATTAAGAGTTATTATGGTGTCCTTGAACTACTACCATAGGTGAGATTCTTTATATAGTAAAAGTTGTTTGTGTTTGTGCATATTGCCTCATTTTCATACTGTATGTATCCCTTTGCTTGTATGAAAGATAATCACTCTAGTTCAGCGGTTCTCAACCTGTGGGTCGCGACTCCATTTGGGGTCGAACGACCATTTCACGGGGGTCGCCAAACAATGCAGTCCGCCATTTTTTCCCCTTTTCCTTAGCTGTGCTATTCCCTCTTATTCTATTGGCTTTTGAAAGCCAATAGAATGGACTCTCTTGAATAGAGTCTAATTCTATTGGCTTTCAAAAGCCAATAGGAATTGTCCAGACTGTCTCCGCCCTGCTGAGCCCACCAAAGGTCCCAGTCTGCAAACGGTGCTGCAAGTTGTCTGCAGCGAAGGTGAGCAGTCTGGAAGTTTCCACTCCTCCCTGCTGAGCAACTACTAAAACTAAGTAAAAGAGGGCCAGGGGTGGGAGGTGGGAGGCCGGCGGGTGCAGGGAGGGTTTTTGGCGTGCGTGGGGCCCGGCGGGTTTTTTACCTCCCTTGGGCTGGGCCAGCTGGTGGCCCAGCCTGTGGTCGCCCTGCGCCGTCGCTGCCGCGGCCGCCCAGGAGCGAGGGCGGCAGCAAAGGTAAGGCTAGTGGGACAGCGGCGGGCGCAGGGAAGGTTTTTGGTGTACGTGGGGCCCGGCGGGTTTTTTACCTCCCTTGGGCTGGGCCAGCTGGTGGCCCAGCCCGTGGTCGCCCTGCGCCGTCGCCGCCGCGGCCGCCCAGGAGCACCTGGGCCTGCCTGCTGCCGCCCCAAACGGGCGGCGGCCTACGCCTCAGCTGGCGCAGGGGGCAGCACCGCGCATGTGCGGCGCAAGGGTAGCACCACGCATGCGCGGCGCTTGACAGGTCGGGGTCGCGGCCTGAAAAAGGTTGAGAACCGCTGCTCTAGTTTGCTACCTAGGATCTTTTCTACCTCCGTCTGATAAAATAGAGAAATGAAAGACCAGTTCATACTTCATAGCTTTGGGTGTACCAGCCATATTTATATCAATTTTTAACTCCTCACAGTTCGGTATATGTATATTAGGACAATCACATGTATGAACAATTATTATACTTTAGGACAATTAAATATAGGAACAGTTTTTGTATAAACAGTAGCCTTGGCAATCTTCCATAATAGATGTTTAAAAAGTAAATTCATATGTTAACATCAATATAAATCAAATTCCTCATTTTCTACTCATTTAGTAGGACATACACACACAGAGAGAGAGAGAGAGAGAGAGAGGGAGGGAGGGAGGGAGGGAGAGAGAGAGGGAGAGAGAGAGAGAGAGGGAATGGAAGCAAACTTCTTTTGAGGAAACTGAGGCATGTAATAAAAGCTGTCCAAAGAACAGAGAGGTTTTACTGCTGTTTAATATTATCTTTCTCTTTGTTTTTTTTAAAGGTTCTTGTTGTATGATTCTGCTTGCCATATTGCACAAGAGATTGCTGAAAAAATTCAAGAACGCAACAGATACCAGAGGAGTGGTGAAAGTACAACTAAGGTATTGCCTGCCTCTTTGCTTTAGATTTTGCTATAATTTTTAGTATCAACAATAAGGGAATACATTGTGATTGCAATGTATTCTTTGTGATTAATGCAAAGCTTTTTTTCTGTGGTAAAGCCTTCCCATGACAAGTTTCCAAAAGGATGTTCATTACGGTTCCTATGTCAGTACACAACAAAGATTACAAAAGGAAGTTGTGAACTGAGAAGCTTAAAGAAACATATTTTAAAATGTTGATTTTGTTAACTACTTCTAACAATGAATGCCATAAAAATTTAAAAGTCTCTTTCTGAAATGATTCAAGAATATTTATTAGCTGTTGATATTATAGCTTTATAGCAAGTGAAAAAGCATTTTTTTGCAGGACAACATTTGGGAAATGAATCCTCAGTATTGAAATAGTCATACACAATAACAATAATGATTAGGAATATTAATTGCTGGTTGTTAAAGAAAAATCCAGATTAGTATGGAAAAGCATACAGTGTGTTTCTATTAATCACACTTAAGTTTGTATGGGAAATTCTTGCTTTAGGAAATATGTGTGTAGCAATCTTTAGATCCCAACTCTAGATCTCTAGATATCACTGTTAAAATTATATGTATAGATCTTGTAGTTTCAGGGGTAATTCGATTATGTCTTGATCATCTCTTTTCCCCCCATTGGGACTGGATTTACTTTTATAAAAAGGAATGAGCAATTAGAGCAAGTACTTGTGTGATTGCATATGTCTATAGTCAGGATCAACTAATACTTCTCATCTAGCTTTCTCTTCTATAAAAATCTTGGCTTAGTTTGCGAATGTTTTGCACAGCTGACAAATGAGTTTATTAAGAAAGCTTTGTATATTCATAAAGTTGGAGGTGCTTCCTCAGGATGATTAGAGAGCCAGAATTTGAATCCAGTATAAACAGACCTTAAACCATGACTATATATATTGCCATAACAGTTGATGTTATGGGTTGATGTTGAGAAACGCTCAGATCAGTCATGCTGTTTTAATAAAGAAAAATGCCTTTCCACTCTATCAGCCAAGCAGGGTAAATGTCAATAGTATCTTGTTTTTCATGAGATTTTGCCACTTCTGTTTTAAAAAAAATAATTTGAGAAAATGGAATTGAAATTAAAAGACAAAGAGAAGACGGGATATAGAAAAATACATGTGCTTTTCTCCTACTCTTTCCCTCTTTTTCCACTCTTTGGTTGACTGATGACTATTTTTCTATGGAAATATAAAAAAATAACTCCTCACAACTGAGCACCTTGTAATAAAAGTATTTGCACAATATATCAGGCTAAAATATGGTTGGCTAGTTGTATTGTATGAAGCCAGCCTATAATTGAAGTCCTATAATTGAAATTGCTCTTGTATTGAGTGGGTGGTATTTTTTAGCAGAATGTGGGCTCTTGTTTCCTTTATAACTTCCAGCTGCTTTGTCATAATGTACAAATCTGCTCTCATAAGCAAACTTATTTGGACATAAATCCAAGTAAGTGTGTTTAGTGTGAATTGATAATGAGTCTGCCATAGCCCCCTTTTGATAAATGTGTCCAAAACAGAACTATTGTTTATATTGTTAGGTTTTAAGAGACTGGAGGGCCAGGGGAGTGCTGATTCACAATGAGTTTTAGCCTGAGAAAGGTCTTGTGAGTGGATGGCATTGCTTCATTATCTTAGATTATAGTGACATGAGATTCTAGCAATTCCTGGACATTAACTATGTTAACTGTCAGTTTTTACCACCTTTGTGCAATTTGCTGCCCTTTGATTCTCAGTGGATCTCAGCAAGGAAGCTGCTCTGCTACATTCAGAACCCTGACCCAGAATGGGGCTACTGAAGGATGATTTAGAAGCAGTTTCCCCCTCAGTGCACAAGGCATTGTAGATGGGGACCAGCTCTCATCCAATCATGCTATATTCCTGAAAAGATTGGTTCCCTTCATCAATTTCTGTACTGAGGCTTTCTTCATTCTGTGAAGAAAACTTTAGAGACTTTTTTTTTTTTTAACTCTCTGAAAATTTTTGGCTTATCACTAGTCCTTAAAACAGTATTTTGGACTTTTCCAAATCCAGAGAGTAGAGCTGTCATTTGCTTGTGGGTATTGCACACACAATTATTGTCTCAAAAAAGGAAAACCTGTATCGAAGTTAAAAATCAGCAGAGTCAGGAACAGCTCAGGAACATGAGATACCGGTAGCATAAAGACAGTGTAGTTTAAGAATAGATGTATTGGTAATTTTTAAAACAATTTGATTTGTATTCATTATTCCTTCCTTTGGATGTTATTCTGTCTTTGAGAAACAGATAAACCACACTGTGTCTTATCTTTCTTTCTCCCTCTCTAGGTCAATGTTGCAGTCAGGTCGTTATTGCAAAATCTTGAAGAAAAAACCAATCGTCTGAAAGACTTGTTGTTTCACTCTGTATCAACACGTCAGCTGTATCCATGTAAACAGTTGTAACTGGAAGTCCAATATGATAATTATGGTTTATTTTATTTTGGAAAACCCCTACCTGATTCACACATGTTTTTAAAAATCCCTCAATTTGGGGAAAACCCAATTATAGGAAGTATTCCGACTTTTATCTTTATTCAATTTACTTTTCATTTCCTGTTCAGGGCCATTCTCCAAAATACCTGCAGGCTGCACTCCAAAGTATATCCATTTTTATGGACAGCTAACATTTTAAAAGTGTGAAATGGATACCCTAAGCCTTTGCAAAACTAAGGTGTTAGTTTTGCCTCTTAAATTCTTTCCCAGATCTTCCTAAATTCAAAAAATGATTCTGCGTAATTTGTGTAGACTCTGAGAGCTACAAAAGCAGTGTTGGGACCCTTACACTTCTGCAATCCTCCCTGATATACATGCCTGTTTGGAGTGTAATTGCACCCCCTTTGAGCATAAATTTACACCCTCTTTGGTAACAGCAAGTGTGAATCAGGCTTCTGCATCTGCTATCATGGTTTATATTTTAAATACATGTGCTTGTTTTATAATTTGTCCTAGACATTGGATTGAAGATGGACTTTTTTTTTTACCTTTGTAGTCCTTTTCTGTATGCAAATTATTTTATAGTTCTTATTTTATAAGTGCATAAAAGTAACATACTTTATAAAACAGGATTATTGCAAAAGAGATGATTTGTGATGTTTGTGAGAAGCTTAATTTTTTACTTGAGTTTCCTTTTTCAGGATGTAATGTTCTGTTCTGTTGAGTACATGGGTACCATTCTTTACCTATTTGATTAGGTTTTTTTTAATCAGACAATGATCCTTAATCCAGTTCTTGCAGAACCCAGAGAGAAGGAGAAAGACGGCAAATTTTAGTAGATGAACTTTTCACGGCGCACAGAAAACTCCAAGCATCTTTCCAAATTGAAAATACAGAACCTGATGTAATAAGGTATAGTATTGCAGATGAGCGGCAAATACAGTGACATAATCTTGAAAACATTTCTGAAGAACCTGTGTTCCTCTACCCAATTTACAGGAATTTTAAGTACACACAGATGATACGATACAACTGCTATGACATTTGTCTGATTGAAGCAAGTAGCTGCTTCCTTCTGTACCAAGCACTCTTCAGTGGTGACTGCTAACATGGTGATGGCACTGTCTCTATTTTTAACAGTGGTGTTAGCAAGTTAAAGATTAGAAGAATTGGGACTGGAATCTCATTGAGGAAAAGATCATTAAGTAAGATATCACGTGACTGTTTTGCTCAACAACTGCAATCAGGGCAGTTTCCCTTGCAGTCATTAAGCAATCTCACCATTCATTGAGTGGAGGGGATCCCAAATAAGGTGCACGGGAGTGCCTCAGGGAGGTGGGGGAAGTCCTTCAGGGCTCAGTGTAGGCTATGCATGAAGCAGTCAGACACATCCACAAAGGGCTGAACACTCACAGAGCCTCCACAGTGGGGCACAAAACATTTGCCTGGCGGGATGTTCCAAATGCCCGTGAGTCTCCAATGGCACAGCACAAAGCAACCATCCCCCAGTTAACCACCAAACCCATGGGAAGCCCCATCCGAGCCACCTGTGCTGCCTGAACTTTGCACCCAGCCTGACCCTTTATAAAAAAAGAAGACACAAAAATTCTAAAGGCATCTGCTCAGCTTCAGTGTCCTAAAATGCCTCTTTTTGCTGGGCGTTTAAGGGCAGAGATAAGAGGGGAGTTTCCCCTTTCCCGTAGTTGGTTGTAAGTGAAGGCAGACTGCCAAGCACTGAATTTTGATTGTGTGCCTGTTGGGGCACTGCAGAGGCTGTAACTTTGGACACAGGTTGTAAATCCTTCATTCAGCACTGTTGTAATTTTGAATGATCACTAAATAGATGATTGTTAAGCGAGGACTATCTGTAGTTATAAAATCTAGTCTATTTGGTTTTTTTCAAGGATTTAAACTTGAGCCCCCGTTTTCCTCCTGTATGAGCCGCTTGGTGGCTGAGCAAACAGCAGCAGTCTGAGAAGGAAAAGGTTATCCTCTGTCAGAGAGTAGAAAAGGTATATAAGTTGCTGACTTGTGATCTTAGCCTCTTGGTCCATTCTACAGGGTCATACTTTTCAGAGAAATGACCTGGGTGATGTTAGTTACAGGAGAGGCATGTTTCCTGTGATGTATTCGACAACTTTCTGCTTTTCAGAAGCTTAGATCAGGGCTTTTCAACCGGTGATACCTGGCAGGTGGTACGCGGCCCTACCCAGCCTAGCCAAGTGTAGCGGGAGAGGTGATGAGCCAAAGTGGCACAGCACAGGACTTGCCGTGAAAGAATCCTCAGAAGCTGCAGAGCTGGGTAGAGACAAAGGTCCCAGGATCGGCACTTCCAGCTCACCCGGAAGAGAAGAGAGGAGGAGAGGGGGCGGAGACAGGAAGAGATATAAAAGGAGGCAGTTTTGGCAGGAGAGGGAGAGAAAAAAAGACGCTGGAGAAAGAGGCAAAATAGAAAAGGCTTTTGTCAGAGAAGCGGTGTGTGAGAGAGAGAGGAAAGGCCTTTGGAGAGGCCTGTGCATGAGAATGGGGAGGATTTTGGAGGGATGTGTGTGTGTGAGAATGGAAAGATTTCAGAGGGACATGTGCGTGAGAAAGAAAAGGCTGTTTGTGAGAGAAGCTGTGAGGAGAAAGGGAGAAGAAAAGAGAAGGAGGGAGTTGCGAATGAGAAAGAGGGAAGGAGGGAGGGAAGGAGCCTAACCCTAACCCCCTCCACCAGAAACCCCTGGATCCCCCCCCCACAGGTGCCCCACGACCTGAGCAACGTAGAGCTGGCCACATAGCCCCACTCCCCCCCCCCAACAGTAACCACAATGCTGATGTGGCCCTCAATGAAATCAAAATCAACACCCCTGATATAAAGACATGGGGAAGGGAGAGGAGAAGATATAAAACAGACATGTCAAACACAAGGCCCGGGGGGCCAGATGCGGCCCACGAAGTGGTTTCATGTGGCCCATGAAGCCATTCTGGAAACAGTGAAGGAACGGCCCCTGTTGTCTTGGCCCTGGCCCAGGCCGGCCGGGAGGGAGCCAATGTACAATTTTGTGGTGGCCATCTATGCTGAAGTCTTTCAGCATTCAGTCTTAGCTCCACAAGGCCGTCTGGAAACAGCAAGGAACCAGCCCCTGCCGTGTCGGCCCACCCCTTGGGTGCATGCTGGGGAGGTGTCACCCTTTGTGAGTAATGAAGAAATGCATCATCACCTGCAAGTGGTCCTGGTCCCACCCCTTTCTGCCAGAGACCCTCAGATCTGTCTCACTCCTGCCCAGACTCCCACAGGCACCATTGACGCGAATGATGTAGAGCTGGCCACGCCCACCCAGTAGGCCACACTCACTCCATCCACGCCCACTCAGTAGGCCGCACCCCCTGCCCCCGCCCCACTCCCCAATGGCAACCGCAATGCTGATGTGGCCCTCAGTGAAATTTGGTTTGACACCCCTGATATAAAAGGAGAAAGGGTGAGAGATTTGTTAAATGAGATTTGCCCCATTTTATGTCTTTTCTTGCCATATTTGTTAAGTGAATCACTGCAGTTGTTAAATTAGTAACACAGTTGTTAAGTGAATTTGGTTTCCCCATTGACTTTGCTTGTCAGAAGGTTGCAAAAGGGGATCATATGAACCCGGGACACTGCAACCATCACAAATATGAATCAGTTGCCAAACATGCAAATGTAAATCACATGACCTTGGGGATGCTGCAATGGTCATAAATGTGAAAATGGTCATAAATCACTTTTTTCAGTGCCATTGTAACTAGGTGACTGGTGGTACTCAGATATTGCCATATCCTAAAAGTGGTACAATGGGTGAAAAGGTTGAAAAGCCCTGGCTTAGGTGAAATCTTTTCCTGAAGGTGTCTGCTGCCTCTTTTCCTCATGACATAAAAGGACTGATGCTATACTATCAATAATAAAACAATAAAAGATGAAGTTGAGAAGAATCAAATGGTCTGAAATTGAACAGTAAACAAAACAGTGGTAGAATAAAAAGGCTTTCAGGGGAAGCTCATTATAAGGGTTGTAACCACATTACCATATTTCTTCCAATCTCTGCTTAGAAATAATGGAAATTGGAGACTGGTACTCTGGAAGCTTCAGCAAATTAGAAATAACAATTGGAGAAAGCTACAGGATCGTAAGAAAAGAAGCAGCTAGCATGTTGTAATTTTGTGTATGTTTGTACACACATATGTGTGATCAATTTCACCTGTCTTCAGGATTAAAATAGTTATATCTGTTCTCACAAACATGGATAGCTCATATGGTTGATTCCTGTATTACAGATCGTAATGGGACAACTCTCCGTGGCCAGCTTGCCACAGGACAATTCAACAAATACAAATGTTAAATTGATTTTGATAGAGGGTCGTTGATTTATGGAATTCACTTCCTGAAGGGGTCGTGACAGCTGTCAGCCTTGACAGCTTCAAGGCAGGGCTAGATAGATTCATGGATGCAAAGTGTATCGGGGGTTATTAAAACGGATGTCCATGTGCCGCCTCTATGTTGGTTGAGGCAGGCAGGATTCCCTTGAGTACCATTTGTTGGGGGTCAAGGGAAAGGGAGGGTTTTGCCTTCTCTTTCTGCTCAAGATCCCCATGTACATTTGGTGGGCCACTGTGTGACACAGAATGCTGGACTCGATGGGCTTTGGCCTGATTCAGCATGGCTCTTCTTATGTTTTTAATAATAATAAAATAAATTCAATACAGGAGTTACAAAAATTTCAATGAAAATGTCACCAATAATAAAAGTAACTGATTAAATAACTGATTAATACAGCGTTGAATTGTCCCCTGGCAAGTTGTCCTGTGGTGAGTTGGCCGTGGCAACTTGGTTGTGGAAAGTTGTCCTAGATTCTTAACAGATGTACCAAATTGCATGCCACATGTCATGGGAATTCCAGTCCAGGGAATACTAGTGATGGACACAGAAATTGATTAAGGCAAGCAAGAATTAATACCAAAGATAGATATTATGTATTGGGTGGTGGAAAGAAAAGGAAATCCATGGAAAAGAAATAAATAGGCGTGCATAGTTGAATCTTAGCAGAATGGCCTTGTGTTCTTTGACATTCTGTTTGGAAACAGGCAGAGGGAAGAAAAGCTGACAGTACAGTCACTGAAATCTAGAATTGTAGGCTACAAATTGACATTTTAAGTTGTTAAACTACCATTTTATTCTTGCTTTGTTGTGACTTACATATCTGAAGGTGAAGGTGGTGTCAACAAACTTCAGAAGAAGGGCTGACTGCTACACATTTGATCAGGCAAATCAGTGCAAGAAGTGAGTTCTGTACTGACAATATAGTCTTGCAATATTTGGTCGCTATATTTTATTTTTCAGATTATTGTTACTAGCCACAATTGCGTTCCTGATACGGAGTGCTAAATTGCAAAAAAGACAGTGTTGGGATTTTGATCCCCTACCCTGTTTTCTAAAAGCTTAAAATAGTTCACAGATTTATACTAAATGCTATATACTAAAATTAAGCCATTTTAGATCGAGAAATTATATTCTGATTTGTCGTCGTTGCTGAGGGAAGTACTGTGGGAGATTATGTCATTAATTGTTCTGTGGCCTTGGTAACTAGTACAGTATCTTCTCAACTCTTCTGACTTTCACTCTGATTGATTGTTTCCTTATTGCTGTTTGCTTGTTGCCCACTCCAATAACATCAGGTACAGAATCTATCTATATGAAACACTTGCTTGGGGGGGGGGGACTTTCTTTGTGCATTGTTAAGCATCAGCTCTGATGAACTGCCAGTAGAGGGAGCATGCCACCGTTGAGAAAATCATTCTACACCATAAATAATTCATCTTTATGAATATTTATTCTTTCCAAAGCTAATCCATGTATTTATCATGTTTTTTTTCTTTTGAGTAAGCAGTGTTATGCAGAAAAGGAGTAAGCAATAGACGGCCCGACAAATTAAACATATGGGGGGAGGGAGGAAAGAACTAAAACTGGTTTATACCAACACTATTCTATCCTTGCAAACTGTCTTGTTCCGTGACATCCTGCTACCACTTCCTACATTCCCTTCTATTTTTAAACTTTTCATCTCTTTTTGAAGATCTTATAAGTTACATCCAACCACAACTTTCTTCTTCATCATCTAAATCCATTCACTACTACTTCATATATTTGTTTTACGATTTGATCTTTCTTCAGTCTCCATATATGTTCAAATCATTTCAGATTTTTTCCATAAGTCTATATACATTTATAAATATATGAACTAATTGCATTTAGTCCATATTCATAAAGTACCCACACATCCTTGACACCATCTCTTCCTATTTTACACATAAAAATCCACAATTGCCTCTAGATAAGTGGCAGACACATAAATCTAATAAATTAAATAAGTAAGTAAATAAATAAATAAATGAGTGAGCAAGCATCTTTAGTATCCTGTTGCCACTGCAGTCCCCAAGTTTCATGGTCTCACATAACCAACTCTCACTTGTATAACAAATGGGCAAAAGTATGCTTTTATACACAATTTTGCACCTTTCAACAAGCATTGCTTCCTTGAAACGGGCCACATACTGTATTGCCCACTGTGTTTTTATCAGTATTTGCATATTTTTGAATTTCTCCATCCATTTCCCCATTTTAGGAGCTGATGTACCAAAGTAGACAAATTAATACACTTAATCTAGTTGTTTCCATTTATATGTAACATATGATTGTTCACTTCCCTATCAAACAGAACTTCCTTGCTCTTTGCTACATTCATTTTAAAACTGGTGTTCTTCTTGCTACAAATTATTTGAGTTCCCAGCTAACAATATTGCATCATTTGCATTCAAAAGTACACATGTCCATGTCTATTATGTCACCATACGTATTCCATACATTTTACTCATATATACATTAAAGGGGACATCACATATTCTTGTCTTATTCTCTGCTCACTGCTGAATAATCTGTTAAGCATTCCACTTATTGTTTCTCATTCTTTATTTCCATCATATTTATCTCTTACAATATTCAGCAACCAATCTTCAACTCCTTATTTGTACAAAACATTTTATAATGGAAACTTCTAAGTTTTTTCCACATCACCAAACAAGAAACGTTTATGTTAATATATTTCTCCTTATGAACATCTGCTGCCTTATATGAAGCTGAATACATTTGCCAGATTTTGCCTATTGTCACATCTCTTCCTGATCAGAGTTCTACCAAACAGCTTTCCAGGTCCAGTTAGACTAATTGGCATGTAACTCTTTTTATCTTTCCTTTTGTATAAGAGAATAATAACATCAGTATCCATTGGGCATAGATGCACACAAGCATAAAACAAATTGAACAGCTTATTTCATACTTCAATATTTTTGCAGTTTTGCCACTTTTGTTGCATTAGTTAAGATTAAGATTTTTTTTTTTCTGAATCTGTTTTCCGAGGAAAGTGAGGTCACAAGAGATCGCTTTGCTGGTT
Organism: Bothrops alternatus; assembly: GCA_034064705.1. Classification (NCBI taxonomy): domain Eukaryota; kingdom Metazoa; phylum Chordata; class Lepidosauria; order Squamata; family Viperidae; genus Bothrops; species Bothrops alternatus. The sequence goes on along the minus strand of JARGCV010000041.1, from coordinate 247,032 downwards.
TGTTTTTGTTTTCATTGTTACTATTTTGTAACCACTTCTCTTAAATCGGCAGAAATGAAGGAGTGCTACAATGCTATTCCTTAAAGCTAACTTGCTGTAGTTAACATTTGTAGCAAAAATTTAAAGATGTAAAAGTAAATTCTATTTGCCAGTTTATAATTGTCTGAATAAATTGGACTTTTCCATTTTGCACATTTAATTCATACAAATAATTGATGCATAGTGCATAATAATTTATGTATAGTGCATAATAATTTATGCATAGTGCATAATAATTTATGCATAATTCATGAATGGGCAAAAAAGGTAAGTATTGAATACGTTACAATTTCCCGAGACATATCAGTATTCTTTTTCTCTTTTTTATTTCAACATTTTCAGAAATTTTACACTTTCAGCAAAACATAGACACGATTATATGCTGTAATTGTTATGGTACTTGTAGATCTTTCTTGCCCAGTTAATTTTTTTTTAAGACAAGCCTATTTTATCTTATTTGAAAACAAAAGCTGTATCAGTTTTCCTTTGATATCTGGATTTCCATAGATTATATTTTTTTCATCTGAATGTATTTGCTGAGCTCTAGCCTCTTTAGGACTCTAGAATGATTTAAAAAAAAAGTTGTTTAACTTTTAAGTATTGTTTAACACTTATCACTTTGGGGTCATTAGTATGGTGATGATACCCAGCTCCATCTCAGCCCTGGACTGCACCAGTAAAGCTGCCAATGTACTAAGCCTGTGTCTGGAGGCTGGGTGGGGAGGAACAGATTTCATCTCAGTCCTGACAAGACCGGTTATGACTGTTTGGGTCCCCCAGCTTGAAGATGTTTACATAGCTTGTCTGGGTTGGAATTGCACTTTCCCACTTGAGACTGTAGGTGCACAACTTGTAGAAGATTCTCCTGGACTTGTAGCTACTGCTTGAAGAGTAGATGGAGGCTTTGGCCAGGAAGGGATTTTTACAAGTTCATCTGGTGTGCCTGTTGTACCCTTCCTTGATCAGGAAGACCTTTCAGATGGTTACTTAACACCTTACTCAGTTCACAATCGGAGCATTGCTGTTCATGACCATCTGGAAGCTACAGCTGGTTCAAAGTGCCATGTCAGTAACAGGTACTTCTTATTAAGCCCATGGGTCATCATTGCTATGCGAGCTGCATTGCTTGCCAGTCAAGCAACCAGGTGCACTTCAAGGTGCTGGTTATCAGTTTTAAAGCCCTTCAGAAGGCTAGATATCTGAAGGACTCCTTGTTTCTAGTTGCTTCTGCCCACCTGCTATATTTAGGCAAAGGGTGTGCTAAAAGTGTCATTTTGTGGAAATGAGGAAGTGTGCCTTCTGTATCGCAATCACTACACTCTGGAACAACAACCCCAGAGGTTAGTATGCCCCCCCTCTTTGTAAGTGTTCCGGAAATCACTTTAAGACCTTGCTGTGTACTCAGGCCTGGGATTAGATTGCTCGTGGAGCCTCTTTCTTGGTTTTTTTTAAAATATTATTATGGTTGTCTTGTCAAGACTATTGTGTTTTGTACTGTGCTATTTGATATTTTGTAAGCTGCCCAGAGTCTTAACAAATCTGACTTCAAACAATACTAATTTTGAGAATGCTTCCACAATTCCATGTTATTAATATTTCTTAATATGGAATTGTCAAAGCATTCTCAAAATTAATCTTGCTTGAGGTTTAGTCAATATTCAGTACATTTCCCTGTATGTCCTTCAAAATCTACTTTAATGAAACCTCTCTTGTGCTACAGTCATTTTAGTACTCTTCTTATTTAATTGACAACTTGGCCACAGTGCAGGTCAGTGATTTGCTTTATGTGGTAGCAAAAGAGTTTACTTTCCAGTACTTTCAGCTTTAATTTAGGAGACAATCCTCAATATCCAAAATATTTGCATAACTGTGGAATAGAGTTATCTCAAACTATTTCTTTCATTTGCTTTTCAATGAACCATCCCATTTCTAGGTGTCCTGTCATTGACTTCTCTGAAAGGATAATATATTCATAACAATTGTCCCTATTTCTAATTTACTGTAATATTTTTTAAACGCTTGTTTCTTGTCCAAATAATACACCAATAATAGCAGCACCAGTATTTATTAGAGCTATATTCCTGGAAACCACCATTTATAGAGCCCCAATAGAGTTGTAGAGCTATTCCAGAACCAAAACTAAGTGCATAAAGCTTTACTGAAAAGAATTCAACTAGCTACAGGTAATATAATACAATATAATTTACATCTATCATATTTTAATGGTAAAAGGGTGTGGACAGAATAGATTCACATAGTATGTTGGAAAACCTTGCTCCAAGCATTTGAGAAATTATGGTCTGTTGAAAGTAGGTAATCAGAATATATTCTATAAACCACCTCAGCAAATATCAAAATAGCACCTCGGAACGAGACATTGGACCTTTCAGTCTTTTATTATTCATAGTCAAGAGTTTTCAAAATGCATAAATCACATTTCATAACAATTGGTGGATTCAAGTTGAAACACTTAGAATGCCTCAAAGGCTATGCCTGTATTTTACTATCCATAGAGGAAAGTATGATTATGTAGACAACTAATTTTTAAAATCCTTGCTAAATGAAAGCCTCATTGTGCGGCCGTAGTCAAGGGAAAATTCTGAATGACTAATCTGCTTTACTTGGGAAAGTTTATAACCATGAACCACTGAAACAATATACTTGAGAGGATAAGCTGCCATTTGTTAAAATGAGGCACAATTCTCAATTATAAACCTCAACATCTTTTATATTTGGGCAGATTGCTAAGCCTTTTAATTAGTTAAATCTGCTCCTGTAATCAAAAGATATCTGCACACTCCACTCTGCTGTGAAGATTTCAAAGATTTAAGCGATTAACATGGCAAAAGCCATGGGTGGCTAATTGGATAAGCTTTAATCTTCACACTGCCAAAATGATACAGAGGAAGATCGGAAGATGGAAGCTGAACTCTGTTGGGTATGAAGGGGTCTACTCAACTTGTCAAAAAGATTTTTTTTGATGGTAGAGATAACTTGTCACAAACAAAGCAAGAACAACAGCTGTATTAAAATTATGCCATTACATCTTTCTTTTTGACATTGGTATTTTAAAATAGGCAAAAAAAATTCCTTTGAAATAGTGGAGTGAGCCACAAATTATGGGCACTAAAGATTTGCTTATAAATATCTTGGAAAATTTTGCAGGGATTTTTGGAGGGAAGATACGTTTTTCAGAGAATTAAGCATGTTATGAGGCACATTGAGAACTATAAATTACTGCCAATAATCTCCCAGATAGACAAACTTTCCAGAAATAAATATTGGCCATGCTAGGAAACAGAAAGAACATTTTATCACGTGAGGGAGACATGCTAGAAAAACTTCAAAAGTACTGAATAAGACATATGGTAATACAATACAGAAAATTTTGGAATTTAAATTTGAAATGAAACAACCATTTTTACTAAGTGTAAACCCAGAATATTTGAATAAGAAATATAATAATTTTCTCCCAACTTTGGAAGAAAGACGCAATTCTGATGATATCTAATTGGGATTTTAAGCTTGAACAATGTGTAGCAACGGAAAAATTAACTGTAAGTATTCATAACAGAAGTTTAACCAAATTTAAGCCAGAATGGTTCCCATATATACAATATTTTATGCAGCTTGTCAAATATAAACACCTACCATATGGTTTCTAAGAGGGTCTAAATTCTTGCAAACATTGCAAATTGATTGAGCAACAAAGGAAAAGTTAGAAACCAAATAGCTTTTTAACTTTTTTCTCCTAATATGCATAAACAACAATGGGTATAATACAGTGGAGACCTTAATATTAAATATTAAGCTTGATAGAAACCTTCATTATATAATCATCAATAGCTTAATGCATTTTGCAGTTGTTTACCAGTGCAACTCTCAGCTCTTGATGTAAATTTTATGCAACATCGTGCTTCTTTGAACATTATCACTTTTGAAATCGTGGTTAATGTTGTCATAAACTTGTTTCTTTACCTTTAAAAGTAAAAGTTATCTAAATCATCAGCGTATTAATAATTATAATACTATTCTGCCAAATTGTATAATGTACTAATTGTGTTATATAATAATACAATAAAACAATAGTTTAAAAAAGAATTAAAGTTAAATTGTTTTTTTCCCCCTTTATCTCCCAACTGGGAGTAGAAGTTACCCATCTCAGATTATCCTTTCCTACCACAGCAAAAAGTTCTATGCCTCCCATCTCTCTGAAGTTAGGCTTTAATGTTAGTTTTAAATAACAAAGACAGATGGGTGAATATAATATTGGAAACTCAAAAACTCCCTTTGGCCCTTGGCCTCTTAATACCAATTTAACACCAATTACTGTACCAGTAATGACAATCATTATATGAATATAATACCTTTACAATTCCCATTGTGAAAGAAATAGATTTTGTATTGAACAATAAACCTCAGGTTGAGTGACAATCATCATTTTACCTTTATTTCTGCATTCTGCTGCTGTTTTTGGCAGGCCTTGGGGGAAAACGTATGGCAAAGAAATAATGCTGTGGCTGGAAAGCTTGGTTGGTACTTTTTAAAAGTGAACAAAAAGCTCATACAATTTCAGGGATGGCAGCCCACGGCCTTCCAGAGGTTTAACCTCTGAATGGACCCAATGGATTGATATCAACTATTGCTTTATGTTGCAGATCATTTTGATTTTGTTTTGGGGTTTACACTTTTCCTTCCTAGATGACATGGTCCTTTTTGTTTGCTTACATTCTTGTTCTAAGGTTTGGCTTAGCAATTTGAATGATACTGATTAGGGTTTGGTTTTTTTTAACATCTTAAAATCCTGACTTGCTGTCTCAAGTCAGGCCAAATAACTAAATGGTCCTCAAGGATTCTCCTTAATTAACAAAGCTATTGATTGAATTGTTAACCTAGCAGTGCTGATTTAGTAAGTTTTTTCCTAATTGATTTAATTTATTTTATTATTTTATTAATTTAATTGATACTAGAATAGCCTTGATGACTTCTTGAGTTATCTTTTCAGAGATATTTATTTCTTCAATGCCTTCAACAGTGACAGAATTTCTAATGTACTGTACTGCATTCACTGGAAAAGCTGAGATATATTCAGAGATAGACCCACCTTGAAAATAGCCCATGTTGAACTACATGGCACAATCAAATATCAGGAAATATTTTATGACATTATTGTGTCAGAAACTGTTTTAAACATTTCATATCATAAAATGTTTTATAAAATTTGCCAAATTTCTATTCCATGAGAATCATTGGCCCCAGATTTTGGATACATTTCGTAAGTTAGCTTATATGAGGTACCTTGGTTCAAAAGGTTTTGCCTTATGGTACACTGTTCAGTTAAAGGAATCAGAGTTTTATTAGTATATAGATTCTGAAGCTGTAATCATCTGCAGATCAGTGCTTAGATTATCATCAGTTGAAGCTTTAGTTTAATTTGAGTTTGTAAAGGAACCAAAAGTAGTTTGGATTTTCAGAACAGCTGTTGTCCTAATCTGTTGCTTCAGTATTTTTAAACGTGACTAATTCATTGTCATTCAAGCTTTCCAAAGTGTGAATCCTTCAGTAGGTACATATGAATAATTTAAATCTGCATTCAACCCTATTCCAGATAACTGGTCCTTAACATTTTAATGAGAGGCAGGTGGAAAAGCACTACAGTAAATCTTGAGTCACTATGGTAATTGTGACCAGAATTTTGTTGCTAAGTGATGTGGTTGTAAAGTTGACATCAAGTGACAGCATTGCTTAGTGACAGAAATTCTGGTCCCTATGGTTACCCTTAAGTGAGAATTACAATCATTAAGTGAAGACCTCCTTACAACTTCCTGCCGGCTTTGAACAAACAAATTATTTAGGAAAGCCAGCAGGGATTCACAAGTCCCAGATGGCTTGCAAGTCAGCTGGAAGGCAGGTAAATGGCTGTGACTGGGTTGGGGGGGCGCACAAGTAGTTTGTGTGGTACAAAGTGCTGCAGAGACTGGGGTGGCTGCTGCTAGGCAGGGGAATGTGAAAGGGTGAGTAAGTGACTGGCACGAGTGTAAACCTGGCTGGAGTTGCACAAGAATGCACGGGTGTCTGTTGAGGTATAGCGCAAGTATGTCAGGGCCAGGAAAGATTGCTGCTGGATAGGGGAGAGTGTGCAGGTGGCTTCAGGGTGTATCAGGGATGTAGGCTGTTTTCAGAGATTTTCAAAGGTAGAATCAAGAAAGAAAATACCAGTACTGTATGAGGACACAGAGGTGTATGAGCTGTAACTGCAGTTTCATTTTAGGCAATGCTAACAGGTAATAAAATTGTTTTTCTCAAGGTGATAGAAATTTTGAAATATTATTCTCACTATTATCGGGTCAGAAAGGAAGCTTCAGCTTTATCTTATGCTTGCTTATTTGGAATAAAAGTACAAAGCCAATGGATATCACGCTTATTTAAGCATCATGTGCATTGGATGTTTTCCATTTGATTTTAAGATTGTATAGGAATTTAGGGTATTGTTGAAAATGAAATTTTTGCTTTCCTTCTCCATTGCCTCATGCTGACTTTGGGTAGTGAGATTTTTAATGAGAATTTTTGTTAAGTCTTGGGGGGGGGAAATGAGAAAGGTTCTTGTAATTAAATTAGTTTGTTTTCTATGTTTGTTTGTTTGTTTTTTATTGTTGCAATCCCTAACACTTTAAAGGAGATATGGACAAGAATGCCCCAAAGTGTTTTAAATATTTTTTAAAACCATACCTTTTACAGATGCTCATTCTGAATTAAATACTAAATTGCTTTTCTCTTTGGAGTCATTTGATACTTGATCTTTGTCAATGTTTTTACATATGAGTGATATATTGCATGATTGGATCCCCCAAATGATGATGATGATGATGATGATAATGTTGGAAGGGACCTTGGAGGTCATCTAGTCCAACCCCCTGCTCAGGCAGGAAACCCTATACTATTTCAGACAAATGGCTATCCAGTCTCTTAAAAACTTCCAATGTTGGAGCAGGCACTGCTTCTGGAGGCAGGTTGTTCCACTGGTTAACTGTCAGGAAGTTTCTCCTTATTTCTAGGTTGCTTCTCTCCTTGATTAGTTTCCATCCGTTGCTTCTTGTCCTGCCTTCAGGCGCTTTGGAAAATAGCTTGACTCCCTATTCTTTGTGGCAGCCCCTGAGATATTGGAACACTGCTATCATGTCCCCCCTCGTCCTTCTCTTCGTTAAACTAGACATACCCAATTCCAGCAACCGTTTGTTGTATGTTTTAGCCTCCAATCCCCTAATCATCTTTGTTGCTGTTCTCTATACTCTTTGTACATCTTTTTTCCATCGTGGTGACCAAAGATCTCCACTGTTCTTCGCTTTAGTCTAAATATGCTGTCAGCAGAATCGGAATCAGAATCATACCAGTGATAGGAGCATTAATTTGTTTTTAAATAACCCATTTTTAGGTCTAGCCTAATGGCAGGTGGGGTCAGAAGAGAAGTAACAAACCCATGGCTTGTGGAGGAGCCTGAAGAAACAAGAGGGCTTGACTTTCATGATATCCGGCAGCAACAACAGAGAATTATTGAAGGTAAATCCTTCCTTCCTTGTTTTATCTTGTCAACTTTTGTATTAGTTTTGTAGCTGATCACAGCCTAGATAAGCGATGGCGAACCTTTTAGAGACCGAGTGCCCAAACTGCAATTCAAAACCACTTATGGGTAGGCATGGCCTGCTGGGTGGGCCTGGCTACAGTGGTCATGGCAAATGGGTGAGCGTGCCCAGCTTGATGTTGCTCCTGGGGAGGAATGCCTGTGGGGGCCGGGTAAGGTTGGGGAGATTCAGGGGGTCTTTGGTGGGTGGGGCGGTGGGCAGGAGGCTCGTCCTGCGGGGTGAGGTGAGGCAAGGCAGGGCAGGGGTGCCATTGTCACAGGGCAAGGTGAGGCAGGGGCTGGGGCGGCTGCTGCCTGACACCATTGGCCCCCGCACACAGAGACCAGCGAGCACATGGGTGCTGGGATGCATCTGGCCATGTGGGACCTCGGTGAGTTAGTGGGCAGCTGGTTGAAGAGCACAGTTGCCATCTCCGGGGCATGGTGTGCGTGCCCACAGAGAGGGCTCTGAGTGCCAACTCTGGCACGCGTGCCATAGGTTCGCCACCACTGGCCTAGATTCAAAAATCTTCCATTTTGTATTTTTGGGGAGGAGGTGTCTTTAAATCGTCCTTAAAATAGGTATCACATTTTTGCAGCATTTTGTTTTGCCAAGAGTTATCTAAGATGTTTGAATCCTTGGGTAGATATTTATTTTGCTGTTAGCATAGTTTCTCTCTTTATGTTCATCCTTTTTATGTTTGCAAATAATTTTTGTGAGCTGCTAAAAAGAAGGTATCAGCCTGGAATTCCTTAAGCAAACTCAAGTTATTGAATGCCACGATTTCCCCCCCCCCCTGATTCTTCTACATCTCTGGGGAAGTAGTCATCTGTGCCTCTGTTTATTGGCATGTTGTTTATGGAAACGGTTAACTATTTGCTTATATCAATTTCAGGAAGGAAAAACTTATTCTAATCAATATATGATTGAAATCAATATAGTAGTTATGTCCTTAATCCCCAGAATTTTTTCTCCATGCCCTTTTCTGATGCTTTTGTACTGCTGTTATTCCCTATATTCACTAAAAAAAAAAAAAAAGTAGGCGCGCTTATAGTTTGTGGTCTGGGTCTTTTGTTCCCAGACATAATCTCCATTCTACCATTTGGTGGTGGTCTATTGCCTGTGGTTTTACAGTCTCCAAACCAGCTTTCTTCTTAAATATTTTTTGCTATTCCAGAACCTTCCTAAACATTTTGTGGATGTGTAGTTTATTAGGAAGCTTTTTTTGCATGCTAGCAAAAAATAGTTAGAGCTAGCATGGAATTCTTCCTACAGCAATTAGCTACATTGGTAACATCTTTAATTTCTGAACATCTTAGTTTGAACTGTTGTAACATTTTTCTTACTGTTTGCCTTTTTCCTATAAAAGTCTTTTTTCCCTTTCTGCAAATAATGTTCACAGTAGCTAGTGAATAATCTTTTGGAAAAATCATCAACTCTGTCCAAGACTCTAATCCTCAAGTTACAACAATTCATTTAGTGACCGTTCAAAGTTACAGTGGCACTGAAAAAAGTGACTAGATGACCTCCAAGGTCCCTTCCAACTTTATCATTATTATTATTATTAACATGACCATTTTTCACATTTACAAGTGTTGCAGCATTCCCATGGTCACATGGTCAAAATTCAGATGCTTGGCAAACTGGTTCATATTTATGATGGTTGCAATGTCCTGGGGTCATGTGATCAGCTTTTACGACCTGACAAGCCAAGTCAATGGGGAAACCAGATTCACTTAACAACCATGTTACTAACAAATGCAATAATGCACTTAACAACTGTGGCCAAAAAAATTGTGAAATGGGGCAAAACTCACTTCACAAATGTTTCACTTAACAATATAAATTTTGGATTCAGTTGTGGTCATAACGTGAGGACTACCTGTAATTTAGTTCATTTAGGACAGAGGTGGGGAATGATGGCTCCCTTTACGTCTTGTGGAATTCAACTTCCAGAATTCCTGAGCCAGTTTGGCTGGCTTAGGAATTCTGGGAGTTGAAGTCCGTAAGTCATAAAAGGGTCATTGTTTCCCACCCCTGATTTAGGAAGTCAGGGTGCAGTTATGCCATGTATTCCAGATTACAGTTGGAAGTAGGGAGATTGCAGCTATGGCAATGCTCTCTCCCCCAAATGTTGGATTAACTCCACAATGAAAGATACATTAGCACACAGTTTGAAAAAGATATTTAGATTCATGGTGTTTGCTTCATCTGCTTGGAGCCTTGGTGCTGCAGTGGTTAGAATGCAGTATTGCAGACTAACTCTGTTCACTGCCAGGCTCAAGATTCATTTAGCCTTCCATCCTTCCGAAGTTGGTAAAACGAGGACCCAAATTGTGGGGGGGGGGGAATATGCTGACATTTGTAAACTGCTCAGAGTGCTGTAAATCACTATGGAGTGTTATATAAGTCTAAGGGCTGTTGCTAGTTTTTTCTCACTCATGTTAAACCTTCCTTGGAAAATCAGAAAAGGTTAATGAGTAAACTGTGTGAATATGCCAGATAATCCAATGCTTTTGTAATGGAGAAGTAGCAAATCATCCAGTTTCTTAAGTAGGTATTTGGGATCCTTGACTAAATGTACTTGTTGAGAAATTGCTCACTACTGTCCACATTCATTGTAAATTCATATTAAGGCAATATTTATTAGGCCAATTGATAACATCCAACTTTCCAATTTCAAACCCTAAGACTAGCTTTTTTTTAGCCAAGAAGGCTAAAAATCCAGAAAATAGATGGAACAACAATTATGCATATGTGAAAATTCCATGATTTTCTACTATTTTTTTTGGATTTTTAAATATTTTGCCTGATGGGAAGTTCTTAGAAATTCAAAGATCACAGTGATTACATAAGCCCTCATTTAAGCAAATAAAGGTACCAAAGAAATAAAGAAATGTTTAAATAATTGTTGCTTGATTTTTTTTCCCTAGCAGTCAGCTTAAGTGCTGTATCTATTTGTTTTAGTATATTAAAATTTGACTTTTCAATTTATTATCCAGCCATTAGCAAGTTTTCTTTCAGTTTAAACGTACGTTTGGGCATTTCCTCAGCAATCTTTATGTATAAATCTCAGATTTATTAACTTGAATTTTATATTCATTGAGCTTGTTTTGCTTTTTTGTACAGAACAGGATGCTGGTCTTGATGCACTCTCTTCAATCTTATCTCGCCAAAAACAAATGGGACATGAAATTGGAAATGAATTAGAGGAACAGAATGGTAAGTACATGAGGCAAAAGAATTTTTAGAATTTGATGTATCTGTTAAATGCACTGTTACGTTTATAAAAAATGAAAACACTTTATTTTTATTTACCCAGTCTTTATTGTTTTTATAAATAACTCATATTCTCATGAACATACCTAATACTCCTTCCTCCTAATTTCCCCTCAAGAACAACCCTATGAGATGGGTTGGGCTGAGAGAGAGAGTGTGTGTGTGACTGGTCCAAAGTCACCCAGCTGGCTCTCATGACTAAGGAGGGATTAGAATTCAGTTTCCTGCTTTGTAGCCTGGTGCCTTAAGCACTGGACTAGACCAACTCCAGCTCTCTTAAACACTGGCTGTCTTAAATACGTAACCATATTTTTCCAACCATGATTTGGGAAAGATCATATCAAAACTACAAGGAAATGCAATTTACAAAACAGAAGAAAAACAGGTTCTTTAAAACTTTTGTTTCCTATCTCTCTTTTATTCACATCCCACAATTATAACAATCAAAGCTTACAGCAGTTAACATGCAAATTATAAGACACAAAAATAAAAAAACAATGTATTTAAAAGCAGAGGTAAAATTTAAAATCCGTGTAATTAAATCAGTTCAGATAACAAAAATTTGGTGGCAGGGGTGAGATTTTTTTTTTTTTTTTACCATTTTACTGAATACTATGAGAGTGAGAGCTAAGCACATCTTGGAGAATGCAATCCAAGGTCTTGGAGCCTTACAGAAGAAGATCCTCTCCTATGTTCCACATACATTAATTTTTGGTAGTGGTGGGAGGGGGAATCTTCAACCTTCTTGCTGATCTCTAAGTAACTGGGCAGATTCGTAATGGGAAAGGCAAATGGTCAGACCTGAACCATTTAGGGCTTTTAAGGTCAGCACCAGCACTTGCTTATTTCTTTGATTGATTGATTGAAAAAAAATATGTAGCTGCCCATCTGTTTTACAGAGGAGGTCCCCAAATTACACTCCATAATACAAAGGACTTGGAGCATGTCCACTCTGCCAACCCTAATGGGCCATATATGCATAATCACAAAAAGGTGGTCCTACATATGGTATAATGTGGCCCTGTGCCGTGTAAGGCTTACAGGTTTCAACTGGTATCATTTAACTGATGCCCGATAAACACCTGGAAGTTAATAAAAATCTTTCCATAGAGGTGTCTTACAATCCCTGTAACTTCTGCCAGCTAGCTGCTCAACAACTACATTTCGTACTAGTTGGCAATTTCTGAATCTTTCCAGGAACAACCCCACAGAATGAACAGTATAGTCTTATGCAATAGGCACAGCAGAATATAACCAAGGCATACTGTAGATCATTGCCACTTAAGAGTTCTTGCTTCTTGCCTCAAATATCCTTCTCTGGGCAGACTTCATCTCAATCCTCAAGTACAGCTGTTTCCTTACCTGAAACACTTCATATTTTGTCAGGATTTAATTTCAACTTGTTTTGTTTATTTCATTTTGTTTATTACTGAGTTTAGGATTGCCAGTTATTTTCTTGGGTTTAGATGATGGGAAGGAGTAAACCAGAGTATCATCAACATTATGATAGTGACCCATTCCAACACTCTGAATACCTCACTCACCAGTTTCATCTATATCTTAAAACCCAGAAGACAAAATTGAACCCTATGGGATGTGATGGATTTGCAGCCAATGTGTTGAACTGTAGCTCCACAGCACCACCTTCTGGGTATACTTCATCAGAAAAGATCAGAACCACTGCAAAATATAGTGCCCCTAAGTCCCAACTCAGCCAGATAGATAAGAAGGATACTATATATGTACGTACGTTATATACTATATACTATATATGTATGTATTTCATTTGGCATAATAGAATACAACATTAGTGCATACAAATTCACAAAAACAGCATATAAAATGTACATCAAAATATAAATACCAGAGCATTGAATTATTTTGAAAATACACAGTGTGAGTGATAAATAAAATTATGAATAGAATTAAATTATGTATGAGCAGTTACTGGAGTGACTAAACCTATGGCCAGATATATAGGTTGTTTAGCCATTGGACAGCAGTACCCTCAAGATGACGTATTTCTGCAGGGATTCAGGGAAACTTCTGAGGGGGTATTCCATTGCAATATGATGTAAAGTTTGTGGAATGTTCCCACAGTCACAGTTAGGATTATCAACCAGCTCCCATTTATATTTCCAGTATTGGCACCTGCCATGGTTGGTTTTAACTCAGTTACGTGCTGTCCACATTGTTCTTGGGAAATCAAAGCCAAAAGAACATTGTACTGGACACTAAATATAACAGATCTGGGTTAGAAGCTGCCCACTCCTGGTGCCATGCTATTTCATTGTCAAATGCTATCCAAGTTTCCATGAAAAGTTCCAAGATTTGAGTGTGAATATTTGATGATAGGTAATAATCAGCTTGCCACAGATTTTTGCCACCTCCTTTTTAAGGCTGATTGCCTTCTAGGTTGTGGGGTAGTATGTTAGATAATACTGGTAATCATTCAGAAGGTGTTCCTGATAATAGCCTCATAATGTGATTAAGCTGGGTATCCACTGCTTTTGTGTGGGCACTGTTTAATCGTGCAGGGCTGCAGTACTTGGCCGCCAAGTATATCAAAGCACGAGCTGATGTCCTAAGAACTGTAGCCTTGTGCCCAGCTGGTACCAGAAAGTTTATGTAGAATTTTAATTTTATTTTATCTACACACTTTTTCATTTTAACTTTGGTCCTACAAATTAAGGACTGATCAACCGTCATTCCTGAATGCTTTGGATTATGATTAAATTTCAGCAACTGGTTCCTGGATTCCATTTGGTATATAATTAGGGACAGTGACAGTTTTTCATTTGGACTTCTTTGGGGTTCACAGTAAAATACATGGGAAAATACGATTGCCAATAAAATGAAACTAGGGTTAGGGTTAGGGTTAGGTCTCTTTGGAGTCGGGCCGAAAACTGATGGTAGAGATAGATTCTTATATGTTCGCTCAGGTGTCAGGAACAGCTTTTTGTTCGGACGTCTTTGGAATAGGAAAACACATGAGATAATCCCATTGCCAAAGACACTGAAACTAACAGTGTTAACAGGCAAGGCAGGGAATTCGTCATGCCCATTCATAAAACTACTGCAAAAGTTAGACCAGTCACCATTCTAACATTAACAATGAGTTTTCCATCATTGGCTCCATCTGAACAGAGTAAGAATATGCTTGAGTGTAGTCTGATGTAATCCGGACACATTTTGGTAACAAGAGTTCTGTTTGCCTATTGTATTTGAAAAGTAATCTGGAGCTCATCAAGGAAAGAGCTAAAAATTGTTGGCAACATGAAAACAATATCCAGTGCTTTTCCTGATGATTGCCTTTTCATTTCCAAACATTGTAAATATTCCAGAGTAAATATTTACAGCAGTGATGCATGTAGTGTATTTGGTATCTTTATAGAAAGACATGTTTCATTTTTAGTATATTTTATTTATTAAGTGTGGGTCATGCTGATCTGAGTACCTTATAGGAGAGGGAGTAATTTGCATTTTAATTATTCCTTTGTAAACCACTAGATGGTAGCAGAAGACAACAAAGGCTTCTAGCTAAAATATATAATCTTTCTCTAAGATCAGGCACTGTACCGGAGGATTGGAGGGAAGCAAATATAACCCCGATCTTCAAGAAAGGATCCAGAGGTGATCCAGGAAACTATAGACCAGTCAGTCTAACCTCAGTTCCAGGCAAACTGATGGAAACCATTATTAAAGATAAAATTACAGGGCACATAGAAAAACAGGCATTGCTGAAAGAAAATCAACATGGTTTCTGCAAAGGCAAATCATGTCTTACTAACTTGTTCGAATTCTTTGAGGGTGTAAATAAATACATAGATAAAAGGAGGAGGAGGCTTCGGCCGGGGCGGCAGAGGAGGGGGACGCGGCGGCCGAGGTGGATTTGGGGGCTGAGGCGGTGGCCGGGGCGGCTTCGGAGGCAGAGGCGGTGGCGGCTTCAGGGGAGGCCGAGGTGGCGGCGGTGGCGACCACAAACCACAAGGAAAGAAGATCAAGTTTGACGACTGAGTGGCGTGCTTTCCTCCGCATCCGAAAGGACTCTGGGGTTTTTGATTCCTGTCACCTTGACATGACAGAGCCTTCTGAGGACATTCCAAGACACGTCAGCAGTCCCCCGAGGGGGCTTCCCCGGAGGCTCCCCTCAGCAAAGAAACAGCCAAGCGACTGCCTGGCACGTGCATAAGAACTTTTTTAGAAAACAAACAAAACAAAAGCCACAAGAAATGTGGGAGTTGTGTCCATGTATTTCTCTGAATTTATAACGTTTTACCCATGTACAAAATTTAAACTTCCTGATGCATTTCTATAGGCTTTCTCTTTGTATTTTTGTTTTTTTTCTCCCCCCCCTCCATCCCCCTTGCTGTAAAAAAATGCAAAATGTTTTATCATTTGTGTCTCGGCAACCTGTCTAGGACAGATTAAAGGGCCTAAGTGGAAAAAAAAATACATAGATAAAGGAGCCCCAGTTGATATTGTATATCTTGACTTTCAAAAGGCTTTTGACAAAGTTCCTCACCAAAGGCTCCTAAAAAAGCTCTCCAGCCAAGGAATTAGAGGACAGGTCTTGTCCTGGATTGGTAACTGGCTAAATTGTAGGAAGCAAAGGGTGGCAATAAATGGACAATTCTCCGGATGGAAAGAAGTGAGAAGTGTACCCCAAGGTTCAGTTTTGGGACCTTTACTTTTTAATTTATTCATCAATGATCTGGATGTAGAAGTTAATAGTGAGGTAGCCAAGTTTGCTGATGACACTAAATTGTTCCGGGTTGTGAAAAGTGAAACTGATTGTCGGGAGCTCCAGAAGGATCTCTCGAAATTGTGTGAGTGGGCAACAAAGTGGCAAATGCATTTTAACCTAAACAAGTGCAAAGTTATGCACATCGGGGCAAAGAACCCCAATTATACTTACCAACTGATGGGGACCAAACTTTCTGAGACAACCCAAGAAAGGGATCTTGGGGTTTTGGTGGACAGCTCGATGAAGATGTCAACCCAATGCGCAGCAGCAGTAAAAAAAAGCAAATTCCATGCTTGGCATGATTAGGAAGGGAATTGAAAATAAGTCAGCAAGTGTTGTATTGCCTCTGTACAAATCGATGGTGAGACCACACTTGGAGTACTGTGTACAGTTCTGGTCACCGCACCTCAAGAAGGATATAATGGAACTGGAAAGGGTGCAAAAAAGGGCAACAAGAATGATCAAGGAAATGGAGCGCCTCCCTTATGAAGCCAGATTGCAACGCCTTGGTCTCTTCAGCCTTGAAAGACGGCGTTTAAGGGGTGACTTGATCGAAGTGTATAAAATCATGCATAGGATAGAAAAGGTGGATAGAGAAAAATTCTTTATCACACAATACCAGGACAAGGGGGCACTCCCTAAATCTCATAGCTAAGAAAGTGAGGACAAATAAAGGGAAATATTTCTTCACCCAGAGGGTCGTTGATTTATGGAATTCACTTCCAGAAGGGGTCGTGACAGCTGTCAGCCTTGACAGCTTCAAGGCAGGGCTAGATAGATTCATGGATGCCAAGTGTATCGGTGGTTATTAAAACGGATGTCCATGTGCCGCCTCTATGTTGGTTGAGGCAGGCAGGATTCCCTTGAGTACCATTTGTTGGGGGTCAAGGGAAAGGGAGGGTTTTGCCTTCTCTTTCTGCTCAAGATCCCCATGTACAATTGGTGGGCCACTGTGTGACACAGAATGCTGGACTCGATGGGCTTTGGCCTGATTCAGCATGGCTCTTCTTATGTTCTTATGTTCTTAAAGGCTTTCCACAGGGGTTGTCAACCTTGGCAACTTTAAGACTTGTGGACTTCAATTCCCAGAATCCTTCAGCCAGCAAAGCTGGCTGAGGAATTCTGGGAGTTGAAGTCCACAAGTCTTAAAGTTGCCAAGGTTGACAACCTCTGCCTTAGAATGTCTCACCAGACTTAGGGCTGAGCTTCTGCAAAGGAGGAATGTTTTATTTTATTTTATTTATTTATTTATTTTTGCTTCTCTTACAGAGCAAAATACAAAAAAAAACACAAAAAAAAGAAAAAAAAGGTTTCTTCTATCTTTCAGCTTCTTTCTCTCTCCTTCCCTTGCTCTCGTTTGCCTGGAAATTTTTTTTATCCCTTCCCAGCACATTTATTCACTATATGATACGTATTTTAGCTTTGAGGATTTTCTTACTGTGGTCTGCAAATATGTATAGGTTTTTCTTTTTAGTTTCAATGATTTCTTACATGATCTCTGACTACTATTATCTTATATAAGACTAGGAAAGCTTTGCGTCCTATTAAGAAGCAACTCGTTTCTTAGCTGCCATGCCTGCAGGCTTAAGTTTCAGAACTTAGGAGAAAGAAGAGGAGTAGATGCTTGTGGTCCTGCAGAATTTCTCACATGAGGCTAGTAAACAGGATCTGCAGGACTTATGGAGTCAAGTATTCCCCACACTTGCAGGCAAAAAAAAAATCAGAAACATGATAGTCCTCCATTTTCAGGGAGGGGTTGGCAATTTATGAATTCACACTCTTTAAGAATAATGCTAGAACTTACAGGGTGTGTATGTTTGTGTAAGACTTCAGTTTGTTTCTATTATCTCCTGAAGCAAAATGTTCATTAGGAGCTTTCCATGGTGCTACATCTACTGTCTGTTTTCCTTTATGGGTTATCTAAATGGATAGATCAGAAAATTACCTAAAATCTTCTGTCGAGCAGACCGATGAACTAGAAGTAAATCAGTCACTTTTCCATATATTTGTTTAGGAAAAAGTGCCCAACTTTCTGTTCTAACCAGTATCAAAAAGGGCAACTGGAAGGGGAAAGATGGAGTTATGCCCTCTCTCTTTTGGCAGTCTTTCCGATTCCCCTGCTGGGTTGTGGAAAAAAAGGCTGGCCTTTCATAAACCTTCCCTTTATGAGATTGCTAGGTAAGAGGAAGACACTTCACTTTCTACATGCCCTGCACAGTGAATTGGTGAGGGATGAATTGTAGAGCTGGAAGGGGACAATTAGACTATAAAATCCAATTTGAGGCTCAGGACAGGAATTCAAAGTTAAAGCATTCCAGACCAATATATGTCTAGTTTTCATCTGAACATAACCAATGAAAGGAATGTGGATATTTCTGGATAAACGGTTCACTGTTGAACTTCTCTAACCAGAATTTTTTTTCTGCATTTAATAAAGAGCTGTCTCCTTATCATACCATTATTTCATGTCCTGTATTATGAAACGAGAAAAACTAGATTTTTTTTCCCCTATTGTGAAAATTATTTTAGGTGTTAAAGAGTGCTAGCTTGAGTTTTATTTTTTCAAGATAAATATATATCTAACTTTTTCCATTGCTCTTCATAGGGTTTAAATTTCTACATGCATGATCATCCTACTGTTCTTTTTCTGAATTTTTTTCCCAATTTCTTTGAATTTGCAAAGTTCTTTGGAACCGTGAGGTCTTCTGAAATTTAGAGTACAGCTAGACAGTTGGGATGATCTGATTTACTGAATTAATTGGTGTCTGACTAAAGCAGATAAAGGTGGGACCTTCAGTCTGCCAACTGTCTGCTTATGCATTTAAATACATTTTCTTATTCATGTAGTAGTTTATCAGCTAATATATTCAAGATTCAGGGAAAAGACAAACATTAGGTGGTGGTGTTGGCAAATAACTTGAGACCCCAAGTTAAGTGGGATTAATTTGATCTTACATTAAGCCATGTAGTTACAGAAATCTGACAATTTTGCCTCTTTCCACTTTCTCAAGTATTCAATCGGTAGCTTTGATGGTAAGCATTAAGATTCTGCAGTGGTCCAGATACGGGTGTTTTGGAGTATGCAAGGATAAGGTGTTTTGGAGTATGCAAGCGCATGCATGTCACACCTATCCTCCAGTCTTTTAATAAGCTTTTTTCTACTCTTGAAATGGCAGGAAAAGTGTGATTGGTTTAAGGGGTTTAAGGGATAGTTATGACATGAGTGTCCATGTTGAATTCCCTTTAAATCCAGAGCACTGCACAATTGTATTGAATGGGCTGTTCAACTAACATAATTGTTTAGTTGATCAAAAGGAACAAATCCAGAACTTTTCCAGATTTTGGAAAACTATGGTAGGAAAAACTTTATATTTTGAAACATTGCCAGCTCTACAAACTCTTCAAATATTTGATCTCACATTTCCTGGAGTTATTGAGCCTGTCGGAGTGATATACACAAGTTAATAGACCTACTTTCTATATACCCCAAGGCTTAGTCATTTGTGGCATATTGAGGGCATGATAGAATGAGATCTATCTTTGGGAGTCCAGAGGGGAGGAGAAGAACTGGGCTGCTGTGTAGCCGCTCCCCCAACTCAGCCACCCCAGACGCTGAGCAGCTGAACTTTGGGAGTCCGGAGGGGAGGAGAGGAGCTGGGCTGCTGTGTGGCCGCTCCCCCGGCTCGGCCGCCCCAGACGCTGGGCGGCTGAACTTTGGGAGTCCGGAGGGGAGGAGAAGAACTGGGCTGCTGTGTAGCCACTCCCCCAACTCAGCCACCCCAGACGCTGAGCAGCTGAACTTTGGGAGTCCGGAGGGGAGGAGAGGAGCTGGGCTGCTGTGTAGCCGCCCCCCCGGCTCGGCCGCCCCAGACGCTGAGCAGCTGAACTTTGGGAGTCCGGAGGGGAGGAGAGGAGCTGGGCTGCTGTGTAGCCGCCCCCCCGGCTCGGCCGCCCCAGACGCTGAGCAGCTGAACTTTGGGAGTCCGGAGGGGAGGAGAAGAACTGGGCTGCTGTGTAGCCACTCCCCCACCTCGGCCACCCCAGACGCTGAGCAGCTGAACTTTGGGAGTCCGGAGGGGAGGAGAAGAACTGGGCTGCTGTTTAGCCGCTCCCCCAACTCAGCCACCCCAGACGCTGAGCAGCTGAACTTTGGGAGTCCGGAGGGGAGGAGAAGAACTGGGCTGCTGTGTAGCCACTCCCCCAACTCAGCCACCCCAGACGCTGAGCAGCTGAACTTTAGGAGTCCGGAGGGGAGGAGAAGAACTGGGCTGCTGTGTAGCCACTCCCCCAACTCAGCCACCCCAGACGCTGAGCAGCTGAACTTTGGGAGTCCGGAGGGGAGGAGAAGAACTGGGCTGCTGTGTAGCCACTCCCCCAACTCAGCCACCCCAGACGCTGAGCAGCTGAACTTTGGGAGTCCGAGGAGCTGAGCTGCTGTGCAGCCACTCCCCAAACCAGCCACCCCAAACGCTGAGCAGCTGAACTTTGGGAGTCCGGAGGGGAAGAGAACAGCTGAGCCGCTGAGCAGCCATTGCCCTAATTAGCCGATTCTTGAGGGCAATTGTTTGTCATTATGTTTTTTGAATTGTTTTTACATACTGTTTGTCTTAATTTTAAATATTTATACTTATTTAATACTATTTTAATTGATTTGCTAGATGTTATGAAAGATTGGGGGGATTGATTGTTTGTGGAATGAATCGGGTTGAATGGATGAATGGATGGTTAGCTCATTATTTTTTAAATTGTTAGTTTATAGGGTGGTTTTTGGGAGGAGTAAATTAATGATATGGATGGAGTTGTGGTTGAGTGGAATGAATGGGATGGACTGGCTAGCCTGCCTGGCACGGCAGAGGCGGAGGGGGAAGGGGGCGCTGGCTCTGGGGTGATGGAGGGCCAAAGTATACCGGTCTTGCTGGGGAGAGGCAGATATGGCGGGGGCCACAGGGTAGGCCATTCCCGGGGAGCAAGAGCTCGCTGTTTAAAAGTGATCCCTTGCTCCGACCCTGTGACTTTAGCCCGAAGTACTGGTGATGGGGGAAATCCGGACCCTGGGCTCAGGCTGCTGCTGATCAATGCCAGGTCGGTTGTAAATAAAGCTCCCCTCATCCATGATCTTCTCCTGGATGAGGAGGCCGACCTCGCATGTGTGACCGAGACCTGGCTGGGCCCGGAGGGAGGAGTTCCTCTCTCTGAGATGTGTCCAGCCGGGTTTCAGGTATGGCATCAGCCACGACCCCAGGGAAGGGGGGGAGGAGTGGCTATTATAGCCAAGAAGACCTTTAGCCTATGCAGGCTTGCTGTTTCTGAGATTGCGGGCTGTGAGTTGCTCCTTGTGAAGTTGGACCTAGGGGTTCAGGTGGGCTTGTTACTCGCGTACCTGCCTCCCAGCTGCGTGTCAACAGCCCTGCCTGCGCTACTTGAGGAGGTTCCTGGGCTGGCGGTTGAGTTCCCCAGGCTTATTGTCTTGGGGGACTTAAATCTTCCGTCGCTCGGCGAATCCTCTGGGTTGGCGCAGGAGTTCATGGCCACCATGGCAACCATGAACCTGACTCAGGTAGTTCAGGGTCCGACTCACGAGAGGGGACACACTCCCAACATGGTATTCCTCTCAGAACAGTTGAGCAATGATCTGAATTTAAGGGGCTTAGATAATTTGCCTATGTCATGGTCAGATCATTTTCTGCTACGGCTTGTTTTCAAGGCTCCAATCCTCCCCTGCAGGGAGGCGGAACCGATTAGGTGGTTCTGCCCCAGACGTCTGATGGATCCAGAGAGTTTTCAGAGGACGCTTGGGGAAATACCGGATTCTCTCATTCACAGTTCGGCAGAGTCCCTGGTTACGGCCTGGAATATGGCTGCGAAGGGGGCTCTTGACCGGATTGCGCCGCTGCGACCTCTCTGTGGTAGCAGACCCAGGAGATCTCCTTGGTTTACTGAGGAACTCAGGGGGATGAAGCGCCAGAAGAGACGCCTAGAGAAGCGATGGAGGAAAAGTAAATCCGTATCTGACCGAACACTTGTAAGATCTTATATCAAGACTTATCAGGTGGCGCTCAAGGCGGCAAGATGCGCGTATCATTCCGCCTTGATTGCATCTGCGGAATCCCGCCCAGCCGCCCTGTTCAGGGTAACTCGCTCCCTCCTTAATCAGGGGGGGGGTTAATGCACCCTTGCAGGGTAGTGCTGAGGACTTTAATAAGTTTTTCGCGGATAAAATCACCCAGATTCGGATGGACCTTGACTCCAATTGGAATGCAGTATCGGCTGATAATGATTCAGTCGAGATGACAGGGACTCGTCTTGATCCTGTTGTGTGGGAGGAGTTTGACCCGGTGGCACCTGATGAAGTCGACAAGGCCATTGGAGCTGTGAGCTCAGCCACCTGTTTATTGGACCCGTGCCCCTCCTGGCTGGTTTCGGCCAGCAGGGAGGTGACGCGGGGCTGGGTTCAGGAGATTGTCAACGCTTCTTTGAGGGAGGGGTCCTTTCCGGCTCCCTGCAAGGAGGCAATTGTGCGCCCCCTCCTCAAGAAGCCTTCCCTGGACCCAGTTGTTTTAAACAACTACCGTCCTGTCTCCAATCTTCCCTTTATAGGGAAGGTTGTTGAGAAGGTGGTGTCACTCCAGCTCCAACGGTCCTTGGATGAGGCCGATTATCTGGGCCCTCAACAGTCAGGATTCAGGCTCGGCTACTCCATGGAAACTGCTTTGGTCGCGCTGACGGATGATCTCTGGCGGGCCCAGGATGGGGGATTATCCACTATCCTGGTGCTACTTGACCTCTCAGCGGCTTTCGATACCATTGACCATGGTATCCTTCTGCACCGACTGGAGGGGTTGGGGGTTGGGTGCACTGTTTTGCGGTGGTTCACCTCCTACCTCACTGGTCAGTCGCAGTCGGTGTTGGCAGGGAGTCAGAGGTCGTCCCCTAGGTTCCTCCCTTGTGGGGTCCCTCAGGGGTCGGTCCTCTCCCCTCTGCTGTTTAATATCTACATGAAACCGCTGGGCGAGATCATCCGACAACACGGGGTGAGATATCATCAGTATGCTGATGATACCCAGCTTTACATCTCCACCCCGTATCATTTCAGTGAAGCAGCGGAAGTGATGTGCCGATGTCTGGAGGCTGTTAGGGTTTGGATGGGTGCCAACAGGCTCAAACTCAACCCCGACAAGACGGAGTGGCTATGGGTTCTGCCTCCCAAAGATATTTCAATCTATCCGTCCATTAGCCTGGGGGGGAGCTTTTGACCCCCTCGGAGAAGGTCCGCAACTTGGGCGTCCTCCTCGATCCACAGCTAAATTTGGAACATCATCTTTCGGCTGTGGCGAGGAGAACATTTGCCCAGGTTCGCCTGGTGCACCAGTTGCGGCCCTATTTGGACCGGGAGTCTCTTCTCACAGTCACTCATGCCCTTATCACCTCGAGGTTCGACTACTGCAATGCTCTCTACATGGGGCTACCTTTGAAAAATGTTCGGAGACTTCAGGTAATGCAGAATGCAGCCGCGCGAGCAGTGTTGGGCTTGCCTAGAAATGCCCACATTTCGGCATCACTCCGCGAGCTGCATTGGCTGCCAATTGGTCTCCGAACCCAATTCAAAGTGTTGGTTATGACCTATAAAGCCCTACATGGCATCGGACCAGGTTATTTACGGGACCGTCTGCTGCCCCATGAATCCCAGCGGCTGGTTAGGGCCCACAGAGTGGGTCTTCTCCAGGTCCCGTCAGCCAAACAGTGTCGCCTGGCGGGGCCTAGGGGAAGAGCCTTCTCTGTTGCGGCCCCGGCCCTCTGGAACCAACTTCCCCCGGAGATCCGTGTCGCCCCCACCCTCTTCGCCTTTCGTAAATTGCTTAAAACATACTTTTGCCGGCAGGCCTGGGGCAGCTAACACCTTGCCCCTAGCCAGTGTATGTTTGTGTGTATGTTTGTGGAGTGATTGGTTTCCTTTTTAGCTTTTTATATTTACGTGTTTTTATTGTAATTTCTATCATGCTGTGAGCCGCCCTGAGTTCTCCGGAATAGGGCGGCATAGAAATTAAATAAATAAATAAATAAATAAATAAATAAATAATAATAATAATAATAATAATAATAATCAGACTTGAAAATAAGTTCGCAAAAATTACTGTAACCTTTCTCAATTGTATCAGCATGCTGAGCTTCCATTTATGGCCTTTAAAAATAATTTCAAACCTTCAAAAACACAATTTCAACTGTTCTTGGATTACAGAATTAAAACAAAAGGCCAAAATAGGTGGGCATTTTTTCCAAAGAAAAATAAATTCTAATTTGTATTCAAATAAATGCAGCAGAAAGTTTAGCAGTCATGGTTCCAGTTGCAAAATTTTCTCTTTTTTTACCACTGGCTCCCTTTCATGAATTTTAAATAACCAAAGAGAAAACTTAAGTTCCTTTTATCCAAGCTGGTACCAATTTACACTAAAAGTGTAAAAAGTTATTTAATATTCATAACATACATCGGCCATCTTGAATTAGGGTTTTCTAGAATTTTAACTTTTTAAAAATTGTATGGCTCTGTTGAGGTGCATTAGAGATTATAGTCTCTAAGCCAGCGGTTCTCAACCTATGGGTCGCGACCCCATTTGGGGTCGAACGACCGTTTTGCAGGGGTCGCCGGACACCGTGGTCCGCCATTTTGTTTGTTTTTTTTCCGTCGCGCGCGCACCGCGCATGCGTGGTTCGGGCCATCGCGGTCCGCCATTTTGGGGTTTTTTTGTTTTTTTGTCGCGCGTGCCGCGCATGCGCAGTTCAGGCCGTCGTGCGTGCCGCACATGCGCAGATCGGCCCGTCGTGATCCACCATTTCTTTTTCATCGCGCGTGCGCCGCGCATGCGCATTTTGGGCCGTCACATGCGTGCCGCGCATGCGCGGATTGGCCCGTCGCGGTCCGCCATTTTTTTTGTCACGCGCTGCGCATGCGCGGATCGCCCGTCGCACACGCGCACGCACGGATCGGGGTCACGCCACACATGGGCGGCCAAGTGGGGTCTCAACCTGAAAAAGGTTGAGAACCACTGCTCTAAGCAGTAATAATGTCCTTATTTTAAACAAATGATAAGCACTTGCTCATGGCATTTAAACAGTATATAGGGGTTGCTTCCTAAGTAACTGTAACTGTTAACTTCTACAAATGGAAACTTCTTACTTGAGTTCTGCACTAGAAAGATTTTTCTAGACTCCAAGTGGAATTTTGTCTCCCTGCAGTTAGTCCTTTATTTACAACCAGTTCCTTAAGAACTGTTTGAGGATACAACAGACGCGAAAGAAGTTACGACCTGTCCTAGAAATTACAACTGCTGCAATACCCCTGCGGGTCATGTGACTACATTTCAGACATTTGGCAATCATATTCCACAGTCACATGATTGCATTTGGTGACATTTTTTGCCATTTACTGGATAAAGATGCCCATTGGATAAGCTGGATCAGGATTTACCATCACATGATTCACTTAACAGTGATCGTAAAAAACAGCTGTAAAATTGAGTCCAGTCATGTGGTGGCTCAACGTATGACCAAAATTCCAGGCTTAATTGTGGTCATAAATCAAGGACTACCTCTATGCACAATAGTGGCAAAATAATCTATTCAAGCATGTTCTAACTTCTCAGTTTGGACTAGATGCTTTGGCTGCATCTGGGAAACCTGAGATATTAACATTCAGTGTTTGAATAATTGACTAAATTATAGTTATTCACACAGTCAGCCAGATGTTCAGACTGGATTTGGCATTTTTGTACATCCATTGAGTCCTTCCCAAGGACCTGGGATAGGCTGATGTTCTTGTACGATGGTGTTAAAGGTATTGTTGCAGGATGTAAACTGTTCCAAGTAAAGCTGCTTTTTGCAATTGACAGATGGTAATTTTGTCAATGCCAATAGTGTTCAAGTGGTGCTCTATTTGCTTTGGGATTGCACCCAAGGTGCTTATTACAGCCTTTGCTAATTATTATTAAACTTGTATGCCACCTGATTCTCAATGAATGGACAGTTCACAACAATCAAAGAAATTACAATAACTATCTGAAGATTCCTAATAAGGATGAATTACATAACTGTCTCCTGCTAGTCACTGTAACTGAAAACACAGGATATACACCAGGGGTCTTCAAACTTGGCAACTTTAAGACTTGTTTATTTCAACTTCCAGAAGGCTGGCTGAGGAATTATGGGAGTTGAAGTCCACAAGTCTTAAAGTTGCCAAGTTTGAAGACCCCCGATATACACTATATAAAGTATAGAGAAATTCCTTCCTTCAATGGCAGAGGGGTGAAAGTCATGGGGTGTGACATAATATGACATCTATGTCTGCTTTGAAAGCTCAAAGGAAGGTAAACTATATATAGTGTTCAAATAAATGGAACAATATGATAGAACTTAGTAATCACAAGATAATTGAGTCATTTGATCATTTTCTGTCACTTAGGATAATAAAGGTATCTGATTTCTCCAATGGATGATGGAATTATGTTATTTTTTTAACAAAAAATACCTTGAACAGTATATTACCTATGGGAATAATCATTGGTTACTGGCATTTTCCCCCTGTTTCAAAAAATTTATAAGGTTGATAATTATTTGTCCGTATTTTATTCTGTGCACACTTGAGAAGCTTATGGAGTTGGTTTATTTTATTTACTAGATTTGTAAGGCTATCTTGTCCTTCACACCACTTGGTTCATGGAATTATTTATTGTTTTTCCTAAATATTTATTGTTTATTTGAAACTAACTGGCTTTTTGGGCTTAATTTGCTATGAATCCCTACCTTTGCATGCTAAATCAATATATTAAGTCCTGCAAGTTGAGAAGCTTGAGCAGAGATAATAGGATAAGAGTCTTGTTATGATTTTTAATAGATTTACAGCAGCAGACGTCTTGTCTAAGAAGAAATATAAATTTACCCTGTTGCTTTTTTTATTCACCAAGACATGACACTCTATACAAACCTGTTGTCAGGAAGGGAACAAATGCTGGTCCAGTTTTCTATTTATGAAAGGTTGTTCTTAGTGCATCGGACAACTTCCTGTATCAAATGGGAGTACTGAAAGCTTGATTGTCTATGTGTCTTTCCATCTTTCTTCTTGAAATATCAAATGGATTTTAAAATCTTATGTAGGGATATACCAGCTTGTTGGTGCAAGGAGTTAACATTCTGATCAATGTTTGATTAAACTATGCAACATTATTTAAGAAATATAAATGTAAGTTCGTGCTTTTGTGATATCTTTTGATGTTCAGATGAATTCAGAACAAAGGCATTTCAGCATCCCTACAACATAATTGCAAAATGTATCTAGCTCTTCAGAAAGTAAGGAAGTGGCATTCGTATTTAAAACTAGAATAGTTTGGGTTCCTTGAGAATTCCATGACTGAGCAAAATCATAACTAGTTTTCCTACTTCAAAATGGTGGAAGCTTTAACTGTTTTGCTTTTTTTTTTTTTTAAATATTTTTTATTGATTTTTAAAATGTATTTTAACAGAAAAGAAAAGCTAATCATATCAACTCTTAATATACAAATAAACAATCAAAAACAAAACATAAATACAATTTCCAATACTTCTAATAATAATAACTCAAGTAAAAATAAACATCTCAAACAATTAACCATCATCCTTCTCTAACTCAATCCTATTCTTCCCCCTTCTTATCAACTTCCACTTAAATCAGCCTTCAATCCACCAAAGGCCACCCGAACAACCCATTAGTAACAATAATTAATTATTCTTCCACCAACCCCAAATACAATTGAAAAAACATCATATCTAAAATTATACGGCTTCCCAGAATGATTACAGAGTATAACAAAAGAAAGCCCCACTACATCAAACAAAATTATTATATGATCTTAACAAGAATTTTAAACTATATAATATATGCCTTCTCTAAATCAAATCCATCTCAAAACATAATAATAATAATAATAATAATAATAATTATATTCTTATTCAATTTAATTTGTCATAATATATCTTAATATATATCTTCATATAAACATCCTCTTCTAAACCTTACTTATAATATAAACAATCAACTCATCTTGTTAAGAATAATATTTATCATTAACATCTAAACCGTCAATCTAAGTCAAATCTACTAAATTTAATTTGTAGTAGTATATCTTAAAATATCATTTAAACATCCTATCTTACAACTTACTTGTAACCTTAATCTTTAAATCAACCCATAATCTTAGATTAACCATAATTCTCTCATTTAATTATAAATTTCTTTTAATCAATCAACTTCTGGACTCTCTCACCTGAAAAATAAACCTCCATAATAAAAACAAACTATTTATAGCATTTCTAATTTACATTCCAATCTAATGTCAAACCTAGATCACCAAAACAAATACATCCTTCATCAAATTAATTATATCAACCTTTAGTCATCTTACTCATAATCTTAGTCCTTAATTCAATCCATAATTTTAAATTACCCATAATTCCTTACATACAATTTTAAATTTCATTACTTCAAGCGAATTCTAGGTTTTTTTTTTAACCAAATAAAACGCCATAACAAGGCCACCCTTCCAAATATTAAGTCTCTCTTCTGTATTTCTTCAGCCCCGTAAATAAATTGCTTCTTAAATTGAGTCTTCCTTTCTTGAATCAAATCCTCTTGCTTTCCATAGATAAACTGATCATCAAACAAAATCCATTTCGCTTTATAGTCTAATTGCTTCATAAAATAAAACAATGTCTCTCTTTTGTCAATTAAATCCTCTTCTTGCTGCCCAGCTAGACAGAATTCCCCTTCTTGAAACAAAACCTCTTGCTCTCCATAAACAAACTTTTCATCTAACAAAATCCAGTTATAGTCTTCATTCTCAAAACCCTCCTCTTCTCTTCCCTGTTGATCTTCTAATTTCTCTTGAAAGAGAAATTTTTGAAAGAGGCTTTTACAGAAGTATTTTTTAAATTAGCTAAATTCTTCCCTCCAAATGAAGTTGATGTACAACCGACTGCTGAACAATTTATTTCACAATCTGAACATGGAGAAGAGTTAGATCAATTAACTGAAATCTTTTCCTCAAATGAAACTGATTTACAATTGTCTGCTGTTTTGCTTTTCTTAAGTAAAGAGGAAAATGTAGAATAAAAATTTTCTCCAAGCTTCTGGAGATATTAAAAATGTCTTGTAGTACAGAGTAAAGAATTCTATTAACATTTTTATCAGGCTTGAATAAATTGAATGTTGTAAATGAGATTTTAAAACAAATTGTTGGGCTTATCCTTTAGTGTATGTTATTGCATCTTCTTACCAAAAACATGACCAATAAGAGAAAATTAACTCATTAAGAGAAAAATTACTATTTCTTGGCTGTGTTTTGTAAAATACAGCTGTTCAGCATCTTAGAGAACAATGATGGGTATTAACATTAGCAAGAGGGTTGCTTTTGGAACCATTTTCAGTGGTTTCTGCTAGAAGTAATTATAGGGGAAAGGAAAGTTAGTCATTGTAATAATAGTAATAATGTTTTCTTTCTGGTTTTGTTCTAATAATTTGTGGAATATAAGTATTCATAAAAGTATTGACACTGATTACTTTCAAATTGCAGGTCATGAATAGTGAGTTTAAACTGATTTTAACTGAGCATCATGGATATTAATACTGATAATGTTATAAGTAAACCAGTATATTGATTTGGGCAATCAAATTTTAAAAAGTATTCTAGTTAATAATTTGGGATATTTTGTTTTTAAAAGATAAATGTTTTAATATTCTTAAATATTGGTTTAATATTAAATATTAAAGCTTCATAAGAAGAACACACCTGCCATTCTCCAAATGGTGTATCCCATTCTCGTAATACTTTAAGAAGCTTTTGAACCCCTCCGAAGCATTGCAAGAACAGGGCATGCTATTTGGAGAATGGCCTTGAGAAGAAAGCCTGGCACAATCAGTGGTTACCTCTCATAGGGTTAGTCCAGGAGCACCTTGTCAACAGTGGGAGGAAGATGGCTAAGGTCAAAGCCTGCGGAGCACAAGTCAGCGCAGATGGCAGGAACTTTATGCTGTGTTGGTTGGCCACAGCACAGTGCTTGAAGCAGCACTTTGTAGTGGCAGTGCAGGGGCTGAAGTTGAAGCCTGGGTGTCATGGTGGCCAGTTAAGGTTGCTGAAGACCCCCTCCTCCCCTCCTCTTCCTCCAAAATCCTGCAGTGCAGGGTAGCCAAAAGGCAGAGATGGGGAGGGGGGAGATAGGTAGGAGGGAGTTTAAAAGGAGTCAGTCTCTTACCTTACCAAGGCTTGGGACTGGGAGAGACCAAGCAGGAAGGATTTTCATTGGGGTGGGTCCTAGCCTAATGACTGGTGGGATAACAGAGGCAATGGGGAGTACTCAGATTGCTACCTTACCTGACAGGAGGACCCAGGAGGGAACCTTTTCTGCCACAACACCTGTCCTTTGTAGCATCACCCCCCATGAGATAAGAATGGCCCCGACCTTATTAGCCCTCTGAAAGCTGCTGCCAGATGGGAAGGGTGTGCAGGTACCTACAAGGCATGTGAGCTGGGGATAGCTGCTGCCAGGCAAGGGAACAACATACCAGAGCAGCTTGTGATCTTTCGTGCTGGCTTCTCTGTTGGTTTTACTTGGGGGAAGCCAGCAGAGAAGGTTGCAAATAGCGGTCGCGTGACAGTGAGATGCTGCAAATGCCGTTGCCAAGTGTCCAGATCATGATCATGTGACCATAGGGGTGTTGAGACAGCTGGAACTTTGAGGACTTGGTATAGGAATCATTGATTCAGTGATGTCCTAATTCTGGATGGTCACTGAGCAAATGGTTATTAAATGAGAATGACTTGTATGTTTTTTATGGTTTGAATAGTTTTTATTGTTTTAATCTTTTGTTTTCTTTCTTTTTATTTTTTTATTTTTATTTTTTGTAGTCTTAACTGTATGCACCATCCAAGTCATGGTAGTGAGATGGATGGCTAAATAAATTTAATAAATAATAAATATCTTTAGTGAGGACTGATTGCTCATAGCTTTAGAGCAATTTATTTTTTTAGTTGCTTTTAATGGCTTCCCTAAATAGAGGAATGCTAAATAAGATAAATATGACAAATTGTCAGTTTTCTATTGTTTATTACTTGATTAATGGTTAAAGTAACTAAATTGCTTCTTCAGGCAAATCCTGGTGTCTCCAGAAGTAGGCTGGGGGAAGTAGCAGTGCTTAACAAGATACATGTATTGTCCCTTTCCTTTCCCAGCTCAGGTCAGGCGATTCCTAAGTGCTGAATGAGGTTTTGGACTCAGTCACTCCCCCACCCACCCCTCCATGTAATTGGGCATAATCAGTCAATCCTCAGAACAAACTACTAATCAAAGCTTGGGAATTCCTTTTTAAAAGGGAACATTATAGATTTTGGTCCAAGAATGGACTGTACCTGACTAAGATAAAAGAGTGTCCTTTAATATTTCATCATTTATCACCTCCTCCATCTCTGGGAGTAAAGTTCCAGATGAGGCTAGAAGATCCTGCCAGGAAATCTCTTATAACCCAATTTCAGAGGGATATGATCAGGGTTCAGCGGCATCTAGTGTGCATCTGCTCACCAAATCTGTACCAGTATAAACATGCTCAATTTTATTTATTTATTTATTTATTTATTTGTTTGTTTGTTTATTTATTTATTTATTTATTTATTTATTTCTCGAACTTACATGCCGCCCTTCTCCTAGGACCCAGGGCGGCTTACAAACAATGCAATAAAATTATAACAATAAAATTAATCACATTCATACAACATACAAGCTCAGTCAACTCACATTCGCTGATGGAGGGACATTCCTAGGCCCAGGGGCAGAGCACAGCTCATACGCCCCAAGCCTGTTGGCATAAGTGCGTCTTTAACAATTTCCAGAAAGCTAGGAGGGAGGAAGCAGTACGAACCTCTGAGGGAAGCTGGTTCCAGAGGGCTGGGGCAGCAACAGAGAAGGCCCTAGCCCTGGGCCCCGCCAGATGACATTGCCTAACAGACGGGACCCGTAGGAGGCCAACCCTATGTGCCCTAACCGGTCGCTGGGATTCATGCGACTTATGTGAAAGGTGAACAGAAATATACAGATATACATATACATGTTCTCTTAATGATAGTTCCTATGTTAGGACAGTGTTTACTACTGAGTTTGTGTATTTCCAGCTCTCATAATACGATTCAGATGAGAGTAGCGGAGCTGTTTTTGCTGGATATTTTATTTTGGCTAATAAAAATACCAGACCTCCAGGGCTGAAGCTATTTCAAAAGAAAAATTCTCTTCTTTGTAATAGGGTTACAAGGAGAACATGTAACAGGGGAAAATAATGTACTGTAAATTCTAAATTTCATCCAGTATCTTGTTGGTTTAAGATTGTTAAAGTTGGCCTATTAGATTTTTGTATCCTAATCAAAATTTAATAAAAGGAGCCCCCCCCCATTCCACCCCAGTTCTTTTAGGAATTGCTCATTCTGTTTTTAATTATTCTTAAAACAAAGATGGCTCTTTTCAGAATGAACAGCTGTTTCATGTGCACTTAACTTGTCGGTCATCACCCTCCCTCCCATAAAATCCATCTTTTCTTTGAATTAATATCAGTTATTTGGAATCAAATGCTTTGTGAAAGAGAATGATAAATATTTTCTTTCAAAATACTTTATTTTATTTTATTTTGCTTTTTTATCCCATATGCAATAATAACCTTCTGTTTTATAGGCAATTTTTGGAAGCTGAGATGACATAGTTACAAAAACTGTTGATTCATTAAACCTGTAATGCTGCCATATTCTGCTGTACAAACTTCCCTTCTTTCTCTTAAGAAGTCTTACAATGACTTACAGTCCACAACCAATTGAGGATAAGGAGATCCCTTTTGATTAAGTTGTTTAAAAAAAAAGATCTCAGGGTTGTGTCTTTTGTGCTGATCAAACAAAAGACAATAGAATATGAAACAGGCTTTTTGCTGCTTGCTTTACTGAAACTTCTAGAACTAATTCCACTGAGCCTGCAAGAATTACCACATAAGCAGGCGGTCCAAGGTAATCAATACTAGATCACAAGCATGCATAATCAACCCATGATACCAATAACCCCCAACTCATTAGTTAACAACCGTAATTGGGATTGGGAACTTCATTGCTGGATGAAGAAATGAGAAATCATGTGACTGTATTGATTTATGACGGCAGTTACAACTGCAGTCATTAAATAATTTGCACGTGGTCATTAAGCCTGTTGTCATATGACCTGCAACTTCCTGCCAATTTTCACACTGACTTTGCCTGCCAGAAACTGGCAGTGAACGCCACAAATATTGATCCTCTGAGCATGGGATATTGCGACCATCATAATTGTGTGCCAGTTACAAAGTGCCAAATCAGGATCACATGACCATGGGGATACTGTGACAGTAGCAACCTCAAGAAATAGCTGTACAGCTACAGTTATAACTTCAAATGGTTGCTGAATAAGTGCTTAGTAAGCAAGGACTAGCAGTATATCTGTTTACTAAGCTATGGAGTCCATTATATTTACAAATCTAGGGCTTTCGTATGTGAAAGGGATACTTTATGTCACCACAGACAGGAACATTTGGGGAGACCAGCAGTACTAGTGATCATTGAGTAAGCACCATCTGTATGTCTTTAGAGTTAGGTGCTGCTTCTGGTAATTGAGGAATTACATGTAAGTTTCCAACCACACCAGATACAACTTTTTGTTTTGTGCCTCTCTTTTCTTCATCTGGTTAATGTGCCAGCGTTTTTATCATGGAAAATTGCCCAACTTCTTTTGATTGTCCAGTGAGCTTCTTCTCAAACCTTGAACATAAGAATAAAACCACTGGTGTTTGATTTGTTGTTGCCTATTTTCCATAGCTTGCTCACCAAGCATTTTCACAACATTTCAGTGGCTGTTTGTACATGAATGATGATCCTCTGGCATTAGCTAAAATGTTTAACTCTCCAAACAAAGTCGAATGCTTCTCCTATTTTGCATCATATTTTTTTCTTCATGATGCAAAGCTAGGAGATATTTACTTCTGTCTTCATGATGTATCATATCACTGCATTGAAGCCATATTGTGAGGCATCACAAGCTAATTTCATTTGCAAGTGCTGTTTGTTGTATGCAGTCTGCATAGGTTTTTCATCTGTTCCTGAATGATTTTGGAGGGAAGGGAGGAAGGATTCCATATGCAAAATACAATATAACCTAAGAGATGGAAACTGCGGAAGAATACATGAGGAATATCTATAGATGGCAGTTGCAAAACAAGTTTGAACATTCCACCATCATTCCATCAAAATTACATTTTTCCATGTGCTCTTTGTTTCTGGGAGGATAAAGATGCAATGCTAGAAACAAGAATGGGTTTGTTGTTACACTCTTCTGTGCATATCAGTAGCAATACATTTCATAAGTCAGACCTATGGTATGTTTTCTAAAAAGATCGTATTTGAGCTATCTTGAATACATATACATTATGTACAGTATGGGTAGCCACAAAACAAAGAAACGGAACAAACCAGTCCAGAGTTTTCATTCAAAGCACAAATGGCCACAAATTCAAAGTTCAAACTCTCATATTTTGGACATTTTCATGAGAAGACCTACTTATCTTGATAGGTTCATGATTCTGAGAAAGGTGGAAGGAAAAAGAAGAGGATGATATAAGGCGTATGCATTTGATTACAGCCAAATGAATGCACTCTTGAGAGAGCGGAAAGGCCAAGTTGACCTTAAATCATCATGGAGAACATCTGTGTGGTTATTAACAGTTGATACTGGCTTGTTCATATTTAATCAATTTAAATCCTGAAATAATTGACTTTAGTGCCAATGTATAGTTATGAGAGAGTTCAAATTCTTATTTCTTGTTTAAATTTTTGTGTTGATTTTTCACTAATGTATTTTTTATCATAGACATACAAAGTATAAACAAGCATGAGCTTATTAGCTAAAGTTGCAAGTGATACTTGGTAGTGGCATATTGGAAAACTGCCCTGTCCTCATGATTCTTAGTGTATTTTTTTTACTCTACTTTCTATTATGTAGAAGCCTACCACTTTCAGCTTTATGTTCCTAAATCCTGTTTGTGTAGCCGGAACTAACTCCTCATGCCCTCTCAATATACATTTTTGGCATGTTTATTGATAGGATTTTTGGATGGATGGATGCTAAGGCAGGCAGGCAGACAGACAGACAGAACAAGTACCATCTCTAAGAGATGTACATTATATAGTCCTTTCTTTAGAAAGGCTTAACAATGGAGGAATTACCTCTTGAGGAAAATTCTTTCTCTAGTCTTCTCCATATGTGCAGGAAAGGGAGTCTCTTTGTGAATAGCAAGGAAGTGAGGCCAATAGATTGCAAAGCATTGCATTTTTCAGTTGTTCTCAGGGGATATTACACAAGATGATTAATATTTTAATGTCTTAGATTCTCTGTTTTATTTTTAACACCAGAGCGCTATAAATCACATGGGAAAAATCTGTCTCTTCTCCAGTTACATAAACAACTGGTAGTACTGGGGCTAAAGGCGAAAATAATTTTCATGAGATGAGAGAAGATATAGGACAGATTTTTATGTTTGACATCAGAAATTCATTTTGCTGCACTTGGGTGTGAAAAAGATGTCATTCTGCAGCTAGAATGATATAATTTGATATATTATTTGACATACAGCAACTGTTCTTCAGATTTTAGTAGGATACACATATAAATACAAGTTTGCCTTTATAACTCACTTATATTTATATAACATTTGTAACTATCTTTTGTTTTTGAAAATGTGTGAAGAATCCATAATACTTTACGCAAGTTAGAAAATTACTGATTCTGTAAATTGATATGCAGTGCACATTGTCCAAGATCTTTAGAGAGTTTTGAGCTGTTTTATGACTGTCCACAACTGTGCACACCTAGTTATTATTCTTATGACTGATTGCGCAATCAGCCAGATGTTTACTTTGGATTTGGCATTTTTCTTCACCTATCAAGTCCTTCCAAAGATATGGGATAGGCAAATGTTTGATGGTGTTAATGATATTATCACAGGATGTAAGTTGTTCCAAGTAAAGCTTCCTTTTGCAATTGACTGATGGTGATTTGGTCAATGCCCATGGTATTCAAGTAATGCTTCAGGTATTTTGGGATTGCACCTAAGGTGCCTATTTCTATCTGTCATTAAAGCTTAAGCTGCTCAGCTTC
Organism: Bothrops alternatus; assembly: GCA_034064705.1. NCBI lineage: Eukaryota > Metazoa > Chordata > Lepidosauria > Squamata > Viperidae > Bothrops > Bothrops alternatus. The sequence continues at coordinate 211,119 of JARGCV010000041.1, read as the reverse complement.
GAGTAAGATACATTTACCATCTAGCAATAAACTTCCCTTTTAAGGAACCAAGCTTGCTTGTCCTTTATGAACAGCTCCTCACAGGCCAGTTACTCCCTCTCAACTCAGTGCACCTTACAATATGTTTGTTGTGGGGAAAAATAGGAGGTGGGAACATTATGTACAGATCCTTAGTTACACAAAATAAAGACAGGATATAAATCTAATAAATTACATGAAATGCTGATGCATGAGAGCAAGAAGCTAGATAGCTATAGAGCAGAGTTAGGGATTAATCTAATTGAATATATATGGACACTCTGATAAAACTGATCTATGGTAAGCAGGGAGAAAGATGAGGAGTTGGTTTTCCTTGATTATATCTGGAAATATCAGTCAGTGGTGTTCTGCAGAGCTTTGTAAGCAGTTTACAAAATTCATTGCACATATAATTGCTTATATTTATGCCAGAATTTATGCCACTTTGGACAGTTTTATAATTAGGATGTCCTATGTGCTGCTTGACATATGTGAATTGGATTGGTTTTTCTCTCAAAGAAATAAGTTCCTTGTAGCAATTATTGTCATTGTTTCTCTCTTCATTAACCACTTTAGATTGGCAATATTTCTTTGATGCAGGGAAAAATGCATGGGTTTGGAACCACCATTATCCTAATCATACTTGGGTATATTTGGGGTTCTTTTGGTGGTGGTGGGGGACTCAAGATTGGAGATTCTCTGCTTGTCTTTGGACTGAAAGTAACTAGGAAAACAAGCTGAATCTGTACTTGGAGAACATATGAATTTCTGTTGCTTTGGGTGGATGGACTTTAAAATTTGGGTGGATGCTTGTCATAGTCCCATTTAAGGAACACATTTATACCTTGCAGATACTCCTGGATCTGGCATTAATATTGAATAATCATGCAATATCTGTGACAATAAGAGCTTTTTAGCAACTTTCACAAATCAGTTGTACCTCTTCATAGAAGGGAGAAAGCAGTTGATTATATACGTGCTGATAAGCTCCAATAACTTCAGGGTTGGGATGCTTCTTAGGATGGCCCTTGAAGATGATCTAGAAGTTGCAGGTGACTTAGAAAACATTCGCATGAATTGTAAATAACCGCTTTCTAGAGGTACAGTATTTTATATCTCTGTATTGAAACATTGCTACATTGCTTTCCAATTACTTTCTGAACCTGATTCCTAATACTTTGGCCTATAAAACCATATATAACTCAGTCAAATGAGTTTAGAATGGCAGTGCCATTTACTTCTGAACAATTACCCAACATTCTTGGGTCTTCAACAAGGCACCTTTTGGTGGTCCTGCCAGGCTATGTCAATATCATATGTAATGTCTGTCACTTGAAGTTAGAGCAATCTCCTTCCTAATTGCAGTTTATTAGTACTCTTTTGGAGATTTCATGTTACTGCAATTATGAGCATATATAAGCATGTTGCTCATACAATTGTATTTGTTTTCTCCTTTTCATTTACCTAATTTTATTTTGAAGCCAAAAAAAGTATTTTGGGAACCAACTTCCTTTTATGCAGTAAATTCCTTAAAGCCTTTATATGAAAAGGTTGCTTCTCCCAACTGAAACGAAAACAGTATCGGGGTTGATCCATATTACCTTTAGGGCTGGAGAAAATGTTCATACAATTTTTTTAAAAAATGTTCTTTGGAGAAATGTAAAAAGTCAAACTTGAAATTGCCACATTGCTTTTGTTTGTACACAAACATAGAATCAACATTATCTGATTATTTTTAATAAGGACATTTTAGAAGGGAAGGGGGCGGGGCTCCGGCGTCGTTACAGCCTCCTTTAGAGGCTCCAAGCTCTTGGGCTTGTAAAGCTGCAAAAACAGTGAACATCAGCTGTTTTTCGCGGCAAAAAAACCCCTCTTCGGGCGAAGAAGGGGTGAAGAGCATCGAGCGGGGGTTGAGCTCCTCTGAAAACCCCCTGAAAAAGCTTTCAGGGGGAAAGAGTGAGAGCTCCCCAGGCGCTCGAAGAAGCTCCAGCCCAGAGCCGCTTCTGTCTGCGGACGGGACCAGATGCTGCGACCATCCTCCGCTCGAGAAAAGCTTTTAAAAGAGACCTAGAGGCAGGCGGATTGAACACAGGAGCTTATACTGCAAGTATTTTTCTATATTTCACTTCTGATCAATTACTTTCACAATCAACACAATGTATCCAAGATGGCGATCGCTCTCACTGTATAGAGAAAGTTACCGGAAGTGAAAGTGGAAAGTGAAAGCGCAACGCGAGAGCGATTGCTAAGAGATAGTTTAGACTCATATCTTAAAAATTTTACAAAGTGTACTTAAAGACAATATATGTGTAAGGATTTTTCCTCTGCTTAAAGAAACCTTGTTAACAGTGGACTGAATATAGAATAGCTACCAGACAAACAAAAATAGTTCCCTCAAAGGTGGCAGCATCCTCCCCAGCTCAGCCCCCTAAAATACCAGTAAATAATTTTCCTGCTCCCCCATCTTCCTCAATATCTACAGAGTCTCAGACCCCCCTGTCTACTCAAGATACCGCTTGAACTCGGTCTGGAAAGCAAAAGAATTTTTTGAAAATGTGCTGAAGGCTGGGGGACCCCCACCCACATCACCAAAAAGTATAGATCTGCCACAAGAAAGAGGAATGGACTTAAAACAGGGACCACAATCCCCAGAGACACAGCCCTCTGCAGCAACAGGAGATGATAAAGGAGCTTCTCTGGAGGCGTCTGCACGGAGTATTGATATCCTTCAACCCTTGGAAGTAGAAAAGCCTAAAGATCAAAGGCAGACGAGAGCTACTATTAAACGTATGGGACAACAAGAAAAGCACCAACAAGGCAGTACAAGTACAAGTCTGGAAACCATGGGAGCTCGACCAAAGAAGAAATCAGGGGAAAAAGTGGATTTGGTCTTGCAAAAGTTTTCCAAAGCTGGTCATGTCAAATAAATATTTGACGTGGAATGTTAATGGTTTAAACTCTCCACAGAAAAGGAAGAAAATATTTCATTACTTGACTCAAGGTAAAAATGATATAATTTGCTTACAAGAAACACATATTAGAACTACTGACCAGAAATACTTAATAAACAATAAGTTCGGCACACATTTTGTTGCAGCAGCTGCTGAAAAGAAGAATGGAATTGTCATCTATGTGAAAAATCATATAAGAGCTAAATTAATAGAATCAGACTCACAAGGTAGATATCTAGCAATCGAAATTGTAAAAGATGATAAGAAAGTTCTTTTGATGGGCATATGCACCAAATCAACAAGGAAAATTTTATAAATTGGTACATAAAAAGCTAATACAATTTGATTATACGGTAGATCTTGTATTTTAATGGGAGATTGGAATGGTGTTATAGAGATCGGTTTAGATAAAAAGAAGACATCACCAATTCCTCAAACACGTTCCAAGTTGCCCAAATCTTTTTTTGATATAAAGGATGATTTTGACTTGATAGACATTTGGAGAGAAAGACATGGTAAAGAGCAAGAATTTACCTTTTTTTTCAGATAGACACCAGTCATTTTCTAGAATCGACTTTATATTAACATCAAGTGATTTGCTTTTTAGCTTAAAGAAGGTGAAAATCCTACCCAAAGTTTTAACAGACCATAACCCGGTTTGGATGGAATTAAGGGTTGGACAGAGACCTAAGAGATCCTGGAGACTTAATGAAAACCTGTTTAAATACGATATAAATGTGAATGAATGCAAAAATGTTATGAAGGAATTTTTTATCTTAAATATGAACAAGGATACACCTATAGAAATGATATGGGACGCAAGTAAGGCGTACATGCATGGGATTTTAATTGATATGAACAAAAGGCACCGTTGTAAACAAGAGCAAAAAAGGAAGGAGTTAGAAGAGGAAATAAGCAAGAAAGAGCAACTATTAATAAAAAGACCGGATGATAAAAACATTAAAGAGGGGATCAAGATTTTACGGAAACAATTTGACTTGTTGATGGCAGATCAAGTTGCTAGGAATATACAATATGCAAAACATAATACACTTTTTAATTCTAATAAACCTGGTAGATGGTTGGCTTATATATTAAGGAAAAAACAAAAATCCCGTATAATTGAAAAAATAGATTATAAAGGGAAGGAAGCGTTTCAATAAGAAACGATCAAGAAAGCTTTTCTAGAATTTTACTCCAAGTTATACGCTGAAGAGAAGACACAAGATAACGAGATAGATAAGTTTCTGCAAAATGAAAAGGTATTGATAATTATAGATGAACAAAGAGATAGATTAAATGCATTGATCACATCAGAAGAAATAATTTCAGTGATTAAACAATTGAAAATGGGAAAATCCCCTGGGACTGATGGGTTAACGGCGATCTATTAGAAGTATCTTCAAATGGAGATGGTGGAACCTCTTAGAGAACTATTTGTCAACATACAAGAGGGTGGTCAGGTTCCACCGTATGGAAAACAGCCTATATTCCTAAAGAGGGAAGAGACAATGTTCAACCAGAAAATTTTAGACCTATTTCATTATTGAATATGGATTATAAAATTTTTGCAAAAATTTTGGCTAACAGATTAATAACAGTGTTACAAAAAACAATTCACTCAGACCAAACTGGTTTTTTTACAAGGAAGACAGATGAAAACTAATGTAAGACAACTTCTTAATATAGTAGAATACTTGGAAAAGCATATCCAGGTGCCCGCTGTTCTTATGTTTTTGGATGCAGAAAAAGCCTTTGATAGACTGAATTGGTTGTTTTTGAAAAAATTAATTGGTGGGATGAGAATGGGAGAACAGTTTATTAATTCCATATTGGCAATTTATCAGAAACAAACAGGCCAGATCATTGTGAATGGGGACTTAACAGATTCATTTAATATAGAGAAAGGTACTAGACAGAGATGTCCTTTATCCCCTTTGCTGTTTGTTTTAACGCTGGAGGTTTTATTGAATAAGATACGAGCGGCAGATGATTTAAAAGGTATACGGATTAGACAACATGACTACAGATTATGTGCTTTTGCGGATGACTTGCTTGTGACACTGACTCAACTAGCACAGTCAGCCAAGAGATTGATGGAGATAATTAAGGATTATGGTAGGGTATCAGGCTTTAAATTAAATATATCCAAGACAAAGATGCTAGTTAAAAATTTAGATAATAATTCAAAACATGACTTGGAAAGAATAATGGGCTGTGAAATAGTCAAGAAAGTTAAATACTTAGGAGTTGATATTGAAGCTTCTAATGGGAAGCTATATAAAATAATTATGAAGTTTTGTGGAACAAGATACAAATAGAATTGGAGAAATGGAAAAAAATTACAACTATCTCTGCTGGGCAGGATAGCTGCAGTAAAAATGAATGTATTGCCAAAAATTTTATTTCTTTTTCAAATGTTACCTATACTTAAAAAGGATGTGAACCTGGAGGAGTGGCAGAAGGGTATTAACAGATTTATTTGGGATGGCAAGAAACCGAGGGTTAAATTAAAAATTATCCAGGATACAAGGGAAAGAGGTGGTTTAAAAATGCCCAATCTTAAGTTATATTATCATGCTGCGGTTCTAGTTGCGCTAAGTGACTGGGTTAATCTATCCAATGATAGAATACTGAATATTGAAGGGTATGATTTACTATATGGTTGGCACGCATATCTAGTTTATGACAAAAAGGTGGATAAGAGCTTCAAGGAGCACCTACTGAGAAACTCTCTGTTGCGTGTCTGGAAACAGTATCAGTACTTACTAAATAAAAAGATTCCCATTTGGACGGTTCCCAGACACGCAATAGAGAACATAAACATAGTACAAGCTCAAGATGTGGTGCCCTATAGTAAACTCCTAATTAAAGAAGGGAATGTGTTATCATTAAAGTCCTCGAATATGCTAGGAGATGAAGGAATAGTTTATACTTGGTTTTCATATTTACAATTGCAGTCTAGATGGCAAAAAGACTTGAAGATGGGTTTATCCCAAACAGATGAGAATTTAATTAAACAAGTTAGAGACCAAAGGTCTATGCATATCAAAAGATTGTATAATGTATTGATAGAAATTGACTCCGAAACTGAACTAGTCAAGGATTGTATGATAAAGTGGGGACAAAATTTTGGACAACCTATTATGATGGAAACGTGGGAGAGAATTTGGGTGAAAAATGTAAGATTTACACAAGCGCAACATTTAAGAGAGAATTTTTACAAAATGTTTTATAGATGGCATCTAGATCCGAAAAAACTATCATATATCTACCCTGACCTCCAATCTAAATGTTGGAGATGTGAAAGTATGGATGCTACTTATTTTCATGTATGGTGGACCTGTAGAAAAATTAAAGCTTTTTGGAGAAAAATATGGTGGGCTCTTCAGAACATTTTGAAAAATGTTGAATTTCTACCTCAGTTGTTTTTGTTAGGTATTACAAAAGACTGTGCCACCTTGGAGACTAACTTAATTTTGAATTTGATCACAGCAGCAAGACTGTTGGTGGGACAATACTGGAAGAAACCAGAATTACCATCTATTGAAGAATGGACCTTGAAAGTCATAAATTTGGCAGAAATGGCCAAAATATCTGCATATTTGAAGGATCATTCAAATGAAAAATATATGTTGGACTGGAAAAAATGGATAGATTACATACAAGGGAAATATCAATCTAAGAAACTGTATCTAGCCTATAGTTAAATGTTTTATATGTTGTTTGAAAAATGTTTACAAGTAGAAAATGATTGTATTAAGTTGAGTTGCACTCAACCTGATTTTTTCTTTGTTTCCTCTGTTTACATTTACAAATATATAATTAATAAAAATTATAAAATTAAAAAAAAAATAAGGACATTTTAGTTCAAATGTTTGTCTAAATTGCCAGTTAATACAAATCACTTTTCCCATGGTTACTACATGTCTTTTGGGCATGCTTGTAGTAAGTTTGGATTTCTTGTCGTTGTTTGCTTCAATGCTTGATATGCCCTCATGAGATATGGGAAGATCAGACAGCACCTTGCAAGCCACTCACAGAGTAACCATGAGGACAGTTTGTTGTATTTGATGGCAATTTAAATGAGCATTTGGGGGGGGGAACATCCTTATTAAAAGGGGTTATGAGTTGAGGCTTGTATTTTGCTTTCGGAGAGAAAGTATACACTTCCTAAGGCAGTCCTGATTGGAAGCACTATAATGTCCATTTGGGAAATATCTCCCTTACCACTGGCAATGTTGCCTGCCTAGAACTGCAGAAGTGGTGATTCAGCAACTTCTTTAAGGTAAGAGTTTTCTTACCTGTGCTGTCATAGTTGGCTCTTGGAAAAAGAAACCAAATGTGCTAGGAATACTTTCCTGGTTATAACGGCACTAGAAACATTCTTATCATGGTTGAAAATTAGAAACTCATCTCAGTTATGCGCAATCATAAGGTGCATAAAATGTTATGTGCATTTCTGATCATAGAAACCTGTGGCTGCAACTGTTAATGAAGTTATGGCCTTGGCATAATCCAGGCAGGTTTTGTGGATTAAATTTTCTGTTACTCACAGAATTTTTTGATCAAAACAAGTGCAAATAGGAAATTAAATGGGCATAAATGTCAACCATATATATAGGACTTCCTGAGCTTTCTTATTATAAAAGAGGTGTGTGTGGGGGGTTGCTATACCATTTGTGAGGGGTGATGCCTAGTACAAAGGGATTAATGTATGGATACTTTACTGCTTTACTTTCTCTGGAGAACTAAAACTGAAGTATGTGTTGTTTCCTCTTTTATTTATTTTCACAGTAAACGGTTTAAGGATAAATAATAATTGGTTAAACTAGGCATCTCACACCTTCCTTATTGTGATCTCGTTCATCATACTTCCTAAAGTAGTGTGAAACAAAAACCCCCTAACATTACTGTATCTTTTCCTATGAACATATGGTGGAAATTGGACTAGTCTTTGTAGGACTTCAAAACTAACTTTCTCAGTTTGCCCTTTAAACAGAGGATGGTCTTATAGAAAACTTTGTGTGCCACCTGTATTGCATTGTTCCCTTTTTGTTAATCGGTAATAAATCTTGATTTTGTTGGGTTTAGGAGTTTTGGCACATATGTAGAACCAATTATATCGTAAATCACCAGTGTTTCAGCAGATGTCATTCTGATTGTTCCCCACTGCATAGAGCACTACTAGTAAAACATTTAAGGTCAGGAACTTGGATTCCTTAACCACTGTATTCAAGGAGACCCCGTTTATTGTTCTGTCTCAGTCGAAGCAGTTGATTTCTCTTAGACTTATATCACATTGGCAACCTATCAAGGAAAGTCATAATTACATTTATGCAATTGAGGGGGTGGATGAGCAGAGGATTCATTAATCTGTCTTCATGAGTTAAGACTGCTTCCCTCTTTTTAGCCCTCCAGTACGTATGTAGCAGATTCTTATGGATACAATATTTTATGCTCATTATCAAGCAAGAATTATGCTTTGGGCACTGAAACAGACTGTTTGACCTATGTCTTTTGCATTGTAAAATTGTTAAATGTATTCTTTGTACTTTTGAAAATATAAAAGGATTTACAGAGACTTCATAGCATAAAACTATGCTTATCACAAATTATTGTGAGTTGAGGGGGGGTTAGGTTTCTTATTTTGATTTGTCTTGTGAAAGCTGAATAATTTTTTTTAAAAGTCAAAAGGAGCCTTCACCTTAACTGTTCTATTAAGTCTACTTAATAAAAAAAAGCAAAATAGCAAATCTTGCTTTGGAAATACATATTGGCAGCTTTCTCATTGTCATCAATTGAGTTGCATGCTCGCTGCTTGCTGACTGCATTATATGTAGTTGAATCCTATCTCTAGGTTGCTTAGAGAATGTGAGGATTAGGTACCATGTACAAAAGTGCTTTTTGACAGCATCCAGCATTTTAGAAAAATGCTTTTATGCTTGCCAAAATCAAGGGTGTGTGCTTTTTAATCTTTACCACCTGTTCTTTTCAGCTACATAGAAAAAGGAGATATATTTGTTCAAATATTTTCTTTGTGTGGAGGCTTCCAAATGTTTCAAGTTCTCCTTAGTGGGTTCATGAAGAGGGTTGGATACAAACCCCATTATAGAAGTTCACAGTCTGCAGCAATTAATAATTTAAATTGGAAGCTTGCTACTTGAATTTTTTTGTATGGTCTAGGTGAGGACCTGGAATAGCTTTTAATAGAGAAAGACTTGAGAGATTGAAAGTGGCATTGGAAGGCATACAGGGAGAACGATACAACTGTCAGAGACTCCAAAGCATACTCAAGGTCTACGTTTCAGGTTTTGGTAGACACTAAGATCTGCGAAAACATATGAGCCATTTATAATTTTAGGTTTCCTCTGATTGTGTACATGAAGGAGAGAATTGAAAGTCATGACTTGCAAGAGATGTCTTCCTGACATCGGAAAGACAGTTGGTTAAAGTCTGAGTATTTGCACATTACAGTAATTCACCAGGGCCAAATGCATGGGCATACTTGCTTTTAAATACAGCCCTTTTCACATTGGCTTAACTTTAGTGTCTCAGCTCCCAGCAGGAACTCATGGAAACTATTTATCATTTCTGACATAGAAGGTAAAATCCCTCTTGTTTTGTTGAAAATACACTCTTTAAATTTTCATTTAGCAGCTGCTTTGAGTAGTCTGGTGATCACTGGGAACAGTTCTGTGAGAACCACAGTAATGTGCCAGAAAATTAAGCATCAAACCTAAATAAAACAAAACAATATGTCTGTTAATCATATCTGTTTATTGAAGAAATCTTTACATAAATCACTTAACCTAGTTGCTTTCCTGAATGCAACTGATTATTGTTTAACAGGTGAATATTATCCTTCTCTGATCATGAGACAAGAGGTACAGAAGTATGAAGTCCGCACAGTCCATGCAACAAGTTAAAAAGATTTGTTTGGCTCTTGATAATTATCTATAAAATTAATTTTAGCTTCTTTATTAAACTGTAAGTTTTAACATGTAATGGTAGTCATGTTCTGTCTATTAGTATGCACTGTCATTCATGTACATCTTTCAGTATGCAAGATAGTGAAGGCTTTTATAAGTATGGAGAGATTTTTCTCAGATGATGTAGTATTCTACAGTTTTATTTAAAAAGTGCTCTTTGTACTTTGACAGCTTGAGCTGTCATACTTCATGCATGAAAATTATGTAATTTAGTCCAGTTCAGCTATTAGGGCTGTGCAAAACCTTCAGAAGGGGCATTCATAAAATATGATGTGAGCAAGACACCTTACTACCAAATACTGAAGCAGTCTTATCCCGTGAAAGACTTGGTATGTCTGATTTAAGAGTTTCACAAGCTTGCGTATATGTGTACGTGCATACCATGTTTCCTTCTGGGACTCCTAGAGAGGTGATGCACACATGCAGAAGCAAGCTGGGAGTGCCTTAGAAACAGCTATGGTTAAGTTTCCAGAAGCTGTGAGTGTTTCAATGCTTTGAAGAGAGCTGTTCCGTGAAATGCTGCTTCAAATGCTTTGTGTGGTTTTATCACATATTCCTGGTCAGCTGCTTTCAGAGGGTGCCAAGTCCTAATGCACTTATCTTATATGAAGGTGGATAGATTAGTCTTTTGATATCTGTTAGAAAAACAGATTTCATTCTGGAAATGAATCCCTTTCTAATATACTTAAATGAGAGATAGTGTTTCATTTAAATGATAAAGCAGCCTTCAACTAATATTCTAATTATTATGTGATTAAAAAAAAAATTTCTGGGCCAGAGAGGGATTTGGCAACACATGTGAGCCATAAATCCTTTTTTTAGTCCTTGTTAATCTCATTCAAAAATTAATGGAAAGAGTTTTTGATAATTGAAATTGTGAGCATCAAAAACTGTAAATTCAAATAGATCTAACAGTTAAAAATCAGCTTAAAAAAAAAAAAGAACACCAAAAGTTAGCCTTGCCCATTAGCATCATTGTTATGTCTATTTCGTCTTTGCCCCCCCCCCCACCAAAATATAAATGTGATTTTGGTGTGGCCATCAAAACATTAGTCATTCTTGGGTAAAGTTTATGCTGGGTAAAGTTTATGCTTAAAATAAACATGCATTTCATGTCATTTTATTTTTCCTACCGTTATTCTGTCAATAAATGGTTCGTCTGCAAATAAAGTGAGTAGTTTTGTGTCAGTAAAAAAAAGAAAGAAAGAAAACAAATCCACACAAACTACTTTTTTGTTTAATGCTTGAAAAAATAGAAGGAAAAAATGTTGGATAGAATCTAAAATCTGTTCATTGGAAGAAAAGTTAATTGTTCCTTAAAATGAAGATCTGTAGTAAGATGTTTCAGGGAATATTTTCCCCACTGAATATCATCTCCCACAGATTTACCAAGCAGAATAAATAAGTTGTTTATGTCTCTAAATGTATAGTGTTAAGTCATACATATTTAACTGCAAACATAGAAAGTTGAAGAAACATGAAGAAAAACTTTTAAATAAATACATATATTTCTCCATTTTCTGCTTGCTCTCTCAAAATTTCTGTGAACCATACATGTATTTTATAATTTTTAAAGTAATAACTAAAACTAATTGTCAAATGTTATATATTCTAACTGTCTCGTTAATTTTATTAAATCGGTACAGTATTTCTGAGGATTTTAATAGTGCTTCTTCCGCTCTAAATCATGAGAGATTATTTCAATCTGACCAAACATACATATATCTCTAGTGGGCCTAACAATGACAGGGTTAAGGGACCATTTTCTATTGTCCGCATTTGTGCAGGAGAAATGCATGGCTGCTGGAGCTTGTTTGAGGAAAAGGTTAGTGTACCAAATGGGAGATCACGCTGGGTTTATTTCCCTGGGTTTATTTATAAGGATTCACATTCACATCATTATGGTTCACATTATTAAAGAAATTTAACTAGCTGATGAAAGTCATGTGAAAAGTTAACTAATTTAGTCTTTTATCAAATTTGTCCTAGCTTTTTTTTAGAAATGATCATAATCCATGCTGTAAAAGAAATTTTGGAAAACCTGTTGGACTATCCCTGGTCCTTTTTGGATTATAAAATGATTGAAAATTACACAAAGAACAAGCTACAGTGAGATCAGATGTAGCTTCACTAATGTCAGGAGCAGAATTTATCTGCCCAAGTCATTTATAGAGAAGATGTTCCAGGGAAAAAAATGTAGCTATTCTGTGGATTTTTTTTTCTTTTTACCAAAGTGAGCTTTGTTTTAAGTGTTCATTTCCTGTTCTCCATGACCAGTCATTGTTTTCCTAAAGATTAATGACTGGGCTGTTTTCAATGTGTGATGGGCTGAATCCTTGGAATGCTGATTGGCAGTCCAGAGGTCAAAGTTTACCTTGAAAAGCAAAATGAAGAATTATATTATGCATTGTGCGTTTTCTTTGAAGGATAAAAATGCTATTTGAAGTCCTATACTTATTATTTCCAATAGTTTCTTTTGGATATGTCATGTTGGATTGGAGTTCTATGATTAATTCAATGGTTAATTCAAAGTCTTACATAAACATAGTTTTGTCAATAGTTTAGTTTTATCATCTGATATCATTGTGGGTTTTAATGTCAAAACACAGGTGGTGAACTACTCTGATGAAAACAGATGGTTTGGAGATAAACTAACCCTCAAGTATATATGTTGTTACAGAGAGAACAAAGCAGCAGTGCCTACTCAACTGCTCACAAACTGTTTGATCATTTGTTTTAGGACCTTGGCCAGAACAGACATCAAGCTGATAGGTTTGTAGTTTCTTGCATTCTCCTTTATAAGATGGGAATGACAAGTTGCTTTCCTCCAATCTTGGGACTAGAGTTACAATTATCTAGTTGCCTAGTTAGATGGCAGCATCTTGTTACACTAGCCCAGAAGAGTATATGTAGTATTTGCTTGATTTCTGATGTAATTCTGACCCTGAGCTATTTCATCTTTAGGTTAGCAGGATCAAATTGATTTGTATCTAAGGGGAAATCCCAGGGCCATAAATTAAGCTGGGAAGAAAAAAAAATCATTGTAGAAAAAGACATTGGCCAACTACTTCCATATTTTACCAAGAAAAATACATGGAAAATAATAATAATAATAATAATAATAATAATAATAATAATAATAATAATAATAATAATAATAATAATAATAACCATGACCATGACGCCCTCAGAAATCAAGCTTGTCTCAAAGGAGGCAGCATCTTTTGTTGTTTAGATATTGACGAATCACACATTAACCAATTACTTATTCTAAATAAGCATATTAAGAAGTTCAGTCAATATGTCTTAGTGAGATACAGAAGGAAACTGAGTACTTCAAACTTAATAAACTGAAGCTACTATTTTATGATAGTAAAGAGAAATTTCCTGGCAGTAAGAATAATTAATCAATGGAACAACATGCCTCCATCAAGTTGCTCCATCACTGAGGTCTTCAAGAAAAGATTGGTCTGCCATTTGTCCAGGATGCAATAAAGTCTTTTGTCTTGGACAGGGGGTTGGACTAGAAGACCTCCAAGGTACCTTTCAGCCCTATGATTCTATAGAACAAAGAGTTCTATATTTTGGAAGTGATATAAACCCAAGTTTAAATTTACAGTCCAAAAACGACTTTCGTGTTGAATTCTGGGTCAGATTTTATTTTTAACTAAAAAAAATTTTTCATCATTGATGCAACTCCCAGAATATAATTTGTCATTCTTCTACAGAAGTAATTGTACACGCTTTCAAAAAGAAATATAGAGTATCCCTGAGCTATTACGATACACAAAGGTAATTAATTGTATTTTGTGGCAATATAACATTTAGTATTTCTTTGTACAAATGACACTTTGGAAAGAAAATTCAAATTTTTGGATTTCTTCATTTCTACTATAAATAATTTTCCAGAATTGTTAGGCTTTATAGCATTGCCACCAAATAGGGAAAAATAAGCTGACATATTATTACATTTTCAACCATTTTTAGAAAATGAATTACCAGTCTTAGTAAAGATGATTAGGGGACTGGAGGCTAAAACATATAAGGAACGGTTGCTGGAATTGGGTATGTCTAGTTTAATGAAGAGAAGGACGACGGGGGGACATGATAGCAGTCTTTCAATATCTCAGGGGTTGCCACAAAGAAGAGGAGTCGAGCTATACTCTAAAGCGCCTGAAGGCAGAACAAGAAGCAATGTATGGAAACTAATCAAGAGAGAAGCAACCTAGAACTAAAGAGAAATTTCCTGACAGAACAATTAACCAGTGGAACAATCTGCCTCCGGAAACGGTGAATGCTCCAACACTGGAAGTTTTTAAGAAGAGACTGGACAGCCATTTGTCTGAAATGGTATAGGGTTTCCTGTCTGAGCAGGGGGTTGGACTAGATGACCTCCAAGGTCCCTTCCAACTTTATTATTATTATTATTATTATTATTATTATTATTATTATTATTATTATTATTATTATTATTATTATTATTATTATTATGTAGTACTGGGGTAATTTTTTGGGAAAATAGAAACTTTACTGATTTAATCATTTGACCATATCAAAAAGATAAAATTAATACGAAAATACAAATACCGGTAGATATAAAGGATACAATAGGATATGTTCATTGTAAGTTGTCAGTAAAATCTTACATCGGGTTTCTCAAAATATATTCACTATAAATTTATTTTTTCTTCCACTGTAACAATTCCAGTTATATATCCTGTTTTAAGTTCTGCATCTATGTAATCAGATAATATTCAATTTGTTCAGTTTCTGAGTTATTTCACCAACATCTTATAATTAAGGCGCAGCAAGTATTCTAAGTTTTGTGTTACAAAGTTTCAGATTCAGCCAAATTCTAAATGTTCTAACTTGTTTTTATAGCTCCTTTAGAACAGGGCTTTTCAACCTTTTCACCCATTGTGCCACTTTTAGGATATGGCAATATCTGAGTACCATCAGTCGCCTAGCAAGGTGTCAAAAAACTGATGACCAAAAAAAAAAAAAAAGGAAAAAAGTGATAAAGTACAGGTAGTCCTCGTCTTACAACAGTTCGCTTAATGACTGTTTGAAGTTACAATGGCATTGAAAAAAGTGCCCCCCAGCCATAGCCGAGCAAAACACTTGCCTGCCCGCCCGGCCGCGTTCTTCCTCCTGTTCGAGGTTTTCATTGTTGTGAGCATTTCTGTTGAGGATTGGCAGTGGGGGTGGTGTGGGGTGGTGTTTGGTTTTTATTCCCCCCGTCTGCTGGGTGGTTGCAGCAGGTTTTGGTCACTTCACATGATCCTGGGACACTGTGACCGTCATAAATATGAATCAGTTGCCAAGCATCTGAATGTAAATCACAAGACCCTGGAGATGCTGCAACATTCCAGCTGATCGGTACTTCTGGGCTCAGTAGAAGCACCAGGATCAGCACTGAGCTCCAGCTGGAGCCTGGCGCTGATTCTGGCACTTCCACTGAGCCCTGACAGCCCCAAAGAAGTGCTGATCCTGGCGCTTCCGCTGAGCCCTGACAGCCCTGCAGTTCCAGCCACCTCTTGCTCAGGCTTGTGCGGTGCTGTCACCGGTTCAGCTCATTCCCCTCCCCCGCTACCACTTTTCTAGGATGGTCGCGTACCATCTGCCAGGTGCCAATGTACCACAGGTGGTACCCGTACCACTGGTTGAAAAGCACTGCTTTAGAATATTATTGCTCATTTGAAGATATTATATTCTGAAAAAAGACCCTCAAATTTTTCTCAGTCTCAGATTAAATCTTGTAATTAAATTAATGGTTAATTTCTCTATCAGGCAGGTTTTGTTGTATTCTCATCTTCATGAACATAAACATTTATTAATGAAGCAAGGAGTGATAAATCTGGATTCTTTTTCTGTGTTATCTCATACTTTTAATATGCTACTTGTTATTGCAAATTGTTAATTCCCGTTTGTATTAAATCAAAGGTATTTGAACAAACCATCTGGAAATTCTGCTTCCTCAATATCCCAGTTATAAGATAAAGTAATCCAATCTATAACTGAAGTTAAACAACTAACTTGGTATAACAGTTACAAGTTTGGTATTTGCAGAACATATTGTTCTTTTGAATCCTGTAATATATTGAATTTAATCCTCAGTCTCTTTTTAGATCATACGAAGTTAGTTTAGTTCTTTGCCTCTTCCAGTCATTTCATTCTCTTTTTTTAAAGAGTTTGGACAGCCCTAGTAAATTACCCTGGATAAAGCATCTATATGCATATGCATATGTATACATTCCTGAGATTGCACACAACTGATTTATGTTTGCATATCTGTGCTCATCTTCTGGATCCTGGTCAAACAGCGTGCTGTCACTAATGTTATATATCAAAGGCATAAATGAGTAGGGGGAAAAATAAAATCACTCAATAGTAATAATCACCTTTCATGATATCCAGGAGTATGTATGTATTTCTAGATATTTTTTTACATCTGTACCAACAGTTTTCAGCTGGGGTAGGACTTTTTGATAGATATACAAAGTGCAATCTCCTAGTGCTTGCCTAGGTTATGATTTTTTTTTAAAGAAATTGTTCATTTTTTTTGCTATAAAAAGAGTATTACAGTAACTTTACCTTTCCATGAACAATAGTGCTGTGTTAATATTCAGGTGAAAGATTTAAGTTCTCTAATTTCAATTCATAGTGTTTTCAAGTCTTGATGAACTAAATTGCTTGCAAGATGTTTGGTTACCAACCCAGGATTCTCATCTAAGATTCCTGCCTTTGTGGCCTGTCATCACTCAGGGCCAAGGCAGGTCCAACAAAGAAGCGCACATCTGTGTCCTGCTAACTAGCAAACGCTTTCTCATGATCCTTTCACTGGTGATATACTGCCATACAGCTAGCTTTCTCAAAATGGCATGGGATAGGGGATTTATCGGCCTAATTGCTTATTGCCTATTGAAACTTAAGTATGTTGGCTTTGGAGCAACTCCTTTCATACTTCAGGAAGGGTTATCCAGCAGGCAGCCATCCAGCTGATTTTAAATTCAATGTAATGGCTCAGTGGCTAAAAAGTTACATGTCACTCTGTGTATTTAACAGAGAAATCTTGATTTCTACAGGCTGAATAATGTATGCATATGAGATATTAATTTTAAACAAAGTACAAAATCTGTGATCTTGCTTCTGCTTGCTTCTTAAGGGTATGTTCCTAGATACCATACAGTCTAATAAAGTTTTATGAATATTGAGTCATAGACAGGACATAATTCTTAGATACGATTTTCCTAAGTTGATACTAGCACGACATAAACTGACCTGAACACAATGTACTAATAGGAAAATAAATGAAGTCCTTTTATTAATAAGCTTGAATAAACAGACAAAGAAATCAAACTGTTCAGCCCCTGTGACATGTTCCATTTGGATTTATAATTACAGTAAGATTCAAATAATACAATATTTAAATGTGTGCCAATATTTCTACTCCACCTCAGAAGTTTTCAACTTGTACATAGCTCAGAGTAATGAGTTGGGCAGCTTTATAAATGTGATTTATAAAGCAATAAATGCCTGCTTAGATTTTTATACATTCATGCACATACAAACACAGTGACTATATGTATGGTCTGTTTAATCTCTGTAGAGATGTGTATTTAAAAACCCTATGTTAATTCAACAACAAAGTTATTATTGTTCAGATTCTGGGGGAGAGTAGTTTACCTCTATTTTTATTCTTTTGCAATCTTGATGAAAATGCTTCCTCTGCAAAATGTATTTGCTTTGAAAGGAAGCCTGTACTGGGGAATTTTCTCCTAATGAAAATTGTTAAAATTATCTGTTCCTACCCAAGTGACATCATTTTGTTTTCTGAAATATGAATATTATATGTAAATATGACTTTAATAATAAGTCTAGTCTGGAACTTTTGCATTTACGGTTAGAGTAAGAAAGAACTGCCAAATATTTTGCTTCAACAGTTGGGATGCTCCATGAAATGTTTCTGTAAAATACATTTTAGGATTCAGATGTTCTTGTTTCATACCCTTTGTTTTATTAATTGCATGAAGTACAATTTCAGTCAGAAGGAAATTACTAAAATGAAGAGGAGAAACTATTTCTATTCTTTATAATCTGATCCTTCCAGTTAAGAAGAATAATCTTATCCAAGATAATTAAGAAAGGATACTCAAATTCCTACTTTGTGTAAATAGAGCTGTTGCCTGCATTATATCACTGAGACTTCTCAACACATCTGGAAAAAAAAAAGCAATTCCAATAACATTAAAGCATCCTATTTTCATTGGCACACAGATGCTATAGTATATGCCAGTCAGTAATGGGTTTTGGAAACAAGCTGCTCTAAAATTCTTCTAAACTATTCTTCTGGGAAATTATTCAATTAAATACAACTAAAATTAATGCTTGGCTGCTTTGTTTGAATAAAACAAAATAAGCAGCTGGAAAAGAAAATCCCTCTGTGTGCTCAAGAGCAAAGGCTCCAGTTAATATCGACGGATTATGAGATCCTCTTTCTCCCCTTTAACAACAGCTAATTCGAAATGAAAAGAGGCCAGTTCTAGTTAGAGAAAAATGTGGGTTTCACAGAGACAAAATCAGACTGAAGACCGTTACAAGAACAAAATAAAGCAGTCTGAATTTGGGGATAGTTTCTTGGATGTATGATAATTGGGGCCAGTTCAAGGGAATATGGCGCCAGTAGGCCACATTGACTGATGGTTTCACCTTCCACTAAAGCAAAGCTTTTACATTTTTAAAAATGATTAATTTAAAATTAAATTAAGCTTGGCAACTAAAGCTTGGTTCACCACCATGCCCCAGCAGAGTTCCCTGTTATAGTCAATTGAAAACTGCTAAGCACAGGTGGCATTGGCATCCCTAACGTTTGGCACCTTAGGCCATTACCTACCCAGCTTTAGCCTAAAAGTGGCCCTGCTGGTAATAGACAGACACACATAGACATGTGCGTGTACACCCACACACACATACTTACACTTCTGCATTTCTATGTGAAGCATACTGCAGCAATTGCTAGAAGTGAGGTAACAAACACACTGCAGCATAGCAACATTACATAGACTTCCAGATGTGCAATAGAATGTTGAAGATGATCAGAAGCTGTAAAGCTCTCTAACAACTAGGTTATGTTAGGGCTTGTTTTATTAGATCTCCCTCTGCCTCTGTGGCCTTTCTTTGGAAAGGACCAAGGTCTCTGTTTACAAATAGCTGTGATACATACAAGTCCAGTACATAGTCTTTTAATTTATCAAACTCAATAAAGTGTCTTATCCTTTTTAGAATTTGTAAAAAAAAAAAAAAAGAAAAAAAAAAGAAAAGGCTTGTGGAAGGTTGTAACCCATGGGTTACAAAAGGTGTGTGTGGACTTAGAAGCAGCCTTTGGTAGCAGTCTCCACATTTTTGGAATACACTGCCCCCCCCCCCAGTATACACAATACTGGTCCTTGGGTCATTTTGCAGAGCACTTAAACTTATTCAGAAGGTTCTTTGTCCATGATGAAGACTTTGAATAATCATTTTGTTTATGTTTTGGTTTTAACTATTGTTAAATTTTTTGTACATTGGCCAGTCTTAATTTTAACGATTGGAGCAGTTTACAAAAAAAAAAAAAGCTCATAAAAGATTAATAAAACAATCTTTCTAATTAAGTGTTTTTAAATATTTGCATACCACTATTGATTTAAAATCTCTTTCTCTTCCTTCCCCCTCTCCCCACTCCCCACTAACAGGACCTTATTTTCAGATAAATGCCCCAGCTTCACTATTAAAAAATCCTTCAGCTTTTGAGGGAAGATATGAAAGAGAGATCTCTGTTGCTGCCAGTTGCCAGAACAATGCCTTTCTTAAGATAACTAAAAACAAAAAAAATCATCTAGAAATAAAATAAATAAAATAATCTTGCTCTTGGCAGAGAAGGACATCAAACTGTACCCAAATATCTCAGTTCACCAATGGCCATATTAATTGTCAGCTGTCTCCTATGGTGATGTGTTAAAAGTCCACAGGTAGAGAGCCAATATAGGAGGCAGCTCACAGCAGGCATTTGACTGAAACCAGCTTGCTTTTACATTTCTTTTCTCAAAGCTTTATGCTTCATAAATGCAGCTTGTCCAAAGGCAAGAAGAGCAGGACCCATTCTTCAATGCTCTTGCCAAATCCTAATATCTTTTAAACAAGTCCAAAAGCAGCCTGGGAGAAGAGTTGCAGGGCTGAAGCCCCTTTTCCCTTTACTGCTCACAGGGCTCCTCCCTGTGTGGTTTGAAAGAAGTCTCTAAAGAGGGCACACCTGAGTATTCTGATTCAAAATAAGGTGTAACAAAAAATGTAAGCCAAACTAAAAAATCTGCTTGCCTCTCCTGGAGAGAGTAGAGAAGGAGCACTTTACTTCCTGCAGAATGAGAATGATGTTTTTCATAGGTTGAACAGCTTTCTGTTCTCCTTGCACCCTTTGGCCCATCTGCCCTGAATTTCTCTGTCTACCAGTCTCCCCACCAGTGGGCCAAATTCTTTCCTACTGAATTCATTTATTAAGAAGAGCGATGGGGAAAAAAGTATGTTTCTTTTCTTGGTTTACATTTTGAAGTGCCCCAATGTCTTGACTGGTGTTTCACATTAGCTGCAGAGTTTGGACTCATAAAGATTAGGACCTTCCAAACTTACTCAATTTAGAAAACTCGAAGGTTCTCAACCATGAATGAAGCAAAGTAGAATCTGCACACCAGTCTCTTCTTTTAACTTAGAGTTGCCCATAAATAACACTCCTGCCACTTCAAAGTGCTTTGTGTGGAGTGGGTTGAGTTCTGTAAAAATCCGCAAGAGAATGTCTATCCTGAAGCAGGAGAGAGTTTTGGGGAAATAAAGTACTTAAGGAGGTGAAGTATGTGGACAAAAAAAACGTGGCTGTTATTAGTTTGATGTGGCACTTGTCAGAAATTCAGAGCATTTCATATGAAACTCATTATTCTTAAAATACTCTGAAATGTAGGCATTATTATCCTCTCCCACTCTCCTCCATTACAGATAGTACATGTGATTGTTATTAGGTTCATAACGCTTTTCCTACTAAGGTTGAAATCAGTATGTTGGTTGAAGCACTCCCCAAAGTCATAAAAACCTGTAAAATAATGACCTGCTTGTACAAATGCCAATCCATGTCAGAGCTGCTAAGATCAGATATTCTAAAAGCCTGATTAAGAATTGGAGGCCTGGGGATTTTTCAGTGGTTAAATTATCATCATATTGTTACCATACTTGCTATGTAATTATCATGTATGCAGTGCTTTTTTTCTTAAAAAAAAAAAAGGTGCCGGAACTCACACACGTCATACAACCTGCCTTGCCTACCCTACAAGGTTCCATCCAAAAAAGGTGCCGGAATTCCGTTCTGGGCGTTCTATGAGAAAAAAAGCCCTGCATGTATGCATCTTCATTTTACAGTGAGGAAGAAACATACTTGTGTGAAGGAAATAGCAAAGGTTCCCCCTTGAACAATCTTGAGGCCATACCACAGCCTTGACTTCAGATAGAGGAGGGAAATCATGGGAAATAGGAGTGATATGTTAAAGTAGTCAGAAGTTTCCTTAATTTAAATGATAAGCTAAGGGTATTTTCAGCACAGCAAAATTACAACATTAACCTAAACCCTAAAACTTTTTTTCTCTATTTTATTAATTTTAACAGTAAATTCTTATGAAATATTACCAAGTATTTTACAGGATCCTAAAAAAAAAAAGTAGTCTGCTTTATTTGTAACAGCCAAATCCAGTGTGATATGAGAGGTGGGCATTGAAGAATCTTTTATTCCTTCATAAATTTGTAAATTTGTCATGCAGGAAGATGCAAAAAAAACAACAGCCCCCCAAAAAAAAACTTTTTCTGCTTTCTTGGTACCAAAGAAACTATGGTTCAGAGGGAAGCCTACCATAATCCAATGCCAAAATATGTTTGCCTCAAGTAGCTGTGTTAAAATACTTTAATAATTCATTATACTACTTACGCATATGGTTCTTTTGATTATTTCAGTATAGATTATACTATATCTTAAATGGTCCTCTATCTACTTAATCTACTTCAGAGGACTGCAATGCAAAATCAGAATTACAGAAATGTTTGTTTTGATAAAATTCTGTTTGTTTAGAAGTAATAATAGAAAGCTTAGATATTAATATTCAGTCATGTTCCTCTTTCTAGAAATCATTGATGATCTTGCCAATTTGGTAGAAAATACTGATGACAACCTACGCAAGCAAACCAAACATGTTTTGGGGGTGGAGAAAAAGTCAGCCTCCTGTGGTAAGATTTTAAATTTCATTTCTTTTGCTTTATACTGGTTGCTGCTTTATGTGTTCTGAAGCCTGGTTTAAAGCTGTTTAATTTTTTCCCGACAGCCAATACTATCTCTTTCATATAACCTTGTACTTTCCTTTACAAGCAATCTAACAATTATATCCAGGACATTTGAAAATCTTACCCTTTTTAAAAGTGGGAAAGAAGTGTGATAAACCAGTCATAAAAGTATTATCCCAAGTTTGATTAAAGAAAAGGAGTTATTTATCCCCTTGGAGGGCATCCTCTACTTTGAGATACGAGGGTAAATTCGGAAATAAACCTCCGTTTGATTATCAATGACAGACACTCGCAGATACAGAACTTTTATTACACACATTAGAAAACTACATTACATTAGTTTTTGACATAATCGCCGTTCAAATTGAGGCACTTGTCATAATGTCTTACTGGGCTATGGCGGGGTGTCATCAAAAACACCCCAATGGAACTGCTTCAAAAGTTCTTGGGTGTGTCTAGCGGTGTGCGGGCAAGCATTATTGTGAACCAACACCACACTGGAAGTGATGCCATAGAACAGTGATGGCGAACCTTTTAAAGACTGAGTGCCCAAACTGCAACCCCAAACCCACTTATGCATTGTCGAGTGCCGGGTGGGTGGGCCCATTGGCTGGGTATGGCCAATTGGGTGGGCATGGCCAATTGGGTGGGCATGGCTGCAGTGGTAATGGCAGACTGGGTGGGACTAAAAAGTTCAATCAATCAATTCCAACTTTGCAAGAATTCCCTCCCCCCAGAAGTTGAAATTGACTGATTGAACCTTTTTTTTTTTTTTGCACATGGCGGAGGCCTAAAGAGAAAACGTTTTATAAAATCCAGCTGAAGGCCTAGGACTGGGGCGATGACACACGTGCCCACAGAGAGGGCTCTGAGTGCCGCCTCTGGCACCCGTGCCATAGGTTCGCCACCACTGCCATAGAAAATCCCACCAAATGTGGGATGCCAAAGTAGTACTGCTAGTGAAGTTCATGGAGTGTGGTTCAACCATCAGTTCAGAAGCCTACTGTGAAACGTAACGAAAACTTAGACGAGCCATCCATAACAAGCATCGGGGCATGCTGACTTCCGGTGTGGTATTGGTTCATGATAATGCTCGCCCACAGACCGCTAGACCCACCCAAGAACTTTTGAAGCAATTCCGTTGGGATGTTTTTGGTCACCCCTCCCATAGCCCAGATTTGGCGCCGTGCGACTATTATTATTATTATTATTATTATTATTATTATTATTATTATTATTATTATTATTATTATTATTATTATTATTAATTAAATTTCTATACCGCCCCTCTCCCGAAGGACTCGGGGCGGTTTACAGCCTTAAAATTTAAAAAAACATATAAATGTACAAAATTAAAATATTTAAAAATAAATTAAACAAATTAGGCCATAAAATCCCATATAAAACCCAATATATACAAATCCTAAAATCCTAAAAATTACAAAAATCCTAAAAATTACACAATCCCCCTAAAACATTTTCACCCGGTTGGAGCCGGAGCTTCTATGCCAGGCCGGCCTGTTGAAAAAGGAAAGTTTTCAGTTCCCGACGGAAGGTGCGTAAGTCCGTCATCGTATGGAGTTCGGGGGGGAACTCGTTCCAAGACTACTACTAAGGGATTTCAAACCTTGTAAGACATTATGAAAAGTGCCTCAATTTGAATGGCGATTATTTGAAAATTAATGTAATGTTATAGTTTTCTAATGTGTATAATAAAGGTTCTATATCTGCGAGTGTTTGTCATTGATAACCAAATGGAGGTTTATTTCTGAATTGCCTTTGTAGTTCCACTTCATGGAACTAGTAGGCAAGATCCAATCTTGAATGGGTCTTCCCAGGAGAGGTACCATTGGCCCTGCATAGAGTGCAGGCAGTTGAATTCATCTGAAAGTTCAAAAGCCCAGTTGTTTAGTTTTTTAAAACAAAACACCACTCCATTCTTGTGTTCTCTTCTATACCTCCCTTCTTTCCTCTTGTCTTTTTCTCTTTTAGAAGGTGAGGTTGCACTACATTTGAGCACTACTGTGCCACTGTATCAGCCTGAAAACACAATCTGGAAACCATGGCAAGATATTATCAATCTTTTTTCTTGGTGGGAGAGGAACAGAGTAGCTGATTAGCATGGCAGCTAAGCTACACAAGAAACACTGTGGAGCTATCGTTGAATCCAAAGTACTCAGCTTCTGTAGAAAATCCAGCCAGGTCAGAAAGAAATGCCACATTCTAATACAATTCTCTCTCCTTTTATGTAGGGCAGTTAGGGGACTATAGAATAATGTGTCATGAGAGTAGAAGAGGAGATAAACAGTGACAAGGAGGAACTCCAGCCCAGCAAGCAAAAACAGAGCTGAAGATAATCAAATACAAGCCTCGATCTCGAAGAAGCTCAGTTTAGGAAATGGATTATTAAAGTTTAGTAGATTTCTGGTGCTGCGGCTGCTTCTCAGCACATCAGAGCAGATATAAATATCTCTTCCTCTGCAAAAAAACGTAAGAAACTAAAAGAAAAATAGCAATGTTATAAGTGGACAGATTTTCCCCATACCAAGAAAAAAAGTGACGGTTTACAGCTTCTTTACTGAATATGCATATTTAAGGCTTTCTCCCTCTTGCTATTCCCAGTCTTCTGTGGGGCTTGATATGCTCTACCTCAGAGTTCTTCTTTTAGAGACAAGGTCAAGAGAGATAAAAGCCATAAAACCTCTAAAAGGAAACTATAAAATAGGAGACAGAATTATTTCTTTATGAGATTTCTTCCTGCATCACTCCTTAAACTTAAGCAGTTTAGAGATAGTAATAGAATAGTAATAAATAATACAATATTATTTAAAATGTAAAAGGTACTTTAGAACATTACACTAATGTTATCTCTGGTGAAAGCAGAGTCAATTCTAAAAGGTTTCCCAGAAGAACCAGGTTTTTACCAGCTTCCAGAAGGCCATGAGAATGGGGAACTATTATCATCTTAGTGCAGTGTTTCTCAACCTTGACAATTTTAAGGCATGTGGACTTCAACTCCCAGAATTCCACAGCCAGCATTACTGGCTGTGGAATTCTGGGAGTTGAAGTTCACATGCCTTAAAATTGTCAAGGTTGAGAAACACTGTCTTAGTGGGTTTGCCCATTCCGTATGTTTCTGTAGGTTTGTCACTCCCTCCACCTAAGTCTCATCATAGGTCTTAACCAATGAGCAGATAACCAAGACAGTTTCCATCCCAGGCCTGATGTCTGAAACTAGAATGCAGAAGACACAGCAATATGTTTTCTCATCCATCATTATATCAAGGTTAGATTTATTACCAACAGATCCACATTTAAAACCTCAACTTGAGACCAAGATAATCGGCAGTCTGAATAATTGGCTTATGAGTTGAGACTGGGCAGAAAATTCCAGAGTCCACTGGAGTTGGGTGGCCAATAAATTTCAACAAATAAATAAAATTTCTATTTTTTTTCTTCTGGAAAGTTTGACTTTCCCTTATCGTTATCTTCTCCATTTCCACCTTTCTCAATTAGCTGACTGTCCTTTCTCAGTCCAACCAAGTGACTCCCTCTTGAGATCCAACTAAGTATAATACAGGATAGTAACCTCACCTACTAGCTATATTCACAACCCCTTCATACATCCTGACCCACCTTATGGATAATAGAACCACTGTCTTCACCCACCTTCCCCACTCACTTCAGCTCCCCTGGCTCTACTCTCTGGATCAGAAGAGGCAGGGTGGAAAACACTTTCCCTATCCTTTTGCTCATCGCAGTGGCCTCCCTTTTCAGTTTTCTGACTCTGACTGTGGGAAATGACAATCCTCTTTTCTTGTGATTATTTTTTGTTTCTACTCCCTCATCCTCAATTACACATGTTCATATAAACATATAAACCCAAAGGAAGGCGAATAGGACTAGTACTCTCCTTTCATTTCCTGCCACTAGTTTAATATGTAGCTGTTATGTCTGGCCACGCTCAGCTCATTAAAATCCACATAAAGATGTCTTTAATAGTTTTTAATTAACACATTTCAAACGAAGTCATTTCAAAGCAAACTGCTGGCATTATTTTGGCTGGAACGGCCAACACTGATTTATTTACATTTAGGATAAATATGCTATCCTCCCACCTTCCAATTTAAAACACTCTTTCTTTATCACATTGTCCAAGACCTCATTATTTTTCGGTAGGTTTCAAAAACACCAGAAAACTCCGTTTCAACTCACTGCGAAAGTTTCCATGCCAATCTCTAATTAACGTTGCTCGTGACAAAGGCTTAATTTCTCTCTCCTCCTCTAATACAGTTTCCGATACGTCACTTCCTTTTTCTACTTAACTGAACCCTCCTCCTATTAACCCTTCGAACTCTCGGATCCAGCCATACATTCTCCTGTTCCAAGTCTGATTCTGCACCTTGAGACTCCGATGCAGACTGCATCTCAATCTCCTCCCTGTCTGCCTCGGCTGCCGGGAGGGGAAAGCACCCAGAGGGGCCTGGCTCGGCTGCCGGGAGGGGCAAACACTCAGAGGGGCCTGGCTTGGCTGCCGGGAGGGGCAAACACTCAGAGGGGCCTGGCTTGGCTGCCGGGAGGGGCAAACACTCAGAGGGGCCCGGCTCCCCCTCCTCATCCTCCGACACCTCCCCAGCTGGTCCAGAGACACCCACAACAGTAGCATAGTAGTCTGTTTATTGTGGAATAAACATGGGAACCATATGCTGCCATTTAGTTCCCTGAAATACATGGGACGTATTATATTATATGCACACCATGAGAGAGATGGGGGATGGATGAATGCAAGGGCATATACATTGATGTGATTTTGGCAGATTTTCATATAATACAGCATTAAGGACAAAGTATGAAAACGCGATGAATGATCTTATTATACTTGAGGTGAAGAAGGTTAGAAGAATATAATTTCTGGAATAATTTTAGCACAAATAGCAATAACCATGATGTAACTAGTAATTTAATACTAAACCCCATGAAATTCTATGCAATAGAACTTGCAATCTGGAGGTAATGAAGTCTGTCAGTATCTACTCATGAAATTACTGAAGGAGAATGAGCTGATGATATTTTCCTCCTTCATAAAGAGATTTTTTACATCCTCCTGTAAAAACTTCAGAAAAGATTTAAGGACAATGTAGTTTTCTCTGCTATTTTCTCTCTCTCTCTCTCTCTCTCTCTCTCTCTCTCTCTCTCTCTCTCTCTCTCTCTCTCTCTCTCTCTCTCTCTCTCTCTCTCTCTCTAATACACATGCACACCAATTCTTCTATTTTGTGAATAATTTATCAGCATGGAAAAAACAAGATGGACTCATGTCAGATTTTTCCAATTTTTTCTTCTTCCACAAGATGGCAATGCAGTTCCTAACCTTAGGAAATTAAATAACTGAAGCTTCCCTTTTATATTGGTTCTTGGAGAAAGTAGAATCATCACTTCTATTTTTTTCTCCTTAAACATTTGTTATATCAGCCCATCTCAGAAATGTTGATTACTAAAGTACTCAGGGATTTTGCCTGTTTGTTTTGTTATGTTTAAATATGTAGCAGTCTCATCTAAATCAAGGAAGAGTATTATAAAACCTTAAAGCCTGTCAGCTTACAGCTGTAAATTAGATAAGGATATATAAAATGATTGTTGTCTTTTAGATATTTCTCTTTATCCAATTTACTGGTAATTTTTACTTTCTGTTTCTCTCCCCTAAGTTTTTTGAATAGACTACTTCAGGTCTGCAGATGTTTTCATAAGATATAAACTTTGTATGTTCCAATTTCTAATATAGCCAAGAGTTTAGTTAACATGACATGAAGTCAACTTTTCCTATGGTCTGTTTGCTGGATGATTATGTCAATATTCCATCAAAAAACTGCATGGACAATTGCCTTGGCTTGGAACCAAAAGATGTTTTTTCCCAAAGCATTTTTTTCCTGGCATATGAGTTGTGACAGTTTTTCCTCTTTGAATCTTGTTATGTTTCCAGAGTTAAATATGTTGCATAGTTTTCCATAGAGGTGCTACCATTTTGCTGATAATGCAAGCATTTTTGATTTCATTATCACTTTTCTTGAAAATATATTTTGTGTACATACACATCATGTGTTATATAGAAATTGTGGACCAGATTGAGAAAAGATGCATAAATATTTATTGTTTCCTGTTATAAAAAGGGAGATATCTTAATTACTGAAACACCAATGTTGCGAAGTGCTGAAGCCAAATTAGAACCAATGTATTTGCAATTGTGTACGCTTTTAGCCATGTTTTGCTGCCACTAGAACCTCTCTTGAAATCCAAAAACTCTTTTTCCCCCCATTGAAACCTGAATGCTATGGGCAGAATCTGAATTTGGATTTTGCCCTCAAATAATTAAGTCCATTGTTTGGCAAAACTACCCAAACTATCGTTGCTTCTGCAGATCTGCAAGTGTTACGTCTTCTATGCATCTATTGTATTTGTAAAAGTTAATTCTTACATGGTCAGAAGGAAACTGTCTGATACTAGATCTATCTATTAACAAAATAAGAGATAAATAGAAACTGGGCCTCCTGCTCCAAAGAGTTGGGTGTCTAGTATCATGAAGGTTATCAGGTGTGCTATTTGTCCTTTTTTGAGGCATGGCAAAGGAAATGCTATAGAGGAAGCAGTTTCCCAATCAGCATGTTGTTTTTTTTCTTAGCTCAAGGATAGGAGGAAATCACCTCACAGGAGGTATGGGGAAATAGTCTCACATCTGGTTTCTTCCTATCCTTGAGGCAGGGGGGAAAAAAACATGATGGTTGGGAAACTGCTGCTTCTACCACATTCCCCAAGCCATGCCTCAAAAAAAAGGATCACAAATTTACTGCCCTCAGACAGGAAGTGTTTTCCACTTCTTCTGATGAGGGAACTGACTGGAAAGGAGGAGCTGGGAAGATTTTCACTGTCATTCTTTCCATTCCCCAAGTAGGTATCCCTTGCAGATATCCCTTGCAGATCTTTTTAGTAATGGTGCTTTTCAGCCCCACAATTTCTAGGTAAAATTGTTCCAAGCACTTCAGAAAGTATGGATCAATGGCAGAGCGCTGCGGTAGCAGAGAGGCAAATTGGCCATTTTCTATGCTATGGTGTCAGCCCGTTAGGTACACCAGACCAAGAAATCAAATCCACAGGAAAGCTTAAAAGGATTGCCCAAAATAAACTTGCAAGTTTGATTGCACTACACTTTTTTTTTTGCCCTTCGTATAATTCTGTGAATTAGAGAGATGTCTGTCTAAGTGTCTTTAAGTTTTTTTTTAACCTTTTGTCACTGTAGTAATGGATCTTGCATGTTTCTATCAAGCTCATCTTCCTTACTTTCTATACATGGCTGCTGCAAGCAAGCAGGCCAGGAGTTGTAGCCTGTAAACTCAGGGAGGGATTGCCATGGTAGAGATGGAAGAGATTACTTTAGGAATAGTAACTTCATATAATATATACCAGGACAAAAACACCAACAGCCAACTTTGAGAGATTCTCTTCTGCCTGGCAGCTACTGCAGAAATGGCCACAGAGGCACAGGCTCTGTGATTGGATGGGAGGGGATAGTCTTGAAGTAGTTCTGCAGGTCACTAATCTTCTTACACCCCTTCTTTATAAAACACAGCAAAAATATTATGGCACCAGTAGAAAATAACAAGATATTTCCTGTTGGATACCTTTTGTCTGGTCTTAGCCTTTTTCAGTGGTAGACTAGACCAGTGGTTCTTAACCTGGGCGATATCACCCCCAGGGGGCGATTTTGTTTTTCAGGGGGGCGATGGAATGAAAAGGGGGCGATATGGGGGCGATGGAGCAAGAAGTTTGGGGGACACTTTTGAGCCTTTCCCTGCAACTCCGAGCCTCCTCCGCCATTTGCAGAGAGAGACAGAGACAGAGAGAGGCACTTGTGCTTCTCTCTCTCTATCTCACTCTCTCTCACATGCGGATTTGCCCCCTCTCAGGGCTCCTGATTGGCCTGCGCCCGGGTGCCCCTCCCCCTGGGAGAAGCATGGCCAGGAAGTCCCTTTCCCTGACTGGCCCTGTCCAAGGTGCATGTGGCCGGGGAACCATGCAGGGAAGCCCTGGGATCCCCGCTGGGAGCAACCCGCCAGAGCCTCAGCTGAGTGGGCCAGCCTTCCCGCAAGCCACGGCCCCAAGGGAGAGCAGCCCCTGCGATCCCCAGCCACGGGACTGTTGGCCCAGCTGGCCGGGAAGGCGCGCTGGAATCCCGGCTGCTTTGTCGGTGAAGAATGTGAGGTGAGCAGAAGATGGGGGGGAGAGAAAGGGAAGGAGGAGGTATTTTCCAACCAGCAGCAGAAGAGCCCTGGCCGGATCTGCGGGAGCACCTTCTCCTGGGGCCCAGCGCCAGCTTCCTTGCCCTCCTCCTCCTTCCCTTCTTCCTCCTGCTGCCCCCGGGCGGCAGTCCTGGCTGGGGCAGCGGCCAGTGGGGGCATCACTCCCTGGGTGATGCTGGTGGGTTGCGGATTGCTGGGAGCACCACGTGGTGTGGAGCTGCCCCAGCTCCTCCAGCACGATGGACCTACTGGCAGCATGGGAGGCTCCAGTGTTGTTCCTGGTGGGAGGCAGATCGTTGCCCCAGTTCCGTCTAAGGACGCCAGTGGCACGGGAGAAGGTTTGGCGATGCAGCTGATGGGGTTCCGTGGATGCCCTGCTACTTAAGCCCGTGGACACTGGCAGCGCAAGGGGAGGCTTGGTGATGCAGCCGATGGGCGGGGTATTCCGCAGATGCCCTGTGGCTCTGACTTGAGCTCGGGGACCCCAGTGGTACATGGGTTGGCCTGCCAATGTGACTGTGAGCCGGGGTGTCCCCGCAGGCCCGGCGAACAACGGAGCTGGGTGCCTCCAGTGGCGACAGGGGGTCTTCTGCTGCCTCCTGCCCCCATCCCCGCCCCTTTGACACCCTCTGCCTTTCATTCTCTCTCTCTCTCCTCACCTGGAGAAATAAGGGGGAGGGAGGGAGAGGAAAGAGAGAGGGAGAGGGGAAAGAGAAAAATAGAGAAAGAGGGAGGAAAGAGAGAGAGAGGAAGCGCAAGTGCCTCTCTCTTTCTCTCTCTCTCTCTCTCCCTCCCTCTCTCTCTCTCTCTCTCTCTCTCTCTCTCACACACACACACACACACACACACACACACACACACACACACTGAGTGAGGGGAGAGGACTGACAGACCAAGGGCAGAAAGTGGGAGAGAGAGAGAGGGAAGGGGGGAGAGAGAGACCTCTTTGACATCTAAAATGAAGATAACACTGAAGATATATATATATATAAAAGGTAAAAAGGGATATATGCAGTGTGATCTTCATTTTAGATGTCAAAAGGGTTTTGCGGCTCCCAGTGTTTCGTTTTCGGTGGGAAACGGGTCCAAGTGGCTCTTTGAGTGTTTTGGGTTGCTTACCCCTGCTCTACCCATACAGTGGTGCACCATTGGCCAGAATGGGCAGTGATGGAGGGGGGAGCGCTTCTTTCAAAACATCGCATGCTGTTTTGTGTGTCTCTTTGTATTGTACTTTTTTAGCGTGCACTCCAGTTTGATACTATATTTTGTTTGTGTCTTTTTAATCCTTTTTACAGTGTGGGTGACTATATATACTTTCCTCGAATCTTAATTTAGTTTCAGAGTTTTTGTCTTGAAATTCTTAGTTCCTGCACTGCGGTTTGTTCTTATGCCCTTTTTATATATCTTTTTGCATCTTAAATTTCACTTGTAATTCAATTATTAAATGTTACTATTTTTCTTTTCGGGCATTTCACTTTCTTGCAATTGAATTTTGTTTTCAGTGGTCATTACATTTAAGTATCTTGAATAAATAAGATAATAATGAAATACATGTATCACGAAATTTGGGAATAAAATCACAGGTGGCACCAAAATTTTTCACACAGTTGAGATATGGGGAAAAGACTGGAAATAAATTATTTGCATCATATGTCCTGATGACAATTTTAAAGAAAACAAAAGAAGTGTTTGCATAAATTGAAGAATTATTTCCTATGTTGTGATTGAGAGGTTATGTTGGGGGAGGGGGGTGATGACAACTTCCTCATTGGCTCAAGGGAGCGTTTCATTCAAAAAGGTTAAGAACCACTAGACTAGACCAAGATGGAGACTTCGTTGTGAAAACATGTCCTCCACAACAGAGAACAGCCCACCTTGCAGCTGGGGCCAAGAGGATATGTAGATGAACTATTAGAAGAGGCCCTATAATTAGTAAGTTTCTATTTACTTCTGATGACATGACAGTTACATGAAATAACAATCCCCATCATATCTGCCAAGTTGTTTGTTTTTCAGCAATATTTTAATAATTTTTATAGTTCAGATAGCTTTAGCCTTTGTGCTATGATTCTTAGTTAACAGAAATCTTAGCAGCAACCAATTTTCCTAGGACCATAATGTTGATTTCCAGGTGTCAAAAGTTTTACTATTACAAATAAGTCTCAGCATAGACATTGGCTTCTGTCCTCATCCTTTGCTTCTTCCCTGATGGAAAAACATCAAAGTAATGTAGCTTGGCCCAGTTACCCAGACAGCTTGGTGCATAGCTCTCCCTAGACCTGTATCTAGGGAAGGTTTTAATCACAAAACAATCGTTCTGTTGGCAGGCAAACATCTCTGGTGAGAGCATTCAGAAAGAAAGTATCTGGACAATAAGTTGTCCAGTTGTCCTCTAGATTAAAAAAAAAATAAATAGGGCTAGGCCAAATTCATATTTTCTTGCATTTTACTTTGGGGAGCAAAAAATCTGACATTTAGAATGAAACTCCCAGAACTGGGCCTTTTTTGAAAGGTCATTTGAATCTAGAGATTAAAAGTCTAGATACCTTAACCTTGTCCTTTCTTTATTCTTTACTGAGTAGTGCTAGATTTGGCGTATCTAGTGAGAAATGGATAGCGCTTAGGCCAGTGGGAAAGGGACAGTAGCACCTAGTTAATTACATTTGCATATGCAGCTGTTCAAACAGAGTTTGGCCAGTGCCTACTCCATCTTTTGCTAGGGATTTGGTACAGCTGTCACTAGTCCCTGCAGTTTATTGGAGGGCTGCGGTGAGTCCATGGAATGCCTCCTCAGCCATTTATCATTTCAAAGGCCAAGTAATTAGTTCTGTTGGAATAAAAAGAAGAACAAATCTTCTAATTCATTTTCCAAGGATACGTGTCAAGGAATGAAATCACTACTTGATATTTTTTGAAACTGCTGGAATGCAATAATTAGATAGTTGATGCTTGATTGTTCAAGTTTTGTTTTTTTAAAAATAAAAATAAAGACATCAAAGCATTACAGCAAGTCTTGTTGCCACTGTAACTTAGCAGCTTCTATTTGCAGCGATTGGATTTAAATGACTAAAAAGAAGTAGTTTTTGTTTTAGGCTGCCTTGTTACGCAGTGATTCTTCTAAAATACCTTACATAAATGCATGATGACTGTGGCAATGTAATGGTTGAAAATATTCACATTCTTCTTGCACAACCAGATAGATGACTATTTTTTTAAAAAAAATCCTCCTTTGCATATTTATTGATTTATTTATTCATTCAATTTCCACCCAGCTCAGCCAAATGACTCTGGATGGCTTACAATTCTAAAATTATGAAACAGAAGTAGTGAATGGATAGTCACTTGTCTGAAATAGTATAGAATCTCCTGCTTGAGCAGGGGGCTGGACTAGAAGACCTCCAAGGTCCCTTCCAGCTCTATTTTGATTCTGATTCAACACTGGAAGTTTTTAAGAAAAGATTGGACAGCCATTTGTCTGCAATGGTATAGGGCAGTGTTTCTCAACCTTGACAATTTTAAGGCATGTGGACATCAACTCCCAGAATTTCACAGCCAGCATTGAAGTCCACATGCCTTAAAATTGTCAAGGTTGAGAAACACTGGTATAGAGTTTCCTGCCTGAGTAGGGGGGTTTGGAGTAGAAGATCTCCCAGGTTCCTTTCAACTCGGTTCTTCTGTTATTATTAAAACAGTAAGAACATCCACAAAAGAAATAGATGCAAATGGCAGCCATGATGATTGCCAAGAATGGCTGCTTCAGCAAGCATGGTGAGCAGAAGGCAAGCTAGATTCCCTGGATGTTCTTGACTCTCCAGCAGGATCTTGATCATTTCTCCACATGCATTCGATGGTTGATGGTTTGCTCTGCATCGCACTAACTTCCCAGTTAACCTTTTTTTTAATTAAAAGAGTTTAATTTTAAAAAGTCTGCTGGATCAAGTGGTCTGATTGGTGCCACATTGGTACTCACGGGTGCCACATTGCCTCCCTTTGTCTTACCGTCATTCTCAGTACCTATTCTTATTGCTTGATGAACAGCCAATGTAGCAGGTGCCTGTCACTTAAACTTCTTTGAAAATTGTGTTTGTTTTATTCTTTTCACTTTCATTTTGAGATGTGAGATTTGCTTCTTCTTTCTTGCTCTTCAGGGATTCTCGACCTAAAGCTGGAGAGACTGCTTTATGATGGGTTTATTTACCTAATCAATGGGCTCTGGTGTTGTCTAGGAAATGCGGACATTTTTGAAAGAGAAACTCCTAGTAACTGACAAACAAAAGTCCAGCAGTTAGGTCTGATGAAACAACAAAATGAAGGTCAGCTAATATTGCCCTCTGTCGCTTTCCCGGTGGCCATGACAGCAGGGGAGGTTTATTTGAAGATCCCAGACTCAGAGTCACTGTTCGTATTGTCACCCTCCTGAGCATTCGAGGCCGTGCCAACAGTTTAGGATATTAATGTATTCTACAGATCATGGAGAAAGAAATTCTCTGCATGTCTTCGTTTTGTTTACTCTAATTCCTCCCTTTTCCCCCATGCACTTTGTTTGCAGTGTCTTTTGTCTGGTGATGTTGCTGGGCATTTCTGATGAGAAAGGAAAGAATTACGAAGAAGGGAGGAGGAGGGAGGGGGAGTTAGTATTTTTGAAACACAAGGTGAATGATTTTTACCAGTTGGTCAGGTGAGTTAAAATTAATATTCTGATTAGGATTGGGGATGCAAATATATGTAGATCCCCCTCACATGCACCCCTCCTTTCCCGAAGAAGCAAATGTTTTCAACCAGAAATTATGCTACAAAACCCCAAGCACTGCTGCTCCACAGGATGCCATGCCTCAGTGCGTCTTTAGTATTCATCCTTGCTTCATTACCGGGGCCACCTCTCAGCCCCCCCCCCAGCAGCTGCTAAAAGGGGGCAAAATTACAGCAATTCATACTGCTGGTGACTTACTGCCAGGGAATAGTTGCTTTCTGTTTGCAAGGTACATTATCATAGCTATGCCTCCAAAACAAGAAATGGTTTTCAAGTTTGGGGGAAGAGGGATGTTCAGTGGAACGCGTTTATCAGGATTTTCACAGGATTTGAAGAAAGTGGTTTCCTAGAAAGAAAAGCTGTTTTTTAAAAAAAAAATAATCAAGAGATAATGATCTAATAAAGACATTGGTAGGCTTAAACACAAATGCTAATATATTACTGTAGATATAACTGAAAAGTATCTCTATTTCTGTATTTATGTGAAATAAAAGACAAAAAGTTCCTGATTTTATCAAAAAAAAAAAAAGACATTGGTAGGGAAATAAATGTAGGTATATTTGTTTACGTTCCAATATCTTATGCTACCCTAGGAGGAATTGTACATAGTACTTAGATATTTTTTAAATATATTCTTTGATCCCTCGTGGAATTGTTAATGAGACAAAATGTGCTAAAGAGCTCTTCAGACACTGCCTGGAGAGGGAGGAATGAAATGCAGACCCACTGGAGGGCTTCTTGCACACAAGAAGTCCCTTTGTTTCCTGTTTTTAAAACCAGAGACATGTCTAAAATCAGGGACAAACTGAGAGCAGGCTGAAGGGACAGGGTTGAAAACTAGGCTTTCTGTATTTTAATAAGAAGAGGAAAACGTGAATGCTGCAGCCAGCTTGATAGGCAGCATAAAGGGTTGGGTATTTGAAGTCCAGCATGAAGGTGTTGTGAAGATGGGAGTGAGATACAGTTAGGCCGTCTTTCACTTAGACTTAATTAAGAACCTCACATGCTTTGTCTCTTGGGATCTCCATACCTCAATAGAGGCCTCAGCTCAGCCCCAAAATTGTATCTATAGACCTGCCGCCTTTGTGCTGAGTTGCCACACCAAAAACAGTAGCAAGTACAGGCCCCATGTTGCTGGAGGTCATCCTCTTGTTCAGAGAAGTGAGCCTGCATCCCCAAGAAGAAATGGGGATTGTTGGAAGGGAGCCCCTGGGGAATAACTAGCCTTTCTGTTTCTGTCTGTGTGTGTATCAACAAAAAGCCAGTGGGAGGTAGAAGAGGTTTTGTAACACTTTCCACAACTTGATTATGTAAACTTAATGAGGAGTCAGAGGTTATACTATAAAGGGCAAACACTTTTCCTCAAGGAATCAACACAGTGTGTTAAAGTCTATGAATGAGAAATAACTTGAATCTTTCACCCAGCTATTGATTATTCCAGGTCTTCTTTTACGTGCCAGAATTTATCATTTATGTAGCATTCTCTGTACATAGTCATAATGAAATTAGTTTCAGATAAGAGAGAAAGAGATTTATTTTGATATATTGATATAATCTTTCACAGCAGGCAGATTTACCCTGGAGTGGATTAAGGACCTGGAATTTATGGAGGCTGGTAGAAGGGGTCTCTAATTTGTAAGAGGTGTGTTGGCCTTCAGTTATATTGTAAAGTAAATTACAAGAGAAGGGTTAGCCATTAATCTGCCTAAGTGTTCATACACATAGAGATAGCCATATTTGGCTTCATAGCACATGAGATTTCTTGGTAAATGGGATTATGTTCAGATTCGGGAGAGAGAAGAGAAGAGAAGCACATAAATGATGGTGAGGCATTTTGAACTGACTGAAACATGATGGCATTGCAGCCATTACTAAAGAGGGCATGAAAAAGCCTGGGCTAAACTCTTCACTTTGTGTTCACGAAGTGACTGCAGCCCAATTTTGATATTTCTGGATGAGATTTATTTTTCTAAATCTGTTTCATTCTGATTTTAAACTAGGAATCCCAAAGTTAGTTTGATTGACTCAGTTTAGAAATTATTATTGTCATTCAACATTTATTAAGAAGCATGTAAACAAATGATATCAATTTGCACAGACATATACCCTATGAGTAATGAATTTGGAGAAGGTAGTAGAATGAGGCAAAGAGAAGCAGCAGTATTAGGTTTATTGCTCATAGCTAGGCTATAGAATATGGGAAACATAGGGGCTGTTTTTAACCCTGTGGCAAGTTATAAGGAACTTTTTGGCTGTAGGATGTGCACCTGTGTCTTCCAAGTATTATGGAAGCTCTGACCCATTTTTGAACTATCATCTGGAAGCTGTTACGGAATGAATAGGGGTGAAGGAAGTAATTAGAAACCAGATGTCTTATCCCATCCAGAGTATGTAAGCCTGCTATTGAAAAATCAGAAATGTAGCCTAAGAATGTTCTTGCTTCTTAAATAGTAGTGTAAGCCAAATGTGTTGTCTTCGGTTATACTTGATGTTTAACAGAGGTGAACAGAACCATCATTCATATTTTGGTAATTTAAATATTTAGTTAAGGTAATGTAGCCTTTACAATACATCAGGAGGCTTTAGCTTAAATATAATGCCACAATAAAATAGTGCCCTGTGCGATTATGTGTCTAAGATAATATACCTTCCAGAACATTTAATTTCATTTGCAGTACAGGTAGTTAAGTTCTTAAGAAAGTTTGTATATCATACGTTTTCTTTCCCTTCCTTCCTTCCTTCCTTCCTTCCTTCCTTCCTTCCTTCCTTCCTTCCTTCGAGGCATTTTCCATTAAGAATTTTCTGTTAGGAAAATAATATAAAGAGAATGTTTAACTGTGAAGTTCCAATTGTTTTTTGTGGTAGAATTGCAGTTAATCTTAGTTCTCTTTACTGTACACGAGTACACAACAAATGTAATATAAATGTATATTCAAGGACCACACTCTTCTACTGCCACACTATATTATGCTGCCACATTATGCCATGGAGTATTCCTGGGAGGGATGAGCAAGGAACTCTGGTAGTATATTCTAGAACTAATTGCCATTTGCAAGATTCACAGAAATACATTACATAGGGACCTTACTTAAGGGCTGATTTCTTGGGTTTTCTTAAGAGATACATTGGTGAGATGAATTCAAAGATTGAAATGTCTATTGTACAATTTTCTTGGTGAGCCAAATTTGAATAAATTTTGGAACCCTACCAGGAACAGTAAGTAATGGTTGCTAACCCTCTTAGGTAGACTGAATCAAGAAATTGACTCAACAAGAATGCTAAAACTGTTTTTATTGAGATTGGCTATAAATATAGAACATAGCTTGATTATACTATATTTCCTCCTCCTTCTTGTAATTCAGTAATTTGGGGAAGCATCTATACGAATTGCTCATCCTTCTCCAATGTACTTGTTTTCTTATCATCACCTTCAGAAGGCAGATGAAATGGTCCTGTATATTTTTAGATTTTTAGGGATATTCATAATTTGTCTTGGTTTACACAATCAGAAGCTTTTGTGTAATCAGCAAAAATATGCATCTCTTTTGGAATGCCGTTGTTGTTTCCATTATCCATTACATGTGAGCAATATGGATTTGGGTGTTCCTGTCTCATCTGAATCAAATTTATAGACTTGGCATTTCTCATCCCATGTACCACTGAAGTCTAGATTACATAATCTTGAACATAATGTTATTGTTCTTATTATTAACATTATCTTCCTAGCATATGAGATATGAGTGGAATTATTACTTCCAATGATTTAGACCAGGGGTGTCAAACTGCCGGCCTGTGGGCCAGATGCGTCATACAGAAGCCATGCCCACCCCATTGCCAGCAATGGCAAAAACGTCCCCGATACGTTGCGCGACGTCATGTGACGTCGCGAGTTTGACACCCCTGACTTAGACACTATGCTTCTACTGAGACAATCTTGTAACTTAACATTTGCCTTATTAATAGTCATAGCTGACTCTTGCTGAACTTGTGATGACCTACAATTCAAAGATAGTTTTCACAAATACTCTTACTGCCAAAAATAGTCAACCCAATAGCTAAATTTGGTTTCTTTATCTTAAGTGAAGAATGGCATTTTTCCAATTAAATTTTATTGCATAATTTTCAACCCATTTTTCTTTGCATGTGGCTCAGTTTTCCTTTTCTTATGTGTGTAAACTTCTAAAGAATACTCATAAAATACCAAGAAGTCCCGTGCAGTTAATGATTTAAGGAGGAAGGTGTGTCTATGCATGTACATAGGCTGAATGTATCCTTTTTGCATCCTTTTTGCTGTTACAAACTGGTATCTAAAGATACAAAGATACGTTTATCAGGTACTGTTGAAAATTTAACAATAGCAGCAACATGATTTCATGGCAAAAGATATTCGGAAGTCAAATGGCACTAGGGAAAGCATTGGAAAATGAATGAGTCCAGTTTGGGGAAATAATCTTTGTAAGACTGTATTGGAGCAGAGGATACCTTGCCATTTTTT
The DNA here is from genome assembly GCA_034064705.1 of Bothrops alternatus. Lineage (NCBI taxonomy): Eukaryota > Metazoa > Chordata > Lepidosauria > Squamata > Viperidae > Bothrops > Bothrops alternatus. The sequence continues at coordinate 171,277 of JARGCV010000041.1, read as the reverse complement.
TAAAAAAGTTTAATTGGCACAATGGAGGAAAGTGATTTACAAGTCATGGGCTTTTGCTCTACTATTTCTTTTCAGCTATGCCTCTTATAAAAACAGAAAATGTCTCTTTGGATTAATAAACTTGTTCAAGAATTTGTGGAAGCACTGAGAAGAGGCATTGCTCAAGGAGAGGATATTGCAGTGCATTCCTGTCCAGATTTATATCCCCTTTACTAGCTTATTTACTGCTTGCTAATGTCTTTTCTCAGAAAAACAAGACTATGTAATAATTTTTTTATCATCAAGATTCTAATATTGTAATCCATTTTCCTTGTGTCTGGCAAGTCATATGAGGCTTGCAGTTTTGTTTTTCATATGCCTAGATCTATGTAGACTACCAAACAAACAAACAAACAAATAAATTTCACCATTTAGAATTTCATACAATAATTCACCATACTGCAACAGTCCCTACAGTCCAATTTAAGGATATTATTTGCAGATTTAATTTACTATGAGATCATTTAAGAGCATACTTTATGGAGGCTCAGTAATCAAATAATTGCAAAATGGAAAACAATAATAAGAATCTATAATTAAATACAATATATTTCTTTATAAAGACTAAATTTTAAAACAATTTCACAAAAGGTTCACTAACATATTTTTAGTACTTTTTAAAGTTTTGATTAATTAGATACCAGGCATAATTCCTGGAAGTTGGCTCCAGGATTGGCCCTGGATAGGAAAAAGCTATCAGTCATGTTTTGCTACAAAAAGATTCCAATTGTTTCTAATCAGACTTCTACAAAACTGGTGTCTTTTAATTTCCACTTATTTGCTGGTCTATGACCATAATAAAGATTGATTGAATTTCCACTTAAAGATACCTAGTATTTAAAATCTTTATTAATTTGGAAATAGCAGGAGGTGCATCTCATCTTTGCACTATATTAGCTAATCAACCCATGCACATAGAAAAATCCATGAATCCTGAACTCTGTTGTGTTGTCATGAATATTTTTTTTCTTTCAATGATGGAATTTGTTGTATGATATTTAGTTGAAAATGAAGCACTCCATTGACAACAAGGCTGCTTGCAATTGAAGCTTTCTTACTTCAGAATTAAATTGATTTTTTCCATCTGTCATTTTGCCAGTTGAAGGATATTGGAAGCTCTCATAAAGATTCTTGATTGTGGATTATCCAAATGTGGTTGATGAATGTTCAATGTCAGGAGCAGGGGATTTAGGGTATGAATTTCCCAGGGTTTGATAATCTTGTAGGGCAGCTGAGTGTGACTGCTTCCCCAATAATCTACTCAATTCAGTAGTTCCACCCTTCTATTGCCTTGTAAGGAGAATGAGATTCCTAGATCTTTTGCATGATAAGTAACTTCAGACCCTAAGAGTCTTTGAAAGGGCAGCTGAGAATTAATTGTGGCAGATTGAAGTAATGGCTTCCCATATTCATTCCTTAAGTGAAGACAAGAACTTGAAAAGCTTGCTTCAGTTAAGTAGAGTAATGGCCTCACAGTATAATTCAACAGCCAAAATGTTATTAAAACTTTTCAGATCCAGGGGAATGTGTTCTATGTTCCAAATTCACAGAATTTGCTTAAAGAACACGATACGTTAGGTTTTGTTCTGATGCAGAAAAAAAATAATAGATTTTTAAAAATCTTTATACTCTCTTGAGGTTACTATCAACCTGTGGCCAAACTGTATGGTGATGATAATTTTATATCAAACCTCATATACAGTGCATTAAACCAGTCTATTATTAATATAGCTATAGATAAAAATGCACAATTGCATACACTATGGAATACATACAACTGCTTTTTCCAATCTAATGTCCTATTGTGGACTAAAAAAATAACAGAAGATGATACAGAAGAAGTCATTTAAATGGGCTAGAGCAGTCATTATTCTCCATGCAAATATTTTTGTGGATTAAATTATGAATAAGCTAGTGCAACTTCATTCCAGGATACTGTTTTGCAACTGCACGTCAAAGTCAGCCAAGTCAAAGAATTATATCAAAGGATATAACTAAATACTTCATTCACATGCAAATTAACTGCCATCCATATTATCCTCACCCAAGTATGCATATAATTGACATGTCACTTCCCACATTTCCTGCACTAATAATAGAATAACAGAGTTGGAAGGTATTTTGGAGGTCTTCTAGTCCAACCCCATGCTCAGGCAGGAAACTTTATACCATTTCAGATAAAAGGTTGTTCAATCTCTTCTTAAAAACCTCCAGTGTTGGAGCATCCACAACTTCTTGGAGCAAGTCATTCCACTGATTAATTGTTCTTACTGTCAGGAAATTTCTCCTTAGTTCTAGGTTACTTCTCTCCTTGATTAGTTTCCATCTATTGCTTCTTGTCCTACCTTCAGGTGCTGTGGAGAATAGGTTGACCTCTTCTTCTTTGTGGCAACCCCTTAGATCAGACATGTGAAACTTGTGATGTCACATGAAATTGGAATGGTTTTGCCATTGCCGGCAATTGAGTGGGCGTGGCTTCCGGATGACATGTCCGGCCCGTGGGTCAGCAGTTTAACACCCCTGCCTTAGATATTGGAACACTACTATTATGTCACTCCTAGTCCTTCTTTTAATTAAACTAGACATACCCAATTCCTGCAACCGTTTTTCATATGTTTTAGCCGTCAGTGCCCTAATCATCATTGTTCTTCTCTGCACTCTTTCTAGAGTCTCAACATCTTTTTTATATCGTGTCGACCAAAACTGGATGCAATATTTCAAGTGTGATCTAACCAAGGCATTATAAAGTGGTATTAATACTTCATGTGATCTTGATTTTATTCTTGTATTAATATAGCTAGGACTGTGTTGGCTTTTTTGGCAGCTGCAGCACATTGTTAACTCATATTTAAGTGATTATCCACCAAGACAATTCTTTTTGAAGTTACTACTGTTGAGTCAGGTACCACATATTCTATATTGTGCATTTGATTTTTCTTGCCTAAATGTAAAGCCTTACTTTTGTCAACATTGAATTTCATTTTGTTAGATAGGGCCAGTGTTCAAGTCTGTCAAAATGATTCTGTATCTTGAGCCTATCTTCTGGAGTACTGGCTATTCCTGCCAGTTTGGTATCATATACAAATTTGATGAATTCCACTTGTATCCCCTCATCTAAGTAATTGATGAAGTTATTGAAGAGTACTCGGCCTAAGACAGAGCCGTGGGGTACCCACTGCATACTTGGCTTGGGGCTCCAGTGGGGGTTCAGCGCAGTGAAGGTGGTTGATTGAGTAATAACAGAACCCATCTCCCCTCCAATCCAGCTCTGCCCTCCTCATGTGTTTTTGTTTTTAATATTTGTTTTTTAAAGTTTTTATGTTTTAGATTTTATGTAACTGTAAGCTGCCCAGAATTACCTTATGGTAAGATTTATAAATAAATAAACACAACCCTGCACTGCATATATTCTCTACTGTTGAAAATAATTGAGATGCACAATTATAAACAGCAATGATATCCTATTTTTATGGGATCTTTATGGGATCTATGCATTGTACTAGAGAACAATAACCACCCTATCTAAACATAGCAATAGTATTAGCACTTAGTCTAGTACTTATATACCATCCCATAGTGCTTTACAGCACTCTCTGAGCAGTTTACAATATCAGCATATTTCCCTCAACAATCGGGGTCCTCATTTTACCAACCTTGGAAGGAGGGAAGGCTGAATCAGCCTTGAGTACAGTCAGGCTATGGGCAGAATTTGTCTGCAATACTGTGTTCTAACCATAGGGTTAGCCACTGTGCCACCAGGGCTCCTCCTAATTCCTGTTTCAGCAGGGTTTTACATATTGGTCTTGATTGGTTCAATGATTTAGCTAGTAAGAGACTATAGTTGAAGCATGCAAGCATTCAGGAATAAATCTGGAGAGTATTGTCCTTGGTTGTACATCATTCCGTTGAGGTGACTTTTGTTGACAGCTGTTCTCCAGCATGACGAGTGGAGAATCCACCAATGGGTTAACTTCGTCTTCTGCCTGCAGACTAGTTGTCCAATTTTGCTCTGCCTCTCTTCCTGGGACCTCCCTGACCCAGTCTCGACTAGTCTTGAGCCTGTTTAGACTGAATTCTTGACTCCTGAAGTGATTCTTCTTTAAGGTCGTATATTTCTGATATTTTGGTCAATCCGTGGGGGGGAGGAAGGAACTGCAAGAACGAACGGCTGTTTGTTTGAGCCCTTTCTGCTGCCGGATTGCAGCTCAACCATGAGGCTGGCCTGAGCCCAGCCAATCACTGGACAAACAAGGAACCGGACGCCACTTTCCGGTCACCAAGTGTGACCCTGAACAAAGGGAGAGACAATCTCCTCCCCCCCCCAAACCAATCATCCCACAAAGCTAGCCAGGATAGCCAAAGCAAATTCGGAATACATTAGCACAGCTGATCAATGGGCAATTTAAACCTCCCGCAGATCATACGGAATCGGGCGAGCCACATGGGAACAATAGGGGGCTGGTGAGCTGCAGAGGAATATCACAGCTCTCCAAGGCTCTTACCCTAAATTCAACTAAGGATCTCGAAGGCTCCTCTTGTTTTCCATTGCCTGAAGCAGGGATTAGCTGGTCGGCAGAGGACTTTTAAACTCTGCAGCTCCCTCACAGAGTTTCCCTGCATCTCCGCGACTCCCTTGCAACTCACTCTGACTGTATTCCACTGAATACAAGCGCAGTTGTTTTTTTCTTTGGGCAGTCTCCAGGAAATTCAGCTGAGAGAGACACGAGAGAGATTTGGGTTTGACCAATAACAACCTCAACTCACCCAAGCTCAGTCCTTCTTCCTAGCCACATAGGAATAATAATAATAATAATAATTATAATAAAAGTAATAATAATAATAAAAAATAAAAATTTGATATTAATAATAATAGTAATAATTGAAGAGCACAAGACATCGATCAGCTCACATTACCCTGAACCAGACCAGAATTGAATTTTATTCCAGTTAAGAATGGCAGATACCAGCACAGTTCAAACAGCGCAGGAACCTGCCAGCACCAGCCCACCTGCTCGTAAAAGACAGAAATCACCCAAGCAAGAGGTGGCTAGGAAGATCAAGGCCAAGGCAACATCGGCCAAAAGGCCTTCCAAAGTAGCGGATAGGGAGGCTAAGCGACATCACCAGGCTCTAGAGAGATAATTCTTCCGAGCCAAAAGGAGACAAAACTCCACTGAAGATGAATTAGAGCCACCCAATTACAGGGAGGAGGAAATTTTTGGCCCATGGAAGCCCAGCCAGGAAGCACTGGAAACAGAGGCCGATATGGAACAGGGGAATGGCTCTCCCTTAAGCGAGGGGTCTGGAGATCTGAGTTCAGAAGCAGGCACCCGTCGCTCAGATAATCATAGAGCAATGTCTTCAGAGCACCTTCAATCCCTGATATCTCAGGCTGTCGCACAGGCTATGGCCTCCTCAAGACACCATTGTTCCAGAACAAGGTCTGTGGCCTCTAGGGGTGGCTCCCGCTTTTCTCAAGAGGAGGCCTCTGAGTACCAAGACTCTATTTCCTCCTCCAGGTCCTCCAGAGGCAGGAGATCTCCTGCAGAGGACCATGAGCTGACAGATCAGAGACTGTCCGACGAAGAGGATGTATCTCCAGATCCTTCCCCATTTGTAGGCCTGTTTAATCCGTCCTTATTCAAGATGCTGCTACATATGGCACTGCAAATATAGAGAGGCCCCTGATTCTGTAGAAAGAAACCTCCACCAATCCCTCAACTAGTAAGGTCACAAACAACGAAGGGTTTTCACAGCCCACCTATACCCAACACTTTGTCCCCTGTCCACCTCTCTTCTTTGATTCTGTTCAGAACAACATGGGGGCACCGGGTTCCTTTCTCCCAAGGGGGGGGGGCAGACAAGAAAATGTTCAACATAGATCCGGCACTATCAGAGATAATAGAAGTGCCAACAATAGATGAACCCATTGCAACCCTCTTTTCTCCACCCCCGATAACCGGGGATGCAGCGGAGGCCCTGAAATCAGAAGACAAGAAGATGGACCTCATCTTCCACAGGGCACACCAGGCCTCGGCGTGGGCAATCAATGCAGGCATCACTACGTCCTTTTTCGCCAGGATATCTCTTCTTTGGCTGCGCCAACTCCAGTTGAGTATTCCCCCAGTGGAGAAGAAAACTCACCAGGATTTAAGAAGGTTAGTGGCAGCAGCGGAGCTCATGTCGGATTCCTCCTTACACGCAACCAATTTCTCTGCCAGAGTAATAGCGTACAACACTGGTGCATGCAGATTGCTGTGGCTCAAGCATTGGAGAGCGGACATGAAGGCTAAGTGGCGTTTAGCGGCGGCATCCTATAAAGGTGGCCGGCTCTTTGGCGAGGCGCTTGACCCTTACCTAATTGAAAATAAGGACAAACGCAAGATCCTGGCCCACCTGACAAAGAGGACAGAGAGGAGAGCTCCCTTCTATTCCCACAGATCGACCTTCCGACCTGATGCAGCCCAGATCGGACCATCAAGGTGAGAGAAACAATAACAGGGACAGGTTCAGACAACAGGCCCAAGCAAGACGGCCCTTTCGAGGAGCCGGGGGCGTCCCTACCGCAGATCCAAGTGACAGCCCAGGGGCCCCCCATTGGTGGCCAGCTAGCCCTTTTTGCCCACAAATGGCAAGCCACCACCACGGACCTCTGGGTCCTAAATACCATCAGATTCAGCCTATCCCTAGAATTCCTCTCAACACCCCAAACCAGTTAATTCCTTGCCCATCTCCAAAAGATCTGATCAAGAAGAACCTCACCAAGGAGGCCATCCAACACCTCCTGGACATTCAGGCTATAGAACCGGTAGAAAGAGATCAGTGGGGACAAGGATTCTATTCCATCCTATTCATAGTCCCAAAGAATTCGGGGGGGGGTGGAGAGCAATATTAGACCTAAAGAGTCTGAACAGACACCTGGAGTACAAAAAAATTCAAAATGCAAACCCTTCGCTCGATATTAGCAAGCATCAGGAAGGGGGACCTTCTGAGGTCCAAAGATCTGACGGAGGCCTACCTTCACATTCCCATACTTCCGGATCACCAGAGGTTCCTCAGGTTCTACCACACAGGTCAACACTTCCAATACAGGGCCCTACCTTTTGGATTTTCTTCAGCTCCCAGGGTGTTCACAAAGGTATTGGCAACAATTGCCACGCACTTGAGAACAATTCCAGTGCACATCCAATGCTATCTGGATGACATTCTCATCCAATCCTCATCAACCCAGGCAGCACAGTCAGACCTGGCACTGACTCTGAAAACCCTTCAAGACCACGGGTTCTCAGTAAACTTTCAGAAGAGTCAGACCGTTCCCTCAAACCATCTTCTTCATCTGGGAGTGGTCATAGACACACAAAAGTGCAGTCCATCTCTCTCAGGACCGTCAATGCAGCATTCGAACTCTAGTCAGGCTCATCCAAAGGAAACGGTCCTCAATACTGGCTACACTTTCACAGCTGCTAGGAAAGATGGTGTTATGCCTCGCAATCGTACCTTGGGCAAGGCTACACTCCAGAGAGCTCCAGTGGTTCCTACTTCCGTTCCAAAGAATGGGGATAGGTTCCTCAAACCAAAGAGTGAAGGTGCCACCAAAGGTCCTGAGGTCGCTCCAGTGGTGGTCCTCCCCAACGATGGGGAAGGGACACTTGTTCAGGGAAGCCAACCGAGTCACCCTTATAACAGATGCCAGCCTATTCGGCTGAGGAGCGCACCTGCAATCAGAGCTAGCACAGGGTCAATGGTCAAAGAAAGACCTAAAGTACAACATAAACTGGCTAGAACTCAGAGCCATACACCTAGCTCTCCGTCACTTCCACAGCGCAGTGGCACATCGACATGTGCTCATACTCATAGACAATGTGGCGGCCAAAGCACATGTCAACCGACAAGGCACGTGATCCAGGGCCCTCATGAATGAAGCACAAGCGCTGGGAACCTGGGCAGAAAACAACTTAGCCTCCATCAAGGCCGAGCACATCTCAGGAGAAGCCAATCGCCAGGCAGACTTCCTGAGCAGAACAACGATAGACCACTCAGAGTGGAGCCTGCACCCTGCCCTCTTCAGACAGGCAGCAGAGAGATTCGGCCATCCAGTGTTGGATCTATTTGCCAGTCCAAAGAACACTCAGATTCTGAGGTTCTTCTCTCGTTTTCCGACACCAGGAGCAGAGAGAGCGGATGCACTTAGAGGCCACTGGCTGAAAGGACTGCTCTATGCATTCCCACCTCTTCCTTTGATACAAGCAACCATCAAGAAGATATTGCAGGAGCAAGTGGAGGTAATACTCATTGCACCGCACTGGCCAAGACGGCCATGGTTTGCTGATCTCGTAAACCTATCTACATCTCCACCGTGGAGGATTCTACACGACCAAATTTCCCTCAACCAGGGATCCCTGCTACATCCAGACCCACAGTGGCTCCAATTGACCGCCTGGCACTTGAGTGGAGTCTCCTAGAGAGAGATAACTTCTCACAAAGAGTCATTAAGATTCTTCAGGCCTCTAGAAGGCCTACAACTAACAGGATCTATGATTCCACTTGGAAAGATTATTGCGGTTGGTGCAACAGGCAACAACTAGACCCATGCAACATCTCTATCCCAGATATCTTAGACTACCTAGCGGAAGGCCTGGATAGGGGGTTAGCACCCAACACAATTCATAGACAGGTGGCTGCCCTATCAACCATTCTTACCTACAGCAACTCTGAAACTTTAGCCAGACACCCAATGGTGCGATCCTTTGTAAAGGGCGCATCTAACAGCAGGCCACCTGTGGTGCACAGATACCCTTCCTGGGATCTACCTAAGGTCCTTACCTCCATTTGAGCCTGCCAGGACCTGTGACCTACAGTACCTGACCCTTAAGGTCGCCTTCTTAGTCGCTGTTACCTCAGCAAGACGCATCTCAGAACTAGCAGCCCTGTCAGTGAGGGAGGACCTTTGTACCTTCCACACGGACAGGGTGGTGTTACGTTTGGACCCCTCCTTTGTTCCAAAGGTCAATTCCCTATTCCACAGAGCACAGGAGGTGGTGCTACAAAACTTTTGCCCCGAACCGTCCCATGAACTGGAGCGCAATTGGCACACCTTAGACATTCGCAGAGTTTTAAAGCAGTACATCAAGAGAATGGCACCCTTCCGTAGATCGGAAGCACTGTTTGTCTCCTTCCACTCTCACACAAGAGGTCGGAGGGTCACTGCATCCACAATCGGTAGATGGATTAAAAGGTGTATAGTGGAGCATAGAGGGGACAGTCCTTGACGGTCCCCAGACGAATCACTGCACATTCTATGTGCAGTGCTGCAACCTCAGCAGCATGGGCAACTCAGGCTTCAATTGAAGAAATATGTAGAGCGGCGACGTGGATGTCACCCTCCCCTTTTATAAGACACTACAAATTAGACAGATTCGCATCTGCGGAGGCCTCCTTTGGCAGGAGAGTACTCCAGTGCATAGTATCAAAGAGTGGGACACAGGCCCAGACGGCATCCCACCCACGAGGACAGTGAGGCTTTGGTATGTCCCATTGGTGGATTTTCCACTTGTCACGCTGGAGAAGGGGCATTGGTCTTACCTGAACGCCTTTTCTCAGCGTGACAATGGAGAATCCACTCCCACCCTTGAGGCCAGTCAGGTCCTGTGAGGGGAGAGGATGGAGTCAACGCAAGAAAACATAGCCAACTAGCTTTCGTCTTGTCGAGACTGGGTCAGGGAGGTCCCAGGAGGAGAGGCAGAGCAAAATTGAACGACTAGTCTGCAGGCAGAAGACAAAGTTAACCCATTGGTGGATTCTCCATCGTCACGCTGAGAAAAGGCGTTCAGGTAAGACCAACGCCCCTTTTCTAGCGAATGAAAAATATTATATGTGGGCAGAAGAAAGGCAGTAGAGACATCATTACTTAGGTAGCTGAAAGCCAGCAATGAAATGGCACTTCATAGCATTGTGTCCAGTTGTCAGATAACTCCCACTTGCCTGCCATGTAGAAAAGTAAGGAAAAGAGCCTAACAGATAAGGCAATGAACTATCATTTGCCAGTTTGCAGATGATACAACAGTAGTGGGCCTTATTCAGGATGACAAGGTGGAAGCTTACTGCAAGGAGGTTGAAGGGTTGGTGAACTGGTTTTAAATACCGAAAAAACCAAAGAGATCATTGTTGATTTCAGAAGAGGCAGGCACAGCCCCACTTCTCTGTGCATAAATGATTCACCTGTGGAGATGGTTACCAGCATCAAATTCCTGGGTGTGCAGCTAACGAGTAGGCTGACTTGGTCGCTCAACAGTGAGAAACTGGTGAAGCGGGGACAGCAGGGCCTGCATTTTCTGCAGCGCATGAGAAAAGCACATCTTCCTTCCCCTGTCCTGATCACTTTCTACAGGAGGACAATCAAGAGCATCCTGTCATACAGCATCACAGTCTGGTTTGGAGGCATCACTGCTTCAGACAGGAAGGCGATGCAGAGAGTAGTGAGGATGGCCCAAAAGATCATTGGCAGTTCCCTCCCTCCCATCCAGGACATAGCACAGAAGCGCTGCTTGAGCAGGGTCGGTAAGATTATCTGGGACACTACACATCCTCTTCACAACCTGTTTTCCTTGTTACCTTCTGGGAGGAGGCTTCGTGGTATCTGAAGCAGAACATCCAGATTCAGCCAGAGTTTCATTCCATACAGCATTAACCTTGCGAACTCTCAAGCTTCCTCCTTCCGTTATATATTCAATATGGACAATATTTAATATTTATTTGCTACGTATATGTAGGGATGTGGGTCTATACATATGTTGTTCATAGTATGTTTAGGTGTGTGTCATGTATGTGTTTCACTTTGAGAGCGGGCAACTAAATTTCATTTTTGATGTGTGCCATTCTTCCCATAGTATAAAAATGACAATAAAGGTTATCTTATCTTATCTTATCTTATCTTTTCCCAGTAATATTGAAGGTTTATCTTTTGACAGTATTTAAACCAGAACCCCAAGTGGTAAATAATCCAGCCTTAAGGTTCAGCTAGTTTTTAGAAAAGTAAATAATTTATATTAATATTCTAAATATATTAAAATATATTTAAAATATGGGACAACACCTGTTTTTGTTGTTTTGTTTTGACCTGTTTTTGTTCCAAAAAAGCACAATAATAGGATGTTTAGGATTTCTTTCATTCTAAATGAACTATAAAGTAATAACTACAGAGGTTCATTTACCAAGAACATGGAAATTCCAATCTGATTATTACAAGTTAAAAGAACCTCAAGAAGAGCACACACTGAAGTCTTTATAGCAATTGCTCATCAAGTATGACATAATGATTTTTGCACTACAGTGCAGTATATGGTTTCCTTCCCAGTCAGATGAGGTTGACAAAGGCTGCCCTATTCTGGCTTTTATATTGTGCTTCAGAAATTTGTTAATTGCTTAATTTTTTAAAGTTTCTTTATTTCTGCAAGAGCTTAGCAGCAAATTAATCTCTTCTTTTTCTAATGGAAAGCAGTTGCAGATTTAGAATGGCTGTTTCGTGCATTTATTCAAAGGCATGCATGCATACTTGATAGATTTGTTCAATGGCTTAAAACTACACTGAATTGAAGCATCCCAGTTTGCAGCCACATATCTAAATTAGTGCCCTTGTGCTGCTTTCTGCTGGGCATGCTGGACACTATAACATATCTTAAAACCAGTTTAAGTTAAATTGTTTCATTTTATATTATTAGCAATAATTTATAAGCTCCTGAGTATTTACTATCTCTGGCTGGAATAGTAATGCACCAGTTCATCCTTCTGAGATTGAACTTTACAGACTGACTGATAATTTGGAAAATAGTCATAATAACTTCAATTTGAACAAGTTTTCTTCAGCTAGCTTACATGTCCTAAGTGGTGTGACATCAGAAGCATTAAAATGGCTACTTATCTTGTAGGTAATCAAGAGATAGCTTTCTAAATCATGACTTGAAAATACAGAATTTTAGCACTGCTTCTAAACATGGGACTCTGTGGAATGAGACAGATAATGCCAATGTACAAATGATGCAACTTCTATATTTCCATTGAATGTGATGATGTCATTGCATAATCACAGAACTTATGTGATGATGTCAGGACACATATAATTTTGACATCATTGTGGCTTATTATAAATACTGCTAAATTATAGGTTAAATGTTAAATTTGGTTATATGCTAGATGAGTCTAATTTTCTCTATATTTCTTAAAACCAAACATCATGAGAAATCATGATTTTTGTGAGAATATTGATATTTTTTCTTCCCAGTTCTAACTTCTTGTTCAAAAACAAAGCCTGCAGTTGAATACTTTACATATAGTTTTTCGAATTGTGATTTATGATGTCAGAGGGGCTAAAAGCTTTTCATTTATTTATGATAACGCAACTATGATAGAAATAGATGTACCGAATGGTCCATGCTGAACTGTTTATTGCTGTGCTTGATAGCATAGTAGGATGCTGATGTATTTTTTTTAAAAAAAAAAACTAGCCCAAGGGGATTTTTTTAGTATTTCAATAACATGGGGACCATTAAAGCAGGGGTCCCCAACCCCCAGTCCGTGGACCAGTACTGGGCCGTGGCATGGCAGCAACCAGGCCACACAAACAAGCAAAGCCCCATCTGCAAGATGCAGGCAGCACACAAAATCACGTCCCCTCCGGTTCGTGGAAAAAAACTCTCTCCACGTAACTGGTCCCTGGTGCTCAAAAGGTTGGGGACCTCTGATTTAAAGGAATTGCTTTCTTAGCTATGGAATGATCAAGAAGCCAAAGTGTTCCAGGAACAACAAGGCCCAAAAAGAAAAAATCTCTGAAAGGCAAACATCTGCTCTGGCATACTTTTTTACTTTCGTTGTTTTCCCATTTTTAAAATTCTGCAGTGTTTCTCTGTTGTTTTTTTCTTTTGTTGTGATGTAATGACAGGAGTTAGAAGGGCTAATGTCTAGCTGCTAACTGTGTTTGAGGCCCAGACTTCATCACACATATACAAACACCAAGAAAGGGACTGCCAGCGTATGTGCTGGTGATCCCAGGTCTTTGTTCCTTTTCCCCAAGCTCTGGGCTTGCTTCCCTTCCTTCTGATTTCTATGTTTTTCTCTGCATAGCCATGCTAGAGAAGTGTTTTTCTTCTAAACAGAAAGATTGGGTTAGAAATACAAAGCTAAGATAAAAGTTGGACAAATAATGTTCCAACTTTGGTCAAAGGAAACTGTTCTCTTGTTTGGAAAGACCTGCTGAATATGGAGTCTTTAACAACTCTGCTTCTCAGAAGGAAAACGAAATTCAACTTGGAAATAGCAAAGAACATATATATATGCATATACATACACACACCCACACATATATACGTGCGCACACATGTTTGTGTGTGTGTATGTGTGTGTGTGTGTGGGGAGAGAGAGAGAGAGACAAAGAGAAAGGGTGCTCGCAAGTTTAACAATGATAGATGAGGGGAAACACTTATCTCATTTCCTTTCATTCAGTCAAATTGTGCCTGTGGTTTGGGACCAAGAACTCTGGGAATTATTTAATCATAGAGACAATAAACACTTTGGGTTGGAAATTCACTACACACTTTTTCTGATGGAATTTGACATGCAAGACATGTAAAATTCTCATTCTTTTTGCCTTACCAGCTATTCTCAGTGGATAAGAAGAAAAACAAAGACTTTTTTTGCCCACAATTCATTGGAATTGTGGATACTTACACTAAAGCTGTATTGTACCTGCACACATTAACATTGATCTTCATTCTTGTGTGGTAATTGCTTAAACACAAAATTTTAATGAAAGAAGTCAAGTATTCCCATTTGCCATTAGAAAAAATTTTATTAGGTCAAAATTGCCAACTCTAAATCTTAAAGCTTTAAGATTAAAGATTAAAGCTTCTCACACATTTAGGTTATATATACCATGTCTAGCACAGTTACAGTTTTAAAATATGTACAGGGGTGATTAAGCATCAAGAACAACTTCTATAATATGTAATTAATGTCGTTTGATTATAAAGTTGTTAGCTTTGAATAACATTGAAAAATAAATTACAGTAAAGCTATAATGAACCTATTGCATATATTGTGTGGTACTCTTAAAGCTTTCTACAGTGTCTGACTTTAATCAAGATTTTATGACTGTAGGCCAAGTTTTAACTCAGAAAATCAAAAAATGGTTTTAAGAGAGAATGTGTTTTAGGTGCCTGCATTTTTTTTTTTGTTTTGTTAAATAAATCCCAATGGCTTCAGGAGTGAGCCAACTTTGTGATGAATACAAAATATTACCAAGTTTTTAACATTGGAAAACTAATTGCGTACCTACATCTTTTCTAGTAAGTTACATCTGACAAATTCTTTTATGTTATATAGAATGGCCTGTCAGGGCTTAATTCCAAAAATGAAGTCATGTTGGCTTTTTTTTTTTTAAATAGCTTTACAGATTTTTTTTTCCAGGATTTTATCATCTGGGCTGATATTTCCCTCATTTGTACTGGATATTACATTTCTAATGTGTTCAATTTGAAGGCAAAAGGAGAAGGAGACGGCAGAGGATGAGATGGTTAGATAGTGTCATTGGTGTAGTGGGAATGAGTTTGGCAGATTTGGAAGACAGTGGAACACATGGGGACTTGGTGCGCTGTGGTCCATGGGGTCACAAAGAGTCACAACAATTTAGCGACTGAACAAAAATGTTCAAATGACATTATGGACATTAATAATAAATGTTAATAATGATTATGACATGCCAGCTACCAAGTCATCTTTGACTCTTAGTGACAACATATGTAGATTTTCTTCATGATAATCTATCCCTAACCTGTTATTTCAAGTCTCTCAGCGGTACATCAATACAAAATTTAAATCCAAAAAGTGAATGCTGTCTGCATTCCTTTTATCATAGATTTGACCCACTGTTATCTTGGTGCCAAAATTATACTATATTATTTCTTAGATAGATTGCCATTTCTTTGCTTGAATGTCTAACGTATATTGTGTAAGCTTTCTTTTATTTGGAGAAAAATCATTCATAAGTTTTTTGGCAGAATGCTTGGAAATGATAGAAATCTGCAATACCACATGAGCTAATTTGAATTATACTCTGGGATGAATTATGCTGTGGATTCTTTTGAAGATAATTGAATAAGAAACTGGGCAGAACTCAACTCTAATAAACTTGTAGATCTGATTCTCTGGAGATTTGACTTTATAGCCACTACGGTCATTTTGTATTTTCTCCTGTTCAATCATGTCCAGTTCTCAGCGATTGTCTGGACAAGTCCATGCAGTTTTCTTGGCAAGGTTTTCCAGAAATGGTTTGCCCTTTCCTTCTTCCTAGAGCAGCGGTTCTCAACCTGTGGTTCACGACCCCATCGCGGGGGTCGCCGGACGCCACAGTCCGCCATTTTTCCCCCGTTTGGCCCATCGCGCTGCGCATGCGCGATTCACACCATCACGCGTGCGCCGCGCATGCGCGGATCAGCCCGTCGCACCGTGCCACACATGCGCAGTTTGGCCTGTTGCACCGCACATGCACGGTTTGGGCTGTCGTGTGGCGCGCATGCACGGTTCGGGCCGTCGCACCGCGCATGCGCGGTTCGGGCCGTAGCGCCGTGCATGCGCGCTTCGGGCCGTCGTGCCGCGCACATGCGGCGCGGGTCGGGGTCGCACCGCACATGGGCGGCGCAGGTGGGGTCTTGGCCTGAAAAAGGTTGAGAACCGCTGTCCTAGAGTTAAGAGAAAGTTACTGGTCACCCAGCTGGCTTTGTGCCTAAGACAGGATTAGAACACAAGATCTCCCAGTTTCTAGCCTGATGCTTCAATCACTGTACCAAACTGGTTGTCACATTTCTTGTTGTTCCTGAAAAATATAACTTTCTGAGTCTTCCACAACTTTCTGCAAGGCCTGCTCTTGAGTTTTGTTCATGGCAGCCATAACTCTTGATGGCAATCTTCAGAATCTAAATTTAAGGTTCTTTCTGTGACAGATAAAAGGGAGGTTAGAAGCAATATTATGATTCTTCTTTGGGGCAAAGAGACCTTTGTGCAGCTAAAATATTCAGTATTAACACAGCACGCAAACAAAAGAACCAGGCTGCCACAACATCTACAAAGATCTCTGAAAAAGTAGATGTTAGATCAAGCAAGCTTTTACAAGTACAGTCACCCAAATAGATGTGATTTCAGGTTAAAGTGCTATGTAACAAACAACAAGCTGTCTGCACTTTTTCTACTTCCCATGAAAGTGGGAAAGTGGAATTTTACTTTGACAGCATCTCTTGACTGGTAGCAAACAGGGCCAGGTGATTTAATCTTCAGGCACTTGGTTCTCTGAACAGCCTATGACAGTGATGGCAAACCTTTTAGAGACCGAGTGCCCAAACTGCAACCCAAAACCCACTTATGCATCGTCGGGTGCCGGGTGGGTGTGGCCCATTGGGTGGGTGTGGCCCATTGGGTGGGTGTGGCCCATTGGGTGGGCGTGGCTGACATGGTAATGGCAGACTGGGTGGGGCTTAAAAGTTCAATCAATCAATTCCAACTTTGCAAGATCTTTTTTTTTCCCACAAGAAGTTGAAATTGACTGACTGATTGAACCTTTTTTTTTTTTTTTGCACATGGCAGCGGAAGCCTAAAGCGAAAAGATTTTATAAAACCCAGCTAAAGGCCTAGGACTGGGGTGACGGAGCGCGTGCCCACAGAGAGGGCTCTGAGTGCCGCCTCTGGCACCCGTGCCATAGGTTCACCACCACTGGCCTATGAATATAGTCCTGCTCTGCGCTGAAAATGCAAAAGGTCTTTAAGAAAACTTAAATACGTTCTATGTTTAACCATAACAGACTAACAAATTGTTGTGATCCTTTCCAAAAACATGCCCAGAAATTGTACTCTGTAACTCTCCAAGGAAGGATCTTCACTGAAGTGGAAATAAATGAATTTGTCTCAAAGGAACAAGGCTCTTTATTGTGTTTGCTGGAGGAAAACAAAACATAGCTGGTTTTCTGGAAACTCTTCTTTGTGATTTGAAGCTTTACCTGCAAAAAGCTGTTGTAACCAATTTCACTGTAGCAGTTCTCACATTCTAGCTCTCCGTGCAAAGTAAACTTGTGCCTCCTTCCATCGTCATTCAAATTCAGCTTCTGCAAACTCAAGCCTTTTATTATTATTATTATTTATTATTATTTATTTAATTTCTATGCCGCCCTATTCCGGAGAACTCAGGGCGGCTCACCGCATGCATGACAGTAGTTTTGCCAGATATGGTTAGCGTCTTGGTTCTTTTTTGCTGGACCGATTTAACTCGACAGACTTATCGAGTTACCTATAGGAAACCAATACTTGAGAGAGAACGGAAATTTCCAGTCTTTCCTTCATCAACTATTTCTGTTCTTCATTTGCAAGCAGACAAAAGCAGCATGATAAGGAGCGGCCTTGCCTGGTTCTCGGCAAGCTCCTGTCCAGCGTGCAGAATCCCCTCACTCTCTCCTGCAGAACTGAGCGCCCTTTTGCGCTTGTTTAGGCATCTCACTCAGCCGTTCCAAAGGCCCTGAAAAAGCACCAAGAGAAGAACTCAGCAGCTTGGCAGGCTCTGCCTCTTGGAAACTTTGTAATGCAGGAGACAGTGCCCGCCATTGTGCTGCCTTTCTGCCATGGATGGGAGTAAAACAAGCTTGAATGAGTGACTCATTTCAGGGGTACATTGATGTTTACATTTGTCTTGCAGGACTTTGCATATTTTCTTTGGAGGCCTAATTTCAGTCACCATGAGAGTAACTTCTTTTATATATATATAATGTATGTACATAGATACATACACACACACACACACACACACACACACACTGTTTTCTTTCATGACGTGGATCTCATTTCTTCATCCATCCATTCAGACTAGCACAGCTTTTCTCTCTAGAGGCTTCCCTTCATCCCAGTGATGGATTTAAGCAGTTCTATCTCTCGTGTATTTGTTTGTGTGAATGTTCACAGAACCAAAATCCACCCCATAATTGCTTTATGTGTTTTGGATAGCCCTCCTTCTCCTCTAAGAATTCTCTTAGCCAAGTAATTAAGTATGTTTTTGGTTTTGATCCCTTGTGATGCTGTTGGGATTTTTGACTATTTTGTAAGGATTGGTTTGTCTTTATTCAATCATTTTTTAAAAAAGATATTCTTCATTATTAGCTGATCAGACACTTCAGAAATGAATGGCATCAAATATAGTAAGTAAATGGATGAACATAAATATAGCAATGAAAACGTAAATGAGCTAAAAGTTCGAGAAATGTTTTAAAAATCAGCACAGAGAAGCATATGGGAAAACCCACTATCAAAATATTTTTTCTTGACTCATACACTGTGCCCATTACAGTAGTACATATCAGAGAATTATCCACCAAACACAAACATATTTTTAACATAAACAACATAATAAAAGAATGCCACAGGAATTGGAAATTGAATCTCATAAATCTTATTTTGACTCTCAATCATGGGCTGCAAACTAAATCAGACCAGGATCATGGGGAGACTGGGACTGGCAAGCTTTGCCTGAATTGTGTAGTTTTGTACAGTTATATTCCAATCAGTATCCTTGTTGCAAACACCTAAGATTCCCAGATAGGGAAATTATTCCTTCTCACCTACCTCTGGTCTTCATTATTTATTTCCATTGGAGTTAAATAAAGATAGCTCCAATGTGTGTTAATGTCCTAGCTAACTCAGTGGATCAAGTAATATCAATGGGCACAATACTATCGAATCAGAAAGCTTGAGAGAGTGAGTTTATGAAATGATTGATTGATTGATTGATTGATTCAATTTATACTATAACTGGTTATAGAAGTTTACTTTATCATGCTGGGTTTTATGTCTTCTCTCTTTTTTATTTTTAAAGAAAGCTTTATTCTTAACTGGCGTTGGAGCAGGGGATTGTATCTTTAAAGAACTGTTATTTCAACATACCGGTACCTAGGTTGTGTTGAGCTAATTTGCCTAAGACACGGATGTCAAATTCGATCGTGTCACGTGACATATCATGACATATCACATTTTTTGCCTTTGTGAAGCAGGGGTGGGCGTTTTTATACCCCTGGCCTAAGAGGAAAGTAAATGAATGCCAGCTAGATGGCTATCTTCCTCCCAGTGGTTTAGTTTAGCTTAGAGATTCTCTTTCCCCGAGATCAGAGAAAAATAATGGCGACTGATCGAGTTTGCAAGTCAGGGATGAGCAATTATTTAGGGATTGGGAGCATTTTGGTGATTGGAAGCAAAATTTCATTTTGCCAAGTATTTTGGCAAAGTACTTTAACGGTGCTTTTCCTGGCCTTAGAAAAACTGTATGAAGTCAACTATATGGCTCAAGGTATAGCTTGGGTTCCCCCCCCTCAAAATGGTAGAAAATTGTATTGCAAGTTCATCTAAATATGAAACTCTGTAGTATGAAAACAAAACAAAAGGGAGATGGGCTTTTCAAAGTTGACCTATTTAATTTAAAATATTTAAAGAGGAGGAATATGAAAGTGGACTCCATGCATTTTTTTAGGGAAGTTCTTCAGCCACTACATACAAAATTATTGCAATTAATAAACATGTAACTAATAAACTATAACTAAGGATTATAGGTTTATTTAATAATTTCATGTGCATGTATTTATACTAATCTTAAATTGCATATTTATGTAAAATTATAGAAATTGGGAGGGAGAGTACTTGCATTTTCCTGTGCCTCACCAGAAAACCAGAAATGTTGAATTAATTTGTTAAATACTGAGAATTTTTTAATGTGGTCTTTTGTGCATATTTTCTTAAAATTGTGTGTGTGAATGTGTTAGACAAAGATTTTTTTATAAAACCTTATCTTCCATGCTTGTGTTTCTTCAGCAAAATCGAAATATACTTATTTCCCAAGCAGAATATAAAAGTCATTTTTTATTGTTATAATATTTTGGGATATAAGTTTCTACTTATATTTCATAAATCAAAGAAGAATAAAGAGTTAGCTAATAAAATTAAACCATACACTCATCAGTTGTCAAAATAGGCAACATGCAGAAATGTCTTTGAAATGGCCCCAGAGAAAAATTGGTTGATTTGATAAAACTGAGAAATTAAATGTTAAGTTTTAGAAATAAATCCATTCTTCTCCAATGGAGTCTTCTTTAAAGTGTATTTATTTATGAGTTTTAAAATAATTACAAAAAATAATTAGTTTTATGTTTTTGGTTTCTTTCAGGAATGATGGTGGTGATCGTATTACTGCTGATTGCTATTGTGGTTGTTGCTGTGTGGCCTACAAAGTAATCAGATATTATCTCATTTTGCAACTAAGTGTTAATAGTCATCTATAGCAAGGACTACCCCACTTTGTTTTTGGCATTGTCCATGGATAGCTGTTCTTATTCCAGTACGAGAGACAGATCCATGCTTGAGCTGCATAAAGGTTCTACAAAATTCTGTATAAAACTTTATATACTCAAGAACTTAATTGGAAAAGAAATGACTCACCTGAACTAACTTTAAAACATAAATTGAAATTAATTTCAAAGAAACAGTGTCTATAAATACTTATAATAGTACTAAGTGGAATTTTCTCTTCATCTGCAGTGTCTAATTAAAATATTAGCATTTTCTTTCTTACATTAGTCCCTTATTGCTGAAATATATGGTTCTTCCTGAGAGAATGTCAAAGGTTCAAGAGAAACTGCCATCTTTGAAGGGGAAACATCTTTCAAATAAGAAAAAAATCCACAAAAATCTTTGACTTGAGTCAGAGGGCAATTACTATTGTAAAATGGTAGCTATCAGATATATTGGAAAGAGAAGATAAAGTTTCTGTCCAAAAATGTAGAATCAAACATATTGTATTATACCTGGGTTTCTTTTCTTTATCAAGGTATATTAATAGCAGGGAAGAAAAGGAATTACTGTAGATACCCAGAGTTTCAAAGTGTGTGGTTTTTTTTTTCTATATATGTTCTGAAAGTAAATGAAAATGATTCTCTTAGCAGAATTGGCAGGAAAATGACTTTCCTTCTCTCTGTAACTTGCCCTGAATACTCAAAATCTACACTGAAGGATTAGCAGAGCACATTTTGGAGAATTATGAGGGTTGCAAGGGAGACATCCTGTTGCATCAACATCTTTTTATTTATGCAACACTGGATTAAACCCCAGTCTTAATCCATGTCCAGATATTGTTATTTTTGCTATGTATATATTGACATAATGGATAGTAAGGCAGTAAGACTGAATAGAAGCCATTTTAGATCTATAGGATTTCTTTTCTTATCTTGCATTTTACTTTATTTTGTACCCTTTCCTGCCGGGAATATTTAAAGCCTTTATCTGTGTTCTTGGATATCTAGGATTAATGACATTCTAGCCCGTGTAGCATTGATATATGTTGAATAATTCAGATTTGAGAAAATGTGCTAAGAGAGCTGAAGATTTCAGAAGAAAACTATATTAAGAGCTTTATCTACATCTCCAGTAAATGTCTGAAACTCTTTAATAATAGACTTTTTTTAGTGTTATTTAGTGTTTCAGAGTAATTGCTCTTCCTCATGTTTGACTGAATAGAATTGAAGAGCCATTATTGAATATGATAAAGGTTCAATTTAAAAACACACACAAATCAATATATTAATTAGAAAGATAGGATAAAAATCTACAAATGAAATGTTTGATCAACTGGTATCAAAGGCTACTTTTTCTGTTGCCAGAGGTTTTTACCATAGGGGACCCATCACAAGAAGTTGCCTTTCAATTGTACAAACAAAAATGCAAACTATCATAATATAATTAATTGTATTAGACATGGATATCCCAAAGGTGCTTTTCAAAAGGCAACTGGACTTTTCATGACCTGGATGATTGAGAATATCCATAAACATGGATATACTTGGTGATATCAATTAGAGCAAAAGAACTATACATCACAACTGAATTTGCTTTAAAAAAAGGAAAATTCTATTTTGGGGATATATTAATAGCAGCAATAGAGTCTAGTTCCCAGGAAATAACCTGCTCACACTACTCTTCTTGGTCATTCTCCACTTGCAAAAGTATGTCCATGACAAACTGCATTGAATTCAGAGGAGACACCAAAGAAAACCAAGTCCCTTGAGGAACATTTAAGGGATCTGGGTCTGTGTAACCTGCAGAAGACTAAGGGGTCATACGATACTAGTCTGTAGTATTGGAAGAGTTGAGAAGGGAAAGGAGCAGACTTATTTATCTGTAAGTCAAGGCCAGAACCAATGGATAGAAGTTGCAGGGATATAGATTCAGCTTGTATATAAAAGGAATTTCCTGATGGTCAGAACTCCAACTAATGCCATTGGTTGCTTTCTGTAGAAGTATAGTTCCCCTTCAACAGAAGTCTTCAAACTGAATTTCGAGTTGTCCCAATTATTTAGCAGATCCTTCACTGAGCCAAAGGGTTAAACTAGGTGACTTATGAGGTCTTTCCAACTCTGTGGTGAAAAATAAGAGTCAGAGGGAGCAGCTTCCTTTTTACTGAAAGGTAAGAGGATCACTTTTCCACTGAAGAATTCTGGTCACTTCAGTTTAGGTTTTCACTATTACTGGAGAAATACACTTCTGAAGCTGGAACAGGTTGGTTTTTTTCTGTATTTATGAATTCATTTGGAGCAAAAAGGGATCAGAGAGACTTGATAGCTTTTAGGTAAATCAAGCACAGAAAAGATTGGCTCATCCCCCGATCTTCAGCTAAAATTGATTAATGCTATTTTCCCAAGTGATAGTTCTCCTTGGAGAAAGATGTTTAAAACTATCTCCTTGCTGTGATGTGTGTCTCCTAAATTAAATGTTGAAAAGAAATAATGCATTTTATGGTGGAATATTTTTCTAATACCAGTAGCATGATAGATTTTTTTATAACAAAATTTAACATCATTGGTTCTTGAAATTACATATGGAAAGCTTTTAGATATTTTCACACCTTCCCATATTTTATATTCATTTTTATAACAATGCAGTAAATTTAGCCAAGCTGAGAGAAAAGCAGCTGAATCTCTTGTGTTGAAATGAATTTTGAGCTAAAGACTTTCTGGATATTTGCTTGCAGAATTGGGAAACACGGCCCCCAGCTAATACCAACTGGCCTATCTGTCATATGAAGATTGAGCTAACTCTTTTTTCAGGTCAAATAAATAGTGTTTTTAAACTTAAAATGTGTATTGGATGAACAGATAAATCCAAATGAAATTGTGCAGACGCATCATTTATACAGTATATATTGGAGTTACCACAGAGAGTTTGGCACAGTTTGGATGATAGAATCTCTGCTTCTCATCTTATTAAAGGAACCAGTTGCAGGTTAATAATTGACTGGCTGTTTTCAGAGGAGGAGCTCATGTTCCCTTGAAGCTGAAAAGGAAGTGTTGCTTTGTTCATTCTCATGCAACAGAAGAAACTGCCATGAGTAGAAGTTTATAGTAGTTTATTTGACAGTTGTCTGGATTTAGTCTTATCAAGTGGATTCTGCACTGTTACATGCTCCATCTGGTTCATTATATGATCCCATCTAACAAATGAAGGTAAATGAAGGGTGGGTAAATAAGAACATCCACAACTTTTTTCCCCACATGTCATTAAATATATTCATATATATATAAAACCATAATATATTAGTATGTATTGTAAAGAAACATTGTCGCAAATCTATATGCAAAGGTCATAACTAAGCAACATTTACAATTCATAATTATTAACAGGAATAATAGGAATAGAGGAGTATTATCCCTGTATAATGGGGGGGAGTTAAGGCAATCAAGGGAACAAACATACCGTGGACCATGGGACAAGGGGAACAAAGCTGTATTGTGTCTGAACATTTCAGTTGCTTCTTAGAATGGTTTGTGTTGCATTCCATTTGTTAATGTAGAGCTTGGAATATTCTCAAGAGTGCCTCAAGATTAGAGATTATATCAGTAGACTTTATAACCCTCTCCTGCCACTCTTTTAAAAAAGGTGTAAGGCACCAATTGGTTCTCTGCAGATAGTATATCTCACTGTATGTGTGCTAGTGATACTTTTCCCATCCAGAAAAATAAGATGATTTTCTTATAATTAAAATTTGTGTCTTAAAGTTGCAAAGTTGTCTTAAACAATGCAAGGTTGCATTATTTTGGCAGGAATTTAGGAAGCTTTCCGGCTATTTAAGCCATTGCATTTGATAGAGCACTCTTGCTCTGTGCTCGGCCTATAAACTTCAGTTGCATTAGGAGTTTCCTTTTGCCTAACTGTTGGCCTTCAAATAAAATTACCAGCTGAAAACGTAGATGACCCTGGTTATATGCTGTCTCCTGAGAACATATGATTATGTGGCGAGAATTATGCCTCTACCAATAAGTGGCCTAAAATATTGCAATGGATTTTATTTTATTCTTTTCTGGGGGTTTTTTTATTTGAAGCTGAAATGGTCTGTTAAATATAAGGAAGTATAGTTATGTATACAAAGCTATATTTACTGCATATAGAAGTACAGAACAAGCCCTTAATCATGTCAGGATAGACACTATTGAACAAACAAAAAGATATTTTTTTTACTACTGTGGGCAGAATCAGTATTATAATATTTTCTAGAGTATTATATTTTTGATTAATATATAGATTCTGCACTCTAGCTATTTTACATTTTGTACTAATTCTACAATCAGCCTTGATTTTTTTTTTGTACTTCTCCATTTGCTAGTTGATGCAACTATCACATTTCACAGCTTTTCAGAATATTTGTGTTAGAGAAAGTAAGACTTTTTTCAACTCTCTGAAAGAGATTAGACACCATGAACATATATGTTTTGTAATCATGTTGAATGATTATACATAGTGGTTATCAATATTTAAAAAAGCAAACACAAATTGCCTCCCACATTTCTGTATAGGATTACAGTAATGTTTGCTGCTTTGTAGTCAAGACCATGGACTTGGCAACAAAGGCACTGTCATAAAAACATCTTACCAAGAAAACACCTTGTTAATCTAAGAGATTACCCATTTGTAAATTAAGATAAATTTACTTTCTTTTGAGGTGCTGATTATAGGCCAGGTCTGCCTCCCCCCCCATCTTCTCTTGAAATGCACACATTCAAAGAAAATCATTGCATCAGACTGCCCAACACATTACATGAAAATTGAGTAACAATTTCTAAAGGAATTTCATGAAATCCTAAACATTACAAGCAGATCAGACAAAGCAATGCACAAGACCACCAAAATTGTCTTTTAGGAATTCATGGAAATACATAGCTTGTGACATAACTGATATTTCTGAGTTATTTCTTGAATGTAATAACTATTAATGATCCTGAAAATCTGTGATGTGGTTAAACTTTGTATACTGTTAGTAATCTCCCTCTCACTCCAGCCTTATGCTTTGTTCACAGTTCACCCTAATGCTGTTATAGTTTTGTGCGCTACCTCACAATGCCAAAGAATTATTTAAAAACAACAACAAATCAAGACTTCTGTAAAGTCCTGACCTGTCTTTAATCAGCACAATCTGAATGAAAAATAAATGGTCATACCAAAAAGAAAAAAAAGGAAAAGCCAAAAAAGCAAAAAAAAATCTGAATGAGCAAATGGCCCAAGTATTTTGAAAAAAAAAAAAAACCCTACTAAATGGGGAAAGATACCTCATCACTACTGCTAATGCAATTTGACTCTAAAGAGATGCCTCGTTTTCATACATCCTAGATAAACAAAATCCAATGCAAAACAGCATAGCATTTTTCCTAGGACATGACCCACAGGAAAGTGGGTCACCATGGAAACAACTTTGTGTTTCTTAGTAAAATATGTATTGGATATAATTAAATGCGTCTTCTTTCACTTATTTTTTTCTATTCATTTCCACATTGCTGTCTGGATAGTGGATCTCCTGTTATTTTGTGCCAGAGTAAAAGCTTGGCATCCCTGGCTTTGGGTTCTCTGCTTTGGCTGCTAAAAACAACTGGGAATCAATCTGTTGATCTTGGCTAGATTTGGTGGGGTGGGTATAAAGTGCTCAGCAGCTACAAGTGTACTATTCTTTCTCTGAAGAACTTCAATAGCAGATACTGATTATATTGAGTTTCTCATAAAGTGGATCTAGAGGCGGTTGATTCTTTCAGAGAACTCAACCTGAAAAAACTAGAGCTATAGAGATACTTTACATGAAAAATAAACCAAAATGAAACCAATTTTAATTAGCTCAAACCCCTATTAATAAACTATTGTCAATTCTTGAAGGAGTGTGCATCTCCGAGAACAGTGTTTAGCCTTTTTTGTTACTCCATCAAAGCTATCAATATCACATTTCTGTGGTTTTGACAACAGCTTGCCATTTTCTGTAATAATGTTTAAGGTTAAGGTTACTTTTAAGTCTTGCCGAGTGATGTACAGTTGCCAGTCATATCTTCTGTGTGTCTGAAATGCTGTCTTTGCACACATTAGAAATATCCAGCTTGCTTTTACCAATATTCCTTAGTTTTCTGATTGTAACTACATTGTTTGTGTGTGCCTATATCTCTATATGTATAGTATATATATATGAATGCACACAATGTTAATTTTATAAGCCTAAGGCAGGAGTTTGAGCAAAAAATAACAGAGGATTTCAGCTGGCATTCCAATGAATACTACAATGATCTGGAAAGTTAATTTTGACATGCTCAAATATGCTGGATAGTATTTCCATATGATGAACAAGCTGAGAGTAGAAAGTTGAGAAGTTTTACTGAGGTTAATACAAAAAGCCCCAGCTAAACTACACATAAGGGACCTCTATTATCATGAACATCCCTTAGCAGATAAATCAAGGTTGGAAATTATAAAATGTTTGAAAGCTGCTACTTTCTAAGAGAAGCAACTTTTGGAATGCACAGACTGATCTCCATGTGTATCATGATGAGTTGGTAAAATGGGCTGTATCAAAGAGTGGGATGGAAGGATGTTACTTTCTAATATTACCCAATGTGTAACATTTCTTGCTAGGAATAGAATTCAGAAGGGAAATCACAGCCATATATTATGGAGAGAAATACCCACAATGTAAACTCCCTTCTCAGTTGGTATTCTAAAATGTAAGGCTGAGATTTACTTTCATTCCCATAGTTTTATAGACTAAGCCATTTTTGGACTTTCCCGAAAGGTATATAAAATTCCTTCTGGATTCAAAATCAGAACTGATGAAATCTCTGCTGACACAGACACCAATGCTGAGAGAATGGTCCATGTATTTTTCTGTCAGAAATTCAGCTGATGGAAAAAAGGGAGAGTCCAGAAGTTTCTGCGAGCGTGCAAAGCAACTAAGTCAGTCTATTCTCCTCTTTCCCAGGAACAGTTTCTCTTACTCCCCCTACCATCCACTTCCCTGGCATCTGGCCATTTTACACTTATTTGTGCTGAAGTTAATTTTATGATGGTTTATGTCACATAAATATAAGTATTGTCAATTACTATAAAACAAGGCAAAATCACTGGAAAATTTCATTAAGAGAATGCTTCCAAGTTTCCTAATGAGCAACATTTTGGGGAAGTTTGAGCTTTGCAGGTCAAGCATCCCTGAGTTTACGCCTATCCAGACAGCCTTCCTGGTTTGCTTGCAGGAGAAGTGGAGATTATACCGGTATGAACAGAAAACTCGCTTCTGGTGAACTTCAATATGGAGGAGAAAGCCCACTGCCAACTTTTCTGTTTAAGGAAGTGCAGAGAATTTTTGTAGAGGAAATAGGGTAGAATGATTCCCTCATTCTAAATTATAGTCAGTACCAAAATTTACAAGTAAGAAATTAAAGGTACATATAGTAAGCTCTTTAAAACAAAAGGATTGATCAGCTATGACTCTTTTTCATCTTTATAAGTCATAATAAAACTTTTTGATTTTTTCCCCCTTCTCTTCATCCATGCATATAGGTAAGATACAAATCTTGACAAATTCAGCCAGCTCATAATATTATCTGTAGAAACACGCTTGATAGAGAGCAGCATTGTTGGACTCTTACATGAGATATTAATGACCACAATTGAGACACACTAATGTGGAGAGATGGAATTTCATTGCACACTTTCCTAATGCAAACTTCCATGGTCTGGGAGCTGAAGTATTAACACAGTGTTATCTCAAGAGAAAAATCAATATAAGATCTGTCCTGTGTAACTTTTGCTTTATGCAATTGAGACGAATACTGATTATTTATAAAGCAGTTATTATTTTTGAGATAACATCTTTTTCATGTTTTGATGAATTTAGAAAGAAAAATAAACTCTCTTGCTGGAGTTGCGTTCACAAATTCAGCAATGCAAGAGGTTTTTCTAAAAAGCCAGGGCTAGTAATTGGACCCCTTCTTTTAGCTGAGTGTTGACTAGTGTTCTTCTATGCATTGCCTACTCATTATTCAACTGTTCCATAAATGCATCCTTCTTCACAATTCTCCATCTTCCTTTCTTTAGGAGTAAGTTGCCTTTTTGACATGAGCAATAAGAATTTAGTGTACGTTTCACACATCTGTGACTGCTCTCATTTACAATGGCTAGTATGTCAGATTGCACAAGCAATCTTATATGTCCCTTAAGTTGCTGAAGAAGAACCATCCAGCAGACTATTATGCAGTTATAGCCCCATGATCAATTTTTAACCAACAATCCCTTTCGTCTATTCCTACCAAGACCAATCTGCAAGTGAAGAAATATAAGAGGATAGTTTCTGAATAGTATCGTTCTTTTCAATGACAAGCTGGTTGGTTCTTATGTTTGGAATTGAGAAGTAGTTAATGTGGTGAATTTAAGGCAGTTCATCATCCTTCAGACCAAAATGATTTGAGAAAAATGTGGAAAAAAAAGGAAATCAAATGGGAGAACGAGAAGTAGCAACTGATCTAATATTTGTTACTATGGTGAGTAGGGATTTACAATTAGTTTTCTCACTAGTTTTTGTGTGGGTTTTGTATTTATGAGGGTCAAAATTGGCATAACTCACAGGCTATTAATTCCTCACTTGTCCTCCCCACCCAGTTGCATATAAATTGCAAAGTGAGCTTCTTGCCAGTGTCCCTAATCCCACCTCATCTGCTCTGACTCGGACACGAAAGGATGTGTAGTCTTTTCTTGTCTCTGATCTCCCCTCTAGGCTTTCTTGCATTTCCCCTTCTTTTCTCGTTGCTGGAACTTCCTCAGTCGCCTGGCCCATGTGTCCCTCCACTGTATCACAAGGCTGCTTTTGTCGGCTACAATGCCATTCTGATCTGGAGAGTTCTCATCATGGCCTAGTAACAAATATTTTTTCATAGGCTTGATCTTGGGACACTTGCAGGCAATGTCCTTGGAGCGTATCCAGAGGATCTGGTCACCACGCCGTATCCTATTCACCCCTTGCTTGTAAACAGAGATGATGTTGACTGTGAACTTCCACCATTCTGCAGCTTTCTCTGCTTTCAGGATGTGGATCTGGACAGCTGGAGACAGAAAGTCAGGAGAAGGTCATTTCTTTCATGGATTTTGCAGTTATTCTCAAGATAGTCAAGCACAAGTTACAGTGGAAAGCAAGATTTGCATGTGTTCACCCATTACACAGAAATGTAATATGATTTCTGTTAGGGTTTTGTATGCCCCTAATGTTTAATTCCTTGTGCTTGGCTGAGGGCCACACATTCAGTTCAAAATGAAAAGCGGTGCTTACTTTAATAATTCAATAATAATTCAATCTGGGTTATTGATTTAAAAACAGAATAGTTCTTTAAATTATTATTTGTGCATTCCTATTTTTAAGAGAGATTATATTAAGATTATATTACATTTAGAGAGAATATATAGTCTGGGTATAATCTTTGGCTCCAGTGTTCACACAGCATGCTTAGCCTGGTCATTTACACATTTACAATACTTTAAAAACGAATGGTTTTAACTTTTATCTGTGTATGGGTTTGGGGGGCAAGGGGCATGCATAGGTTGTTCAGATGCAGATTGTCTGGATGATTTATGCTTCAGTATGATGTTTGCATCCCCACAAGGCTTATTCACCAACCTATTTAAGTATTTTGTTCATATCTTCCAATGTTTACTAAATCTCTCTTACAGAAGATTTTTTCTGTAAATGATTCAGTACTTCAACCTGGCTGCCCCAAGCAAAGAATATATGAGAATATATGTTCAGTCTTTTTCCTCTCTTTGTCATGATCTAGAGACTTTTCTTCCTACTTTTCCTTCTTTGTGATGATGTACTCTATTCCAAGCCTAACAAGGATGGGAAGAAATTAAAAGAGAGAAAGAGACAGAAACCAGACTGGCCCAATATGATGAAAGTGGCCATGGTAACAGAAGGCAGTACTTTCATTTTCAACAAAGAGAAGGGGTGGTGGGGGGGACAAAAACTCACCTAAGACTTTGTCACTTTATGTTGTTTTGGCTTATCATGAATCAACTCCTGTAAAGAATCTTACATTTGATGAGATTAATAAGCTATCCTATTTTATTTTGAGTAGAAGCTAATTAGAATCTCAGAAATCAAGAAGTATACATAGTAAGGAGGAAGAAGAAATTTGATACTACAGTGAAATAGAGGGAAGAATTAATCATAAATTAATCAAATAATCTCAGATCTTCAACAGTATCAAAAATAAAACCAAGCAAGCCTGGAATGAAACAGTGAAATATTTCAGAAGAGAAGATTGTTATTGCTGTGTAATGATTTGGTGCTGCATTCAGATTGAACTACATTTTGTGCAATTGAGGATACTGCAGTCGTTGGATAGCATTATATTGTTTACATTGTAAGCAATAGTCGCTTTAGATGGGAGAGATGGGTGCCACAAAAATTCAATCAATAGTGAACATGGGCCTCTCCCACACTTGAGATTGACTTCCATTTTCATCTTTCACCTTTCCTTGGTGAGTAACAGTGGCAGCCAACCTCAGATTTACAGGTTGAACAGTTCCAGCCAGTTCCCAAAGACTGCAGTCCTTTGCAGGCTTTGCAGGCTCTTAGGAGGACCTGCTTTGACTATGTCAAGTAGCAGGCAGAAGAACTGACACACAGATGCCAGCAGTGCTCCATTCCAGGAAAGTGTCTCATGCACTGCCATTGATGCCCTCCAAAGAATGCCTTGCATGCAGGAACCGTGGATGCCTAAATAGTTCACTGGTGAGTGAGAAAAGAGCAGTCACTGCCAGCTGCCTGGAAAGGAGGTGAGGAACGGCTGGACCATTAGAAGTGGATCTCTAAGAAGCTGCTCTTCCTCCCCCTCCATCCCAGGGGAAGAAGCAGCCTGCAGAAAGGCAGGGAAGCTCTCATCTTGTGTAAGAGCAGCACGCCTTATCCTAATCTGTCTTTCACCTGCTGACAGGCCTACTATCGCCTGTTTGGTTGCCTGCCAAGAACTCAAAGAGGCATTTGCCTAAAAGAAAACTTCCAAGCTAGCTGGTTAACAGGGTTGAGAACCTCTCACAGCAGGGGAAAGGAAGCAGCCACCAGAGATAACTCCATCTGGTTCCATTCATTAAAAAACTTGTCCTTTGAGCCTGAAAGCTCTCCTGTTCAATCTCCATCCTGGTAGCAGGGAGAACACATTTGCAATGGCAGTGGGGAAGGGGGGCAGCAAAGAGAGCAAGCAGCAGAGCCCCCATAAGCAGCTCCACAAGATACTGCTTTCCAGCAATTCTCCCTCCCCCCACCCCCAAGGCAAAGACCCAAAGAAAGCGGCATTTTTTTTTCTTGCCTGGGCTCCGGGGCACACTACGTCTGACATACAGATTCAGCTTTTTCTAAATGTATCTTAGATATGCATACTTTTGAAATGGTGACCAGAAAAAGTTGGGCTTCCCACCCTCCTGGTGGCTTGCCAGCTGTACTGTTCAAGAAATACAGTAAACAGTTCTAATTGTATTTATTTATTTATATCCCACTTTTATTGTTTCTCTAAATGTTGAAGAAGACTTCCTCTTATGGTAAATTTGAATTTCTCAGAATGCCAGCTGCATTCGCAGCCTAGGCAGGGCTCCAACTATTATACTCAAGCAAAAGCTATGGGAAAATGGGTGGATTATGGGTAGAAGAATAAGGAGACCTCAAGGATGATGTGTTTTAGCTGAGAAGAGCTCTCTCTCCAGAGAAAGGCTAATATCAGTAAGAAATAGACAAGATAAACATTCACACCAAATACTTATAATTTGGGGAAAGTTTGTTTGCTATGGTCTTTATCAGCTTTGATCTTCTTGCAAGATTTTTAAAGAATTACTGTGCTGAGGACTGAGGCACACCCAATAAATATACTGTACTGAAAGGAGATTGGAGCCACATTGGTCATTAATGTGCTACTAACCAACCACCAGATGGCACTATAGTACTATAGGCACTGAGAAATTGTGACCACTTCACAAAATGAAAGAAGGCACCACCTACACACATGCTAACCCCACTGAGGTAAAGTCCTGCTTAATTTTGCTTGTAGATGCCAACAAGATTGTACTTTAAATGGCTTGCTTCTTTTCCAGCATGTCAGACACTGTATACTGTATAAATAAGAATTCTTAATGGTTATTGTGGTGTGGGAGAAGTCATTCTGCATTCAGAATTTTCATCCGTTGAAATTTCAAAGATATATCAAAAAACCTTTAAAATAGTAGGGGGGGGAATGTTCTTTGAATACAAAATATGTTATTTCAGTCTTATATTAAATAAAGGCAAGACTATCAAACTAAACCAAACCTTGGTTTCAAAGGGCTATTCATTATAGTCATTTGGAATACCTTCCCATCTCTTCCAGTGTGTACAAGTTTAAAGCTGTCCAATTAATCCCCATTGGCTCTTAGCAGCTATTCTAGTTCCTATTATTGGCAAGCCCAAAGGCATATGGAGTGGGGCAACTTAGAAATTTAAATCATAGTAAAAAAATAATGTCCATCTTTGTAGCAACAATCATCACTAATTTTTTAATCTTTGAAATGGGAACAGATTTTGTATAGTTTTCTTTTGTTTCATTTAAATTTAAACATCTTCAACATAGCTTCTGCAATTGTGTGATTCATTTTGTCATTGCCTTTACATGGTTTTAACAGATTTTGCTGTGCTCCCTTCTCCTGTGGCTTATTGAGCATCCTGTCAGAAGCTGATCTGTCACAGAGATTTCCCACATTACACGCAGAGGCATACAGCGGCAAGACGCTGTACCGTAGTTGTCACCCTTGGAAAATTCTCCTAGCACAAAGAATAGCTTTACCGTATTACGGCATATGTTTTGCAGAAGAGTTATTAGAATAGCATATGTTTCTTCTTTCTTTCTCTTTGCATTGCTATCCCCAGGAGTTTTGGGCTAAAATGTGGAACATTTTTTTAAATCTTTTGAAAACATTTTTTTTTATTTTTTTTCCCATGAACAATTGCCTTTCAACAAAGAGGATGACTAACCAGAGTCTTCATGAAAGAAGGATTTTTACAAAGAAGTTTGCAACCAGGGTGGTGATCTCACCCTTTGGACAGGAACCCTCCCCCTGCAATTTACCCTCTCTTGCACATCTAAACATGTACACTCTTACTTTACACACACTATTTTTTCTTAATAAATATAAGAATTGACTGGTGGGAAGGTAATGCTTCTTGCTAGGCTCTCACTGATGTTTTGTGAAATAAAAGTTCCATTGGACTGTCTATCTCAGAACCAAAGTAAAATGAAATCGTCTTCAAATCAAACTTTACTCCTGGTGGCTTCATGTAGATACCCATACAGTTTTCTTGACAACAATGGTCCTTCACTACCTTCTTCGGTTTGTTAGTTTGTTTATTTTACATTCTAGTTTAGTCAACTTCTCAGCCTAGTCTACAGTTCTGGAGTATTTGGTGAGGGCTCAGTAGACTTGAACCTGCAGAATGAGATAAGGCATACTCCTGCTGGATGACTAATTTCACCAAAAAGATGTCAGGGTTTTTGGAAATAAATCAAGGTGCATATCTGCCTGAAATACTACAATTCCATCTGCCTAGAATAGAAAGTAGAAATGTATGCATGTTTGCCTACTCAGGTTTATGGGAAAGAGTGAAGTAGAATGGAATAAACAATGCATCAGCATTAAGAGATTAAAGACCCCAGGAAACTGAAACCTTCTCTTGTCTTTCTCAATCTACATATAGCATTACACAAACCAGTTAAGGAACACATTGTCTCCCTATATTCTTTTTTGGGAGGGGATAATGACATCTCAATTGAACAGGTGTTAATGATTCCCTGGGATACCAAAGGTGTCCCCATATGCCGTTGCATTTAGCTTGAATTGACACTTCTGCTTTTGATTCTTCGTATCGCTGTTTTTAAATTAACCATCAATTATTTCTGTATGAAAAACCAGTACAAGCCAAAGATGAAAGAACTCCCACTACCCCACCACAATAGTATTTCATTGTTGCTCATGGTATGACTGTGCCTTGTATTTAATTCTACCTGTCTTTAGTAGAATTTTAAGAATTGATTTGGAGTATATGCAGTTTGTGGCGGTTTCCAGTTTATATCTCTTTTTTTAACCAGGTAAGTTATTAACAAAGGTGAGTTTATATATGCACTAACAGCAAAACATACCTTTTCTTCAAAATTTATGAGAATGTGTAGCTGAGAGCCCTATAAATAATAAATGGGTTGTTGGTTTTGTTGCTGTTGGTGGTGGTGGTGATGATGAAGAAAGAGGTCCTTTGCATAATCCCTATCCTGGTGCTTTCTGATGTGTTTGCCTGCATCTTCCAGGAATCCCATGCCCATTAATCATGGAAAAGATGATCAAAGGGCCCTTCTCCCATTGATAAATTAGAAGGAGGCAGTCAAGTGGGGAGAAAGATCTCATCCTTTCTCCCTTTCACTTTGCCTTCCTGGTGACCACAGGGAAGGGGGCAGGATGGACAGTCACACAGATGCTCTTGATGCAACATCCAACACTATATGAGCTCTTAAAGTTGAAAAGCCTACAAAGTTCTTACAGTTAAGAGAAGAAAAATGATCCAAACTGAACAATAACAGTGCTCAGCTACTTGAACTTTTTTTTTTATGGAAGCAAGTTGAATCGTTATGTCTCACTCATGCTAAAAATAAGACTAGGTGACTTAGCACTTCATGATTGGAAGGGAGAGGGGATAGTTTCATGACACCCATAATCAAAACTCTCTCTGGCCTTCAATCATTAATAGCTTGTACTTCAAGTCTTGAAGTTTTGGCGATCCTCAATCTAAGCCAATGGCAAAGAATCTCACACTGGAACTGTGTTTAATTCTAGGATTTTCTATTTTTTTGCACTGGTATTAGATACAGCTGGTAAAAAAAAAGGAATCGTCTGATGAGAGTCAGACACTGTGCTACAATATGCTTACAGTTCCAAAATACTTGAGTGAGCTACAAAAGACTTTCTGAGGAGATAAGTCTGTCAATGGGTTACGGTTAGGGCTAGGTCTGTCAATGGATTATTGAGTATGCTATCTTTAAAACTATGCATAATAACAAGTCTTTCTGTCTCTCCTCCAACCCTGCTATGACTTTCTAAATATTTGACACCTTATTTTGTACTATAACTTCCCATAATCCTAAGCACTGTTCTGATTTGGTTTGACGGAACTGGGAAATTGCAAATACGGAGGACTTCATGTTTTGCAAGTCTGCCATAAAATGTCAAAAAAGGATGGAGAAATAGAGCTGTAAAGATACAGTCTGGCAACAGGGCTTTTTAACTAGAAGGCTATTATTTCCTCATGGACTACAGTTGCTTTTCTTTCAGTTCTTCAGGAAGCTGTGATGTCCTCAGTATGTCCCACTGCAAACAAGATCTCTTGGCTTGTAGTGCCTTTGTAAAGTACTACTTAGCTATGCATTATTTTTTTCCCACAGACTTTCCAAAGCTAGGAGCTCATTTTCCTCCTGCCTTCCTGCTGTAGGTAAGCAAAGCAATTTATTTATCTCAGAAGTAAACAGTGTTGGGGTGTGCCAAAATAAAGATAGTTTGGAATTAAATTCTCTCTGAATGTTCCCGGTCCTAAATATTTGAACAAAATATAATATTCTTGTGAAAGTTGAAATATAACTAAGACAGAGGGTTTTCCTTTTGTTTTTGTTTGCTTTTTGAAAAAATACCATCATCTTTGAATCAGAAAATTAAAAGGACATTAAGTTAGTTGTCTAGATGATAGCACTCAATTCAGCCCATAAGGGAATAGCCACGTTCAATCTAATTAGGGCTTTTTAGGATATTCAGAGCTGTTATCATAAAGTTCAAGAAAACAGTCTTCTAATTGGCTTCCTGCTGGGAAATCCATAAAAAAGTCTTCATTGTCCTTCTGGGTAACCTATTCTGCAGTTTCGCAGCTGGACTTTTTTTCTTTTTTTCTTTTTTTTTCTTTTTTAAATAAATTGTGTTTATTGCCTTTTTTTAAACCGCCTGTATTTCCTATATTACAATTTCAAAATATCGACCTTTAGATATTTTGGAAATCCCTCAAAACCCAGGACCCCCATTCTGAGAGAGACCCAACTGGAGCTGAGCTCCTCCGGGTGGGGTCAACCAGAAAGCCCTGGGCCTGCCGGACCCTGCCTTGTTCTGCTGTCTCGGGAGGCAAGCCGCTTAAATGAAAATAACCGCTCGTCCTCCATTTTGCCACAAGACCCACGAGGGCCAATACGAGGCGTGGTGGGAGACGTTCCCGCGTCCCTTGTCAAGAAAAAGCCCGTGTGGGCGGCAGTTCCTTTTGCTGTAGCTTCCGAATGAGCTCCAGCAGATTCATCTGGAGCATCAATTCCTGGGGGCTGGTGGTGATGTAGAAGCCAGAGACGCCAGCTTTCTCCAGGGTGCTCTGCTGGTCCACCACTTTCTGATCCAGCTCCAAGACGATTTTCTCGTCCATCATCCGTTGCTCGGTATAAATTCGCTGCTCCACGGCCTCCATCTCTCGCTGCTGAGCGGCCTTCAGGAGGGGCAGGTTGTGTGGCTGGCAACTCTGCTGGTCTTCCTTGTGTTTGCGAAGGACCTCCTGCTTGAGGGCTCGATGCTCCATCTGCAGTTTGAGCCGCTGGTTGTAGACGTTTCGCTCGGTCAGATGCTGGATGTCCAGCAGGCCTTGCACGATCTCAAAGACGGTCCCATCAAGGAGGGCCAAGGCCAGGTCGCTGAGGATGGTGTAGGACAGCCTCTGCTGGGAGGAACTGGGCAGGTCCTTCACTAGCTCCTGCAGCTCCGAGAGCAGCTGGTAGTGCCGCGCCTGCTGCCGCGTTGGACGGTCGCCCCCGCCTCCCCCTCCAGCCAGGGTCCCACCCGCCACGCCCCCCCGGGAAGGCGAAGGCAGCCCCGAAGCGCGCCATGCCTGGCGGGGGGCTCTTTTTTTCTTTTTTAATATTGTGTCCTCACCTAAAAATATGATTACAAAAACTACCATGCTACTAGCCCATGAAAGTACTGTCAGGAGATTTTGCTCATAATAAACGTAAGGTCTGGGCAGATTTTGCATTTTAAAAAGTTTGATTGACTTGGTAGTTTTTCACATGTTCATTCTACTACTGTAGAAACCAAGATCACCAATTCCTCCTCTTCTTCCCTATATACTGATCCTCAGGTTGTAATATAAAAAACTTTACATAGATAGATCTTACAGAGCCTCTCTTATGAACTCTAGACTGTATGGCTACTATTGAAAGATGTTGGGCAATACAGTCAAACTTCTGGAGGGCCACCTTACAGTTCTCCCTTGTTTAGATGCCCATGCTAAATTTACTTGCAGTTTTACAGAAGGCCAACGATACCATGAATATCCCTTTAAGAACAGTTATTATTTCTTTTACTCTGCGACCCTGGCATGTTCATAAAAAAGGAACAACATAATTTTCTCATCCATTGACATATGTCAGAAAAATGCACTTCTGCTTGTTTCAGTGATGTTAAAAGCTAAGTTCAGCTTAATTTTAGTTTTACAATAGGAATGCTTTGTAGGATAATTTGAAGTGCCAGAGTGAAATCACAAATAGTTTAGAATCAGTGTGTGGCATAGTAAAATAATTATGGGCTGAAGTAAAAAGGACTGGAATTCAGCAGTTATGTAAGTAAACCTTAAAATTCGGAAATCGAGGATATTCTCTACTTACTGAAAAGAAAATTGACCTAGGTTTTAAAATAATTCCCACAAAATGAAAGGATAAAAAAATTATAAAGAATAAAACTTTTGGCAATGTCTATTTGCTCACCTTATCAACCTAGCACTGCCAGATTCAGATGAAACTAGTCCTGGGGATTTTCACTCCACCGGAGTGGAGCGATACATGTGCATATGTTTGTGCATAACTATGTTTGTGTGCATATACCAAAGGTTTTAAATCAGTACAGGGCAAGAAATAAAATGAATTGTTTAATAACTGCATATTAAAGTGACTTGACTGTACAATAAGATACAGCATTGATAGAATTATTGGATCCCTGTGTTCATGTAGCACACACCAACCATTCTCATGCAGAGAAATATATGATATGAAAACACATAAGAAGAAGATGGGGGAAAAGAGAAGGGATAGCAGCATAGGAAAGGGAAGGCGGGAAAACAAAATGTGTTATGGGAAGAAATCTCAAAAGATGGAAAAAAAAGAGAGAAAAATGACACATTAAAAAAAGGGTTAATCTCACCATGCAAGACCCTCACCAAGCAATGACTAATTTAAGGAAACCCAGAGTTTACCAGCAATGTCTGCAGTAACCAGCAGCTTCAACCA
The DNA here is from genome assembly GCA_034064705.1 of Bothrops alternatus. Taxonomy (NCBI): domain Eukaryota; kingdom Metazoa; phylum Chordata; class Lepidosauria; order Squamata; family Viperidae; genus Bothrops; species Bothrops alternatus. The sequence continues at coordinate 132,524 of JARGCV010000041.1, read as the reverse complement.
CTGGATTTTTTTTTTCATCAGTATTATTTATTTTGTTTTTCATTGAATTGTTTTTCATTGACTTAAGTTGCTTGGGGGGAGGGAATAACAAAAGCAGCATAATTTGTTATATATAACATTATATTATGTCACATACAGCTACAAAAGAGTAATTTCTTGCAATGGAAAATCCTTATGCTTGGTTCAGAACTGGGGAACGATTTCTTCACCTTGTAGGGTAAATAAAGGATTTTTTTTTCAAGTTAGATTATATGTCTCTAACTTTAGGTTCAAGGATAAAAGCCTTGTTGCATCCAAAGGTATATGAATTGTACTAATGGAAATAAACTGTGAGTAATAGAATGGGTTACGCCACTCTATTGATTTTTATATCGCCTCCAGAAGTATCAAAATAGTTGATAGAAAGAAATGTTCATTTGCTGCAGCCTTACTATTGTTTCCAAGGTCAGGCAAATGGGTGCCCAAAAAAAGTATATGGGTTATGTAGAAGAGAGTCAAGGCAGAGTCAGGAATTAACGCTTCTGCTACTTAACTCCTGATGCAAATGTTAAGAAAGTTTTTCTTTGCTGATGCTTTGCTAGAATAAACTAAAGTTGCCAATCATTTGAAAATGGGATATTGTGGAAGCTGAGTGTTACTAGAATATGTGTAATAACAAGTTCGTATATTTTAATATTTGTATTTATATATTCATATGCCTCCATCTGTTCCTCTGAAACCTCAAGCAGTTCATTCCTCATGTAACTTTGCAACATACATTGAAGCCAAGGATTTGTGGCTTTAACAAACCTCTTTCCTCTTACCTTGAGGATGATTGTATTGCCCTAATTGCCAAATCCCGTGATTATATAATAATGAGACCAATGCTATCCTTATAGTAATGCAGTTAAGTTGCTTTGTAAATCCAGATCAGACAGATAAACTCAATAAGAATGATTTTAAAACAGTTATATTTTATTCAGAGATACTTGCGGTTATGGTTGTTGCTTTTGGATATTATACATCTGTTCATCCTTATAGGTGAGAAATTAATGCTTCCTCCATACCACTTCTATAACGTGGAATGGAGCCATCTGAGACATGTGATGACACCATGCTATCTCAGACAAAGAACATTCCAACCTGGCACGTAGCCAGTATATCTCGTAATGAACTTTAGAAACTCCTCCCACTGACCTGCTAACATGATATAGCTACCTAGCTAAAACTACATTACCCATAAGCCAGTGGTTCTCAACCTTCCTAATGCCATGACCCTTTAATACAATTCCTCATGTTGTGGTGACCCCCCAACCATAAAATTATTTTTATTGCTACTTCATAACTGTAATTTTTCTACTGTTTTTAATCATAATGTAAATATCTGATATGCAGGGTGTATTTTCATTGTTACAAATTGAACATAATTAAAGCATAATGATTAATTACAAAAACAATATAGCAATGCTCGCTGGAGAAGCTTACTCTTCCTTGCTCAAAAATGTTGGGAGGGAAGGAAGGAGATTGAAGTAGAAAGGAAGGAAGGAAGGAGAAAGAGATTGAAGGGGAAGGGATGGAGATGGAAGGAAGGAAGGAAGGAAGGAGGGAAGGAAGGAAGATTGAAGGGGGAAGGAAGGAAGGAAAGAGAGAGAAATTGAAGAGGAAGGGATGGAGATGGAGATGGAGATGGAGATGGAAGGAAAGAAGGAAGGAAGATTGAAGGGGGAAGGAAGGAGATGGAGAAGGAAGGAGATTGAAGGGGGAAGGAAGGATGGAAGGAAGGAAGGAGAGGGAGATTGAAGGGGAAGGGATGAAGATGGAGATGGAAGGAAGGAAGAAAGGAAGATTGAAGGGGAAAGAAAGGAAATGGAGAAGGAAGGAAGGAAGGAAGGAAGGAAGGAAGGAAGGAAGGAAGGAAGGAAGGAGAGATTGAAGGGGAAGGGATGGTGATGGAGATGGAGATGGAAGGAAGGAAGAAAGGAAGGAAAGAAGGAAGGAGAGATTGAAGGGGAAGGGATGGAGATGGAAGGAAAGAAGGAAGGAAGATTGAAGGGGAAAGGAAGGAAGGAAGGAAGGGAGGGAGGAAGGAAGGAAGGAAGGGAGAGATTGAAGGGGAAGGGAAGGAGATGGATGGAAGGAAGGAAGGAAGGAAGGAAGGAAGGAAGGATTGATCTTTGGAGAGTCATGTTTTCCCAGATGGTGATGAACTGCAACTCCCAGCATTCCCCACTCTTCCACAGTGCTTTTTAGGGCTGCTGGGGATGGTAGTCTGGAGCCCCTGTCCACATCCTGGCACCTCTGGCCCTCTCCCAACCGCCCCCGGGACCCGCCCGCCCCTCCAGCCTCCTGAGCACCATCGCAGTGGCAGGATCATGGGAGCCCCTTTCCATACCGCACAGCCCTTCACTGCCACAACCCTTTCCTGACTCATCACACGAGAGAGGGGCACGGCCAGAGCACCAGCTCCCACTCGGAAGGCACTGCTTCTCCCCTCCGGGCCCATCCGGCTGGACTCCGATGCACATGCGGGCATTGCCCTCTTCCCCGCCACCTAGGCGCTTCTGAAGCCCAGAGCCCAGCGAGCCAGGAAGGAGTCGCTCCTGCCCACCAGCCTCAGGACTGTGCCAGGCACCAGAGGGCCGAGGCGGCCTCCAACGGTGAGGGAGGCAGGCCAGGCAGCGTGGGGGAAGCTCCAGCGCAGTGCGGAGGGTGGCTGGGAGCAGAGTGCGGCCGGGCAACCAGGAAGCGTGGGGACTGGCTCGGCGCCACAGCTCAGCTCAGCCAGCAGCAGCGGCAGCGGCGAAGCAGCCCAGCGGCAGCGCCAGCAGTGGCCCAGACCCGGCTTGGCTCGGACCAGCCACCCACGCAGCTGAGCCGGCCGGGGCAGCATTGGGGGCGTGTGTCAAGCCCCTGGGCTTGCGATGAGCCAGGAGACAGGGAGGACGCAGCCAGCAGCCGGCCGACGTCTGCATGGCCCCCATGAGCACTGCCCGACTCCCGACAGTCAGCTGGGAGTCGGGTCGGTGTCTGGACATCGGTGGGGAACTGGCAGGGCTGCTACACACCACCCGGCTCCTGACAGCCAGCTGAGAATTGGCCCGGCGTGCACCCGTCAGCTGGGAGTTGGCCCAGCCTCCGCTTGTCGGCCCGGCTCCTGGGAATCAGCTGGGAGTCGGCCCGGCTCCCAGCCAGCAGCTGGGAGTCAGCATGGCTGCAGCGGGATAGCACTATGGTGGCAGGAGCAGGCGCTATCGGAGGAGAAGGGCGTCCTGGAGGCAGAAGAGCCGGCGGAGGAGGAGGAGGAGGGCGGCGGCGTCTCGGTTGCTAAGACCATTGGAAATATGTGTTTTCCGATGGTCTTAAGCGACCCCTGTGAAAGCATCATTCGACCCCCAAAAGGGTCGCGACCCACAGGTTGAGAACCGCTGCCATAAGCCATCTCTTAAGGAGACCGCACTTAACCCAATAAATGCCAAACATTCTATCATACAGAGCTACATGCTCTAGTCAGAGTTATATGATCCAGAACACTCCCTGCTTGGAAATATATATTTCCACAACTAACTAACTGAAATAAGCAAAAAACATAACTCTGGGTCAGAACAAGTAGTAAAGTGGGTAAAGTTAAGTGACTGATGGATACCTCTAATTTTGCTTTCCCTTCTACTAATAGTTCAGCTGCAAGTGGATATATATCCACCAAACTATCTCCTTAACAGAAGAGGGACTGTGAAGGAGATATGATTGGAAAGATTACTAAGCCCTCTGATTAAAATCATATTATCTATTCTGGCTTAGCTATATTAACATCTATATATTTACCCTGTGTTGTTTAATGTTTTTATACTGTATGCTGCCCAGAGTCACTAACTGAGATGGGCAGCTATATAAATTGAATAAATCAATTGCCATTTCTCCCTCCAATAAGCAGCTGGGGGAGCCATTTCTTTACCTCCAGGTTTCTGGTCACCTGGATCCAATCTGTAGGTCAGAGACCTGGTGAGTAAGGCAATAGAAAGCCAACTTTCCCATTTTTCCTGCCTTCCCCTCAACCCATGCAGCTGGTTACCAGGCAAGATGCGTAAGAGGAACACAGTCTTCCATGCTAGGTCTATGTTCTGACTGCTCTTGACCATGGTTTCCCCAGTCTCCATTTCAGCACCACAATAAATTAATCATTTCTCATACCTTCATACTTCATTGCTCTCTGTTGCATTCAGGAATCTCTTTTCCTCCCCTTATTGCTGATCAGCCATCAGTTGAAGAAAGAGGCTTATAATCATCAATTAAGTTCAGTGACTGGGTGTGAGGAGAGGGAAGAAGATGAAGTTATTTTTTTTCCCTATCCCTCAATCCAAGGAAGCCCAAGAAATAGAAGCAGGATAAAGGCTTTGTAGGTTTAATAAAGTATGCCTGTCTGGGCACATGAAAGAGAAAGAGGCATGAATGTAGGGTGAGTTGGGCTGAGAAAAAGTGACTGGTCCAAAGTCATCTGGCTGACTTTCATGCTTAAAGCAGGACTACAACTCATGATCTCTTGGTGTCTAGCCTGCTGCTAGACCAAACTGGTACTTTTGTACACTTTGAAGGTTTCTGTGGGATTCATAAAGCCCTCAGCCCTAAAATATTCTCTAGTGTCACCTACAGTGATGCCCCAGCAGCCACCTTGATCAACATAAAGACTGGTTATTTGTAGTTGCCTATTATTAAAACCAGCCCAACATATTATCAATGACTTGCAGGCCATCATGGTCAATAAAATTAATTTTCCTTTACAAGTCTTGGATAATATGGTTGCTCTTAATTACAGGCTATTCTGCTCCAACAACCTAATATATTACCAACAACAAACCACAAATTAAAAAAAACCCTCCTTATAATAATTCTAGAGAATAAATCAATTCAGAAAAAATATGTCAAGTTCTAATTACACCGATTAAAGCTTGAGAACTTTATTCAATTTATCATCTTCCACTGTGATATATGCCATCATAAGGCATCAGTGCCACTCAGCTTTGTATATAGGATGAACTTGCAAAATTAATAAATGGGTATAAAGGTAATCTCAGAAATTTCAGTATTCAAAACTTAAGGTGGGGGGGGTGGGACTTCAGTTTTCCAAGGAACGCTGCCACTGACCTCAAAATGACCATTTTTGAACAATAGAAGTTCAGACTTCTTGCCTGGAGCCCCCTCATGAACTGTTCAAGTTCTTCAAGGTTGGGTGGATTCAGAGCACACTGCTGGATGCAGTCTGGAAGCCCTGCCCAAAGTGGTTTAAGATTATGTGAATTGCTTTGTCAAGGTGAATCACTTCACCTCTTCGCTTCAATGAAGCGAATCATGTTGCTTCCACAGCACAAATTTCTTTGTTGAAGCGAAGTTGTTTTGCATAGGTCTACGCATTTCCAAGTATGCTTGTGGACATTCAAACTTAACAACTCTGTAATTACTTTCTGCCTCTCATTTTAAATTGACTACACAGTTTATAACCAATCGCGTGGCTCTATGTGTGTATGTCTGAGTGACTTAAATCAATGCTTCCTGTATTGTTGGAAATGTGCTGCTTAAAACTGAAACTTTAATCATGTTATGCATTAAGTAACTCCATTTTGGACAAAAATGACTTGGAAACTAATGGGAAGACAATTAGAATTTTAAGTTTTTATGGTTGAAAAAGATTGATACTATAAGTCTGGCAATACACTAATTCTACATCAGTTACACAAAGGTTTGAAGGATTCTTAACTCTTCCTGTATTTTTATACAAAAGCTACAGCACAAAAAGTATATGGAACTTAATTGTTTAATCATTTAATTATAGAACATGACAGGAATAAATATACCAAGTTTTATCTATAAGCATGCTTTTATGAGCTTTCCCTTTTCTTTCTTGCACCTAAGGTCATATATATGACGATTGAGTGATTCTGTGCCATCAAGCCAGGTTCAGCTCTTAGTAACCATATATATATAGACCTCCAGAATGATCTGTCTCCCTATCTGGCCCTTCAGATGTTACAAGGGTACATCCATCCCCACTGTAATGAAATCCATCCACCTTGCTAATGGTCACTTTCTGTTTCTGTTTCCTTCCAATTTTCCCACAATTGTAAAGGGATTAGATCTTTGCATAATATGCCCAAGATACAATTTAACTGTGGTCAATTGTGTGTTGAGTGAAAAACACTGATTTTGTCTGAATTTGTTCGATGATCATTTCTTGTTTGCTTGGCTGCCCATGGCATTTTCAGAAGTCTTTTCCAACACCAAGGTTTAAAATTGCTATTGTATTCTTTCCAACCATATTCCAAAATTGTTTTAAAACCATGTTATAAATCCCTATCGTATGTTTATTTTTAAGCACACAAACACTTACCTACATTTACATGAAAAAACCCTCCTGAAAGATTTTTTATTCATCCTCTTTGTGATTTTACAACTGTTCTATTCATTTGTTGAAGCTGTGACATCTTTTTTTTCCTTTATTTTATCCCTTCTTGACAGGTAAAAATAAAGAAATCAAGTAGTCGTTGGCCTCACAAATCATACAACCAACTGGATCTGGTAACCTGACCATGATGTTGAGAGCAAACAAAGCCGCATCATACTAATAATATGAATATTGAATAATATTGAGTGTGGCAGGAACATATCTTCCTGTTTCCAAGGAAATTCGGCTGTCATTCCCATCATCATTCACTTTTGTTAGTAAGAGAAACCACACAAATTCACACAAATGCACTTTAAATGCATAGTTCCAGTGCTTGCCTTCCCTGGCATTTCTTCCCCCCTGGCAGTCTTCTACCAACATTGGATTTCCTTTTGTTTCATTATTGATAAGAAACTTTCTAACTTTAGTAGGCTCCCTCTAAGACTCTCTCCGTACAATACACTTAATTTGTCCTTAATGTGCTAAGCATGAAAAATAAGTTTTACTTGCATGTTTGTCTTGTGGTTTAGCATGTGTGTCAACTCAGCCTACTTGGCCAGTTTCTATTCAATGTATTTTGTCAACCCAGAACATTGATCAATGTACCAGGAGGTTAAAGATGCTGTGTGAACACAACTTAAAGGCTCCGTCTTGGCACATACCTCCCAATACATACAAGCTGCCCATTCAAATATAGGAATGAAATCTTTAATTTATGAGATTTTTTTTCCATCTTCCAAGAGGCAAGATAGTAAATTTCCCATACTTACTCAGTGTTTTGGGTAGTTGAATGTGCTCTAGTCAGGGGCTGTTCCAGAGCAAATTCCCAGAAGATACTTTGCTGCATGTTTCACTGGTTTCCTTTCAGTTTTCCCTCTCCCCACCCCCATTTATGCCCATCTCAAACCTTTGGCAGGTCCTTTATTGTGCATTCAGTTATAAACAATATTGCACACTGCTAGGAAGGTCTTTTTTGGCCAATAGCCACTTACCATACATAACAGAGATTATTCTGACCATGTCTCAGAAAAGAAATGCCACTTTTAAGAGATTCTGTGACAAGGCAGGCAGACACCGAACATTTCCAAGGTGACGCTGGGGAGGAGAGAGTTGCTCACCATAATCTTTCTTGCAATACTTCTTCATGTTTATCTTCAGCTTTCCTTTGGATGCCTTGCAGTAGGTATCACAGTCTTTGGGGCAGATGGACAAGAAGAAAAAGAAATATATCTATATATATATACACACACACACACATACATATATAAAGTTAGTCTTAATATGCATGAAAGCATGTGGGAAGAAAGGAGGGATGCAGTACAGGGAAAGGGAAAGGGAAGTGAGAGAGCAGAAGCAACTTCGCCTGCTATGAATAAGCAGCGTGCCTAGGAGATCCATCTGCCAGGACCTGATTGGGTCATCTAATGGGGGCATTCATTGAAAAACCTTCTATATTCCAAAGAAAGACTTTCACAAAAGAAGCCATCCGCCTCTCCTTTCTTGTCCTCCCCTCCTTGTCTGATGAATTTTTTAGCCTGTCTTCTGCTGCCTGCTGCAACTCAGCTGCCTCCATGGGAGACTCTGGGCCTCCCTTATTGTACCACCCAGATCTTTAGAGAGCCACAACTCTCTCCCCCCCCTTCCCAGTTCTTAAACGGCAAACTGGAGCCTGATTAAAGCCCACAGAGGCCTCTTTGTCACCCCTAACCCAGACCTGTGTCAGGCTTTGGCATTCATTGCAGAAGGATTCTGGCTGGGGTCACCCCTCCACAAAAGGGGTCAGAGAGGAAATTAGCAGCCCATGAAGCATTAGCAAAGCCTTTGGCGTCCACTCTACTGGAGTGTGCAAATAAAATGCCCCAGTGGGATTGCTTCATTTCTAATAGGCCCTACTGCTGTGATACAATGGTTTTACTCCTTCTGAACATCATCCTGTGTTCCAGTGCTACTAATGTGATGCAGCATAGCCACTTTGGCAGAGCCTGCTGGAGCTATTTTGCATCATTTGGAACATGGGGAGCTCAGTTATGCTTTGTGCATCAAAGGCTGATCCTCACAGTCACATTTTACTCTCCCATCACTGGCTGGGACTTGAACAGAGCTCTAGCAACTTGCTCTGCCTGCTCTTTACTCGGCTGGAAATACCCAAAAGCATTTACTCTGCGATGACATTCATGCTTATTCAAATAAATCAGGACAGAAGAGGTAGATATGCTTTGTGCTTGTAAAACAAACTGCAATTACACACCTTGTTTTTCTCACATATGAAAAATGAGTGTGTGATACATCTCTCTCTTTATAAAACTACTCAAAGCAGCATACATGGGATCTCCAGCAATATCCTATCTATGAATTGATATCTTGTTAGTTTATTGAAGACAAACAGCAGTCAAATAAAGAGCTATATTACAAAATGTTTAATCACCATCACCATCTTGCTAAGTACTTAGAATAATGTTTGGCATATTTCATACAGAATGGAAATATAATACATAAAAACCAGTAACATCACAACAGGGTTCCTTTGCTGCTATAATCATTATACTCTAGCTTTTCCAAGAAACTCAGACCTCCTGGCTCTTTCTACATATGTAGTCATGCTTCATATTTTTGTTGGCATTATTCTGATAGCTTGAATCTATTTTATTCCAGAAAAGGCAGCAGAGTCAGAAGTAACAGGGGCTTAGAAGCTGCCAAGAATTAGAAGAATGCCCCAGATAACTGCAGAGGAAGCAGAATCCAAGGGCTCCTTCCACTGAGCAATTGTCCAATCACTTCCCTATTGATTAATGGAAGAATAGCTCTCCTGGAACTGCTAATCAATACAAAGGTTCCCAATAACTATAAACTAAGATCTACAGATAAATACAGAATCTTGGAGGAGAAAATGACTCAGTTGAGAAACATGCCTACACTCAAGACAGATCAGCTCTCATCTGAGTACCATTTTAATGTTACTAATTGTGTATTGATTATTGCACTGCTTCTGACCTACTTGGGAGCTTTGATTTCTTTAATCCCACAGGATCACAGTAATGATCTCGTTGTTCCCCACCATCCTCAAGTGCAAACTCACAGCCACCAGGTCTAAAGTTGTGAAGCAAACTTGATTTAATGGTGAAAAGATGTTTGAGTGAGCAGGTTGCCTCTTTCAACAATTTGGGGGGGGATCACACAGCACAAGCTCAGGAAAAGATATTGTTTATTTAAGGAGTTGCTGACTAGAATAATATATGTTTTCTCCCTTCCACGCAAATATGTCTCATTCTCGGAGACTGCCTGGACAAGTCCCTGTAGTTTTTTGGCAAAGTTTTTCAGAAGTGGTTTGCCATTGCTGCCTTCCTAAGGCTGAGAGAAAGTAACTGGCCCAAAGTCACCCAGCTCGTCTTGTGCTGAAGGCAGGCTTAGAAGTCTGCCAGTTTCTAGCTTGATGCCTTAACCACTATATCAAACTGGTTCTCATGATATATATTCATTCAAATCAATTATTTCCATTCAAATCCAGATCACTTCATAGCCCTGATTGTCTTACCTACTTTTCCTTCTGAATCTTTTAAATGTTCTTCAGTCAATGCAGCAATTATTTCCTCTTGTCCACGTATCCATATGGCCTTAGCATTGGCTCTTAACTCTCAAATCCTACATGAAACCCATCCTTGGCTGCTCAAAGAAGCCAGACAGGCAGAAAAAGAATTCAGGTTACAGAATTCGGGCTACAGAAAATCCAGTTCAATCCTTTGGACTCTACAGAGTTAGCAAATCCCAGATGACTTCACAAGAAGTTGCCCAGTCATCTCATTAGATTCGAACACATCAAACTATCATCTGTCTATCTTCATCTGGTCAGTTACATCCAGAGACTTTGTAGCGATCCAACCCAGAGTCAACAAATAACCCAATTAGATGGGAAAATGGATGGATCAGATTCATTCCAATTTTTTGCCTAAAACTCATCTTTGATTCTTCCATTATTATCATTCACTAAAATAAAGCATTCCTATGCTGACATGCCGTCACAATAACACAGATGAGTCCAGTTCATACTTTTTATCCTTTATTCTTGCTCCTTCATTCTTAATTAAAGCTACGCCTTCATTTCTCTTTCATTAATTAATTCTATGGCAGAAAATCAGAAGACATAGATCCAGAACTATTACATCCTTCTGCCTCCTCTTAGTCTTACAACATATTTTTTTTACTTCAATGAAATATTAATTTATGCTATTTGTATTCCTACTTTTGTTGGGAGGCCAGTAATTTCATCGCTGAATTCTTTAAGAATTCTCATATGGATACCATCCAGACTTGGTGATTTGTTTCTCTATGCTGTCTCACGATGTTTTGGAATATCTCCATTTGCTACTTTAATTAGCTTTAGTTGTTCCAATTTATTCCCTGAAAAAGTCACTACTGTCTCATCTGTGGTAGAAGAGATTTTATACATTCCTTGAGTCTTACTCACTTTGTTGCTATCTAATGACTGAACCCTTGCTCTGGATTTTGTCCATTCAAATACCGGTACATTTAAGTTTTTATTATTTCCTGAGTTTCCCCCTCAAATTGTTTTTTAGGATTCCTTACATTACCCTACACTTTTTCTGCTTGTCTTTGTCCTCCATGTTAGGACAGGTTTTAAGGAAGTCTTCTGAACTTTGACAGCTTCCTGGATGTTGGTTGGCCCTTCATCACATTGGGCAAAACAGTTGAGCCTAAATTATTGTACTTTTCAATATCCTTGTGAGGATTATTTAATTATCTTGATTTTTCCTTTCAATCTCTTTTTCACCACTCTTGTTTATTTCCCAGATTATATATCTTTCCATCATACACAATGTAATTTTGAGTGGCTCACAAACAACAACAAAAGCCATAAATACAGAAATAACAACAGAGAAAACTTCCAGACCTCCAGCTGCTACACTTTTCCATATACCCTTAAAAACTTTCAGGTATTCAGACCCAGACTACCCCAATGCTTATGGTAAAATGTAGGTTTTCAATGCTTTTCAGAAGGCTAGAAGTGAAGGGACAGTCTAGGTCCCTCTAGATGGCAACAATTGAGGGAAAGGACCTGAATCACAGCCACCCTATCCTAGTGGAATAGAGATAGATCTCCTCAGGAAGAGGCAATCCTGAAGATAACTTGGTCCTGTGTCATTCAGGGTTTAAGGGTAATAATTTCAGAACTTGAATTGCACCTGGGAAAAAACTGGAAGCTGAAATAGCTCATACAGCAGTGGTGTAACATAGATGAATTGTGAGATGCTTAGAACTGTGCATGCTCTCATTTCCTGCACAATTTGTAATTTCTGGAAAATTTATCCTAAACCTAGGTTTGTCCCATAAACTTTATTAGAAAGGTTAAATGTCTCTGGTTATTGACTATCTTAATTAAATTAATGCAGATGAAGACATTTTATGTTTCTTCACAGTTTCTATAGAAACAGAAAGAAGCATGAATAAGGTATGTTCATCCTATCCCTGATATAGCAAAACATACAATTCATTTATACGAGTAATAGACGTTTTCTTGCCTCTTTTGAGGACTAACAAGATGATTTTAAAGAATTTTCAAGCAGATGGTAAGGAGACGTACCTTATTTTTTCCTCTATGATTTCTAAGATTGCCTAGCAATAGCTCCTGCTGACTGAATGACAAAGCCATAAAAATGTCATTACTGAAGATTTTTTTCCCCCAGCAACAATACAACTCTACCTTAGTGAAATTCTAGGGAATAGAAATAAAGCATGTTTTTAATTCAGTTTGGAATTCAGATGGATCATATTAAAAGCTATATAAGTTTTGGCTTCATCATCTATCAGATTTTACATTAACCCTAACTTGACAATAATGGGGTTTTCTTGAACCTTGATTATGAATCTTTCATTTGATTGTAACAATGTGGAAAAGAGAACAATAAATACAATGACATATTCATATTACTTCCATTTTCATATAATTTCTATTGCTGTGACAACTATGGATCTATTCCAATCCTTTAATAATCCATTGGTTATGGAGAGATATTCTCCTAATTTTGGTTTCATGACTGTATAGGAAGATATTGACTATCAAAGTCAGATCATCATAGGACTTCATTCCACATCTGCAAGGATGGAAAACCTATTACTGGAAGCTGGATGAATTTTTCAGAATACTGGAAGCTGATGAATTTTTCAGAATACTGAGGAATGTGTCAGTTAATGTGGCTCACACTTCTGTTTAAGCAAGAAAGGAAAACATATTGGGAAGTCTAGAAGAAATCTGCTTTTTATTAGAATAAGTTGGCAATAATGTTGATGTAAATTAGGGTTAGGTCAGGGTTGTTGACAGGAATGAAATAACTGGGTATAATACCACATCTTTAAATATATTTACAATATATTTATTTTACTGGTCCTTTGTTGTCCAAGGGGCTAGCAGTACCTATTCAGTGCAATTCCAATAATATCACCTTATATGATAACTTAATCATAATAATGGCAGTGGTATATGACCTATAATAGTTATAGCTACAACAAATAATAATGTCATCAGCCAGCTGATATGTGATGCATGGATCTGTAGGTACCATAACAGAAACTGGCCAAAGTCCTAAATGAGAGCTTATTGTGCTTTCTTGACTTGTACCAAGTTATGACATGATAGCAGTGTTCCAATATCTCAGGGGCTGCCACAAAGAAGAGGGAGTCAAGCTATTTTCCAAGGCGCCTGAAGGCAGGACAAGAAGCAACGGATGGAAACTAATCAAGGAGAGACGCAACCTAGAACTAAGGAGAAACTTCCTGACAGTTAGAACGATTAACCAGTGGAACAACCTGCCTCCAGAAGCGGTGAATGCTCCAACACTGGAAGTTTTTAAGAAGAGACTGGACAGCCATTTGTCTGAAATGGAATAGGGTTTCCTGCCTGAGCAGGGGGTTGGACTAGATGACCTCCAAGGCCCCTTCCAACTTTATTATTATTATTATTATTATTATTATTATTATTATTATTATTATTATTATTATTATTAATCTGCTGAGATAGAAATCTGGCCTAATTGAAGAAGGTTAGAGGGGCAGAGGCTCAGCCTTTCAGTGGTGATGCCAGTCTTTTGAAACATGCCATCCCAGTGGGCATCCACTCTCTTACTGCCTTCCCTTTGTACAAAACAGTAGTAGTATTTCCAAAACAAACAAACAAGCAAAAAAAGAAAAGAAAGAACCCCATTGAAAGCGGAGGAGGGGAGAATTAACGTGGGTTGCCCCTAATGCCTATTATCTCATATCTACTAGCATACAGCAGTACAGGTGAACCTCACATCTTCTCTCCCAGAATTCCTCTGGGTCTACACACCCTAACTTCACTTCTTGTCTTAATGTTGCAGCTTGGTAAGTAATGCAGTCTCCACATATCTTCTATGGCAGGGGTCTGCAACCTTGACAACTTTTAAGACTTGTGGACTTCAGCTCCCAGAATTCCTCAGCCAGCATAGCTCCTCTTCTATGGAGCACTTTACTTGGCAACCACCTCCTAACCCCAGTGAGAGACAGCTCCAACAACCTAGGCTGCTTTTCTGACACAGTTAAAGAGAAAATATGAAAAAAAAATGAAATAAATTCTAGGATGCCTTCTCCTTGTCTTGTACTGAGGAATATGACTAGTAGAGCCAACTCTTCCTTTCCCAATTCCATTAGGAGATAAACCAAGTTTACAGTAGGTAGACAAGAAAAGGAAAAGGTACAAGTCCACCAAATGTGAAAGTAAGTAGCGTCCATGGAATCACATCTCCAACATTTGGGTTGCATATCTGGATACATAAGTGATAATTTTTTTGGGTCTAAATGCCATCTATAAAACATTTTATAAAAATTTTCTCTTAAATGCTGAGCTTGTGTAAATTTTATATTTTTCACCCATATCCTTTTCCAAGTTTCCAAAATTAAGGCTTTTTGGATAAAAATATGGTGGATTCTTCAAAACATATTGAAAAAGCGTATTGAATTCTCACCACAGTTATTCTTGTTAGGTATTATAAAAGACTGTACCACCATAGAGACTAAGTTGATTTTGAATTTGACTACGGCAGCAAGATTGCTGGTGGGACAATATTGGAAGACATCTGAAACACCATCTATTGAAGAATGGACGTTAAAAGTTGTGAATTTGGCGGAAATGGCTAAGATATCTGCATATTTGAAGAACCACTCAAATGAACAATTTTTGATGGAGTGGAAAAAATGGATAGATTATATACAAAAGAAATATCAATTGAAGGAATTATATTTGGTTTATAGTTAAATAATTATGTATAAGTAGTCTAGCGGGGGTTTCTTGCGTTCTTACCCTGTATTCATTCTGGGAAGCCTGGGGGGGGAGGTGGGAGGGTTTTAATAATTGTTATTTTATGTTTTCTCAACTGTTTTGGGGATCGATATTTTCTTTTTTTTTTTTTAGATAGCAAGGGGTTGCTCGGGTGGCCTCCGGGCACCACATTGGATGGAAAGAAGAAGGAGGAGTGAAGGTTAAGCAAGTAGGAAGAGGGTAAGAGGGAGAAGATAGGGGATAGAGGTGGGTGGAGGGGATGGAGAAAGTTGAGAAAGGAGAAAGTAGGTTGTTAGATGGGAAGAAGAGGGGGTTAGTTTTGTTTTAGGAGGATGTGGTGGGGAGGGGGTACCGAGCAGTTATTTTGTTTGATTGTTTGGTAATTGTACATGATTGTTTACAGTTGAGTTATTATTCTTTTTTATCTTTTGTTAAAAATTTTGTAAAAACTAATAAAAATACTTTTAAAAAAAGGGAAAGGTAATATACTGTATATATAAAACAAATCTTTTAACTTTATGTAATCTCATTAACATATTCAATTATGGAAAGGTAAAAATACTGAGTTTTTCAAATCACAAACATCTTTTAAAAAAAAACTCCAATTGAAAAATGTTAAGGAAAATATACATCTGGGAAGATCACAAGACGATACCTGGTCACTCCAAATTAGCACCAGAATAGTTTAATGGTTCATATTACTATTACATTACATTAATTTTATTTATTCTGCTTTATATTTGCACATCAGCTAGAGTCCCTTGGGATTCAAGTGGCTGATAAGTCTTACAAATGCATAAGTAAATACAATAAAGTAATTAATCTTTTTCTTGGCATTATTTTTTTTTGCTACATTTGGCTTCTTTGGTCTATCCCCTTTGATGTAAAAATAGCATAAGATACTTGTGTTATCATTTAGTGCATAGTTCTGGCTGATTTCCCAGACCGGAGCCCAGTGCTACATTGAAAATACTGAAGCTGCCTGATTTTCCCAACTTGAAGTTATATGAAGCAACCCTGATAAAAACCAAAGAGAAATTGTGCAAACAAGTTTGGGATTTTAATTTCTACCTGTCAGGGAAATCCAAAAGAAATAATACCCACATGTCTTTTGTTTGTTTATGTATAAATTTTGATGGGGAATATTTTCTGGACATATCCAAATAATCAAATGTAAGTTCAGCTAAATTCTTACCAATGGACTTCCTAGTAAGAACATTTAAAAATGCAATGGCTATTGGAATTTAACATTTACATGCTGTTCAATGTTAGTATATGTGATCAAAGTATAATGGCTATCAGTATTTGATAGGTGATTTGCAACTAAATTTTTTACAAATGTTACATTTAAATTCTTCAACCTGTTAAAACAGGCAGATGTCCAATTTGATTCCATCCAAATTTTTTAAAACTCAAATTCAATGTAGAACATTTAACTGGTTTTTACATTTTTTGAAACTAAATCCATGTCTAACTTTGTTTTCTTTGTATTACAGTGTAAAACATATGAGCAGCATCAAATGCTAGGGCATTAATTGCACCATTTCCCAGTGTGGGAATAGACCATATTTAGTCGAGCTATTGGCTATGCTAGCTTGAATTTATGAAAAGAATAGTCCAAAATCTCTGAAAGCCACTAGTATGTCCAGTATTTGCAAAGTAGGTTTTTCTAATGTCAGACATGGAAACTTCATTTTTATCTCCACTTCATGGTTAGCAATCCAAATGGACTAATGAAGCAACCAAGGTCAGGATTAGCAACCTCCAAATCTCATGTAGATTGCATTTTTACTTTGATATTTTTTTCTGTCAGGCTTTAAAAGGAGAAGCAATTTGAAAGGAGATGCAATTTATCTTTTGAGAAAGATAAGAGAATGAAACACTAAACTCTTCCTTCTTGATACCTCAGGTCATGCTCTTCCCTCTCACCTCTGATAGTCCTGGATTGTACTACAAGTAGGACAAGGCACATTTTACTTTATATAATGTTGCTATCTTGCTGTGCTGTGCTAATATTTTATCTTCATCATGCTTTCTCCAACACTATGTAATGTCAGAAACATATTATTTCTGTGAAGAAGGGAGCCCCTAGCTAAATGTGGTTGATCTTAAAAAGCTAGGAAGATTGGAACCAGTTGATACAGTACTTGGATGAGAGAATATCAGGAAATTCCAGGGTTGTATCCTAGGCTGAAAGGTCATCAAACCAAGAAAATATCATATTTTCTAATATGCTGAAGCTGAATTTGATTCAAAAAATGACTTAAATTCAATGGAACTGAAACTAGCAGTTGTGGACAGAGCTGACTGCTGATATATTGTAGGGGATGATCGTTTTATCCTCTATTTGTTTATTCTATTTTAACACAGACTGGCTTGTAGTGTATTGAAACAAGCATGTAATGGTACACAGTACCTTAATAAGCTTTATATTTGAACAATGTTCCTGCATTTCCAAGAAGGAATGCAAACTGAACCAATATTCTGAGATTTTCTGCAACCTTAAAACAAAGTACTAGCTGGCTGTCAAGAAAACATCCATATGTCAGATTGGGAGGACTCTCCTAGACCTGAAATCTCAGAAGGTACATAAAAATTAAGAACATGGCTGAATAAATTGAAAGAATTTAGGAGAAGGTGCATGGATTGAAAAAATAGGATACGGATTCAATTGATAAATAAGATGTCCTAACCAGTTGTGGTGGGTAACAACTTTTTGCAATTCTTGATCTGAATGTTTATGGGAGTTAAAGTGCATTTCTGTTCCTGTCCCTGCTCTTGGAAGATGTAAATGTTCTTTTAGCCAAAGAATGAAATATTAAGTCTTGTTGAATTTGGAAAAAAAAAAGAATAACAAGCTTGGAAATATAGAGCTCCATCTTTCATTCCTAGTCAAAACAACATGGACTTGGAAAGTAGCAGATTTAAAAAAAACACATCACATTTTAAAATCTCCAAGCAAGACAAAATGTAGGGCAGCTGTTTTGTCTCATTTGCTGCTTAGGTATATTGTCAGAAATAATTTTATAGCTTGATGCCTTTCTTGCCACTTCACTACTTAATAATTCCTCTATTTTTATAAGCCAACTGCTGATGTTTTCTTCTCTTGAGCAGCAACTAATAGGGTGTCCCATAATCTCCCCATCCTTGGACTAACCCCTTGAAAAAGGAAAACTTAGCATGCTATCAGGATGATATTCACATAGATTTTAAAGTACAGTAATTCATTAAATGTCTGGCACTGAAGCCATGGAACACAAAACACTTCTTAAATAACAATGCTGCAGATATTTGGAGCCTAGAATGAACTGCAAGTTTGCATTAGCTGGGATACATAATACTCAGCAGAATGCCAGACACTTGAGATACGGAGTGGCTAATGTCTACAGTACATTACATTTTGGTTATCATTTGAGGGGAAACTGGTGCATATTGTTCACAGCACATTTATTTTATTATATCTTCCACTACCCATTTTATTTATTTCTTTGTGATCTTTGGATTATGCTATACATCTTGAGGTATCTTAAGCTTGGATTACTTATATGTCACTCTCTCAAAATGGCTTCTAAAAATCATTTTGATTAATTATAATAAAGCACAACATTCACATACAACTGTGATGCTCTGTGGCTGGGAACAGTAAACAAATTCCGGAAAGGATATTTATAGGACTTCATTGAAACCATCCACAGGTAATCTTGGAACCATAGGCTGGGAATGCTTAATTAATTTGTTTTAAATTAAATCTTAACTACAAAATCTGTGTAAACTCAGGTTCAATGTATCATGTGAACTCAGAAAATGATTAATTAAGTAAAAGTCCAATTTCTACCTTCTAGATAAAGAATCTCTAGAAAACATCCAGAAGTTAAAGACAAAAGGAAGACCGGGAAACTTACCACTGGAAACATTTCAGTAAATAGGAATAAGATTTTTGCAAAATACTGGATATGCACAATGAAAACCAAACAAGTCAAGAGACAGGAAAGTGCCAAGTTAACCATCATGCAGCACCATTTTTCAGAAAGAGAAACATACGAGAAGAAGAAATTCTTGTAATGTTAAGCCAAATGCTATCAGCTTTGAGGCAATGGTAGGCAAAGAGAGAAAGATGATTATCCATTTTCCATAGTTCGTCATTTAGACTATAACAGAAGAAAGAGCAGGAAGAGCCATCCTTAGGTTTAACTCTATCCCAGAATAAGTTAAATCTAGAAACAAGATCTATTTACAGATAAACTACCTGATAACTTCAGAATATTTCAAAAGATAAATGATCCACCACAGTATGCAATCATTGCTGGAGTGCAGATGTGCAGTTAAAAACCCCAGAGAATAGACTTCGGGTTAGGCATCATGGTGTGACAGATGCAGGCTCTGTCTTCCATGTTCG
Source organism: Bothrops alternatus (assembly GCA_034064705.1). Taxonomy (NCBI): domain Eukaryota; kingdom Metazoa; phylum Chordata; class Lepidosauria; order Squamata; family Viperidae; genus Bothrops; species Bothrops alternatus. Next base: position 113,408 of record JARGCV010000041.1, on the reverse strand, counting down.
ATTTCGCCCTGCTGGAGACTCTAAAAAGGGTCAAAAGTCACCCTGGAGAGGGGACCCTTGTCAATCACAGAAGGATGGCGGCCCTTCCGCTAGATCTGAGGAAGCCCTCCAAACTGGCAGGGAAAAGACTGGCTACATTCGTGTGGCCAGTCAGAAGCTGCTGACAACTGAAGATAAGCACTAACTAGCCATTTTTGAGCAATGTGGATGGAACTGGGTAAGACTTTATCCTCCTTAATACTAGTTTCCTGGAAAAAAGAATGCCCAAAGCAAAGAATCCTCCCCAATGAGAGAGGGAAGGGAAGGGAAGTTTCTACCCCGCTCCTTCAGGAAAAGAAAAGCAACAAATTAATTGCTTTGGGAGAAAATAGAGAAAACTACATGATCAATTTGGAATTAATACAGATATATAACTTTGAAATTTGGGGACTAAAAATACTTTTGAGACTTTTTTTTAGAAAAGTTATTTGAAAGTCCATAAAATAGGCTTGGATTTGGAAAGCTGGAAGATGGTGTCAATGACATCTAGTGGCAAATCACAGCATTACAATTTATTATGCTTAAAGGAAACTGGGCTTGAAGCCCAGACTTAGATAAGACTGTTTATTGTTCCTGGAAACTTTCACTTTTGCAGACTGCAGCTGGGAAAAGGGAAAAAAAACCTCTTGGGCTGTTATCTGCATTGGGGACCCTATTGGACTATAAAGACTACATACAAAAACAAAATGGGTGTTCCATACTTAGCCACAAATGGTAAAAAAACCATCTTTAACACTTGTCTCTGAAGCTGCCAACTTGATATTCCAACAAGAAAATGTTAATGAATCTCAGAAAGAAATTCTTTTTATGTTGAAATTAATCCAAGAGACAATTGTTTTATTTCATGATGAGACTACAAATAATGCAAATGAGATAAAACAACAATTTGCTAACCTAAACTTACAATCCAGACAATGACTACAAAGAAGGAACTAGTAAACCAGAAACAGAAGTAAAATTAGAAGAAATAAATCCAAAGATGGAGAACCTAAAGGAAGGAATTAACAGACAGATACAGACAAATGGAAAATTAGAAGATGCAGTGATAACACCAGAAATGGAAAAGATATCTTATTTGTCAAGGTCTCAGAATACATTTGAAGATAAGGAAGAAGAGCTGGTCGAACGGATGATAAAGCTGTTAGGAGAAATGCTGAATATTGACAAACAAGAAATTAAAAGAAAAACTGAAGGAGAAAGATGGAGGCTGTTTAATGAATATAAATGGGTTGAGCGTTCTTCCAAAAATACTTCAATCAAATTCTCTTCTTCATTCCAAACAATATATACAAAAACAGAGGAAGAATTACTTGATGACTCAAATGCACTGACTTAGAAAGTTATTTGCAAAGGAAGAAAGCTAGAATAAGACTGAAGAAAATAGAGGTTTTGACTTATTAGATGGGATATTATACTATTAAACAGATATTTAAATATGGTTAAGAAAATAGATAACTGTTAGAAATAAAAGCATTATTATAATTAGAAGGATAGGATTTGTAACTAGAATATTATACTTTGTTATGGAATGGGAAATATGAAAATTCTAAAAGTGTTTGAATAAGGGAAGCTTTTGGTTACCCAAATATAATTTATTATGAGAAAATTATAAGCGATAGAGATATTTTGAACATTGATGGGAAATCAATTTTTTTAAAAAGCGGGATAAACAGGATATTGATTGAACAAATGGATTTTAAGTGCAAATGCAATTGAGATGTGTTCTGGCTAGAAAAGCTATTATAAATTGACACTATCAATATTATGTATAATACCAGAAAAATGTGATGAAGATGTCTATATTTAATTGTATATGTATTAACAGTAACAAGAATTGTATTTGCCCAGTAAGGAAAAATGCATACCATCAGAAGAAGAGAGGACCAAGGAAGCACTGGATGATGTAGTATTGGAACTAGATTGAGAAAGTTAACATGTACCACTGAATTACCAATAGACCAGACAACACGTTGTTTATTAAGTACTCATAACTGTAAAACTAGAAAATTAATAAAGTATTTATTAAAAAACCAACAACCCGAGAATGAATGGGTGTCATGTGTCTGATTAATGAAACACTTCAAAGAATTTTCAGGCATTGTTTTACCTAAAAAGCCTTTATTAGTGTAATGGAGTGTCAGCATAGCATGGAGGATGCTAAGATCTGAATTTCCCTTCCTTTGCACATAACATTCCAGGCATTTCCCCTCCCCTATTTTGGGGTCATGATTCACATCTTCCAATTAACCTGGAGGGCAAAGATTCACTTCCGTTCCCTTCCGTGCGCTTTTCCCTCCTTCTCTCAGTCTCATCTGAATTAACTCTAAAAATACCAGACAGTTCTGCATATTTTATCAAAGCAAGAATATTCAATATTAGCAGCATTGACAATGGGTATTATAGGTAAAAGAAAAGACTGCTTAGCGGCCAATATACTAACTCTGATACAGTACTAGTAGAAGATTGGCCAAAATCATTGTCTCCCTTTTATGTCAAAATATGTCTCAAAAAGATGCCAACCATTAGCAATTATTCCTTCTTAGTGCAAGATGTTGAACTTCAAATCCTATTCCAACCAATCCTACAATTCTTCACTGTTATGCTTAGGCTCAATTTGTCCTTGGAGTAACTTTATTCATTTTAATATCTTCAAGATCAACATCAGAGCAGCAAATGGTTCCATGGATGACTGTAAAAATGTTTTTGGAGAGCCAGAGTTTGTTTTCTCTGCCAAGTAAGTACTGTTTCTGCCAAATATTTTGCTGCTTTAAGCAGTTCTGTGACTGACTCTGCCATTATTTTACAAACTTACGGGGAATAGCCATGGAATGGATGAAGACCAACGTTAGAATGTCTACAAAGGAAGCTGTGTGAAAAAGGGTTTGCCTGGAACTACAATTCAGCATAAATGAGTCTATCAGATGAATCTCTCAGAAGCCTGACCATGTATTGCATAAGAAATATTTTTCTCAGCATGACCCTGCTTCAGAAAAGTCTTCGTGAAGTGCGAGAATTAGCAAGCAGGCCTTCTTAAAAGAAGGTATTTCATCAGATGAGATGAGATGAGATATTGAGAGGTTCAACATAGTTACAAATGCTAGAAGACAGGGCAAAAGTCTTCAGAGTTGTTCTAGAAGATAGGACAAGAAACAATGAGTTTAAATTTCAAGAAAATAGATTTTGATCTGATATCAATAAAAATGTCCCAACTATAAGTGCTTTCAACATGGAACAAACTTCTCATGAGGTTCTCCTCCTTCCTAAACTCCAGCATATGATTGACTATCTGTCAAGGATTCTGAACTATAGTAGTGGGTTCCTGAACTGGGCAGAAGGCTGGACCAGACTCCCTTTTAGCCTATCTGTTCTATGAACTTTTAATTAAACAGGCCATACTTAACATCAGAATGTGGAGAATGTTTCTTTCTTTAACTCTGGGAATTTATTCAATTTCATACTTTTTAAATTTAGGAAAGAATTAGGGAAAGCTAAATTCCTGCTAAACATTGTCTCTAAACAACGAGCAATATACCAACTTCTCCTTTACATACACATTTAAAATCTGCCAATTTATTTTTTCCCCTGTACTTACTTTTTTGTTTTATAAAATATGGCTGTTAAAGAGAATTTTGAGGGACTGTTCATTCTTTTTTTTTGAACAATAGTTGAAATAAAATATCTGCTTAATACATTCTAAACATTATCTTTTTAACTACTTGTACAGGTTAAATATATCCAGATTTCTTTAAAATTCCCAGCAGCTGGAAGTTCAAAGCAAAGTGCATACTTCAATAAACATTTGACATCTGTTTTTTAAATAGCTTGCTTTGTAATAGTATTGGCAATGGTGATGTATGACTATCTAAATCAAATGGATAATTCCTTCCATCAAAAAGTCTGGCAAGACCTAAAGTGCAGTAGACACTTGATCCTTTCTGGAGCGCACAAAACTTCCATCAGCTTTATCATTGATCCATGTTATAGAGAAGTGCCATTTACAACAAGCTACATCATTTATGATAAGCTACACTTCTGACCAAACCAACAGTCATTTTGGAAATCATGCACAGCCTCAAAAATTTAAGTTCAAACAAACTGGACGCCGCCTATGGAGGGTTCAGCCTGAGGTCCTGAAAAGGGCATTATAGGAGCAATTCACAGGAGATAATATTTCCACTATAATTTGTAAATTTACTCAGGTATGATAATGTCAGTTTCAGTATTGATAATGTCTAATTCAGTAACACAAGCTGTTCTCTGTGTGTGTCATATTGGGCATTCTAATTAAAAAAAAATGAACTTGCATTTTCCCATGCTTACAGATTAGTGTATCCCTTGAGGGCCCTTCCTCATTTTAATTGTTCTAGTATTAGGAAAAGAGATATCTCCTGATGGGAATTTTTCATCTTCAACTCCTTATGAAACCAGCAAGAAGGAAGATGGAGCCTCCTCTCTCACTATTTTTGGGTTACAGCATTGATCTGCCAACACTACATTTGCACAAAATAAACTATTTGAGCAGGACTTCTTTTTCACTATTTATGCTGGGGGGGAGGAATGGATTTTGAGGTACCTATCTAGACATATACAGTAATCTATCTGAAGGTATTTTGCATAATTTACAACTATTTTGGAAAGATTATGAGCCTTCTTCCAACTTTCTTATTAGCTAGTGCTTGTTTTTAATACCTTCTTTTGAACTAAAACTTGGCTATATTAGACTTCCTAGGCAATGTCCCACTAACATAAATTAACACCATTGTATTGTGACCCTTCTTTCCAGTCAGTTTGTATATCTCACACTGGGTTTTGGATATCATAAATAAGTTCCCAATCACTCTTCCATCCACTAATGACTGGGACTAGGAAACAGTCATTGATAACATCTAGATCTGAACATTTGAATCTGAACAATCTATGCAAACTTAAAGTCACCTATAATCAAGCCCCTCTGTAGGGAGATGGGTGGTTTTTTAATTTGATTGATAAACAAACAAACAAATAAATAAATAAAATGTTTTTTTTTTAAAAATCCCTTTTGAATATACTCCTTGATCTGTTTCTCAATCCCAGGGCCCCTTGAGCATTTGCCAGTACTAAATTATTTACAGAATGACATTGTCAGCCATAGTGATTTCCTATTAGTATCTAATACCACATTTTATATACAAAGGTATCACTGATAACTCCTGAGGTAATTTCCCTTATCCTTTCTAGAATATGCTTTCATAAGTGCTTCCTACCGACATTTTAATCTTTCACTTAAAGTCAGAGGTTTCAAGATTAGCATTAAATTTATTCTTAATCCCTATATTCAAATATACGTAGCATGTTCATTTAACTTCTTTGAATGGTGATAATTTGCTATGTGCACAGACCTATTTCTACCTCTGTTAGTTTCAGCATCAAAAACATTTTCAACCTGATTCCTGAGGGATTATTCTTCCCATGCTGCTCACTCCCCAGCTTCTGTGGGTTTCTCTACAGGACATCAGAAATGGCTGTTGTCAATTTAAGCATCTTTATAAAGGCTCCACTAACCAAATCTGCTCTTTTAGGGGGAAATGCTATAGGATCTGCTGCAGTTGTTGGTTTGAGTACTTTTGGGAACAGAAGGGTGTGCTGGATATACACAGAGAACTAAAATGAACAAGTAAAGCTCTGTGAACTCTGCAGCAATCTCAAGAAAACATAACTGCTATTAACCTCACCCTTGGAACAAGAACACACAAATGAACCTCCAGCAATATCTTTTCTTCTTGCTGAACAAGATTGATTGAAAAACAAATGGGTGCAAATAAAGCATGAAATTAGATTAAAGCCTCTCAGTTGGGACTGCCAGCATTGAAATCATGACTTGGATAGGCTTTTATAGAAGCTCAGGCGCTATGAAGAAGTGTGTGCCAATGGCCCTTCCTGATGCCCACATTATTATAGTTTAGGATCATTTATGAAAATACAGTACGAAGAGCAGATGGCTAGCAGTTTCAAGGGGAGCTTAATTTTAACTACCTTGAACAAAGCAGACTTACAGATATTTTCCTGCTCCTCAAATTTCAAAAGGGAACAACAAACTGCTAAGTAGGACATTTATTTCTAACATAATCATACAACAGAGCACAGTCCACACCTTCTATTTGTGGAAAAAATGAATAAAGAAAGGCTGAAATGTCTGGTTAAAAGCAAAGTGAATCATTTACACGCAATCCACAACAACAAAATCAACAATAGCAGCTTGTCATTTTCCGAGAGCAATACAAACTGTTCAAGTGTCATGCTGCTCGAACATTGTCATCTATCCAGTATTGATAGGCCAATTGTATAAGATAAGATGAAAAGAGTAGCAAAGGCTTTGTCCAGCCCATTTAGACAGACATGCTGCCAAAGTGACACGTTAAATGACAGTAGGCTGGGGGTGGGTGTTTCTATCTCTTCAGGGACAACAATCCTTTTGAAATTCTTGCTGGCCTTTCCACAGGTGAAAAGGCACCATTGACTGAATAAGAAAAGAAGTGCTTGTTTATATTCTGCAGAGGTTGCAACTGTGTAAGCGATGTACAGGTGGTTCTCAACTTACAACCATTCATTTAGAAAGTTACAAGGGCACTGAAAAAAAGTCACTTATGACCATTTTTCACACTTACAACCGTGGCAGCATTCCCCCTATGGTCATGTGATCAAAATTTGGACGCTTAGCAACTGGTTCATATTTATGGTGGTTGCAGTGTCCACGGGGTCATGTGAAGTGCTTTTGTGACTTTCTGACAAGCAAAGTCAATGGGGAAGCCAGGTTCATTTTACAACTGTGTTATACTAACTGAACAACAGCAGTAATTCACTTATCAACTGTGGCAAGAAAGGTCATAAAATGGGGCAAAATGTACTTAACAGACCTGCTTAGCAACAGAAATTTTGGGGTCAATTGTGATCATATGTTTAGGATTACCTGTAGTAGCATTAAGTGAATATTTATTTGGTCAATACAGCGGACAGAAGAAGGAGGCAGGACCAGGTTACCTATAGGACACATGATAAACTGCTTTTGTACATCTTTATGAAAAGATTCCTGGCTTTATTCAGATTCTATTATGCTGCTAATTGGGAGGAGGAGACATGAAGATAAGCCAAACCAGTCCCAGTCATAAGTACCTCAGGAATTTGGGCTGGCTTCAGTAGTGTGCCAAAATGTCTGGATAACAGATGCACATTTTTAAATCACTGATATGTGTTAGGGCAAGAATTATCATGGGTTTGTTTTTTCTCCTCACACATATCCTACTTCTCTTGCACTGACTGTGTATTTTGGGTGGGTTATTGTTGAAAATGTATACATGTCTGAGAAATGTATTTAGTGCCTTGTAAATAACAATTGACTGCAGAATGTGGAGTTTGTGTGAAAGTTCTAAGGAAAGATTGCAATTGCATGTATTTTTACTATGGAATGAGGTTTCACAGTGTATTTAGGAGCACAATGAAAAGTTATTAAAAGCTTTGTTAAATAAACAAACAAATAAAGAAAGAAAGAAATCATCTTCCAACTGTAACTGTAAACTGATGCATTTTTATTCAGAATCAAGTCACTAATATGGATTACTATATATCTTTAGATGTATCTTTAGGGCTTGAGACACAGAATGCATTTGGAACTGGGAGGAAGGATGGGGAGAAGAGCAAAAGTAAATTAGCAAATGTTATGCATTGCACCATGTTCTGTATGCTCCCCGTCCAGGGTATCTTCTTTTTAGAACATTCAGATATGATAATTCTGTCTGAGGAACAATACAATAGTAGACAGATTTAACACCCTGCATATGGCCATAATCCACATTAATCAAGTGTATTATATTTTTTGTGTTAAGATAACTTTGTTGATTGATTTGCATGCTGTGGGTGGATGGAAATGGAATGATATAATTGGATATCTGCCACATGACATATATATTAATTGTGCTTCTAATTTCTTTTTTAAATTAATTTAGTTGTTTTCCTGTTCCCTGGCTTTCAATTCTTGCTAGCCATCCAGAGTCAAAACAGCAAACTGCTAGAAGGTCTGATTTCTATTATTAGGTACATAAGATAATGTTGCACCCAGTTTCAGAATCACTTCAAAGTGATTAAGCCCATGAATGAGTCCATTTCCTATTGAACCCATTCATATTAAACCACACTTGCAAGGCATTCTGACTTTCAAATGCTGCAGGACTAGGACGAGTGCCATGCAGCCTTACTCTCAAGCTCTTGGAAGGGCATTTATAATTCCTAATTATATTTCAGAATGATATCTAGAAGCACAATTAGATTACAACAAAGATGATTAGGGAACTGGAGGCTAAAACATATAAGGAACAGCTGCAGGAATTGGGTATGTCTACTTTACTGAAGAGAAGGATGAGGGGGGACATGATAGCAGTGTTCCAATATCTCAGGGGCTGCCACAAAGAAGAGGGAGTGAAGCTATTTTCCAAGGCGCCTGAAAGCAGGACAAGAAGCAATGGATGGAAACTAATCAAAGGAGAGAAGCAACCTAGAACTAAGGAGAAACTTCCTGACAGTTAGCACAATTAACCTGCCTCCAGAAGTGGTGAATGCTCCAACACTGGAAGTTTTTAAGAAGAGACTGGATGGCCATTTGTCTGAAATGATATAAGGTTTCCTGCCTGAGCAGGGGGTTGGGCCAGATGACCTCCAAGGTCCCTTCCAACTTTATTATTATTATTTTATTTATTATTATTGTTGTTGTTGTTGTTGTTGTAAAACCAAAATGTATCAATACGAAAAAAGGGCTTAACTGAGTGAACTGAAAGCAGAATCACTTCAGATGATTTTCACTGAACTATGGTACATCTAATTTTTTTAAAATGTGCCAGTTTACCTCACAGCTATCAGTTAGACTGCCTGAAGTAAATTTTGTTAAATTTCTCCCTTGTGGCTAGCTTTTTAGAAACTTCCATTTTGAAATAGTTGTACAGTTTGAAAACCATTATTTATTTGTATCTGGAGAAGAAGGAAAGTCAAATCCTCCTGTTTTACAAAATAAAATGATTTATATCATCATCAAATGTGGTCTCACTTCACCTCAAATTATGCCAAACCAATTTGGCATTAAAATAATAATATGTAATAGAAAGAGGAATATAAAATTGCACAATCTACTTAAAATTCAGATTCAAAAATAATTTGCATGAGAGTGTTAAGGAGGAGAATAGAAGTTGGTTGTCAAGGGCATCCACACCTTCTTCCCTGCCTTCCAGATTCTGGCAAGATGTCCTATTGTAGCAAAGTAGCTATGTCAATGCACAAAATAAAAATAGAAAGAAAAGGCTCAAACCCAAAGACTGAGGTGTAAAAACCTTTGCTTTGTATTTGACAGCAAGCCAGAACCCCTGATGGGTGCCTTCTAACCTTTGGCATGACCTTTAGCTTTCTTCATTGTATAAAAGTTCCATTGTGAAACATCCTTGTTGAAAGCAAGGAGATGATGTAAGCTTACTGAGCACAACTTTGGACAGTAATGGGAGAGACAATATCAAGAAGTTGCAGAGATGCTTTGTTGTCCTCTCTATTGGAGCCTGAGTAATATTTGAAATCCTGGTATGGTTTATTGTTTCATGGAAATGAGGGTTGCAAAGTATTTTGCAACCATTCAATCAATCATTATATTGTTCAGCCATAGCCAATGACAAAGGTTATAAAATATGTTTATAATTAGTGATGGTAAATAATTCATTGTCAGGGACATTTCTTAGTGAACTAGCATATGTCTTTGCCAGTGACATTAAAATGACTGTAACTCTTTTAAATATCCTAAAATCCTATGAAGTCTGTGTAAACCATGGTGCCATTTGAATAAGGTAAATTAAGAACAAACGTTTCTTGAATTTCTGAGATGGAAAAATTAATGAGACCAATCTTCAGTGTGACTAACCTCTGTGGGCAGAATCACAGATGGTTTTGGAAAAATTGTCCTTTAAAATCAAATCTGAAGTTTATATGAAATAGGGAGCTTAGGCCAGCATTCAGGATGTCGCAGTTACCGGTAGATTGCAACTTAATCTAGACAGATTAAAACATTAGGTTGACGACAACAAGATGTCCTTTAACAGGGAACAATGGGAAGCATTGCATTTCAGGTAGAAAACAAAATTTAGAAATACATCAGAGAAGGACTTGGATTGATCATTGACATCAAGCTAGATGTAGGAAGTGATATGAAACAGGTTCTAGAAAGATTCTAATGCAGTACTGGGCTGGATTCAAATAAACACTGTCTCAAATATGTGTGGTTCCCTCTAGTTTGCCCAGGTAAGATCACATTTGCACATCACACCTCAAGAATATTAACAGACCAGAACCAGGATAAGGGTATAATAAAAATTATAAAAAGATTTGAGGAAATGCCCTGTGAAGATAGGCTGAAGGAAATTGAGATGAGAAAACATTCATTTCCATTAAAAAAAACACTATAAAGAAAATGACGGGGTATGATTTGTTTTTCATTCCCACAGAAACTAAGATAAATAACAAGTACAGTTACAATTACGGTACCTAGCTTTTGTTTAAATATTAAGGAAAAATGTCTAATGGTAAGTTCTGTATAACACTATGGCAGAGATTGTGCATTCTCCAGCTCTGGAGATTTTTTAAAAATAAGTCAGACTCAAAGACTATTAACTGATTTTCTTGCACATTGCAAAGAGTTGATCTAGATGACCCTTTCAACTTCATGATGTATGTATGATTCTTTAGTCTACTGCAGCAGCATCATTTGCAGAAAAATATAAAATCATTGAGCATCTCTCCTTTAAACAAATGTTAACTAATCTTATAGATGAACTTTTTCAAGCAGAGTCTACTATCCCTTAGAAAGGAGGAGAAATAATCTACCTCTTTCCTAATTTTTTGCCAGTTACCTATTCCTATTGCCTCTTGTGGCATTAGGATTCCTACCAGAATTACTACCATGTTATCCCTTTAAGAATAGATAGTCAATGAGAATAACAATAATCAAAGAATTCTGAAATAAAACTAGGACTAGTCTTTTCATCTTTAATTCTAAAAGTAAGTTTAATCTTCATTTTTGATCTTTTAAAAGTCAAGTACTTTAAAAGTGAAAAATACATTTCTCCCAGGCTATATTTTTAAATATAGGCTTATTTAAATAAATAAGTAAAGTAAGTAGGATTTTTACCACAAAAAAACAAACAAACAAAAACCAAGCATAAGACTGAAGTTCCCCATTCATGTATAGACCGAATACATATGATTTGAACAAAATTAGGAAAGATATCCAAATTCAGTCAATCTCTAGGCAAAACAATATTTCCTACAATTTGCCCTCTGGCCTCTTATCTTGCCCATCTCTGATCAGTTAATGCATTTGCATAATTGCATTGCTATTGCAAATGAGGCACCATAATAGACAAGATAAAACAGATCATATCTCATGATAATCTACTGACTTTGTGGGAAATATGTGGGAACATGATAAGATGTACAGGAAACTCTAACTCCACAATACTGGACAGTTTCCAGTTAATATTTCCACCGATTGACCAGAGTATCCACACTAGCTTTTTAAACGATGATAACTTTATATCAAGGGAAGAATGTATGAGCAGAAAGACAAAAATTGCATTAAAAATATACAACAGAAGATTAATGAGTATCATCAGGAGGAAACTCATGCTGGATTTCATAACATGATTCATGCACCATTTTGTTCACTAGGAAAAAAATTTTTTACAACACTGAAGTTAATTTAATTGAAATAGGACTTAATGAGACAAGCTTTTTTTGGTAAAACCCCCCTCCTTAAAAAAGTAGATAGGACTTGCAGCAATGGCTAAAGCAGGGGTTTTCAAATTTGGCCCTTTTATGACTTGTGGACTTCAATTCCCAGAATTCCTCAGCCAGGCACACTCTAAGGGAAGAATGCAAAGCCTTGAGCAAGCTATAGATATGTCAATTGTTTATATAGCTGAGGAATTGTTTATATGGCTGAGAAATTCTGGGAGTTGAAGTCCACAAGTCATAAAAGGGCCACGTTTGAAGACCCCTGGGCTAAAGGATTAGGAAAAAATAGGAGAAGATTCGGGGTATATGTTAGTATTAAGTTTTATAATATGTAGGGTTTTTTTAAAACATTATTTCATAGTGTTTGGACACTTCAGTTTCAAAATAATAAAGGTGATAAGTTACTTGATCAAAATTCAATAGGAAATGAGATATGGCTCCTAGGGCAATGTGACATTATCAAGAGGGTTATTTTTCCTTTCCCAGCAACAATCATTCTCTTAAAAATGTCATTCTTTATAATAATAAGATACTTTAAAAAGCTCCTCCATTATCACCTGTGGAGGTTATTTATCTTTATGTTTTGTTTCATATAGTTCATAAGATGGAACCAGTCTATTTACTATTTTAAAGCCTTCATAATGGGAAAAGTTCTCTTATCTCTGGAATGTTCTCATTTTCCTGGCCTGAGGAAAGGTGCAAAGTTTGGGATGTAAATTAATGATGTCAAAGAAAGAAGTTAGTGAGACAGAGGAAAACCTCTACAAACCATAACCAGCTCATTGGCTGGCTGTTCCAATTGGTGATGTAGTGCATTTCCATTACCCAGGTTTGCAAGCAGTAGGTGATATGCCTACTTACAAAGCTTTGCTGCTGCTACTCAAACATCTCAAGCCCCCATAATATTAAGTGAGCGCACACACACTTCCTGCATGTCACTGTCACATAAAAAGAAACCAAAACCAATACCAAGCCTTCTTTTTAACTTTCTACATCTCAACAGTTTGTTAGAATAGCCTTGTGTGATCTGCACTGACTTTCCTTATAAATCAACTTCTTTGACCATTTTATAATAAACAGCCTTATGACAAAAGCCATCGGATAGGCCTTTGTAGATAAATTTGGTGCTTTAAAATGATCTCCTGGTTCTTGGGAGCCTTGTAAAAGATCATCTGCCACATTTTACTTATTAGTTTATGCTTTTCCAGATCAGGCTATTAACAGAGGTGCATCATCCCTGTCCAGAGATATACATACTCTAAGAAATAAGTATTGCATATTTACTATATTCTTTAGTAACATATATGGTCATGCAAGCAGGCACTTTTAGCAAATTGTTGAACAGCCAAAACATACTAAGATACCACATGCCTCAGGTTAGGCATATTTAATGATGATAGTGATGGTGATATAATAATAGTAATAAAATCACAATAACAACGATAATAGTATACCTGCAGGCTTTTCTGTGCTGCTGGCCACAGTGGTAAGAGGAACAACAGGAATCTCTGTGGGCAAAAAGAAAAAGTGGACAGAAAAAAGAACAAACAAATAGGGAAATGTATTATTTACTTTTCTAACTAAGGAATTGGGCAATTTTATATTACAAGATAGGTGACTGCAAAAATTATTATTTCATAGAGGTGACAGGGTGACTGAACCACACAATGGTGGATCAGCTAATCCATAATTATATATATAGAGAGAGATTTGTTCAGCTTACTCCATAATTTGGAATCACCATCTACACAAAATTACATTCAGGGTAGGCTGCCACCTAGCTATCATAGCAAACAGTAGCAACACCGATGTTAATCCTGATATGTACCCACAAATTCAGTAATTGAAAGCAACACTCACATTTACGGGAATCATATCTTTTCCTAGGAATTTCAAAACAAAAACAAAAACCCCGAGTTATGAATTTGAGGCCCATTCATTCACACAACTTAGAGGTTCCACTGCTGAAACTGTTTTCCCCCCATCATAGCAGATCTAAGAACAATCTAAATTGATGGGGAAGTGGCATTTCAGGAACTAATTGTTCCCTTTCATTACCTTTTCCCATACAAAACCTAAAATAGCTGTCTTTCTGAAGAAAAATAGACTTTTATCTATCTATCAATAAAGTTGGTGTCAGCATTCCGACATGAGAGGAAAGATTGTCCAATGGCTATAATTTTAACTTCTAGATGTTGCTTATCTTTCACATAGAGAAATGATGTGTATCCGAGATATATTTTGCTTTTTGGTGGACTATAGAGTTTATGGACAAACTGTATGCATCTGCAGCTTGTATTTTGAAAGATATATATTGAAATAACAATAAAATCCTATTCTCCAACTTTCTCCAAATGTTTCATATCTGGTTTTAGAAGGAATAAATCTATAAGTAGAACTATACTGTTTGTACAACCATGGGGTGAACTGAACTACAATTAGATTTGTAGTTAAAGATATGTTTAATTGACAAGGAGTGCCTATAACAATTAATTGCTCCATTAGAGAGTTTACTATGTTAATCTTTTGCAGCTTAAAAGCAATAAATCCCAAAGGGGGAATATAGTTTGAAATTCTTATTCCATTCTTTATTATATGAGATTCTTTTGTATTTCTTTGTAATTATTTCTTTGTATTTTTTATTATTATTATTATTATTATTATTATTATTATACCAACTCTCAGACTCACAAATAACTTTATAACAAGATATTTTTGTTTATTCTTTTATAACAAGTGATATTGTATCTCTCACAACACTAAAAGCACTTGTAGATATTTTCAGCAAGATATGTCTAACAGTGATGATAGTGAATTTAATCAGTAATATTCAAGGAGCATCGGACACTGCATTGTTTCTTCATTCAGGCAGTAGTCATGTCTGCTTAGCATCAGGAAAACAGTGGTATTACATACCTCTATCTAAACAACAGTACAGGAATAGATTTTGGGATACATAGTTCAGTTTATTAGAAATGCATCTTAAAAATTTGTTTTGGGTCTCTATCAAAGACTTGTTTCTTTCAACCATAATCTCTTTTTTTCTGTATTAAAGCCAAGGAAACAATGTACTGGCACGACATAAAAGTTTTCTGTTCCATTGTTATTCTTCAAAGTTGCTATAAATGTAGCTTGGCTCTTTATAACAACATTTCTTAAAAACCAACACAGCCGAGTGAAACATTGTTAAGAATTACACCACAATAAATCTGATTACAGTAGCAGCAGTTGCGGGGGTGGGGTGGGGATGTTAACAGGAATTGCAATAGCTTTCATGATTCTACAGCAATTAGTATACATGCAGTATGATTAATAAGAACTACTTTTATTTTTTTAGGATTTTTTTACATTCTATAATCATCTGGCTACTGGAGCTTCTTCCCTCATTCAAGGGCAACAACCAATATTTACCTAAATATAAAAGAGAACACAATTCCCAAGATTTGATCACAATAGCCACTGGTAGTAATGTAATCATCATCAACTGGATGAAGCCATGTTGATAAAGAGATTAAAAAGAACTGGATTCTCATCTATTTATACTGGAGTCAGGTGCACAAGTAGGAGTTGCTTCATTTCATGTTACTCCCAAGTGTATTTTTCTCCTGTCCATGTAAGTGAATGTAACTCTGGAAGCTAAGGAGCCATATGTGGATTCTTCTCTCCTATCAGCTATCACTATGTGAAGCAAATTGGGCTCAGAAACATTGATTCCCCCAAAGTCACTCTGAGATCCTCCCTGGGAAAAGGTGACCCAACTCTCTGGAAAGCTGACTTTTGGTTATATGGAATGGTAGTTTAGAACAGAGAGGGTTATCTTCACATAGGTAAAAAGTGGAGTACAACTGGATTTTTCTTTGCAGGTTTTATACTATGTAAACCGTGTAGATGAGGGGAGGTCTTGGGCATCAATGAGTTCTGAAGGAGGATATTCCTAGAAGACAACATAGCTTCATCCATGGATGCATCTCTCCTGAGGTTATAGCTACCTCATAGCTAGTCATTAACTCCCCTCCCTTCTTAAAATAGATCTGGAAGCAACATCATTTGTTTACTAAAGTGATTGTGTAAGCATGTTAGGCATGTTGATATACATGTCAGCCATGAAACAGGAGATTTCAGAGAATTAGAATTGTAGGCTACTATCATTGCTCTTTTACTAAATAGGCATTGAGAGATTGATGTGAAATATACCAGTGTAAAATTGCTACATTTTTTTTTGTTTGATAGCAGGTTCCTATCAATGAGGGAAATTGGGTAGTTTAACATTTTTACTTGGATCTTATAAGCCTGAGGCATAAATAACAATAGTAGCAGTTTACAGTTAATGGAGAAAAATAAAAGTACGTATTCTGCCATTCAGAATATCACCTTAACCTCCAAACCTTTTATATAAATGATCGCTATTTTTTACTCAGATCACACAGCTAACACACACACATATATATATATAAAACCTTCACCCTACATTTATATGCAAAGTGAATGCAAAACATCACAATGCACACATTATACCTTTAGGGAATCTGAAATATAGTAAATCCAGTGTGATTTCAAAATTCATATAGGTCCTTTTTTTTTTTTTTTTTGCTATTGGTTTTTGCTCTTTCCTGTGTGTTACCCCAGAGATCTCTCTGAAGAATTGCACTTTTACTGGGTTCACAGTATATATCAACAACATCCATGAATACTGTAATGTATGAGGAGCCAAGCACTGTCTAAATAAAGCCGAGTCTATCCAGTTAGGTGTTAGTAAACAAGCCAGACTCAGGATTAATTATGTTATGGTATAGATGTCAAAAAGAGCATCCACCTACTTATGCAGGGGGCAATGGGAGATCTGCTTTGCTGGTAGCCTTTGGCACATCGGTTACAAGTGATGCCCGTCACACCATCTTTGCAGGGACATTGCCCTGTAGTTTGATTACAGGTTTTTCCAGCTGCACCCACCGGATGGCAATCACATGCTGTGGGGGGAACATACAACAAAAGGATCAGAGGAGGGATTCGAAGGGAAGGAAGGATTTTCCAAAAAGAACAGTTGTTATCGAAAACCAATGGCATCCAGGATTGTTTTACCAAAATTATGGACATTAAGTGAGAAGAGATAGTCCTGTATACACACACACACACACACACACACACACACACACACACACACACACACATGAATATATTTAATATATGTTAACATACTTGTTTGAACACATTTATTTTCACGCGATTCAATGCTTTCATCTATATTTTTGCAGTCTTGTTTTTACTGTTTGTAACAAAAAGTCTTTTCTTCAATCTCACTGAAAGTAATAAGGAGGAAGGAATAATCCTATCACAAATAAGATGTGAACAAAAGTACCCGCCCTATTTTTTTTTCAAGCTGTCTCTCAATCCTACAAGATATACATTTAAAATCATTCTGAGTAGTAACTATTATGTCCGCATCAGGCTATGCATTAAAGGCATCTGAATTTTTATATCAGTGAATATTGAGGTATGGTTACATAATATCTAACAATAATTTGGTGGAATGCAAGCAGCAATATGATGGCTTGCAGAGTAGCCCTAGATTAGAGACCCCAGACTGCATAAAACAGTTTGAGTGCATTTGGACTTTGGTTGGGCTTGTGGCATAATGGCCAAAATGACCCACCTGACCTTACCTTTAGTAGGGGATGCTCTAAGTGGCACAGGTATGACTAAGGATGGCAACCAAGTCTTATTGCCATTTGGATATGTTGTGTGTCTATCATAAGAGAAAGGGAAAGGATAAAACAGGATGCTAAAATGCCGGTTTTTGAGCTAGTGTAATCTGAGTTCTCGTGGGTATAAATGAAAATGGGATTTGATAGGTTGGTGATGTCTCTGTTACATTCCAGTGAATTATGATAATGGAGGAATTAAAGATGAGCTTTGGGGAGGAAAAAAAATTCAGAATGATATGATCCAGGAGAAAAAAAAGATACTTTGTTAGGTACCAGGAGTCAAATCAGAGAGTAAGAATATTAATGATTTATCTGCAAATATATTTGTTTTCCATTAACAATTTTAGAACATGTTGGGATGTGCTTTTTCAAAGGCAAACTATTCAGTTAAGAAAAAAAGCATTTTTTAAAAAAAAGAATACCTGTTACCATTTCTTTCAATCATCGATCTTAATGCATAAATATGCACTGAAAGTCAGAAAATGAACTAAGTCCTCTGTCAGACTAGATACATATTTAGCATTTGGTTAAAGAATGGAAGATGATTAACAGAGTGAATTTACATGCCCAATGTGACCTATTTTTGTTTCATTATGCCTCGTAAGAAATAGTATTCTATTCAATTTGTTAGTCAGAAAATGTTCTTATAATATGCCATATTTTTATATGTCATTGGCCTGCAGAGAGTAATTGGTTCAGAAATAATCCAATATATTACCTAAAGGAAAGTATTATAATTATAGGCATGTGAACTTAAAGACACTTTTTCACTTCACAAAATATGCTGGATGAGCAAGAACTCTCATATGTATTTCCTGACTATATAGTGGGAGGAATACTATAGCCCACAAATTGTTTTATATAATGCTCATCAGTAACTTATCAGTATCTATAATGTTCCTAGATTTCACTTCTCCCTGCCCCATCTTTCCCTACAGAAAATTGAAGGAAGGAAAGGATAGACAGGTAGTCTGGAAATATAGGGTTGAAAACAAAAGCTGATACTAAGAAAAGAGTTGCTTTAGATAGTTTCAGAAGAAAAGTCAAAGAAAAGAATTGGTGTACTAGTTATTCAATGAAGAATTCAAAACACCAACAGAGAATAAAGAAAAAAAGTAGACATTTTCAATATCTACTTTGTTTCTGTCTCCAATAAAAAATACCTATTTTTTCCACTAGAAAATTATGGGCAGGTTAGAGCATGTTGAAGAGGTGGGATTAAAGCTAAATAGAAATATGATCAGAGAATACTCTTTTATTTTAAATGCATTAAAGTCTCCAGAACAAAAAAAATTGCATCCAAAAATACTGAAGAAGCCAGTTGATGGTCTGACTATGTTTTATTTTGGAGAAATAATGGTGAAAGTACTGGAGAAGAATAAATATTCAGTCTAAGTTCAAAAAGGAATAAATGAGGAAATCAGAAAACTATACACAAGACCATTATGAATCAATAGCTGGCACAGACTTCCATGACAGGAGAACTAAGGAGTCCAAAATGATGAACATAATTGTGGATCTAAGCCCATCACTTTCTACTGTTGCTTAGTAAAATTGCCAGTCTAATGAGTTCACTTGATAATTTTCTTAAGGTTACAATGCAGTAACGTAAGTAAAAAATCATGAAACAGAGATAATTTTGTACAAAGCCTTGCATCAAATAAATTAAAGGGACCCGGGAATTTATTATGAAAATGGACTTTACCATGCAATTGTTCATTTGACAAACAACTATTGCTTCTTTTTGTTTGTTTGTTTGTTTGTTTCTCTTAAAAATTCTTTTTAACCCTATACTAGATGTAATTTAGATGGAATGTGAGAAAGCATTGCCTTATGTGGCACTCTCAGCCTTTTGTTACAAGGGGGGTGGATTTTGGCAACAGCAAGACTTTATTCTAATGTCTAGTAAACTTTTTATCTACTGAATTTTCAAGAAAGTGCTCAGTTTAAACCCTCTGTTGCAGAAGTTCATAAGTGAACTTTTTTTCCCTTTCCCTTTCCTAGGTTTATATTGAAATCAAGATTTTCTTCCTTCAAGCAGTAGCTCAGCAAATAAACAGAGGATGCAGGCTGACAAAAGAGGGGGCTGTGGGAAAGAGAAGCACTGGTCTGTATATACAAAGAATCAAAGTATCTGATGAAAAGCAAGGAAAGTTTTAAATTAGCAAAGATTGCAGCTTCCTTGTGGTTCTAAGAAGCGTTGTAAGGCTGCTGTTTAAAACACAGCCAGTGGCAGAAATGACTGAAACACACTACTTGACCCGAAATACAGCATGTTTACTAATTGAGTTAACATATTTTAACTATATCTGTCTTATCAATTTTGAAATTATTTTGATTTGGCAGAAAAGGCATTTCCTGCAGATCTTGAAGTCATTATGACATTGGTTCTAAGCTGATGCTTTACTGTACTGTATGAACTGATCTTCTGAAAGTCCATTTCAGAGATGCTTTTTATTGCCATGGCAATACAATAAAAGTTTATTTCTTTTGTCAGTATGGCTTATTAATTTTATTAATTAAATCAGTGCTTTTTTTTGTAAAAAAAAAAAAGGTGCCAGAACTCACACATCATACAACCCGCCTTGCCTATCCTACAAGATTCCATCCAGAAAAGGTGCTGGAACTCCGTTCTGGGCGTTCTATGACAAAAAAAGCCCTGAGTTAAATATTATATCTGAGCTTTGTTTTATGATACTGTGAACAGTATCTTGAATGCACCACCATTCTAAAAGAAGAAACTGAACTCAGCAATGTTTTTTTTATATATATATTGATCAAAGAACATCCCCCGAAAAATAGGAAAAAAGACAAGCAGTTAAAAGAATTTTAAAAGGCAAAATAAAAAGGAATGGTGATAGCAATTTATTCCAAAAAATAAAACAGAATTATTTATTGCTCTAAAGCAGGGGTGTCAAACTGCCGGCCTGTGGGCATCATAGCAAAACTGCGCCCACCCCATTGCTGGCAATGGCAAAAAAGTTGTGATATGTCATGACACGTCATGTGATGTTGTGAGTTTGACACCTCTGCTCTAAAGTTGGGGACAGAGGGAAGCAAGGAGAAGATTTCATTTAGACATTGGGAGAAAACATGGTTTGGTTGAGAATTGTTCAACTACATAACATGCAGTCTTGTGATGTTGTGGTCTTCTACTTCATGTATACAGTATAAAGGCTAAGCAACAGTCTCCATCAGGGGTACTACAGATCTTGCAGATCCTATCTTGAGCAACAGTTGTATAATTATTCCAAATGTTACTTCAAAACATTGGATGTAAATTACCGAGCAATCAAAACACTGAGGGCCTGATATTATTTTGTTTCACAAAGAGGATTTCAGATCTTGCTACATTTGGCACAGGATGAACAAGCTGAGCAATGATCCATCGCTGAAGCTTAACTTTTGGCAGAGAATCTTGGGAGCTAAAATTTATGAGCAAGATTGGCCTTCCAAATTTAAAGTTTATCCAGCTTACTGCCTTTCCATATGTTAAATTCCATTGCTCCCCACTTGGTTTACATTGGCAAATGGAACATGAGTGCATTCATGGTTCATATCATTCATCATTTTTTCATCAAAAGCCTGGAAGTCTTTTCCCAGGGTGCATTACAGTTTTACACCAATGTTACTAAACCTGGGAGAAGCTCTATTCCAATAGGATTACACTAGTATCAGTAGCCTGGCAAATATCAGAGTTGAAATTAATCAAAGGGGCTTAAAAACCAGTTCCACATATTGGGCACAGCAGGAGAAATGCTGCCTCAGGAAACTCATTTAGAAAGAAAGTGGAGAAGAAATAAAAGCAAATCATCCTTTTGTTTAAGAAGAAACACAAGGGGGCATTTCTCTCCTTTTATAACCTGTTTTTGGCACACAACAAGAAACAAGTGAAAATCTTATTAGTCTGATTTCTAAGACACACATTCCAATCATCAATCAAGTGTACTTTTTAAAAGATAAACCAAATTTTCCTCAAAAATAATACTAAGATTATTACAATCGGATGTGTCACAATGCAGTTGGTGCTAGCATCCATGAATATGTTACCTAGAGGGCATCCAATCCTTCAACAGAACAAGATGATACTTGAAACAGCAGCTCTTCAGTTTAGCAATTTAGCAGCTCTTCAGTTTAGTAACTACACAATTAATTTATTTGGCCACAGCTCTGTTATACATTTATGAAGAGGCTGTGACACAAGAGGTAAACTATGTTTAATAGGATCATTTTGCATTCATCTCTAACCTCAAACTAATATATTATAAAGAATCTATTCCCCAAAACATGGTTAGGTTCAATTCTTGGCAAATACTAACTTCTTCACAATACATTCTTTAAAAAAGAAAGAAAAAAGAAAGAAGGAAGGAAGGAAGGAAGGAAGGAGGAGAAAAAGAAAGAAAGAAAGAAAGAAAGAAAGAAAGAAAGAAAGAAAGAAAGAAAGAAAGAAAGAAAGAAAGAAAGAAAGAGAAAGAAAGAAGATTGTTTATTTTGAGGTAATTCTGATAAGCAGAAATTATTGTCTGTGTTTGATTTACCTTCAGAAAGGAATTTCCAATTCAATATCTATTCTGTTCATACATGGATCTTTGGTTTACCACAGTCTCTTAAATTTTCAGATGGAGTAATTCTATTTCATGTCTTCTCTGATCTAGCTATATGTCTCTGTTGCATCACTGCTTTAAGAGTCATATTGACTTCAGTGAAAGGATCACTTAAAGCAAAATCATCTCTCCCCCCCCCCCAGATTCATACAGAAGCTGGGGACTTCTTTAAGAAAAGTGCTATGCTTGTGCTTGCTCATGGTCAGATATTTTTCTCTTCTGGAGAGTTTCAACTGAGAGGCAAGATCAAGAGTGACTTTCACTGAATTCACTTGTATTATTTGTAATTCAGTAATTTGGGAAGAGAAGGCATACTGCCAGTAAGGGCAGGGAGAAAAAGTAGGAACTGTGTCGCATGATTAATAATATCCGCATGGGAAATTTCCCAACTTCCAGTCTTAAATCCCATGTAATAAATCTTTTAAAATATTGTTCAAATGAAGCTGCTTTATTCGTTGGACTCTGTCTTTTTTATCAATATGAGTTTTTTTAATTTTGTTTTTTCTGCCTAATTCTTAATCATGCCTATTGAATCTAGCACAGTTAACTCTGAATAGCACATCCATCAACTTCCATAAAAAAAACCTATATATTGAGGGTAATACCTTGATGAGTTGGTGGTGTTGTGGTGAAAAAACTATAATGGAGAATTTGATATACACTGGAAATCAAACATAACATACATATTGCAGTGAAAATAATATAGTGCTCAGATACCCTGCACATATTATGGTCCAACCTGGAACTCTTCAGTAATTACAGGGCTGGCACAGTGAGAACATGAGTTTTGAATCATTCTTTAATCACAACACTAGCTGCAGAATGAGTTGTATTACTCTTTCTTGTGCTAATTTATGTGTCTTTATTCCTAGCACTTTTCTCTCACCAAAATGCCTTCCTGAACTGCTGGCATTTCATTTCTTAATTTGACCACCCAGTAGCACATGGCAACTTGCCTCTTTTTACTGTCAAATTGTGCCCTGGAAGGCCTTGGCATGATCCCAACCTCACCACTTTATGTGATACCCTTACTCAATCTGTCATCTCTTTTCCTGTTGTGTGGTTTTTCTTGCTATGTGCAGGAAAAGAGACATTATGCTTGCTAGTCTACCAGAAGTTTTTAATTTGTTTTGGTATATGGCAGAGAGTTGGGGAAGGCTGCTAAAACTTTGGTTAAAAAAAAAACTAGTAGAATCTAAGGATTTTCAAGTAAATGATAAGAAAGTTTTCCATAGCTTAAAATAATCTTTCTTAAAATTCATAAATAAAACAATGTCAGTAATTATTTTATTAGGACTGGGGAGTATTGCTTGCTATTAAAATGTTTACCTCATCAATTATAGTGCTTATTTTGTTTTCTAAAGGGTTTATTTATTTATTTATTTTAAACTTAAAGCCATCCAAATTGAATGGCTCTTGCTCATTGAAACAATTATTTCCTATTTATCATGGATCTGGATTGAACTTTTTTTTAAGGGACCAATATCTAATTTATTTGCCATTAATTTATGAAGTTTTTAAAGCCCAACATCTATTTTGTGCTTTTATAAACTACTAAAAATTGTATGACTTTAGGATTTAGTACACTTCTCAAAATGAAATTTACCTACTAGTAATACACAAGATATTTTCATTTGGGGTAAGTTCTACTGAGTTCAATGGAGTTTACTTCTGAGTAGATATGTCCATCTTCCTTCATGTTATCAGCCCTAACTCCATTGCTCCTTCAGAAATAATGTCATGAGCGATAAGTATCATGGAATGTCAGTGGAATGCACAAGACTGAGGGAAAGCAGTTTAGTACATCTTGTATGTTAAAATGGACGGTATAACTCCACTGTTATTTACAAGCAACCCACACACTTTCATAACATAATAGAAGGCACAAGAATGATGAAGTTTGCTGCATGCTTGCTTAGTAGATATTGCTTTTAATTTCACAAAGCAGCAAGTAGAATATCTCTGTAAAAGTATTAAATGCACGTGCAAATGAAGCAGGACATAATGGTTGAAAGAATCAAGTCTTATGGAGGAAGATTTTCTGTTACATAGGATGGTTGATGGTAAAGTTCATGGAAAACACAATAAATGGGTTAATTTCATAATATGAACTTCATTCCAGCCATACTTCTGGAAAGCCCAGCTTTGTGGTAATTATCTGCTGCAATGAGAATTAATATTTATAAATAGAGAACATGGAAATGGTTAATAGTTTTCAGAAGTCTTTTTAGTACAATTTTTTCTAAACAACCACCACCAAGAGATGAAACAAAAACAATATGGATACCTGGTTGACAACACTATTTCTTGCAAATTATTACATAAATTAATGTGAATTAAATAATAAAAGTTAAATAATTGCAAAAAGACTGGTGTTTTTAAAAACCTCTATTAAAAAACTTCATAACCCACAAGGATGAAAAAGAAGAAATGTTCACCATTCTCACCTTCCCTTGATGCATCACATAATACTAGTTAGCATTTATCCGAGTTCTGACATATTTCATTAAAAAGAATCTTCACAATCTAACAATGTAAAAATATATAACCTTCCATGTTAGAGTTATGATGGGAATGGCAAAACTTTGAGTGAAACAGTACCAAGGGCTAGATCAACAAATTGAATTTTATCCAGCTATGCTAGCTGGGATATTATAAGACTTGAAGTTCAAAATTCTGATGATGTAAAAATAACAAAACAAACTCTATTTTTTTTATATTTGTATTATGATTTCACAAGAATATATAAGTGATAGAGTTTGAGTTGTGACATCACAATGCATTTTTTTGTTATCCTCCTCCATAATTGCCCGTTTTGGATTGGGGAAAGTTGTGCAGATCACACAATCTATATTGTGCCTGTCATCTAATCCTAAGCACCAGTGGTCTTCATTTGATAATGGATGCCCATCTGCATAGAAGCAAATTAGATTCATAGAGTGACTCACACAGGGATTTTATTAGGTAGCCCTTGACTTCACTGAACATTGGGACAAACTTTTAGTGCTGAAGCATGTTGCACTATTTGCCCTGCTGACCTAACGTGTACTTTACTGTTCCACATTGAGCATTTTTCATAAATGTTTCCAGGAAACAAGATAAAATAAGTGAAATTTAATACAACAGAAAAAAGGTTTATCATGTTGAGGGCTTTGTGGGGGGGGGAATAAGGGGTCTAGAAAAGAATAATTCTGTTAAACGAATTAATTTAAATAAGTTCCTTATAATGAAACAAGCATTGTGCAAGTCATTCAATACGTTTAGAGTAATTTCTTAAAAGTTATTTCTTATGCTTCAAGGAAACAAAATGGCAGTCCTGGCCAACTGTCTTGGACTTTTGGTATTTATATACTTTGAACTGAGCTGAGTTTAAGATGTTTTTTACCCAGGGATTTGTGGTTTTCTAACAGCCATGTACGTTTTTGCTCCAGAAGCTTACTTGGAGTCCCAGAAGCTCTATAAAAAAACTGAAGGAAATAATGCAATTTAGATAGTATTGTAGAAGCACAAGTGCCTGATGGGCAGTTTCATTCAAATTGAGGAGGGTGATAAAACATAGCAGAATGTGATGCCAGAGATTCAGTTTCTGCACATGGAAAACTATAATATCAAGGGGTCTACGTTTTCAACAAATATAGTGTGTAAGAAATATTTTATTCATTTATGAGAAGATCATTTAAAAATTATTGATATTGTTTTACAGCCAGGCTCTCACACAAAGAGGAAGACAACAGAGAGAAAAGTAACATAGCAAATAGTATGGGAACTTATGACTAAGAACATTTAATTGTTTAGCTGTGGTGCTTTATAAAATTTTGTAGAAGTCAAATACTTTGATCTTAAACATTGCGGGTGAGAGAAGGCTGCATTCAGACAAATCAGGATTTTTAGTTGAAATTGTTGAATAAATGCTGTGTATTGGTTTACACATCATGCCAAACCATAATGGGTAGGTTTACACATCACACTATGCCAGAAAAGAGCAAACCATGTTGTAGCTTATTGTTCTGTGTGAACCAGCCCCCTGCTTTGTAAGCTTTAGCATGGAGCTAGTTAAACAGTTCTGGATTATTTTTCTCACACACACACACACACACACACACACACACACACACACACACACACACACACACACACACACACACACACACACACACACACACACACACACACACACGCGTGGCACAGTGGCTAGAATGCAGTATTGCAGGCTATTTTTGCTGGCTGCTGGCTGCCTGCAGTTCTACAGTTCTGATTCTCACCAGTTCAAGATTGACTCAGCCTTCCATTCTTACAAGGTTGGTAAAATCAGGACCCAGATTTTGGGGGCAAGATGCTGACTTTGTAAACCACTTAGATAGGGCTGTAAAGCACTGTGAAGCAATATATATGTCTAAGTGCTATTGCTATTGCTATCTTCGGTTCCAGGAAGTAAAAATACAGAAACTTCATTGCCCATATTTTCAAGTCTTCCTTTACACTAAAAGAAATATGATGTTCTTAATATACTTACCTCCACATTGGATAATAGATTCAGCGTATACAGTGGGGTTGAAATGTTTGTGAATCCTTATGAATGTTCAATATTTCTGCATAAATATGATCTAAACATGATCTCCCTGTAAGCCCTAACATTAAATAAAGAGATCCCAAATACACAAATGTATTTCACCATTTAATAATTGAGGAAAATTATCCAAAGCTGCATTGCCTTAAGATAATTAAAAAATATTGAACATTCAAAAGGGTTCAGAAAATTTTCAGCTCCACTGTAAGTGGAATTTTCACACAGCTTTTTAGAACTTTAATCCACTAGTTGGAAAAATAAGGAAGTGAACTGCTGGTTTCCTTCCTTGAAATATCTGTGCTGATTTCTTCTTAACTGAAAGTTTATTTACCCTCTTGGGTAGTGTTGAATATTAAATCCAAGAAGTCTTAGCTTGCAGAAAAGTATTATTACTATGCTCTATATAAGGACAGTGTGGGGTGTGGCTTTTACACACAAAAGGTGTGACTTGTGAAGCTATCCACTGTCCTTTGCAGCTAGCTGATCAACAAGGCCCATGGCCAACAATGAACACATCACTATTCAAGCTCTTTGGAGCAGAAAAGGCTTTCTGAACCTAAGCTGATTTCCAGTTTAATAAATACAAACTAAATCTAATCTACACTCTCTATCTGAAAAAGTATTCAAATGTAACTCTAATAATATTAATAAATCCCTGCAAGATGGGAAGATTGTAGAACCACATTCAAATAACTATTAATCCATGTAGTTGCTTATGGCAGATATACACAAGAATTTCCTTAGAATAGCAGGTTATTTATTTATTTGTTGCTAACATTCTACTATACAATGAATTCTGCATTTTCAACCTGGCAAGGCCACATTATCTAAAATGGGGGGAGGGAGACATTCTCACAGATTGTTGCATTAAAAAAGAAAAGAAAAGAAACATTACCTCCTCCCCCTCTCTCTTTCTTTGCATTTTACTTGCTCCCTCATTTTTATTAGGAAAGCGACCAGCTTTCTTTTGTTGGGGGCAACTTTTGTTCCTTGGTCTGGGACTCAGCCTTAAATTAAGTGTCAGCCTTATTACCAAACATATCTGCTCAGTGCGTCCCTGCTCTGCCAACAGTTTACCAAGGAGCAGTTTATCCCCTTCAGGAAGGCTGAGCAGCATGAAAAATATCCAGCCTGTTGTGTCAAAGTGGTTTTCCTCCATCCGCAGGCTTGAATTCCTTTGGTCTCTCTCAACCGCCTGCTCTTGAGGACTCAAAGCTGCCAAGCCATGATGTCAAGCAGCCTTTTCTTTCCCTTCCCCCCTCAGTGCCCACATTCAGCCCTGTGGCTGTTTCGGTCTCCCCACCCCCAGCCTTGTGCAGCTGAAAATCCCAGTTGATTCAAAAGGTTCAGGCAGTTCTGAGTGGCCCACATTAGCTGGGCATGTTTCCTTTCTGCCAGATGAATGAAAGGGGCTCACAATAAAGCTGCCTCCCACAGACACACTCTACCGCCGAAATGCAGGGCCCTGCCCAAATCAGCATAAATAGGATCACAATACAAGACTGCAATTATGCCAGGGATTTCCAAATTCAGCTTGCCAATTGTCTGACACTCTCAACTTCACTTTTAGACTTCATAATTCCAACTATCATACTTTAGGCTGGAAGGCAGCGTCTACTCAAACCTCTAGGGCCGAGAGATCTCCAAAAAGGTTTGAATGGACCATGGATGTCTTGCTTACTGTTTGCTGGTTCACAGTCACCACTTGCAAATAATTTTACCTCATCAGCCTGCTTTCTACCAGGCCTCTGCTCCTTCTCCCCTTTCACCCTTGTATTAATTTGCAGTTAAGATAGAAAATAATATGCTTTTAAACAGAGGTACCGGTAGCAATGCATTCAGACTTAAAGAGCTTTCCCCGAGACCACAATGGAGAGCCAATGAAAGCAGATATATAGACTGAGACGATGCAAGGTTTGCCACTTTAACAGCCTGACTGACAGGATTTCTGATTTCATAGATTTTAGGGTTGGGAAAGGACAGTAAAGACTATCTAGTCCAGGATTGAAGGTGTGAAGAACCATTTCATGTACAGTTTCAATAAATCCAGCTTTCTCAATGTTTCATTGCACTATGTTTAGAATTCATTTGTGTTCATTTTGGTGTGTGAGTTGTTAAGGGAGGTATGTATATTAAAATTATACTAAAGGGAGGTGTGATAGCAAAAAGTTTAGAAACGCTGATCTATCGCACCCTTCTGCCTAGTGCAAGATTTAAAGGCAATTTCAGGCATATGCAGGTGTTTATTATTTCATAATAAGTAAACACATTTTTTGTGATGGTGTGGTTGTTATGACTGCAGTGAAATATACTCAGATCCACTCAGAGTGGTCATTTTCTTGCCTATAATATTTGCTACTTCTGATAATCTATTCTTCTAAGAAATTCTCATTGGATACTTAATACTTAAGCATGATGATAATAAGACATTTGGAGAATGGGCAGTGAAATACTTTTTGGGGGTATTGATGCAATAATTTTGAAAGTCTACAGTGTTTTTCTTTCACCAAATGTGAAGTGAATCTGTGGTACTGGCAGTCCTCAACTTACAGTGCTTCATTTAGTGCAGGGGTTCTCAACCTTGGCAACTTTAAGACTTGTGGACTTCAACTCCCAGAATTCCTCAGCCAGCAAAGCTGGCTGAGGAATTCTGGGAGTTGAAGTCCACAAGTCTTAAAGTTGCCAAGGTTGAGAACCCCTGATTTAGTGAGTGTTTAGTGGTGTTACAATGGCACTGAAATATTAGATTCTTACATCAAATTTTAAGTGATGATTTTAAATGCTTTTTTAAAGTGTTTCTCCATTATCTACATTGAATGGTTTAAATTGTTTTTTTCCCCCATAGAACAAAGTTTTATATTAATGATTTAATATTTCTCGGTGTGTATGTAGAATTTCTGTGTATACTGGCAGAACACTCTTTGTCCTCTCAATTACTAAGCCCAGTGAATGAACCCAACTATTTGCTGGTATGCACACCTGTGAAAAGGGGAGGGAAGGCAAACTCCTGTTTTTGATGTAAGAGGCCCATTTGCTGGTCTGAATAACCTCAACAATCTATTCACACCTTTGTCTTTCTTCTTTCAGGTCTGAAGTCCCTTTTTCTATGTCTTTGTTTTTACTTGACAAGTCACACATGTTCTGAATAGCTGCTCCAAGCCATTCATCATTTATATATGTGTGTTTGTGCTTGTGTGTTTGAAGGGGGAAAGAAGAGGAAAGAAGACTGATAAGCTGGGACAAGTTGAGCAAAACAGACTTCTGATCTTTTTTTTTAAAAAAAGTTCTGAAAGCTTTATAGTTGCTTGGACACAGGTCATGGGCCAGACAAGTGGCACTTCCAGGATTAAACTGCCCAGATCTCTTTTTCTCTAGCCACCCTTTTCACAGCTAGTTCTCTCATGTTGCTAAATTTTTGTATCTTCCAAACACTGATTTATTTATTTGACTTGTATTGCCCTCAACTCACTTACTAGAAGTGACCAGTTGAAAAAAAAAGAGGAAAATTGAAGGAGTGGTCTAGAGAGGATTGTCCCATAGCTGCTTTTTCATGAGGCATCTGGACTTTCTTGTTTTTCTTTGTAGACATTGTTCTTCTCATCCAAGAAGCTTCTTCAGCTCTGAGCTGAAGTTAGATAAGAAGCAAAACTTCTTCAAAGAAAAACAAGAAAGTCCAGTTGCCTCATGAAAAAGCAGCTTTGGGACAACTATGACCAGGATGACTGAGAATCTCCATAAATATTTAGAGAGGTTTGTACATCACCTACTTTCTGTGGAAGAGAAAAAAACCAGTCTCCTGGCCTTTCCAAATTATCCTATAGTTCAATAAATGAAATGAGGCAGCAAACAACTTTTTTCCCACCCCAAGAAAAAAGTCTTGGGGAAAGTGAGAGGGGACCTTAAAGTTTCACTTTTGTTCCACTTCCATGTTCCCAACTGGAGCTTGCCAATATTCAACTACTGCATAAAAATAAGGCAGGTAGAATGAAAGATAATATTGTTGTAAACACAGAAACGGGAAAGTTGCCATTGATGCCTGGATAATTGACCATTAGGAACTGAAAGGTAGCTGCAGGAAGCAAAACCTTTGTCATTTTCACAGCTGATTAAAGATAGTGGTAATCCTGCTGTTTCTTTCCCTTGGGTATTGGTCTTATGATATACATACCTTTGCATGCTTTCCTGTGCGTGATGGGTTTGGTCATATCCCGATAGTAGCCTTCTTTGCAATAGTGGCAGTGACGACCAGCTGTGTTGTGTCGGCAATTAAGGCAAACACCCCCACTCTTACGACCAGATAATTTGTAGAGTTCCATGTTAAAACGACACCTTCTGGCATGCAGGTTGCAGTTACAAGCTGGAAAAAAAGAGGAAAAATAGAGGTGTAAAGTTTGGTGGTTCTCAGATATTGATAAATTTGGCATGAAATGGTATATTATCTAGCTATATTATCAGCAAACAAATATAAAATAACAACAAGCCCCCAATTGCTGGTCACCCACATTCTGTAACATTGTATGTCAGCTTCTGCCCTGGAAGATACTTTAATAAGACTTTAATCAAAATGTTCGACTTTTGTTGCTTTCTCTAAAACTACCAAGAAAATAACACAAAAAAGCTTCCCTAAAATGGCGTCCTTCAATATGTTGAAGACTGCACAAATCCATGCCACAGATCTCTGACTCATCATTATGGGGCTTTGATATATGGTTTATTAATCTGCTTATAAAGTGAAACTTCATAATCCATTCTAGTTTCTTGGTTTAGTTCGTGCTACCAGTGGGAAATAAAGGCATGACATTTGCCCATTGTATTTGATAACTGATATTATTAATTCTTTGTTCTGAAATTGTAACACAATTTTTAAATGAATTCCTGCTGATATAATTCCATTCTCTCACTCAACTATATCCAAAGCTTCTGTTTCTGAAATCCTGTTTGGAGTGTTCATTTGCAAATTCTATACAGAACATGAATCCATTTCTATAAACCCCACTGGAACACATAAAAACATAATTTCATTCTAAGTTTATATTTTAAGCAAATACATCATCTACAAATTTACTTACATAAAGTATCAGGGAGATTTTGAAAAAACAGAGGAATATTCAGCACAATATCCTTCTGTCAGGATAACACAGATGCTTAAACATCCAACAAAGCAAAGTCATTGGATTGTCCTAGGATTAGGCACTCAAAGGCCAAATTTTAGTCCATGAGCACTCTGGTAACCAGGATTCAGAGTTCTAAAATGCAACACTAAAAAAGTAATATTTTTTTTAAAAATCAAGCAGGAACATATCTGGTCTCTGACATTATCCCAGCTTGGACTGCCTTGAACTGCATTCATTCATTCATTCATTCATTCATTCATTCATTCATTCATTCATTCATTCATTCATTCATTTTCAAGCTGTAGAGCCCATTCATACAAAGTTGTTAACTTTTGACACTTATCTATTCTAGAACTAGTTATAAGCAAGGCTGTCCATTTAAGAACAATTACTCCTGAAGTCTTCATTGCAAGCACTTCTTCAACTGCCAGATAGCTACTGAAACTTCTTCAGGAATCTGCATCTTCAGGGGCTCAGCAGACTTCTGCCCTTCATACTGAAAGTGAGGTCCTATCCTTCCTTGCACCTAAAAGGACAGTCTGATGTTCCTTCCCCTGAGTATGATCAGACAATGAAATCTGGCTTCGACTTTTCTTCCAGGAGGCTCATCTGTATCATGGGAAGTAGATACCCATTTCTCATTCAGTCAGTTCTAGGCAGTTCACGGATGCAATGTCCTGTGAGCTGTAGTCCATTCCTTCGCAGATGAAAGCAATACTCTCTAGCACAAAGGTCCCCAATCTTTTTGGCACCAGGGACTGGTTCTGTGGAGAGAGGTTTTTCTGTGGACCAGAGGATGCATGGTTTTGTGTGCTGCCTGCACCCCGCAGATGGGGCTTTGCTTGTTTGTGCGGACTGGTTGCTGGCATGCCGCGGCCCGGTACTGGTCCATGGATCAGGGGTTGGGGATCCCTGCTCTAGCACAAACCCTCTTCTGGTCCAATCCCTATTCCCTGCTTGTCTGGCTGTGAATTCCTTTCCCATGGGATCCTCTGCAGAGATTAATTAGTTTATTATTAGAACTGCATCTTATTCAAGCATGCCTCTCACTCACTGGTTGCTTGTTGCTCTTCTTGTGTTAATGTTAACATTCCTTCCAGTTTCTCCCTGCTTTCATTTGTTCTAAAACTATTGACTTCAACTGCAGTATGTCACAAACACGTCCCTGTTTATTACAACAGTGTTTCCAACACAACCAATTATCCAACTTGCAGAAAACTCCAAGTATCTGCATGTCCCTGGTTCCCTCCTCCCCTCACTCCCCCATTTCTAATCCTGGTCTAGTTTGGAGGGCAGCGACAGTTTTATCACCAAAGTAACCATTAAGGAGCTATTTTACTGTGCCAAATCACTGGGGTTTTGTTGTGTCTGGGGTTCTGCTACTATTGTCCTATCACACATTACAACACATCTTAACTATTTTTGATCCAGAGCAGACACATATTGCTATTTATGCTCCACTTTCTTCATGCACCTGTTTACAGAAACAAGGCTCTTCAAAAAGTTTTTGGGATATTTTGCATATATACAAAATAACATTCTTTGGAACTGCAAATTCTAATTTCATCCTGAGCTGGATGGATTGGGAACCAATGTTTTATCTTTCTGGGAAGCCCAATTTCTAAATATCCTGTCCTTGGACTGAGCTGGCACTTAGCCAGCATTCACTGGCAATACAGTAACTGTTTTGAGCCTTTTAAGCTTAATGCTGCCCAATAGGGGAATTGGCCTTAATGAGAAATACTTTCAACCTTTCCCCATTCATCTACATCCAAAAATAAAGGAGTGATGCTAATACACTTAATAAGAAAAAGGAGTAAAGATTAAAGGCTGATGGATGGTCAGGAGGAGTTTGAAATGTCTGCTATTCATATCAGTGAAGAAAAAGGAATGTGAAGTTGACCTTGTTTTTTAGCAGTTAAATCCTGTGGTATGATAAATAGTTTTTTCTTCTGAACTTGTGCAGAGTATATATCAATAAATAGCTCATATAAAGGAAGAGGAGCTGCAATTGTAAGTCCTGAACCGAGTTTATTCCTCAATCATAATGATGTGGGAAGAACTAATGCGGTAGAATATTATGCATGGAAAAGGTCTAACCCTTGATACTTCACATTTGAAGATGGGTCTGGAATAATTTATCTAAAACAGCAGAGAGCTGCTAACATTCACAGTCAGTAAACTGAAATAGAGGTCCTTGTCATCTGTACTAGATGGTTGGCAGGAGTAACACTAGGAGTCAAAAATGACTTGATGGCACATCATCAGTCAATCAAATAGCAACTTTTCTACAGTGTTGCAGCGTTACTGCTCCTCTACCAACATTTTTGCTGTTCTCCCCATCCCAGCATCATTGGCAGAACTAAGTGAGCATAGTGTGATTCAGAAGAAGGCAGCTTCCTATAATTTCTTTTTAGCATGTTTGGCTGACTTCCTGAAGATAGGAAAATTCTTCCATTGCTATAAGGCAGCAGCACCCTAACTCCGCTCCCTATGGGTCCTTGTCTCCATGTCATTCAGACCTTTTAATCTATCCTATTTAGCATAAATGAACCTAGGGGTGAGTGGGGTTCTTAATGCTCTTTTGGTTGTTTTCTTGCATATTCTCCTTTATCAACAAATAAACTCGTGTATTGTATAGTATGTCTATAACTAAGCCATAGCGTAGCAACCAAGAACTAGTGATTAGTCAATGCATGCAACTATCTGATCTTGGGAGATTAAAAAGTGATGGGGACCATCCATATTTAGTTAGTTAGTCCCTGCAGTTTTTCTGGGCAAGGTTTTTCAGAAGTGATTTGTCCTTGTCTCCTTCCTAATGCTGAGAGACACTGAGGTAAGGTCACCTAATTGCTTTGGTGCATAAGGTGGGACTGTATCTCAGTTTTCTGGTTTGCATTGTGGTACCTTAACCTCTACAGCAGCAGTTCTCAACCTGTGGGTCGTGACCCTTTTGGGGGTCGAACGACCCTTTCACAGGAGTTGCCTAAGACCATCAGAAAACACATATTTCCAATGGTCTTAGGAACCGAGACACCACTCCACATCCATCTCTGCATGGCCTCCTCTGCCATTTGCAGAGAGAGAGAGAGAGGCACTTTCGCTTCCCTTCTCTCTCTCTCTCAGGCAGACTTACCTCCTGCAGGGCTCCTGATTGGCCCTGCACCCAGGTGCCCCACCCCCCTGGGAGAAGTGCGGCCAGGGCCTCATGGCCTTGGAGCCGCCCGGGAAGCCCGGGATCCCTGCTGGGAGTGGCCTGCTGGAGACTCTGCTGAGCGGGCCAGCCCTCCCACAAGCCACAGCCCGAGGGAGAGCAGCCCCTGCGATCCCCCAGCCAGCCCGACCATTGGACCCGCTGCCAGGAAGATGCGCCGGAGTCCAGGCTACCGGGAAGGAAGAAGGAGATTCAGCAAAGGTAGGAGAGGAGAGCCGCCTCCTGGGGCCCAGTGCTGGCGGCGGCTTCCTTGCCATCCTCTTCCTCCTCCCCTTCTTCCTCCTATTGCCCCCAAGGCGACTGGGGGGAGCAGCTTGGCTGGCAGAGGGGCTGGCAGGGGCCACACAGCACCAGCCCCCACTGCGGCTCCATCAGATGGGTGGAGGGCGAGGCCGGGCAGTGCGGAGTCTGGGCTGGGGCAGTGGCAGCGGTTTTCTTGCCCTTCTCCTCTCCTTCCTCCTGCTGCCCCCAAGGCGGCTCGGGTGGGCACCAGGGGAAAAAGGGTGCCTGGGGGGAGCAGCTGGGCTGGCAGAGGGGCTAGCAGGGGCCACGCGGCACCAGCCCCCACCACGACTCCATCGGATGGGCGGAGGGCGAGGCTGGGCAGCGTGGAGTCCCAGCTGGGGAGGCGGTAGCGGTTTTCTCGCCCTTCTTCTCTCCTTCCTCCTGCTGCCCCCAAGGTGGCTCGGGTGGGGTGGCGGGGACCCCCAATGATGCAGCAGTGGCCACCACCGCCGAAGCCACTGCCTCCCATTCTGCTCCCCCTCCCTGCCCGTTTGGCTAAGGACATGGTGGAGGCTGGGCCAGGGGCGGTGGGGACACCCGATGATGCTGCTGTAAGAGAGAGAGAGGAAAGAGAGAAAGAGAAAGGGAGGAAACAGAGAAAGAGAGGAAAGAAAGAGAGAGAGGAAAGAGAAAGAGAGAGAGGAAAGAGAAAGAGAGAGAGAGGAAAGAGAAAGAGAGAGAGAGAGGAAAGAGAAAAAGAGGGAAAGAGGGAAAGAGAGGAAAGAGGGAGAGAGAAAAGAGAAAGAGAGGAAAGAGAAATAGAGAGAGGAAAGAGAAAGGAAAAGAGAGAGGAAAGAGAAAGAGAAAGAGGAAAGAAAGAGAGGAAAGAGAGAGAGAAAGAAAGAAAGAGGGAGAGGAATGGCGCTTCTCCAACCAGGCTGGGCAGAGCCGGCGGAGCGGCCTTCCTGCCCCCCCTCCCTGACCAGCTGGATGGGGGGTTGGGGGTCACCACAACATGAGGAACTGTATTAAAGGGTCGCGGCATTAGGAAGGTTGAGAACCACTGCTCTACAGCAAACCAGATCTGTCTATGATTATATCACTAGCACAAACTCTTTTCAATGTGTCTATAGTGTATATTTTCTTACAATATATTCATAATTTAAATGTCTCATCTTATCTCTGCTACAAGTGTAAGGATGCATAATCAATATATCTGCAAGCTGATAGACCAAACTTACTATCAACAATTATCTTATTTTGGACTGTAAGAAAATTTCAAGAAATGAGGTTAGTTAATTCAGAAGAATCGTAAAATCCCAGATTGATATTCCTGGGATAGTTTCTTATTAGCTGTACAGTGCATATTTTGCCAATGAGAACATACAACGTTTTGTTTAATTTTCTTCAGAACTTGACTTGTCCTTTTAAAAATCACTGTATTGCCTGAAATAAACATGAACTTAATTTTAAGAAAACTCATACCAATGGGAAGAGAAGACAAAGACAAAGAATCCTGTCCAATATCTAGTTCTTATACTTTGTAGCTTTATAGTTCATTAAACTAAGTTTGCCACCTCCAGCTGAAATCAGTCTTGATGACTTTTCCCCTCCAATGTGTGAACATGATAAATATGCATATGCTTATGCATTTATTTACTGCAGCATGTAAGCATGAGTAAATTAATAGAACTATATAGGGCTGTTTATATTACCTGCCAGAAATCAGATTCCCCAAAAAAGAGAGAACAAAAAAATGTGCATATTAATGGAACAATAACCAAAATTAATTGCTGGTAAATAGATTTACACCTTTATTTACATCTTTAATAGATCTTATCTCCATATATCAACTCATAGCAAAGGAACAGATTATATAAATCTATGAAAATTCTCATACTTAAAATTTATGACGTTATCTCAAATATGTTGGGGGTCAAGGGAAAGGGAGGGTTTTGCCTTCTCTTTCTGCTCAAGATCCCCATGTACAATTGGTGGGCCACTGTGTGACACAGAATGCTGGACTCGATGGGCTTTGGCCTGATTCAGCATGGCTCTTCTTATGTTCTTATGTTCTTATATATGTAATATCTACCATCAGAATATTGGCTAGGTCAGGGGTAGGCAACCTTGGCTCTTTTATGACTCATGGACTTCAACTGGCTCAGGAATTCTGGGAGTTGAAGTCCACGAGTCATAAAAGAGCCAAGGTTGCCTACCCCTGGGCTAGATTATTTCTAGAAAGTAACCAATTCTTATAGATGAATGAATCTACATAGGAAGTCATAAATGCCTGGAGCTAGAATTATTATAAATAGGAATTAATTAATTAAGAATAGAAGGAGGTGAACTTTTTCAAGGTTTCAAGGGGTAGGAATTTAACAAAGTCAACTACATTGGTGCAAAACTCAAGCCTTGAAAGATAAAAAATCCACCTCCTTCTAAACAGAGAAGTTAAGTATTATTAATGAATTATTGGTTGGACAGTCCTCAGGGGAAGAAACTGAAAGCTGTCTTCATCTGCCTTTGTTACTGAACTCAGAAAACATGTTGTGGGAAACAAAACAAAACAAAACAAAACAACCATCATCACCAAAAAGATGGGTGTTTTTTTTCATCCAGTCAGAGTTGTCAGAGCCATAACTTTCTTTCTGAGGCATTTCCTGCCTTAGACAAGAGAAACTTCACACAGTGTGAGCACTTTGGGAGCACTTACGAGGTCCTCCTCCCAATGCCCATGAATTATAAGCCACAGCCCAGCTGCTTGATGTGCCAGACGTGCTAACAGATGCTTGACAGACTGCAGTTCTTGGGAAGCCCTGGGTTCTCCTTGGAGGCAGAGCTGGCTCCAGGGAACAGTTGGCAGGTCCAGCTACTTGTTTCTATCCAACAGAGCAAAACCAAGCATTTGTGCTGCTGTGGTGTAGCTTGGCCAGAGATGCCAAGGTGGGGGTTTTGGGGTGGGGGAGGATAAGGTTCATTCAGGGGGCTGATCCTCCCACTGTGAAAGTGTGTGCATGGGGCGGGAGTCTCAGGAGGCAGGGAGACAGGTGAACAATGAAAACCATTATGTGAGTTTTATGCTTTTCCACAGGCATCTTCTGTGGCTGATTATTGGAGAAAAAAGGCCAGCAGTTCACTGTGCTGGGGCAACTCCTCTATGCTTAACTTTTTTGTGTGTTTTCCTCATGCTCATTCATAAGGCTCCCCTTGCCTCATGCAAGAGGTGCCGGATCACACTGCATGTATCAGCTACAGATGGGGTTTTCTATCCAACAAGGAAAAGAAACATCTTGCTTATCTTTGGAGTGCTATAAGCACTTATAAAACCAGGAGGAGAGAGAACTAATAATAAGATTAGAGGGTTCCCCCCCCTTTACACTTCTGTTGAAATGCATATCTTGCTTGCTGATTGCTTCAGTTCATCTGATAACTTATTTTAATATATTTATTCCGGAAAACCGCGACAGTTTTAAGGCAACCATATTCAACCCAGCAGTGGGTTTCTTATATTTTATGTTATAAGATACAAGGTAAGTTATAATGCGAATCAGATTTTAAAGGAAAAAAAATAGTTAATGCATATGAACCTGTTGTTAGAAGAGTAAATTCATGAACACATTAAAAAGAAACAGGCATATTTACCTCAGGTTATTAAACTTTTACCTCAGGATTTTTGGTTAGGGACCATAAAAGATTGTACTAATACTAAGATAAATAATATGTGATAGACTAGAAACTGTGGATAGACTATAGAAAAGAGAAACGCCAATCAAATAAATCGTAACAGGCGTATAGACGAGGCTTGATGTGAGGAGTGAAAAATGTTTACCAAACCAGACGTTTATAAAGATTCTTAGCGATGTATACCAGGTGCTATGATGATCGATGCATACTATGATTTTATGTTCAATGCTGACTGTTTTAATAAAAGAATTTTTATAAATTTTTTAAAAAAAAGAAACAGGCATGCCCTGAAACCTAAACTGGAGTGTAAGACAGAATAGTGGCAGATTTTTTTTCTATAGCCCATATCTAGAAAGGAATAGACAAAGTAGTTTAGTAGCAGGGTGTATGACTACACCAAGACATATATAATAGTTGGAGCTATTTATACTTTGATTTCTCAGCGGCTTTTTATGCTGCACTTGGTCCCGTGAATCTGCAGCTCCCATTTTATTTATTAAGATTTATATGCTGCCTTTCAAGGCATCATTCATAGCACTCCCCTCTCCAATTTTTTCCTATCTCAACCTATCTCACCTGTGAGATAGGTTGCACCAAGAAAGAAGGATGGTCCATAGTCTCCTGTGAACTTCACAGCTGAAGGTGTTCTTGAACCTGGGTCTCCCTGATCCTTGTCTAATGCCTTAACCAATACAGCACATGTATTACACAGACCTACAGAAATGAAACTATGGCTAATAATACCCTGCTTTATGGCTGTTCCTGATTTAAGAACATAAGAACATAAGAAGAGCCATGCTGAATCAGGCCAAAGCCCATCGAGTCCAGCATTCTGTGTCACACAGTGGCCCACCAATTGTACATGGGGATCTTGAGCAGAAAGAGAAGGCAAAACCCTCCCTTTCCCTTGACCCCCAACAAATGGTACTCAAGGGAATCCTGCCTGCCTCAACCAACATAGAGGCGGCACATGGACATCCGTTTTAATAACCACCGATACACTTGGCATCCATGAATCTATCTAGCCCTGCCTTGAAGCTGTCAAGGCTGACAGCTGTCACCACCCCTTCAGGAAGTGAATTCCATAAATCAACGACCCTCTGGGTGAAGAAATATTTTCCTTTATTTGTCCTCACTTTCTTAGCTATGAGCTTTAGGGAGTGCCCCCTTGTCCTGGTATTGTGTGATAGAGAAAAGAATTTTTCTCTATCCACCTTTTCTATCCCATGCATGATTTTATACACTTCAATCAAGTCACCCCTTAAACGCCGTCTTTCAAGGCTGAAGAGACCAAGGCGTTGCAATCTGGTTTCATAGGGGAGGCGCTCCATTTCCTTGATCATTCTTGTTGCCCTTCTTTGTACCTTTTCCAGTTCCATTATATCCTTCTTGAGGTGCGGTGACCTGAACTGTACACAGTACTCCAAGTGTGGTCTCACCATCGATTAGTACAGAGGCAATACAACACTTGCTGACTTATTTTCTCCACCAGAGGCTGAAAACTGAGTTCACTGTAGATTTCTTCCCTTAAGATTTCAATGGCAACCCAGAGTGTGCTTTAGATAGGTAAAATTGTGACAAATAATTATTGTTCTTGCTTATCTACTGTACTATTGAAACAACCAGTCCGGGTTCAGAAGTCACAGTAAACCCAACAGCATACAACTTGTCCGTCAAACAATCCTGGGCCTGGGAATTTCATTTCATCTATTATTACCTCTATATAGGAGAAAGCAGAAATATTCTTTTTTTTTCTTTCAAAGAAACCAGAATGAAACTCATGATCAAAATTTAAAGAGAATCTGGGGGAATAAAATCTCAAGTTTTCAAATGAAAAATTTCACACACAAATACACCTGTGCATGCTTTTCAAAAATGCAATTGCATCATGCTGCCATCTTATTCCTAACCTTGAAATTTAGAATTCAAGAATCAGTGCTTGGCTCCTTATGTTCAGAATCATTAATGAGGTGGGTTGAGAATTCAGATAATATACTACCGGTAATATACTAAGAGCACTTATCAAGAGAGAGTTGTATCTGCACCTATTAATACAAATACAAAGATCCATATTTCATTCCTTGGAAATTCAACCAATTTTTGAAAAATCTACTCAGCTACACCCACATGCAGAACAGAGCAGCTCCTCAGCTTATTTCATTCCGCTTCAGACAGATAGTGAAT
Source organism: Bothrops alternatus (assembly GCA_034064705.1). NCBI lineage: Eukaryota > Metazoa > Chordata > Lepidosauria > Squamata > Viperidae > Bothrops > Bothrops alternatus. The sequence goes on along the minus strand of JARGCV010000041.1, from coordinate 72,279 downwards.
ACAGATTGTCTGCAGCTTTGTATTATGTTGGAGAGAGAATGCTTGCAATGTCTCACATGTTAATGAGAACCCATTAAGGACATTTAGGGAGCAGTATGTCAGTGCAATGTTATTCAGATCCAGAGTCTTTTAAGCAAATGACTCCATTGACTGAGGGTGTAATATAAAAATAAATTAGCTGTTCTGCATGCCACTGAAAATAGATCAATTCTATGTTCTATTTATTATTATATACTTTCCAAACAATTCTACAAGGAAATAATAGATTCTTTCACGTAAATAAAAGCAAGTACACTATGACACCAAGATGAGTGAAATATATAACGGCATTATCTCTGAACTAGCAGATATTTTTAAACTGGGAGTCCTTCTTTTCTCTTAATTACTTACAGGAAGTAATGATATAAGAGACATCACTTGGCTCAGAATGTCACCTTACAGTCTCTATGTCATTAATCTATTTTTATAATAGGATACCCATGGTTTTTCTTAATATTTAGCTGGTAGAAATAGTCATTGGATTATGTTTTTATTTCCATTTTTGCACAGAAAAACATGGTGCCTAATTTGTTACTGGCAGATGTGAAGGAGAAGGAGTCTGGTCTGAAAACTGAAGGCTTGTCGGAGAAGGCTGAAAGGGGCATGGATTCAAAAGACTCAGAATTGACAAAACTGATGAGTGATGAACTGGATAGATGGAGATTGTGGAATGAACTTATTGTATCTAACTGGAAAACATATGTTAAAAGATGTTGCATTTCAATCTGTTGGAGGTTTTTTGAACAAGATATGTGTGTGTATTTGTGTGTGTGTCTGTGTGTGAGTGAGTGAGTTAGATAGAAGTGAGGTCAAATTGGTTGTGTAAACAAAATTGTAGAAGTTTGTAAACTTATGGAAGCTGTATTATCTCACTGGCCTGCATTGTCTAGTTACCCCCATTATTAAAGTGCCTAAGATAGGACTGCATTTTTACTGATACCTTAGAGATGGAGGCTGAAGGTGATTTAAATTAAGGTTTCTCAAGCCAACCAGAAAATATCTGGCTGAGTCTAGAAGGAATCAGAATCAAACTGTAGCATTATTCAGACCCTTGTTTCCCCAGTATATTCTTGGGATTTGTTTTTAACTAGTTGTGTATAGCTCTACAATTTATATGAAAGAGCACAATACAAAATTCTGGAAACTACAAGAAAAAATAGTAAAATAAAAATCTCGTCTCTGTGAGTGCATATACAAATGAGATTATAGTAAATAATCTGGCAAGTGTAAAGTTCCAAAATGTAGTTCAGCACATATGTCTTTCTATTGTTAATATAGTCAAGAAAGCACCAACAAATGGCCCATAAGAAATAGTTCAAGGGTGACACCAGTCCAGAAGAGCACTATAAAAACCAACACAGAAGGATACAGGAGGGAAGGCTAATGTGTTGTTAGAGTCTACTCTGGCCTACAGGGTGTTAAAATCAGCAGACCTCCCTTCCTTTTCTTTTGTTTGCTATCTTCAAAAGGGAATCAGCCTTGGATCCAACTTGTCAGGCCTAGGGTTTGCTTTCAAACATTAAACAGGTGTGAAGAGCTTGTTTGGTCCCTGTTTGCTCAGATATGCCAGTGCCCCTTGAGAATGGTTGACAGAGTGTGCTTTTGTGAACAGGGGCTGGCTGACCCTTTAGCAAACACAGACAACTTCTTATGCCCAGAGGGTTTATCAGAAGAGATCTGAGAGAGAAAGGCGGCCAATGGCTTGTTTGACTGACACCCTGGCCAGAGTTATCACCAACATGCCTAGCATTGCAGGGAGGTGTCAGGGCAAGTCTTGGGTCAGGGCAAACACCTTGCAGCTGCTGGGATGTTTCACGGTAGACCCAAGACAGCCACCAACAGGCAATATATTCATCACGGAGGTCACCACCTGGTTTGTGCTGAAGGAGGCTAGCTGCTAAGGCTTTTTTCTGACACTTTTCATTACAATAAGGTGCTAGTCTAAGCATGTTGCACTATAGGTGCCGTATCTCATGCTTTGTGTTTCTTTTTTCTGTTCTCCTCTGAAAAAGAGCAGGCCATCATGTCACAACAAAAGGAATGCAACCTATCAACAGGGTTTTATGCTGCAATTATTCTCTTGTAATCTGATTTGCGGATTGTTAATCTTCCACGTGACAAATGTTGAAATTGGCAAAGCCTCAAGGTGAATTTGCATAAAGTGAGAATTCAGAAAGCAACATTAAGTAAATTCAAACTCATTTTGATTCACCCTTCTGCTTTTTTTTTTTTAATATCCAGAATGTGTACTGCAGTTTTCAAATCACTTTGAGAGAAGGAAAGCTGGTGCAAATTATGTCAATGTTACTTTCTAAATTTATACAAGCCCTATTGTATCTTTTTTGTTTTTATCTCTTCAATAACTATATATGCAAATACAAAGTGGTTTTATATGAATCACCTCCTATGCTGTATCGAACAGTCTGTCCAAAACATTCTTTTTGTATTTTACAGAATTCAGTTAATGTTCCTGAAGTAGAAGCTCTCATATTTTAAATTTAGGACATGGGTTAGGTGGCATTTCTGAGAATTCCTGGGTGATGTCATCTTTCTGTGTTCCTATTGCTGTGTAGTATTCATATTAATTAGTTATAGTTATAGATAAAGGATAAGTTGCCATCACTAAGATTTGACTGGATGATTTACTCCTCTATGGGAGAGTATAAAATTAAAGCAAGAGCAATATACTAAGACCTAAAGTGAGTAATAACTTTAGGTCCATAATAAGGCTTTAGGAGGTACTGAAAATGATGGTAGTAACTAGATATCATAAGAAGAAATGGATTACTTCTATCTGTCCCATCAGGTCCAACAGGAGAGGCATGATCTGGGTTCATCTTATGAGATTTTCTCTACTTAATAATGTCCTTAAAATGATTTTCATACTCCAAAATGTATCTCCAAATTAAATAAGTAATGTGGCTCTTTTTTCTTTTAAAGGACAAATCAATATGATGACAAAAAAAGTTACAGAACTACCCTACTAGTTGATATTAATTCATCCTTCCAAACGGTTTTCCAAGCATGACTTGTAATAAGGGCTGGAACATGTGACTTCCTCAGAAAATATTCCCTTAAAAGTCAGGCGACTTCAAAACGAGAGAGTCTCTACTGACTTAAAACAATCCAGTTGAGTTTAATTTTACTCCCACAACAAACTAACTTTTGATCCAATTGTTTTCTTCTTGCTGCTACAGCTTTTAAATGCCTTTATTTTTGTACAGATTTTTTTTCCAGTGGTGTGAGCCCAAGCTTTCTTTATTTGTGCTAAGACTTTCTTTCCTGAATTGAATTTGACAAAGTATTTTATTAACATGTCACATGATTGTAGTGATATATAAATCTAATAAAAATATACTTTCTGATGGGCATATATGAGTGGTGCTACCTGGGAGCAGGTGAAATAGTTTAAAAAAAACATATTGGTATATTCATTACTCTAGGCTTCTAGGTATGAAAACCATTGAATATGTTGCGTAACTTCTTTTGGCATTAGGCACGCATTGTAGTGCAAAGCTAATGGGAAATGCTCAATACCTTCTACCCTCAAGAGATGGGAGACCGAGAATGGGGAATTCTATCAGGATTATGTACTGTACAAAGCCTAAATTTCCCTGCCCTAGACTGTTTAGAAGCTTCCATTCTTTGCCAAGGAAAACAACAGCAGCAGCAACAAAGTCAGGGGTAGAAAGAAATGAGCAGAGAAAAGAGCAGATGGATGCCCTTTGCAGTGGTTGTTGAGAAACTGGGATGGGAAGAGAGGCAAACATACACTGAAAGAGACTTTTTTGCTCTGTGATGTAACAGCCCTTGGATTCCCCCAGAGCAGGCCAGCAAGATTCATATCAGAGTCATTTAATTAGTTTATTGCAGGCAATTAGCTCCAGCACTTAGGCTGCCCCTCAGGGCAGCTTAAGCAAAGCAGGAAGACAGAGAATGTTGGCTGGTGCTCAGAGGAAGCTTTGTTTTTTCCCTAAGCAAACTAGGTTAAGAAAAATTTTTACGCTCCCCTTAAAGTGAAGCAGGCTGGAATCAATAGATAATATCAGAGGAAATATGAATATGATACGACACTGGTGTTTTAAAAATATATCGCAAGTATAGAAATTAATTTTAAAAATAAAAGTAACAGCATCGATAAAATAACACATTTGAGCTTTTTGAATCACAAGTCATTTTTCCCAGGGATTTTCCATTCAGGAAGCATCTACACAGACTATATGGAGCAAATTTTTAACCCTATGCAAATGATAAAGCTTTCTTCCTTTTCATTTGTGATTAGGAGTTGGTGAATAGAGAAAAGAAACTTCACAGTGCTGCTTTTTTCTTGGCATCTTTTCACCCGCTGCTTACTTATATTATTCTGTAACAGCCCAAAATTATTATAGTACTGTTCTCCCAAATGTTTAATATTCATGTATGTTTAAATATATGATGTGCTGCTCTTGATGGGATTATATTTTTATTGATTATTGGGGCAAGAGCTGCCTCCCCCAGGTTTGGTTCCTTGGCATCTGCTATCAGTTGTTTAACTTCAGAGCTTCAGGTTTTGTCAAAGTGGCCCCATTGTAACTTGTGTGTGTGTGTGCGTGCCTTTGAATTAGTATTGGCTCCCTTTCTTGGCAAGATTTTCAGAAGGAATCTGCCCTTCCTTTCTTCCAAGGGCTGAGAGAGTGGTTGCCCCATAGTCACCCAACTGACTTTGTCCCTAAGGCAGGATTAGAACATGCAACCTCCCAGTTTCTAGTTAACCACTATGCCAGTCTGGCTATGTAACTTAAGATTTGTAATATGTCACACATAGTTTAAAAAGTGCCATGCTAAGTCTATGATAAACAGTAGAACTAAAGGTAAACAAGTAAAGTATTTGATATTTAAAGCCTTGCATGTGTTATTATTTATTAGTCCAAATTAAGTAAAAACACTGGACCCTACTGGGGTGACTCATGCTAAAACTACAGCATTTGATTTCTACCTTTTCAAAGGTCCAAGACAGGAAGTCATTGCCAATATGATTCTTCCCATTCTTTTTCTTGTTGTTCAACTGTTGTTGTTGTTGTTTTGCTCTTTCTTCAGCAACAGCTTGCAAAGGACCTTACATATGCATAGATGTTTCAGTGAGAGTGATTCTCATTGTGAAGTTCAGCCAAGTGAGGACTGAACAGAAGAACTTTGCAAATCAAAGTAATGCCAGGGAGTTGAGGGAGAGAATCTGCCTCCCTTACTTCTGTGTTTCTCTATTGGGTTGTATGAGTTGGAACTTTGCCACGAGCAGGCAGACAAATTATCTCTGTTGGAGAAATGACACAAGACCACCTACAGTGCTACTTCTTGTGAGCATGTGTCTGCACAGTGCCATCAGTATTCTGAATAACAAGCAGTTCAAGCAGATTGATGGGGCCCCTCAACATAAAAAAAAAACAACAACTCCTCCTTCAGTTCCTAGGGAAGCCCATAGTTCACAAATCATAAACTTCCTGATATGTCTGATTTGGCTTCCATACCCTTGAATCCTATCTTGGTTCTCCATTATTTATAGATAATCTAAGCAACTATCTGATGGTTGATGATCTAAATTCTTATGCAAAAGCCAAACAAGCCATCTTCAAGACAAGATTATTCTCATGTTCAGGCTTATTTGAAGTTTTATTTTCCATCTAAGATTTTATTTTATATCCCTGGAAGGGTGCATTGAGAAAATATTTCCTGGGGGGTTAGGGAGGCTTGATAATCTTATACATGATGTTTTCTCAACTGCAATTGGGGTTGGAGGAAGAATAAATAATTACTGTTACTGTTATTAAGGGGTTGCTCGGGTGTCCTCTGGGCTCCACATCTGATGGGGAAAAAGGAAGGAGGAGTGAAGGTTGATGTAAGTGTAAGTTGATAAGAAGGGGGAAGAGGAGGATGGAGATAGAGAAGGAAGCAGAAAGAAGAGAAGGAGGGAGAAGGTAGGTAGTCAGTTGGTAAGTGAGGGGGAAGGATAGGGTTGGTGGGATGTGGTGGTGGGGGTGCCGAGCAGTGATGTTAATCGTTTGGGATGATTATTCTCAGTTGAGTTATTAGTACTAGATGTATTGAAATGTATTTATATTTTGTGTATGGATGATTGTTTACTTTTATATTATGATTTGTTATGACTAGTTTTTTTTCTCTGTTAAAATTATAAAAAAATTAATTAAAAAAAAAAAGAGAAAATATTTCCTGAAGAGTGGGAGAGAGGCAAATTTTCTTTTCCTGCCATGGGGATGTTTTTAATAATATCAATTGTCTGTAAAAAGCTTTCTGACCTCAAAACAACTCCATCTTCAATGCATTCTGTTGTGTCCTGGGCCTGATGAGGAAACTCAGCAGGCCCAGAATTGTTGCAAATGGTCCTGGGCATTCTAAAAGCTGCCTGGGACCAGACAGAGCGGCGCCAGCCTTGTGCACATGTGCAAGGCACGAAGAAAGAAGAACTCTTATTGGTTCACGCTGTCCGGGGCTCAAGCCCTATAAAAGGCCTGCGTGCCTTTTGGCTTTTTGCTTGGAGTTGGAGTAGGAGAATAAAGCATTGTTAGTTGTCACCATGTGTCTTCATCATTCACATGCGAACGAAGTACACAACATTGGCGATGAAGGTGTGATCCTTTGCAAGCTGAAACAAAAGATTTGAGGACTTACCCAGGAAGTCCTGAAGAGGGGAAGACGGCATCTGAATCAGCATCCCAGTCTGCCAGTACAGCGTCGCTGGAGGTTGAGATCGGCTAAAGGACCCTTTCCCCAAACAGCAGCTTGTAGAGGAAGCGAGTGGTGAAGATCGTAAAGTTTACAATGTCAAAGATTGGCCGTTTGATTGATTTCGATGTCTCCCACCCAGAGAGATGGAATTCTTACGTAGCACGGATGGAGAATTACTTCAGAGTAAATCAGATTAGAGAAGATGGCCTGAAGGCAGCAACTCTTTTGTCTGCCTGTGGACAAGAAGCTTTTGACATCGCAGAAAATCTGGTGTCCCCTGCACCTCTGGAGTCAGTAACATATGCTGACTTGAAGAAAATGTTGAAGGAACACTTTCAGCCGAAATTATCTGTCATTGCTTGGAGGCACGCATTTGAGCAGAGAGACAAGAGGCCGGGTGAATCTGCTGCGGACTTTATTGCGGCCTTAAGGCAAGCAGCCAGACCTTGTGAGTTCAAGGATCTGGAAGAGAGGCTGCGAGATTGCTTTGTCTGTGACTTAAGGAGCAGAGACTTACAATAAAAGATTTTTGCAACAGAAGATGTCTCCTTCCAAGATGCGTTGCGAGAGGTGGCAGCTGAGGAAGCAGCAGAAGGGGCTGTGAAGGACTTGTGCCTTGCCAGGAATCCTCCAGAAACAGCTGCAGTCCATCAAGAGAATGCTCAAGAAGGATCAGAAGTGGATCCTGAAGAGGAGGTTGACAGACTTCACCAGCCAGCTGAGAGGAGGCAGAAGGGATATCCGGTCAAGGCCCCAGCATCTCTGCAATGCTTCGGGTGCGGAGGACACCACAAGTGAGCTGACTGTAGGTTTCATTCCACTATTTGCAGGGCATGTGGCAGGCAGGGCCACATTGCATCTGTCTATTTGGGTCATCAGAAGGTTTAACCTCGGGAAGAATTGCTTCAGAAAGGTACCAGGGTCCCCAGCCAAAACAGGGTGGGTTTCTGCACATCACGCAAGAGCATTCTAAGAACAGGGACGCACAAGCCCCTTAAGAAGAAACTTTCCATTAACATAAGATTGCAAGGAGTTCCCTTACTGATGGAGTTGGACACAGGGTCCGCTCTTTCCATTATTTCAATTAATACTTTTAAAAGGATTTGCAGCAGTAGTGGCCTTTGAGTTAAACTCAGGCCATCGAATCTAATACTCACTGACTTTCAAAATTCTATGGTGTGTGTTAAGGGGGAGGCTACCCTTAGGGTACAGTATAAGGATTTTGAAGGTCCCCTAGATGTGGTGATTGTTGGGGGTGATCGTACAAGTTTTATTGGACTCGATTGGTTCGAGGATCTGGGAATCCAGGTAACTGGGCTGCACAGCTTGCAAACGCTGGGCCTTGCAGAGGTTTGTGAGGAGTTTGCAGATGTGTTTAGTTCAGAGCTAGGATCCTACAAGGGGCCTCCCATTTCGCTATGGTTAGACCCAACCATCACGCCCATCGGGGTTAAGCTTAGGAGGGTACCTTTTGCCCTCAAAGGTAAGATAGATGTTGAACTGAACAAATTGCTCCAGCAGGGCATTTTAGAACCTGTGGATTCTAGTCCATGGGAAACTCCCATAGTAACACCTCTAAAGGCTAATGGGGAAATATGTATATGTGCAGATTACAAGTGTATACTGAATAAGGCGTTGCAACAACACGCTTATCCAGTCCCTGTTGTAAGCCACATCCTGGCCTCTGGCCTCCCTCAAGGGGGGGGCACATTTTTGCGAAACTTGACCTGGCCCAGGCCTATTAACAGCTACCTGTTGATGAGGCACTTGCATAGGCCCAGACTATTGTAATTCACAGGGGTGCCTTCAAGGTCAAGAGATTGCAATTTGGGGTCAATGTAGCCCCTGGCATATTCCAAAGTGTCATGGAAAGCACACTTCAAGGTATTCCGGGGGTCTGTCCCTACTTTGATGACGTCCTCATTGCTGGGGAGTCATCTCAAAACTTAGCAGAAAGGTTAAGGGCTATCTTGCTTCATTTTTGAAAAGCAGGCCCTAAGCTAAAGCAGGATAAATGCAAGATAGGAGTCACTTCCACTGACTTCTTAGGTTTCAGGATTGATGCCCAAGGCATTCACCCTGCTGAAGCTAAACTACAAGCTAAACTACAGGCCCCAAGCCCCAAGTCCAAAAATGAGCTGCAAGCCTTCTTGGGGCTCTTAAATTTTTACCATGCATTTCTCCCACATAAAGCTGCAGTGGCAGAGCCGTTACATAGGCTCTTAGACAAGCAGGCTCCTTGACAGTGAATTAAAGTCCATGACAAGAGCTTCAATGAGGTTAAGGCCTTGCTCACTTCTAATGCTGTTTTAGCACATTTCAATGAGCAACTGCCTGTTTCCATCGCATGCGATGCATCTCCTTATGGGGTGGGAGCAGTACTTAACCATCTGAAGGCTGATGGGACACAAGTCCCTGTGGCCTATTATTCAAGGACTCTGTCATCTGCAGAGCAGAATTATGCTCAGATTGACAAAGAAGCCTTGGCCATAGTGGCTGGCATTAAGAAATTTCATGATTTCTTATATGGCCGCCACTTCACGGTCTACACAGACCATAAACCTCTGTTAGGGTTATTTACTACTAACAAACAGACACCACATATCATTTCTCCTCGTATGCTGAGATGGTCCATTTTCCTGTCAGCATATGACTACACTCTAGTTCACAAACCTGGAAAAGAAATGGGCCATACAGATGGCCTAAGCAGATTGCCTTTAACTCAGGTAGAAGCAGACCCTGCTCCTGCCATAAATATTCTTTCCATTCAGGAGTTGCCAGAATCTCCCCTCAGTGCTAAGGACGTGGCTGCTGAAACTGCCACTGATCAGATGCTTACACGCATGCTGACATGGGTGTTGTCAGGATGGCCTGACTCGTGGCCAGATGCGACATTTCAAAGTTTTTGGCAAAGGAGACACGCACTGTCTACCTTTAATGGGTGCCTTTTATGGGGTAGCAGGGTAGTCATCTCAGCCTCATTGAGGTCTAGAATCTTGATCTCTCTGCATGAGGGACATCCTGGTATAGTCAGGATGAAAGCGCTTGTGCGCAGTCATCTTTGGTGGCCTGGGCTTAATAAAGCCATCGAGGCTGAGGTGCACAGGTGCCAAGTGTGCCAACAGTCTCGGCCTGAAATGCCTTAAGCCCCAGTACATAGGTGGGAGAAAACTCAAACTCCATGGTCTAGGGTGCATATAGATTATGCTGGGCCCTTTCAGGGGCAATTCTTCCTGGTTGTTGTTGATAGCCATTCTAAGTGGCTAGAGGTTGTTCCTGTTTCCTCCACTACTACTGCCAGGACCATCCAGGTGTTGAGAGGAATTTTTGCATCACATGGTCTTCCAGATGTACTGATTTCTGATAATGGCCCTCAATTTACATCTTCTGAGTTCCAGGCTTTTCTTCAGGCCAACCTGATCCGGCATGCACCATCGGCTCCCTTCCATTTATCCTCCAACGGACTGGCAGAGAGAATGGTGCACACCACCAAAGATACCCTTAAGAAACTGACTTACGGTAACTGGCATCACAGGTTAGCTGACTTTCTTCTTGCACACCGCACCACATCTTGCACGACCAATGGGATGAGCACAGCTGAACTCCGTTGGGATCGCAGACTCATTACTAAATTGGACAGGTTGCACCCAGACTGGGTGGATTCACAGGTGTCACAACCGCAGGCACCTAGGAGACTACAGTTGGGTGATCCGGTCTGGGCTAGGAACTACGCTCCTGGTCACCTGTGGGTTCCTGCTGTCATCTGTAAGATCTCTAGACCTCTATCATACGAAGTGACCTTGGGAGATGGCCGCGTCCTGTGGCACCACATTGATCAACTGTGTTGGCGGTTGTCCCCTGTGGATTCTGCCCCTGCCTCCGCTCTCAGGGGGGAGGGGCCCCAGGAATTAAGTCGCACTTCAGGTCAACCTCCTGAGACTCACTCTCACACTTCAGGTCAACCTTATGAGACACAACCTCACTGTTCCTGGGAAGTACCGCAAGTCACTAGGGATTTCCCAGGGGAGGTGCAAGGACATTATCAGAATTCAGCTATTGCACCGAACAGGGAGTCATGCATATCCGCAAGAACTCCAAACAGGAATTCACATGAGGCGGGGTTTGCCATTGAGGTGTCTCCTGACTCTGGCACCTCAGCCACAGGGGACTGGGAGTATTGGGGCACGCCTGCAACGCAGGTCACGTCCAAGACTGGTTGCGGGCTCGAGGGACTAAGTTCCCTGGAGCCATCCAGAGTAGTTGGGGAATCCTCAGCCAATTCAGAGGGTTGGGGAATTTCAGCTGCTCCCACAAAGCCTGGGAAGAGCTCTGGCAATTCTGCCGGCAAGCCTCACCAGGGGTCACCTGCAAAACTTGTGCATAAAAGTCCTGGTTTAGCGAGCCCAACAGACGGGCCGGTAGGCCAGGCGCCCTTAAGAACAAGTCCTGGTCTGCCTAGCTGGGCAGGTGAGCTGACAGGCCAGGTACCCTCCCTAACCTTGCGTAGGTCACAATGGGCTAAGGCCCCTCCTAAGCATCTAGGTGAATATGTGAGGTTCTTGTCAGTACAAGGAACTTTACAGGTCTAGATTGAGGAGATGGGACCTATGTGGGTAGAAGATAGACACACAAAGTCCACATTAGAGAGTGGTTGGTTGGCTAACTCTGTTAGTATAAGAAGGGTGTCTGCATGTGAGCAGACTATTATTTTCTTTTAATTTATTTTATTATGATTGTAAAGAAATTGAAATTGTGTGTGTTCTATCCAGAGGGGAGGGGTGTTGTGTCCTGGGCCTGATGAGAAAACTCAGCAGGCCCAGAATTGTTGCAAATGGTCCCGGGCATTCTAAAATCTGCCCAGGACCAAACAGAGCGGCACCAGCCTTGTGCGCATGCGCAAGGCGCGAAGAGAGAAGAACTCTTATTGGTTCACGCTGTCCGGGGCTCAAGCCCTATAAAAGGCCTGGGTGCCTTTTGGCTTTTTGCTTGAGTTGGAGTAGGAGAATAAAGCACTGTTAGTTGTCACCATATGTCTTCATCATTCGCATGCGAAAGGAGAATTCAACACATTCCTTCCCAGCCACAAACCCAGTAAGAATTCCTTCAGAGAAGAAAGATGCTTTCAGCAACAAATTGTCAATAAACCAAAGAAAAAGACTTCTAGTTTCCCCTTTTGACTTCAGTGGGATTGTGTAAGCGTTAGACTTTGTTCTGGTTGTTGTTGTTGATGATGAAAATGATGGTGTATCTATTATTCCAGAGCTTTTTCAAAAATCATATCCATTCAAATAACTTATTTTATGATATTACTCTCTACCCTCTCTTGTGAAGAACATTGTAATTTCTAAAGGCTTGCCAATCCAAATCCAGGCAGAAGTTTTGTTATTAATTTGCAATAATTGAAAAATCTCTTTCCTTGAACTGGTAGTTTATCATCTGAGCTTTTTAAAAAAAATATTCAGGAGTTACCATTTTAGCATTTTTTTTAATATACAGTATAGCAACTATTTCAGCAGTACTAGTAAAGGGAGGCATTGAATCGACTAGAGTGCATGATAAGCATATTCTGTATCTAAGTAAAACCTGACATTTGTTTTTCTTCAGAAATAGTTGCTGTTTTATTCCAAATAAATTCCAAATCCCAAATTTATTTCAAATCATCAAGCAGATAAGCCTGTATTTCATTGGCTATTTTTTTTCCTGTCAATCATTGCTTGAAGAATTTCTCAACAACCCAAAGTTAGTATGGGGATATTTGCAACATGACTCCCAGAATTTAACAATAGGATGAGGTTTCCAATGTTTGCCTTCTGATTCCCATAGGTTAGATGTCACTCCACTGTCAAATATTTTAAGAATGAATTTTTTTTAGTAAACTTTTTTTATTATTATAAAAAACCTTTTATTAAAGCAATCAACATTAATCATAATAGCATACTAAAAAGCAGTCAACATAAATCATGAGATACAACAGTAAGTAATAGTCTTTGTATACGTAAACCAGGAGAAAGTTCAAGCTACCTGCTATCCAACTTAATACAATCAATTCGATTTTGTAAACATTCTTCACTCCTTATGTCAAGATTTAACTATAAGCCAGATGCATTTTATTTGATTGGTGTTTCTCTTGTATGTAGTCTATCCACTGTTTCCAGTCTATCATATATTGTTCATTTGAGCGTTCCTTCAAATATGCCGATATTTTAGCCATTTCTGCCAAATTTATTACTTTCAAAGTCCATTCTTCAATAGGTGGTATTTCTGGCTTCTTCCAGTATTGTCCCACCAGTAGTCTCGCTGCTGTGATCAAGTTCAGAATTAAGTTCGTCTCTGTGGTAGTGCAATCTTTTATGATCCCTAACAAAAACAATTGAGGTAGAAATTCAATACGCTTTTTCAAAATGGTTTGGAATGTCCACCATATTTTTCTCCAGAAGGCTTTAATTTTTCTACATGTCCACCATACATGAAAGTATGTAGCCTCCATACTACCACACCTCCAACATTTAGGCTGGGTGTCTGGATAGATATATGATAATTTTTTCGGATCTAGATGCCACCTATAGAACATCTTGTAGAAGTTTTCCCTTAAATGTTGCGCTTTCGTAAATTCTACATTTCTCACCCAGATTCCCTCCGTTTCCATTGTGATAGGTTGCCCAAAATCTTGTTCCCACTTTACCATACAGTTCTTGACTAGTACAGTTTCAGAGTCAATTTCTATCAGCACACTGTACACACGTTTGATATGCATGATCCCCTGCTCTCTAACCTGCTCAATTAAATTCTCATCTGTAAGGGATAAGCCCTTCTTCAGGTCTTTTTGCCACCTAGACTGCAGTTGCAAGTATGAAAGCCAGGTACCCTCTATTCCTTCATCTGCTAGCGTATTTGGTGGCTTTAATGAAAACACATTTTCTTCTTCCAATACAAGTTTACTATAGGGCACCACTTCCTGTCCTTGTGATATATTTATGTCCCCTATTGCGTGCCCGGGGATCGTCCAGATGGGAATCTTATCGTGTAGTAGATACTTATATTTCTTCCAGACCCACAACAACGGGGTTCGTAGTGGGTTCTCCCTGAAGTTCTTGTCAGCCTTTTTGTCATACACCAGGTATGCGTGCCAGCCATATAGTAGACCATGCCCTTCAACATTCAATATTCTGTTGTTCGTCATGTTGATCCAGTCACTCAGCGCCACCAGCGCCACGGCGTAGTAATATAACTTCAGATTGGGCATTTTTAAACCCCCTCTCTTCCTTGTATCCTGGATGATTTTTAATTTAACCCTCGGTTTCTTGCCATCCCAAATAAATCTGTTGATGCCCTTCTGCCATTCGTCCAAGTCCACATCCTTTTTGAGTATGGGTAGCATTTGAAAGAGAAATAGAAATTTTGGCAATATGTTCATTTTTACTGCCGCTATCCTGCCCAGCAGGGACAATTGTAGTGTTTTCCATCTGTCCAGATCTGTTTGTATCTTGTTCCACAGCACCTCATAGTTATTCTTGTATAATTTCGCATTCGTTGCTTCTATCTCCACTCCTAAGTATTTAACTTTCTTAACTATTTCACAACCCGTTATTCTTTCCAAGTCCTGTTTTGCTTTGTTGTCTAGATTTTTAACTAGCATCTTCATTTTTGATATATTCACTTTAAAACCTGATACCTTGCCATAGTCTTTCATTATCTCCATCAAACTCCTTGCTGATTGTACTGGTTGCGATACTGTCACCAGCAGGTCGTCCACGAAGGCACATAGTCTGTAGTCTTGTTGTCCAATCCATATGCCCTTTATGTCCTCTGCCGCTCTTATCTTGTTCAGTAGAATCTCCAGCGTTAAAACAAATAGCAATGGGGATAGCGGGCATCCCTGTCTCATGCCTTTTTCTATGTTGAATGAGTCTGTTAAGTCTCCATTCACAATGATCTGGCCTGCTTGTTTCTGGTAAATTGCCAGTATGGAGTTAAGAAACTGTTTTCCCATTTTCATCCCCCCGACCAGTTTTCTGCATCCACAAACATGAGAGTAGCGGGCACCTGGTTGTGCCTTTCCAAATACTCTATTATGTTCAGCAGTTGTCTTACATTAGTTTTCATCTGACGTCCTTGTATAAATTCCATTTGATCCGGGTGAATTATTTTTTGTAGCACAGTCATTAATCTGTTGGCCAAAATTTTTGCGAAGATTTTGTAATCTGTGTTCAGTAGTGAGATGGGTCTGAAATTTTCAGGTTGTGCGTTATCTTTTCCCTCTTTGGGGATGAGAGAGATGTAAGCTGTTTTCCATGACGGTGGAACTTGGCCTCCATCTTGTATGTTGACAAATAACTTTCTGAGGGGTTCTATCATTTCCTCTAAGAGATGCTTGTAGTAGGTCGCTGTTATCCCATCCGTCCCGGGCGATTTTCCCTTTTTCAGTTGTTTGATCACTGAGTGTATTTCCTCTTTTGTGATCAGTGCATTCAGGGCATCTCTTGGTTCATCGGTGATTGTCAATAACTTTTCATTTTGTAGAAACTTATCTATCTCCTTGTCTTGAGTCTTCTCCTCGGCATATAACTTTGAGTAGAACTCGGTAAAAGCTTTCTTGATTACGTCCTGTTGAAATTCTTCCTTGCCTTTGTACTCTATCTTTTCAATTATGCGGGATTTCTGCTTCTTCCTTAAGGTATAAGCCAGCCACCGACCAGGTTTGTTGGAATTACAGAATGTCTTATGTTTTGCATATTGTATATTCCTTGCCACTTGGTCTGCCAACAACAGGTCAAATTGTTTCCTTAGAATCTTGATTCCTTCTTTGGTGACTTTGTCCTCCGGTCTTTTTATTAATAGCTGCTCTTTCTTACTTATCTCATCTTCTAACTCCTTTCTTTTTTGTTCTTGTTTACGACGGTGCCTTTTATACATGTCGATGAGAATCCCCCGCATAAATGCCTTGCTGGCGTCCCATATCATTTCTATAGGTGTCTCATTTTTCATATTTATGCTAAAGAATTCCTTCATAGCATTTTTGCAAAGAATGAATTTTTAATATACTGAATGAAAATGCATAATAACTCCCGTGTTTTCATTTTTATATCTTCTTTTTATTATCATAATTTTGCTTCTTACAGTCAGTGTACATTTAATTTCTAATGAGATCTATTTTTTAATTTTAAGTTACAATCCTCTTCCTTAAGTTTCACATTTGACCCGCTCGTGTTTATACAAGTTGCAACTTACAGAATTTTGTGTCTGGTATAGCCTCGGTTTGGTTTGGTTTGGTTTGGTTTGGTTCGGTTTTGTTTCGTTTTGTTTTCTAAAGCAAGTCTTCTGTATGACTCACTAATGTCTGGTAGTTTTCTATGTTCAAGGTTTTTTTGATAGATAGATAGATAGATAGATAGATAGATAGATAGATAGATAGATAGATAGATAGATAGACAGACAGACAGACAGACAGACAGACAGCTATAGGATGTGAGTGCATTTGTGTGTGTTTGTGTGTGTAGAGAGAGGGAGAGAGAGAGGAAGGAGGGAGAGAGGAATGGAATTGAAAATGTACAATTTGTGACAGAAAGATGTGCAAGGATTCCTCTCCCCTCCCCCATCTACCACGTCCCTGATTCAAACCATCCTGTTCAAGTTACTTCCAGATAGTATATTCTACTACAGCAGAACGACCATTTCGCGGGGGTCGCCGGACACCGCGGACCGCCATTTTGTTTTTTTGTTTTTTGTTTTTTTATTTTTTTTATTTTTTTTGGTGCATGCGTGCCGTGCATGCACAGATCCACCCGTCGAGCCGAAAAAAAATAAAAAAAAATAATAAAAAAAAAAAATTAAAAAAAACAAAATGGCGGACCGCGACGGGTGGATCCGCGCATGCGCGGCGTGCACGACGGGCCGATCCGTGCATGCGCAGATCTGCCCGTCGTGGCTGCCATTTTGTGTTTTTTTTGTTTTTGACTTTTTTTAATTTTTTTTTTAATTTTTTTTTCGGCGCGCGTGCACGCGCACGCACCCGCCCGGGTCAGGGTCGCGGCGCGCATTGGCGGGGCAAGTGGGGTCTCAACCTGAGAAAGGTTGAGAACCACTGTACTACAGTATATAGTGGAATTCCAAGCACATCATGAGGCTGCTTTCTATTACAAACAATAGCCATGTTATGTGCAATAAAAGAATAAATGAAGTGTAACGTATTTTTGAGATTACGCTGTCCTCTATCTATGACCCTTCTTAATTAGTACCAAGTGAGAAATCATAAATCTACTTGACAAATCTGAAAATAAATGTTTAAAGTCTATGGTTTTATTTAAAAGGGTATGGTTTATAGGAAATACAGCTGCTCTTCAGTTAAATATCATGTCAATTAATGTGGAAGCTTGCCAATATTTTTTATTGGCAGATATTTCTTAAATAGTTAAATACTAGATACTATTTTTCATCATTGTGAATATTTCACACTATTAAATGATCTCTAGTTGTACTGGCAAGACACTTCTGGTTATTGACTTTAATAAATTTTCTAACTGTAAAGCATTCCTAGTTTTATTTCTGCAACTCCACTATTCCAGAGAGTGGTGAGGGACTGGTAATCTTTCAGTGAAGCTAATAAAATTAAACTTCAGTTGCAAGCATACATGAACAGCTACAATGAATTTACTGCTCTTGAATCTGCTGTGTGTTTAAATTCATCCCGTAAACCTCTTTTCCAAGATCAAAAGCATTTGAGCTTTGTTTACAAATAACTCTTGGAAAACACAGTGTACCAACTGTTTAACATTTTTCTGTAATGTTCAGTAAATTGTATTTATTTCCTTCCTAATGCTGTTGTGAATTTCATGCCAGGCTTCCAAACTATAGAAGTGAGGAGTAAATAACAGAAAATAAATAAATAAAATAAAATAAACAAAGATGAAAACTTTGTTGCTGGATACTTCAGAGAGATGGTAAAGTATTTTGGAACTTGGAAGACAAACTAGGATAGGGATTTTGCCTGCCCTGGATTCCGGCACATAAGCAGCAGGAAACACGGTCCATAATATTTTATTTTTCCCTACCCCTTCAATAATTACATTATAAGTTTTGTAGCTTCAGCTACAAGTAGGGAAATTCTTGGTGAATTATAAAGACAGTAAAGGGAAGATGGATCTTGTTGTGTCCTGAGCCTGCAAAAGTAGGCTTGGGACGTTACATTGGTCCGGGGCATTCCGAAAGCTGCCTGGGACCAGACAGAGCGGCGCCAGCCTTGTGCGCATGCGCAAGGCGCGAAAACACTCTGTTCCTATTGGTTGACATCGTCCGGGTTTCTAGCCATATAAAAAGGCCTGCGTGCCTTTTGCTTTTGGTTGGTTGTTGTAGTACGAGAATAAAGCGTTTGTTAACATCGCCATGTGTCTTCATCATTCGCACGCGAACAAAGTACACAACAGATCTCAATACTGAACAATGTGAGATCAAAAGAAATTGAATACAAAAAAACCCCAAAACCAACCCTGAAGGTCAAGGTAATCATAACATAATGAGCACTTAAATGGCAAAGAGAAGGGGGAAAAAAGCGACATATTTTAATATTTTAAAGCTACAGCAATGTGTTGACTGGAAATACTGAATTCATTTATTCCATTTATTTAATCCATTTTTTTCCCATTAGTTTGTCATCCTATTGCAAAGTATCACTTATAGCATCGTGATTCTTTTACTAGACCTGCTCTCAAAAGTTGTTTATAGCATGTGATTTGCAAACTAGACAGTGCATGTAAGCCTTAGTGTCTTACAGATCAGTTTTTAATTTAGCTAGCATGATCCCTGGCACCAGTGTAGGAAGACAAATTAGGACAGAGCTAAAATAAAATTAATGCTTTTGTTCTTATTATTTAGATATAAAATAGTACGCCTCATCACTAGAAAAAACAAATGTCACTGCATGTATTGGATAAAAATAATAGAGTAGTAACCAGTTAGATGCTTCCTAGATCCTCCTCTAGAAGAAAATCTAATTTTGGAGTAGCCTGAGACACTTTTATGAGGAACACAAATCTTACTCAGCAAGTGAGAAGGAAACTCTGAAATGGATTGGGGTATCATGGTGGAGTGAGGATTCTTTCTCTTTGAATTCCTATGAGTTGCAGTAATTTAAAAAAATATCTGAGATATAATATGGGGGCATCAGACAAATAACACAAGATACAAGCCTTGTTTAAATTACAGCTGATAATTTATTTGCTTCTAAACTTCCTGTTTTATAAATATCTGAATGGTGGTGCTTTGATTTACATTCTGATTCCCAATTATCCAACTATCAGTATAACTTTCCAGTTTGTATTCCTTTCAAAATTTCAGGCTAATGCCATAGACTCCTGCAGTCATAAGGTTAGAAAGAATGTAGTGTTTCTGTAGTCTGAGGTATGTGCTCAGTGATATCTAAATACCATTTGCAGATACTGTATTTCATCGGTATTCTAAAAGCAGAAATCAGGATGAGCATAAGGCACTTCACCAGAGATACCTCCATGATAGATATGAAGATAGATAACAATCAGGTAAGATTGTTTGCAGGGTAATGGAGAAAGGTAATACCTGATCAGATCATCAGGTATTTGCTAACCTATACAAGAGACGTTTTAACACAGCATAATACAAACAATTTTTTCTACCTGAATGGGGTTTATTTGAAAAGACAACTCCTATAGTTTCCAGCTTCCAATCAACAGATTACTTATGACTACAAACTCAAACTCTACAAATATAGTATGCCTGATATAACTGACTACTGACAATGTCCCATAATCAAAAGATGCCCCACCAGCAATACAGCACTATCTGAATGCAGATTATACTGTTATTATTATTCTTGCTGATTATAATTTAAATAGCATTTTCAATCTGCAAAAATATTTACAGTACATCACTTGGTTGTATGTAGTACCAAAACTATCATAATTTACTACCAGACTACTAATGGACTATTTGTTCAGATCACTGTTAAGGTAATTATGGTTTATTAAACACAAAAGGAGATCATTTTTCTACATACTGTGGTACATATATATTGTTTCATATATCCTGATTTATGAGATTTAATTTCATCTAGGAAATACTGTGGATTAGCTCACATCTAAATTGAGGCTTTGACACAGTTTTGGTCTGTAGTTGGTTGCATGTAATAAATACTGAATTTCACCAATCATTTCTCTCAGACTAAAACAAAATGATAGGAAATGTATATTAATTTATTCAGAAAAGAAACCCAAATCCTGACATATGGTTATCTTAGCTTTTCTGATATTAACAAGTTTGTATTCTCACTCTAGCTGTCTATGCAATCCATTCACCCCAAGCAGCTTCTTGTAAGATGCCTCCATTCCTAATTTTTCTTTCTCATCTACCTCCTAGAAACTGTCATTGGCTTCCCCATCTCACAATGAATGTTGGCCATTCTGAACAAGACCTCACAGTTATGTGGTCTCTACTCATAGCTCTGCTTAAGTGAAAACAAATATAGTTTTAATAGTATACAATTTAAATAGAATTGTCCATATGTGACATGGAAACCTTCTTTCAGCAAATCTTCTTCTTTCATTGTATCCTAGGTTCCATATACCGTAGTTTTGGGTGCAATGTAAAGGACCCTCAGAGAATATTTTTATTGATTGTTTGTAAGTCGCCTAGAGTCACCTTTGGTGAGATGGGCGACATGGAAATTTAATAAAAAAATAAAAAATATCGAAGACCATTACTTCTCTCTGCCTCTCACCCACACCACCCTTATTTTGCTCAGTCTGTCTACTTTCTTTTTCAACTAATGTTTCTATTTCAAACATTAGGGGATGTAACAGAGAAGTAATTGTTGACCTTTGGGATCCAAAGTAGTGGAGATATATCCACCCTCCATCATTATTTCACTATTGAACTGTGGACACTGCATCCATTATTTTGGAGAGATGCTGTAGAGGCCAGCACATTTTCAAGAATATCACAATTTTGGCAAGGAGAGAGAAACAGTTTCCTAGATTAATGAAATAAGAATTCAAGGAATGTTCAAGAAACTCATCTGTTTATTGATAAAACAGACTGGAGAACTAGGGGGCAGAGCCCAAAATATTACTCTGAAATGAAATTTACCATCTTAAGATTGATTAATGCCTAAAGAACATTACAATATCCTTATAATACAAAAAGATAAACATGCAACCTCTCTAGACCATCTTGAACGATACTGGGTTATGGCAGGCATTTAGAAATATTATTTCACATATTGTCAAGAGCATCTGGAAAACAGAAGCATTACTCCTAATTTCCTAAACTAAACTGATCACTGTTTTCTTCTGCTCCATTGTTAATTGATGACCATTTACAAATGGAACGAAAGGTATCTGGCAAAGTTAGTATTTAGCAATGTGTAATATACAAAGAACAGTCAGAAAATGCTTTTTACATAATCTATAGTACTTCTAAGAGTTTCACGTGTTCGAGAGGTGAGCAAACACTCCTTAAGTGAAAGAATATTTTTATTTAATATGTTCTGTCCAGATAAATTATAGGCCAAAGTACTCTGTGATGATTCTTACTTTAGAAATATAGTTTGACTTTATTGACAAATGCTGATCAACTGAACTTCTGCTGACCATCATCATTACCTTTATGGACCTAATCTGACTGGATAGGTAAGACAGTTTCATTAATAATACAGCCTTAACACTGAGCAGCATTCAGAAGTTAGAATTTCTAGTTCCTGTTTTTTCACTGAAAAACAAATTTGTTCTTTTGGATTTCTAAATCAGCTACTATAAATATTCTATTGCATTGCAGAATCAAACCACGAATCACCTTAAATAATGTTCATCAATCTCATATAACATTCTGGAGAAATACTGTAATATATTTATAAGAGACCCAGATTTTAAAAACCCCAGAAATTTTTGCATTAAACCACTCGAGGGTACTGCATTTCTAATTTAACCTTTACAAAGTCCTAGTAATTATTATTGATGAATTGGAATGTTCCTGGGAAATTGGTGATAATTGTTGTCTCTTTTTATTGGCTATATTAATAGCCATTCTTAGGCAAATTAGGTACTTCATTTGGAATAAAAACATTCCAGCTCCTTGAGTCACCAGTGAGATAGAAAAGGATCGAACAGAAGGCTCACCCAGTTGCACATCATTTCTTATTTCAAATGTGGTATGGGGCACAAAAGAAGTAAATAATATCACTCTCTGAGCCCATGCCTTATCAATGATAATTTTAAAAACAAGCAAGAAAAGTAGCTCAGATTAACAGCTTCCAAATCCCACCTGCTGGTTCAGGGTATTTTTCTCCTTAATAGGCTTCTGGTTTCCCCAAATCCTACACTCCCCAGGAACCACCCCTTTCTGGGCGACCATTCATAAGCCCCAGGATCACACTGGTATAAGAAAAAGTCCCTGGAGAGTCCATCCTGTGAATTAAAGGACAATCTGTCAGCAAGTCTGTTTTACAAATGCCTGGCTAGTGACGAAGGGAAGAACTGGGACTTCCTGCAAGCTTGACATCCGAGGGGAGAATGATCTGCACAATACATTCCAGCTAATGCATGAAATGACCTGTTGGTCACAGAAAGCCTGAACTGTTCTGTGGCCTCCTGTAGGGACTCATCCAAATCTGCCATTAGGCTGCCATTCTGATATAGTTCTTTTTAACATCTAGGTTCCCTACTGAGCTTTTTGTTCAAAGGGAAGCAAGGCTATGCAGTCAGCTTCTTCTCCTAGTATTATGGGCAATGAGAAGCTTTGAATATTGCAATAATTTTATAATTCACTGGGCTTTGGTTACTTAAAAATGATTTTAGACTTTTTGTGTTACATAAAAATAAGAGAGAGATGAACAATTCAGCCTTGAAGAACTCAACTCACATGCAAAAATAAGAAAGAAAGAAAGAAAGAAAGAACCACAACTCCCAATTATGTAATAAGTCTATTAGTAGCTGAGAGAACATTCTTCTTTTTTTTAAATTAAAATCTTTCTTGTCACGTATACTAGCTCTCCAAAATGAGATGATACTATTCTGTTTATGTAATTTATATGCTTGCAGAGCATTCAGTATTATGCAACCATATCTGACCATTCTGCAACTTATAATTGAAATAGACTAAGATCCTTCATCAGTCTTGAACATCAGAAGACACTGTCCATTGAGTTTTCCTAAATAACCCTATGTCTCTTGGAACTCTTTGTAAAGTCCTGTCACAGAGCAATATGCTTCATAAAAATAAAATCTTGTAACACCCTAAAATGCATCTATGAACACTTCTTGTGAAATAGATATGTGCATCTATGGACACTTCTTGTGAAATAGATATGTGCATATACTGTATTCATGATAGATTATATATAGCATATACAGTGATAGGCTGTGTTGGAATTTGTGACCCCTTATTGTACAAGGTACAAGACTATGTTGCTAACTTTACAGGTATAGTATCTCGATTTTGAAAATGTATTTTAATGCTGACTCAATTTGCATTCAATTATAATAACAATGTTATTGAAAATGGGGAAGATCAAAAGTGCTAACAAAGATGAACAATAATTATAGAAATGAATAAAAAAAACTATTCTAGCCAATACTGTCAATTGTGACAGATGATGAGAATTATAATCCAGCAATACCTCAACAGCTGCTAGCTGCCATCTCTGGTCTGTAGTAACTCTGTTTAACAAAATGTAGTTATGGTCTGTTTTTATACTTCTAATTTAAGCATGAAGTACTGATTGTGTTCAGAATGACCAAAAAAAAAAAAGAGGAGTTTGAGATATGTTTTACAAAATAAGATATTGACATAAGAATTCTTATCCAGTATGAAATAAGTGTCTATGGCGCTTTTCTCATTCCACGTGTTAAACTTTTCCCACCAATAACATGTGCCTTCTTTTTGTTTTTCTTCACTTTTATTGGAAAATTATGGTGCAAAACTCTCTCCTACACTCAGAGTCAAGCACATATCTCACTTCAGTCCTAGTTTCACGTTAATCACCGCCATTGCTTTTGCCTTTCATATGCAACCACACAGACTGCTTGGAAATCCTTCAAATGACATTTCATTGTAGCCACAAATTAACTAACAATAAAGGGAAGAAAATAAATAATAAGAGCCCATCTTTTACATATTCATGTGTGGTTGACCATTTGCTGAAAAAAAGCTGATCAGTTAATATTTATTTATTTATTTAAGAGATATATATGACAGGATGTTGCAAAAAAATTATATCAGACCACCATTTTATTCTGCATAAAATCCACAGTGAGCTACTACAATAAAATAACTATGTTGGTATTTTCTGAAATTAGGGACATTTCCCAATAACTAGAAGAATGCCTGTTGGGAGGAAAAGGAGGAATGTTTATCCTAAACATCAGGAGCAAGGCATTCAAATATCTGGGGTATGAGCAAAAAAAATAAATAAATCCAAGAGCCAGCGTAAAGTGAAGTCAGAATTCCCACCAACTGGAAACAGATTGCTCATAAACTCTTCTCTGCTCATAAGCTTCTTTCTTTCTTTCTTTCTTTCTTTCTTTCTTTCTTTCTTTCTTTCTTTCTTTCTTTTTCTTTTCTTTCTTTCCTCCTTCCTTCCTTCCTCTCTGCATTTAAAAAACTGGCATCACATGTTCTGCCAGATTAGTTTCAACCTAGTTTAAAGCACTTCTATGAAGGTGCCAGTGCCCTTAGATTTCTGTGCCATGTCTTTCTCTTCCAAATTAATAAGTCTCATGTGAGGTAGATCCATGCCTGGGAATTTGCTTCGCTTCTGGCTTCGTTGCCTTTCTTATTATAACAAGGAACATATTTCTAATGTTTTGCATTTAGGCTCATTCATAAAGCTCAAGTCAGTTCAAATACTTAGCTTAGTCCAACAATGACCTGTAGCTATAAATCTCTACTTCTCCCCCACCATATATGCCCTTGTGGCTGTCACTTTGCCTGATTTAAATTTCAAAATAAAGCATAACATTTCCCAGGTGCAGCTGTGTTTGCATCTGGGAGCTATTCTTTTCTCCCTCCTTCTCCTCTGAATTTTAAGCAATTCATCTGGGCCAGCAGTGCTGGGAATGCAGGGCAGCTGAAGAACCCAGAAGGAAGTCTCAGTGACAGAAAGCAAACCGCCTTTTGGAGGAATTTAGATACAGTCCAAGCCTCAGGTTAACACTGCAGCAAATGGGATTTGCATATGAGACTAAATTTGCATACTGGGCTAAATGAATTCATTTCTTCAAGTAGCAGATTCAAGAGAAAGAGGGAGAGGGAGAGAGAGAGGGGAGAGAGAGAGGGAGGGAGGGATGGAGAGGGAGAGGGAGAGGGAGAGGGAGAGGGAGAGGGAGAGGGAGAGGGAGAGGGAGGGAGAGATGGTCCGTTTAGGGCCCACAGAGTTGGCCTTCTCCAGGTCCCGTCAGCCAGACAGTGCCGCCTGGCGGGGCCTAGAGGAAGAGCCTTCTCTGTTGCGGCCCCGGCCCTCTGGAATCAACTCCCCCCCGGAGATCCGTATTGCCCCCACCCTCTCCGCCTTTCGCAAATTGCTAAAGACACATCTTTGCCGACAGGCCTGGGGCTTTGACGGCGCTTTTCTCCTCCTTTTCCTGGCGACTAGAACTGAGGGAAATTTGGAGGAGACTTTTGCTGGCCTTGACCCTGGACTGTTGGAAAGGACTGCAATTGTGGAAGCGGTTATTGTGGCTAGCGGGCCTGCTCCGTCGGCTGGGTGCCTCCTGCTAAATTTTTAAGACCTGTGGGTGAGGCCTTTGTTGCTGCCGCCATTATGTTGGACTTTTTCGAAGGCCTTATCTTTGGAACTTTGTGTTCCATAATTACTGTTAGTATAATTATTCCTCCTGTGGGTTCTGTTTTGGACTCTACTACAGGTTTTATCTTAGGAGGGACTAATACAGGCACAGCTACAGTTATTGCAGCAGGATTAACATCTGGTATGCCTGTTTTTATTTTTTTATTACTATGTTTTTAAATTGTTTCAATTACTATTTGTTTAAATTTTTAAATAATTCAAGTTGTTTAATACTGTTTTAACTTATTTTTGTTGGATGTTATGAATGATGAGGGGGGGATTGACTGATAATGGAGTGAATCGGGTTGAATGGATGGTTAGCTTATTGTTTTAATTTGTGTAGTTTATACGGCAGTTTTTGTGGGAGGGATAAATTAATGATATGGATGGAGCTGTGGTTGAGTGGAATGAATGGGATGGACTGGCTAGCCTGCCTGGCGCGGCAGAGGTGGAGGAGGAGGGGGATGCTGGCACTGGGGTGATAGAGGGCCAAAGTATACCGGTCTTGCTGGGGAGAGGCAGATATGGCGGGAGCCATAGGGTAGGCCATTCCCGGGGAACAAAAGCTCGCTGTCTAAAAGCGATCCCTTGCTCCGACCCTGTGAGTTCAGCCCGAAGTACTGGTAATGGGCGAAATCCGGACCCTGGGCTCAGGCTGTTGCTGCTCAATGCCAGGTCGGTTGTAAATAAAGCTCCCCTCATCCATGATCTTCTCCTGG
Source organism: Bothrops alternatus (assembly GCA_034064705.1). NCBI lineage: Eukaryota > Metazoa > Chordata > Lepidosauria > Squamata > Viperidae > Bothrops > Bothrops alternatus. The sequence goes on along the minus strand of JARGCV010000041.1, from coordinate 45,996 downwards.
ATGAGGAGGCCGACCTCGCATGTGTGACCGAGACCTGGCTGGACCCGGAGGGAGGAGTTCCTCTCTCTGAGATGTGTCCAGCCGGGTTTCAGGTATGGCATCAGCCACGACCCCAGGGAAGGGGGGGAGGAGTGGCTATTATAGCCAAGAAGACCTTTAGCCTACGCAGGCTCGCTGTTTCTGAGATTACGGGTTGTGAGTTGCTCCTTGTGAAGTTGGACCTAGGGGTACAGGTGGGCTTGTTGCTTGCGTACCTGCCTCCCAGCTGAGTGTCAACAGCCCTGCCTGCGCTACTCGAGGAGGTCGCTGGGCTGGCGGTTGAGTTCCCCAGGCTTATTGTCTTGGGGGACTTAAATCTTCCGTCGCTCGGCGAATCCTCTGGGTTGGCGCAGGAGTTCATGGCCGCCATGGCAACCATGAACCTGACTCAGGTAGTTCAGGGTCCGACTCACGAGAGGGGACACACTCCCGACATGGTATTCCTCTCAGAACAGTTGAGCAATGATCTGAATTTAAGGGGCTTAGATATTTTGCCTATGTCATGGTCAGATCATTTTCTGCTACGGCTTGGTTTTAAGGCTCCACTCCTCCCCTGCAGGGAGGCGGAACCGATTAGGTGGTTCCGCCCCAGACATCTGATGGATCCAGAGAGTTTTCAGAGGACGCTTGGGGAAATACCGGATTCTCTCATTCACAGTTCGGCAGAGTTCCTGGTTACGGCCTGGAATATGGCTGCGAAGGGGGCTCTTGACCGGATTGCGCCGCTGCGACCTCTCTGTGGTAGCAGACCCAGGAGATCTCCTTGGTTTACTGAGGAACTCAGGGGGATGAAGCGCCAGAAGAGACGCCTAGAGAAGCGATGGAGGAAAAGTAAATCCGTATCTGACCGAACACTTGTAAGATCTTATATCAAGACTTATCAGGTGGCGCTCAAGGCGGCAAGATGCGCGTATCATTCCGCCTTGATTGCATCTGCGGAATCCCGCCCAGCCGCCCTGTTCAGGGTAACTCGCTCCCTCCTTAATCGGGGGGGGGGGTTGATGCACCCTTGTAGTGCTTAGGACTTTAATAAGTTTTTCGCAGATAAAATCGCCCAGATTCGGATGGACCTTGACTCCAATTGGAATGCAGTATCGGCTGATAATGATTCAGTCGAGATGACAGGGGCTCGTCTTGATCCTGTTGTGTGGGAGGAGTTTGACCCGGTAGCACCTGATGAAGTCGACAAGGCCATTGGAGCTGTGAGCTCCGCCACCTGTTTATTGGACCCGTGCCCCTCCTGGCTGGTTTCGGCCAGCAGGGAGGTGACACGGGGCTGGGTTCAGGAGATTGTCAACGCTTCTTTGAGGGAGGGGTCCTTTCCGGCTCCCTGCAAGGAGGCAATTGTGCGCCCCCTCCTCAAGAAGCTTTCCCTGGACCCAGCTGTTTTAAACAACTACCGTCCTGTCTCCAATCTTCCCTTTATAGGGAAGGTTGTTGAGAAGGTGGTGTCACTCCAGCTCCAACGGTCCTTGGATGAGGCCGATTATCTGGGCCCTCAACAGTCAGGATTCAGGCTCGGCTACTCCACGGAAACTGCTTTGGTCGCGCTGACGGATGATCTCTGGCGGGCCCGGGATAAGGGATTATCCACTATCCTGGTGCTACTTGACCTCTCAGCGGCTGTCGATACCATTGACCATGGTATCCTTCTGCACCGACTGGAGGGGTTGGGGGTTGGGGGCACTGTTTTGCAGTGGTTCACCTCCTACCTCACTGGTCGGTCGCAGTCGGTGTTGGCAGGGGGTCAGAGGTCGACCCCTAGGTTCCTCCCTTGTGGGGTCCCTCAGGGATCGGTCCTCTCCCCTCTGCTGTTTAATATCTACATGAAACCGCTGGGCGAGATCATCCGACAACACGGGGTGAGATATCATCAGTATGCTGATGATACCCAGCTTTACATCTCCACCCCGTGTCATTTCAGTGAAGCAGCAGAAGTGATGTGCCAATGTCTGGAGGCTGTTAGGGTTTGGATGGGTGCCAACAGGCTCAAACTCAACCCCAACAAGACGGAGTGGCTATGGGTTCTGCCTCCCAAAGATATTTCAATCTATCCATCCATTAGCCTGGGGGGGAGCTTTTGACCCCCTTGGAGAAGGTCCGCACCTTGGGTGTCCTCCTCGATCCACAGCTAAATTTGGAACATCATCTTTCGGCTGTGGCGAGGAGGACATTTGCCCAGGTTCGCCTGGTGCACCAGTTGCGGCCCTATTTGGACTGGGAGTCTCTTCTCACAGTCACTCATGCCCTTATCACCTCGAGGTTCGACTACTGCAATGCTCTCTACATGGGGCTACCTTTGAAAAATGTTCGGAGACTTCAGGTAATGCAGAATGCAGCCGCACGAGCAGTGTTGGGCTTGCCTAGAAATGCCCACATTTCGGCATCACTCCGCGAGCTGCATTGGCTGCCAATTGGTCTCCGAACCCAATTCAAAGTGTTGGTTATGACCTATAAAGCCCTACATGGCATCGGACCAGGTTATTTACGGGACCGTCTGCTGTCTCATGAATCCCAGTGGCCGGTTAGGGCCCACAGAGTCGGCCTTCTCCAGGTCCCGTCAGCCAGACAGTGTCGCCTGGCGGGGCCTAGGGGAAGAGCCTTCTCTGTTGCGGCCCAGGCCCTCTGGAACCAACTTCCCCCGGCGATCCGTGTCGCCCCCACCCTCTCCGCCTTTCGTAAATTGCTTAAAACATACTTTTGCCGGCAGGCCTGGGGCAGCTAACACCTTGCCCCTAGCCAGTGTATGTTTGTGTGTATGTTTGTGGAATGATTGGTTTCTTTTTTAACTAAGGGTTTTTATATTTATGTATTTTATTGTAATTTCTATCATGTTGTGAGCCGCCCTGAGTTCTCCGGAATAGGGCGGCATAGAAATTAAATAAATAAATAAATAAATAAATAATCTTGCCCCTAGCCAGTGTATGTTTATGTGCATGTTTGTTTGGATGATTGATTTTTTTAATTAAGGGGTTTTTCTTATAAAATATTTTAATGTTAGATTTCTATCTATGTTGTGAGCCGCCCTGAGTTCCTGGAATAGGGCAGCATAGAAATCCAATAAATAAATAAATAAATAATAAATAAATAAATAACCAAATAATTTTTTAGTGCCTTTTTGAGCAGAAAAGTCATCAAGCAGTACTTCCTGGACAAAATGGAAATCAGATAACATTATTCCAAAAATGCTATTTAAATATATCATCTTCTGGCCAGCAGTGTCCATGAGGGGAGATACATATTGGCAAGATGGCAAATGGAGTGCTGCAAACCGCATACCTTTTGTACATGCACATTCAAAAGAAACTGAGTTTGCCTCACAATATTCTGTCTTGCTGATTCTGACATACATTTTGTGGCCACTGCTGCTTCTGTAATACCATTTAATTCAATTGTAGGTTAGTGTGCTATAAATCTTATATATATATATATATATATATATATATATATATATATATATATATATATGTATGTATGTATGTATGTATGTATGTATGTATGTATGTATGTATGTATGTATGTATGTATGTATGTATGTATGTATGTATGTATACATATCTTGAGTGTTTTTTGATGCACCCTGTCGCCCCAAATATGGGAGAAAGAAATCTTCTTTCTTTTTCTTTTGCCTGTATCAGCTCAGTCTAGAGCCATCCACAGGCAGCAGTCGCCAACTGAGACATCATTTGCATATACATTTTTTTAGATTGCTAACAAAGAATAAAGGGAGAACTGGAATAGCTATTCCAGTTCTCCCTTTATTCTTTGTTAGCAATCTAAAAATATGTATGTGTGTGTGTGTATATATATATATTAGGAGAGTCGCATTTGCATAATAATTTATTCTAATATTTATATAAAACTAAAACCGTACCACCCAAAGCTATCTGAGGTTTACAACCTTAAACTGTGCAAAAGTGCAAAGCCACCTCAGGAGGAAATAAATCTATATTTTCATTTGCTTATTTAATTTATCTATTCTTAGGGAAAATAAATCCATAGGATGGAACTTTAACAGGTCCACAAGAGCACTGTGTGTTCTCACATAGAAAATGTGGATTAAAAATAAAAAGTGAACAGAATGGAGTGTCTAGAGGGAAATGCTTTGTTGTTGCAGATCCCACTTGTTGAATTCCCACTTGTTGAATCTAATCTTGGTGGTGTTAATATACAAATGAATTATCATTCAGACATTCCTTTGGAGTCTCCATGTGAAGCTATTTTTAATTGGAACTGCAGAAACATCTATTTCAAGAAGATTTAGGAACAGCTCCTATTTAACAAGAAAAAAAAACATTCAAAGGAGGTTCTCTACCTTGAGTTAAGATTCATTGGTAAACTTGATGCTACCAACCGGGAGCATCTAATGTGCTACAGAAGATAATTGTCCCTTTTATGCCTGACCTGATCCATAGTAAATGAATTCTAACAGCACATGATATTCGAAGTACTGTAGAAAACATACAGAATTTTTTTTCAGTTGCTTATTGTGACTTCCTTGTATTGAAATTTGTACAGATTAAGCCATTAAAACTAAACATAAGCATTTAATAATAATGCATTTAGATAACACAAACTCTTTTTACAGGAACATTAGGCAAAAATAGCTTGTACATGCAAAGCACTGTTCCCCAACAATAAAGGCTGAGGAATTGAAGAGTACATGCACAGACACAGAGAAATAATTTATGCTGTGCAAGATGATACACTTATTTCTCCAGATGGTTAAATGCTTTGGTCACTCTTCATACTAACATTCCACCACTTTTCTTAGGACTTGTTTCTATGTCTATCTATATTTTTTCCTAAATTTTATTTGCAAATTGCAAGGAAAAAATGACAACACATCTAAATATGGTAAAAGAAACATACACAATTAACAAAAAAAAAAACAGAAACCAACAAAAAATTAGACGTCAACAAATTAAGAAAGAGAAAGGGAGAAAATCTGATTAATAAATGTTACCATAATATGTTCAATACTTCATTGGAAAACATCACACAACCTCTGATTTCTGTTCTTCCTGTCATACATATACATATACATATTTACTACCGCAAATATGGATGTGTATGTATGTGCATACAGATATATACAGATACAGATATACAGATACAGATAAAGATATTCCCTGCAGCAAATATGGGTGTGCCTTTCTGTAATCATTATTTTGTGAATGTCCCAATTAATCCAATAATTTTGCTTTTGCATTTGAACTTCTGACAGCTCAAACTGATTCAATTGTCATTAAACTCCTATGAAAATGCCCAAAGTAGATCATGATATGCATATTAAAGCTAGAAATGATGCTCTGATATCACTCATTCCTTACACTACCATTTTCTATTATTCAAAGGAAGGTAACTGCATATATTTTTGTTAGAACATTTAGAAACTGAGGTGATGAACTGATTGTACCTGTCCATCAGTTTTAGAAGGGAGCTTCTAGGCTCAAGAGATTGCTCAGCTGTAACTGAACATTTCAGCAATCCCAACCAGCATGCCAAGGTCAGTGGAGATGGAGCTATCTAGTTCCATACTTTGCTTTGGGCCCTGAGGTATGATAATCAGTGTATCTAGAAATGATCAGAATAATATCCATTGTCTTTATACTACTTTCCAACAGTGAATGTGGAGGTGGTCTTGGAGATAAAAGATTCCAAGAATATGTCCCACAATTTCAGATGTATATTGGACCACAAGAGTGAAAATGAATATAGAAATTCTCTTTAAAAACTTCAGTACTGGATAACTCACTTGCACCATTTGACAATCTCGAAAGACAGTGTTTCTCAATCATGTCAACTTTAAAACCTGTGGACTTCCGCTCCCAGAATTCTTGACTGCGGAATTCTGGGAGTTGAAGTCCACATCTCTTAAAGTTATCAAGGTTGAGAAACACTGTCATAAGAAACTGGTCTACACCAATCAAACAAAATGCATCTGGCGTTTAGCTAAGGCTCGAAGTGAAGAGGGAAGAATGTATAACAAATCAAATGTTTACAAAAACTAACACTTAATGTTGAATGTATATGTACTAATATTTACCGAACCAGACATTTACAAAGATTAATACTTAGTGTTATATCTAGTGTTCTATGATGATTGCTTATAGATATGACCTTATGGTTAATGTTGAACATTTTAACATTGAAAGAGCAGACTGAATTTCTACCTCAGGTTATTGAAGTACTACCTCAGGACTTACTGTTAGGGACCACACAGGTTAAAAAATGTAACAGATGTATAGTAGAGGCTTGAAGTGAAGAGTGAAGAATGTCTACCTATTGTTGTATGTTATGGTCTACGATGATTGCTTCTTAATATGACTGCTTCTTAATATGATCCTATGTTTAATGTTGATTACTTTAATAATGAAAAAGCAGACTGAATCTTTACCCCAGGTTATTGAATCTCTAGCTCAGGATCTTTTGCTAGGGATCATAAAAGATAAAATACAACAGACATATAGTTGAGACTGGAAGTGAGGAGTAAAGAATATGTACCAAACCAAGCGTTTACAAAGATTAATACCTAGTGTTATATGCTGTGTTCTCTGAGGATTGATTATTAATATGATCTTATATTTAATGTTTAACTACTACCTCAAGACCTATTATCAGGGATCATAGAGAATAAAAAATGTAACGGGTATAATAGAGGATCGAAGTGAGGAGTGAAAAATGTTTACCAAACCAGACGTTTCCAAAGAATAATACGTCGTGTTGTATACCAGATGCTATGAAGTTTGATGCATACAAAGATTTTATGTACAATGCTGAATGTTTTAATAAAGGAATTTTAAAAAAAAAAAAGAAAGAAACTGGTCTACACTATCTGTTCATGTGATTAGGAACTTAAGATGCCTAGTTTCTCCTGTACAGGTATTGTAGTTAAAACTTCCATTTGATATTTCCACATTATGTCAGTCTAACATAAATGCATAAAAGTATGCAATTAGATTTTTTTTTCACCATTTGACACCATCAGGTGTCAAAAAGGGACTTAACCACCCCAGGTCATTTGAGTTCATTCAGATGCTAACCCTAGGGGAGGTACAAATCAGCAACCTTCAGGAATACAGTCAAGTACCTTCATGACTTGGCCTTTGTATCACTGATTATTTCTCCTACAGCTGGTTGTTGAATAATCTCATCCATCATGTCTTCTCAGACTGAGCCCCAGTTTTAGCATCCTGCTTAGCACACTTTATTTCCTGCCTGGGTGTTCTATATGATGCTTTACTCCCCAGCCCCAAAACTATTGTAAGAATGTGTCAGGGGAAGTGATGATATTTATTTATCCCTTGCCAGAAGACTTCTATTTTGAATTAAACAGTGATAAAGTTTACTAAGCCTTTTTATGGCCTTGCTTCATGAGCTGATGACATTTTTATAGACTAATAAATTCCCCAAATAATTCTGCTTGTTGATACATCAGAGAATACTGAAACGTCTTAGACTAATGAATTTTCTTTCATCCAATATTTGTTTTAGCTAAGTGGAGTATGCAGAAATTTGTGTTTTTCTGAGATTCTGCAGTCCTTGTATCTACCTGAAGAAAAATTCTAGTGACCACTATTCAAGCCCTTATTTTGCACTGGTAACAATTATCCAAAGAATTAAATGAGAAAAATGAAAAATAATCCACAAATTTAGAAGCAAAGACTAGGAAAATCTGACAAAGAGAACCCTGGAACACCTGTTTCCTTCCACAGAGGATCCTGAAAGGGCTTGTGCCACTTCCTGAAGTACTTTTTACAATCTCGTAGGAAGGAAAAATGGATGAATTTACTCTTAGAGCAATGATCTCAGTATGGGTAGAAGTTGAAGGGAACTCCTACCCGCGTAGGAAATTTAGAACATTAAATTTAAACATTACTTCTACAATGTCTAGCATTACACATATGCGAAACCAACCTGGTGGCCAGTGATATTAATAGTGTATATATGACTGCATATATTAATTAATCAACAGTTACAAATGGGTCACAGAATTATGCTCAGTGAATTAGAAATCGCCTCCCACAGGGATGAAAATTATAGAGTTTAATGAGAGTTGAATTACAGAGTCCTAAAAAAATAAGACAAGGAGAAGATATCATTATCATATAACCTTCAGTGTTCTGTTCAGCACAATCTCATCACCTTCATTTTTAAACATGATTTCACAGTCAACAGACTCATCCTAATAAATTCCTTAGGATTTAATTTATTTTAATTTATCAAATTGTTGATAGCAGAATCAGTAACCATGGATTAAAAAGCAAGATAGAAATAAGTAATTCCACAAGAGGATTTCATTACTTTTTATGCTTCAAAGAATCTAGTAATACTTTTTCAAGAACATCCTGCTATTATCCTGGATAAAATTATTCCGGAATCTATGTGGCAAGATGGCAAGCTACAATGTATAATCAAAATAATACATTTCCTGCTTAACTGGGGCTATATTATGGAAGCCAGATTAAGCATTTTGATTTCCTGTTTAACTGGGGCTATGTTATGGAAGCCAGATTAAGCATTTTTTTAATTAATTATATATTTGTAAATGTAAACAGAGGAAACAAAGGAAAAAATCAGGTTGAGTGCAACTCAACTTAATACATTCATTTTGTACTTGTAAACATTCTTCACTCAGCATATCATGATTTAACTATAAGCTAGATACATTTTCTTTGATTGATGTTTCTCTTGTATGTAGTCTATCCATTTTTTCCAGTCCAACATATATTTTTCATTTGAGTGATCCTTCAAGTATGCAGATATTTTGGCCATTTCCGCCATATTTACGACTTTCAAGGTCCATTCTTCTATAGATGGTAATTCTGGTTTCTTCCAGTATTGTCCCACCAGCAGTCTTGCTGCTGTGATCAAATTCAAAATTAAGTTCGTCTCCAGGGTGGTACAGTCTTTTGTAATCCCTAACAAAAACAACTGAGGTAGAAATTCAATACGCTTTTTCAAAATGGTTTGAAGTGTCCACCATATTTTTCTCCAAAAAGCTTTAATTTTTCTACAAGTCCACCATACATGAAAATAAGTAGCATCCATACTTTCGCATCTCCAACATTTAGGTTGGAGGTCAGGGTAGATATATGATAGTTTTTTCGGATCTAGATGCCATCTATAAAACATTTTGTAAAAGTTCTCTCTTAAATGTTGCGCTTGTGTAAATTTTACATTTTTCACCCAAATTCTCTCCAGGTTAAGCATTTTGATAGGCAAGTTATCCTGTAAATTTTCAGCCAATTTTCCTTCTATTTCTGAAGTCTGGATAATGCAGCTTATTTAAAAAGAACAGAACCGCAAATCTAAATACGTGATAGGACTGATGCTGTTTTTCTGTTAAGAACAATGAATGTGAAGCATTATTGTTAATCAGAGAATGATTAAAATTGTAATATGGTGAATACAGGCGGTCCTTGACTTACAAGCATTCATTTACAATGGCACTGAAAAAAGTGATTTACGACTATCATTGAAGGATCCCTATTGTCACATAATCAAAATTAAGATATTTGGGGGGGAGGGGGCGTGGCTGCCTCAGGGTCGAAATAGCCTTGTTCGGAGGCTCTGCGACACAGGACCTGTAAAGCCGCCAAAACAGCGCAAAACAGCTGTTTTTCACGGCGAAAAAACCCCTCCTCGGTAGGAGAAGGGGCGAAGAGCTGTGAGTGTGGGTTGAGATCCTCTGAAAACCCCCCAAAAAACGTTCGGGGGGGAAGAAAGAGGACTCCCCGTGCGCTCACAATAGCTCCAGCCTGGGGCAGCATCTGTCAGCTGACAGACCAAGATGCTGAGACCAGCCACCACCCGAGGAACACATCTCAAAGAAGCACAGAGATTGACAGACTGAACGCAGGAGCTTAAAAAGCAAGTATTTCTTATATTTTACCTCGGATCACTTACGTTCACAATGAACAAAAGGCACCCAAGATGGCGACCGCTCTTAATTTAAAGTGATAGCTACCAGAAGAGAAAGGCGGAAGAGAAACTGTAATGCGAAAGAGACCTCTAGAGGGCAGCAGAGATGCATAACTTAAAAACTTTGCAAAATAAACCTAAGGAAGAGAAACTGTAATGCGAAAGAGACCTCTAGAGGGCAGCAGAGACGCATAACTTAAACACTTTGCAAAATAAACCTAAGGATGTATATAAGCTCTCCAGAAATGACGATGAAAGAATTAAAAGATGCAATGTCAACAACTTTTGAAAAAATAAGGAGAAAGATGGACATGATAATAGACATGTATGAAAAAAGATGGGAAGAAAGGATGAGGATGATGGAGGCAGTGGAACAAAGCAGAGAAGTGGAGAAGATGGTGGAAGATCAAAGCAAAGCAGTTATTGAGGACCTGGACCAAACCGGAGAAACAGTACAAACGCACAGTGGGGGAACAAGAGAAGATACTGGGAGAAATTTGAAGAGGGTCTGGGAAGGGGTTGAAGAAAAGATGGAAGAGGTGGAGAGACAAGAAGAGAGACAACTTACTGGAATGAAAAGTGAGGATTTGAAAAGAATTGTTATAAAAGCATTGGAAAAATATCTAGGAGAGGAGGCTAAAAATTTCTCTTGGCAAACTGACAGAATCCATAGAGTATGGCTTATATGGAACCAAGGGACATTGCAAGCAATAAAGAGAGACTTATTACTTGGAAGGGAAGCTGTGTTATGGCAATCCACCTGGCAGAGGAAGAAACCCAGAATTCGACTGAAAAGAAGAGAAACTTAATATTTTATGCAAGGAATTAAAGGCAAAGAATTATGGACTGATTTAAGGACTTAGTGTAAGAGCAAGAGACATGAGAGGATGATTAATGGAAGATATATATTAAATAGACTAAGAATGTACGCGTTGAAGGGAGGGGTGTATCGACATGAAAATTATTAACTTTAATAAGAAGACTTGTTTGTTTGATGTACAATGGATAGATCTGAAAAGAAGTGAAACTTAAAATTTTTAAAATGTAGTTGGCTTATAGTTAAACTTTGATATACGGAGTGAAGAAGGTCTACAAATTTAAAATGATTGTATTAAGTTGAATGGCTTTAACTTGAATTTTTTCTTTGGTTGCATGTACAAATGGATATCTAATAATAAAAAATTTTAAAAAAATCAACCTAGCTTAAAAAAAAAATTAAGATGTTTGGCAACTGGCTCATATTTACGATGGTTGCAGGGTCCCAGGGTCATATGAACACCTTCTGCAAACTTCTGACAAAAAAAGTCCATTGGGAAGCCAGATTCACTTAACGACCATATTACTAACTTAACAACTGCAGTGATTCACTTAACTGTGGCAAGAAAGGTCATAAAAAGGGGCAAAATTCACATAACCACTGTCTTGCTTAGCAAAAGAACTTCTCAAGAAGATCTCAGCTTTCAGGCAGGTTATAACAGAAAGTATTTCCTACAAGGCTTTAAATTTAAATCCCAGCACTTTGAATGTATTTAAAAATGCCCCCAAAGTCAATAAAATAAATAATAGAAATAGCTGATCAGTAAAACCCATGTCCATAAGATATCTGGCCAAGCACATTACATTTAGACAGATCTGAAGGAGATTAGACAAATTCATTCAAAATAAATCGACCAATGGCTCTTAGCTACACTAAGCGAATATAGTCTCTAAGGTCAACAACTATGTGCCTATATAATAAACACTGCACACTAGCAATAGGAGGAGATGTTTGACTTCAAGGATTATTAATCAATTTTCTGAAAGCAATTTTGGCAGCAGGATGCTGACTTATATAAACTTAGGTTGGCACCAGCTTCTTACATTATGTCTTTATGATGCAATTCTTTGACAGCACCATTAGCTATGCATTCCTACATTAGTCAATCATAAAACAGGAAACAATATATTTATAATATTATAAAAACATTGTAACTATGACCTGTCTTTATTTTTGGAACTCCAGATTATGTTTCAACAGAATCAATTTCCCCAATAATTCAATCTGATCATTGTTCAAACACAGATGTGAATTCAAACAGGTTTTCACAAGAAAACAAACCACAAGCACCATTTTCAGGGTTCACCTTCAATTTGCAATTGTCCATGCAGTCGTTTTTAGAGCACCATAGTTCAAAAGAACAAAATATCTGTTACAAAGGGATGCAGGCAGGCAGGGTAAACAAAGTTAGAAAAAAAAATTAGATATATTATTTCTAATTCTGAAATGAAACAAGCCGATTTAATTAGGAAAACAATTGAATGGCCTCTGACAGGAATTTCTCAATATGATTAAGATTTTAAAGCTTACTGCTTGAAGGCATTATATATCAGATTAGATGATGGAGAATTCCTTTTAGAAGGTAATGTCTTCACATTCTATTTCCCAATCTTTAAAAAGCGAGTTCTTTTTTAATCAAATGTCAAAGAGCTTCACAGATTTCCAACTAATGACTTTTGTTCAGCAGTTTTAGAAATAGTGACTGAAATACTAGTGACAGGAATAGAGTTTGACGTCTCTTCCCCTACCCTAGAAAAAGGACTAATCGTAACAGCAGAATGAGACAATTGCCTCAGGAAGCAAATGCTGGCTATAGTTTTGCCACTATGCGCTGTTCCTTCAGGACTCTCTGCTTTCCCTTTAATGTAGAAAAAGTCTTGTGGGCCACACAGTTTCTCCTGGACTTCTTCAACTAGCATGTAGCCTTATAAATAATGACAGAATTGTTTCATTGCCAGTAATGCAATTGTTGACTTAATCTTTATGTACAGAATGGAATGGAAACAGCATTTCTTTTTCATTTTGTTTTCTTCTTAGGCAGCAATAATAGAATATATGATGTTAACCCCCCTTCTGTTAGCCTTCCAGAAAGCCTTGAAATTGGTTCTTCCATCAACCCTGTGGATCCCATGCTGAGCACTGTAAAGTGGTTGAATGAACCTAAATGATGGTTATCCTCCTGCTCTCTTGGGGTTCTTTTATGTTTTCATTGTTTTATTTTTGCTGCTATTTATGCACGATGTTTTTAATATTGTGATTTGGTTTTGTTATTTTGCTTGTACGCTGCCCAGAATTACTTTTTGTGAGATGGGCAGTATATAAATTTGCCAAATGTAAAAGAACAAAATGGAATACCTTGATCAGTGTTCCTGTACTTTTTCCAGGCTCAAATACCAAACTCTATTCACATATATAAATCAGTGCTTTAACCATACTGTCCATCTACCTACATGTTAACCTCAGGAGTTCTGCTTCTAACTGGAGACTGGCTATATTACAGAAGTTCCAAAAATAGACCATTTGAACTAGCCCAAAGGTACAGATAGCCAGTTTATGTCCTTCTCATTTCCAGTGCCCTGGTACTGAGAATTTCTTTGTTTGAGATGTACATCCTTTCTGAATTAAAAAAAGAGATTTATTGATTGGTAATAAATATTTTTCCACTGAAAATGTTTGATAGTGCACTTAAAAAAAGTAAAGTGTACAATGGGTGAGTTGATAAAAGAGAGAGAGAGAAAGAAAAAAGAGAAAGGGAAGAGAAGGGGAAGGGAGGGTATGAAAGGGGAGGGGAGGGGAGGGGAGAAGGAAAGGAAAGGAAAGGAAAGGAAAGGAAAGAAAAGGAAAGGAAAGGAAAGGAAAGGAAAGGAAAGGAAAGGAAAGGAAAGGAAAGGAAAGGAAAGGAAAGGAAAGGAAAGGAAAGGAAAGAGTTCTCCTAATCAGTTCCAAGCTGATCCAAGACTAATGGAGAAACCTTCCAGCCTGAATAACCAACCTAGGGAGGGGCAGCCAAGGTCTTGGTGTCTTGTTGTCATACTGGCAGCCAGGTTACCATAGCTCATCCAGTGTTCATCCACACTCCAGGGGGTGCCTGTTTTCTATATTCTTTGGGCCTCAGTTCTTCCAACATTGAGAAGGACCGTTGATTTGCAGAAGAAAAGAGAGCCTTATTGGGGCTGTCATGTCATCACCCAAGGGTTCACAATTGGGTGGATTGTGGGAGCAAAGCATAATAGAGCTGGCTGCTTCTGACTGCATAGCATTTGGCTGGTCTCATGGCTTGGAGATCCCCAAGAGACAAAGAAATTATATTTTGAAGCTACACAGGAGGTGCTGATCCCAAAATGGCTCAAAACAAATCCAACCTACTAAAAATAAGTTTCCATTCTTATGTTATCTATGGCAGTCCTTTCTCCTTTATTTACCTTCTTAGAGGATAATATGGAGATTCCAGTTCAGCTTCTGGTTCATCAACTGCTTATCCCCTACAGAAATATTCTAAATAGGTCCCCATTACTTTTATTTTGTTTTATAATTCAATAATCAATGATCCCCATTACCTTTTGTTTTTAAGACTGTTGTCCAAAGTATTGAGAGATTTGTCCAACCAGAAAGTCCCTGTGCAACCTTAAGTCTATCTTGATCCCTCAGTCTTGGTTTTGCATCTTTAAATGGAAGCAATGATGCCTGCTTAGGGATGTTTTATGAAGGAGCAACACAGGAATAACACATTTAAAGAACTACATAAAAGGTTTATTATAATAACAAAGCACACTGTATTAGCTGGTTACAATTATAGTTTCTGCACCCCAGAAAAGAAACATTCATTTGCATATATTACAGGCACTTAAGTATGAACCAATTTTAAGTTACTGATTACATTTTACTGATGACAGCCTCTATTCTCTAGTAAAACAAAAGATCCAGGCTGCCTTAGAACTAAATAGAATTTCTTCTGCCACTTCTTCTGTTACATTCATCACTTTTGCAGCATCTGTGTTTTATGCCCTCATTTCTACTAAGAAACCAATACCTGAATTAGGATGGTTTGAAAAATATGAAATAACAATATCTGATAACAACAATAGCATACATTACAATGCATGCCTTTTCTATCCAGTTAATTCCCATTTTCGCCTGGGATACCAGATTCAGAAGAATCATTGTTTGAGAATCTGAACTTTGTAGTAGAGTACGTAGTAGGAGGAAGGGGAGGATAATTTGAATATTTTTCCTCCTTTAATTTATCCATTCCTCTACTCCTCCTCCTCTTTCCAGGGAAAGAAAATTTAAATAAAAGCTTCATTCCTTTCGAAAGCATGTCTGGCAAAACAGAAACTCTTGCCCATATCCAAGTGGCTTTGCCTTCTTCCTGGTCCCCTCTGTGTCATCTCACTTCTGGGCCTGAGTACATTCAGATATTGTGAGGGATTAGCTGGCCTTTCTTTCAATGCTGGATAAGCTTGTGGTATTAAAGCTTCCAAAAAACTTAAACCTTCAGGAGAATGATTCAGCCATTCACAAGCCTGTTAATTTTGTGCACATAGCTCTCTCTCTTTCCCCCCATTGTGCTCCAGGGGTGCTAGCACCCATTCAGGCATGCAAGTTGGATGGTCCATTGCTTGTGGAAAACATACAGTTGTACCTATATTCCTATAACCTTCTATATATAATGAACAAAATTCCTAGAGACAAGACACAGCATAAAACAAGCAATGCCTTCCACACTTGCAGTTATTTGCAGTTTGGAAGTCTGAAATACAGAAAGGCTAAGAATGTAAATAATTTCATCTAAGAACCAAGAACACCATCATGGATTGGAAATTACATTTTTTCCCCATTTGTGAAATAATCCTATAAAAAACAAAAAGCAATAGCAAGCTTCCTCACTTAGTAATCAAAACGTAGAATTAATCTATTAGACTCATTACACCCCTGTAGAATTACAATAAAAAAGCCATTTCAGAGACCGTAAAGGCAGGGAAATGTAAACAGTATAATTTATATATTCACGATTTGATCAGTGCTTGCCCTTTCAACAAAATAGTTGACAGAAACAACTGTCTGTGAATTAATATTTGCTTGCTATTCTTTCAGGCTACCTAATCACTAAATCCCTTGGTCTAAGCACATTGTTGGCCATCAAGCAGCAAAGTTAGAACTCCACTGTTTCCTCCTAGCTTGTGTGTTTACTTACTCCAGTTTATTACTCACTCCATTTCCAGAGACTCTGCATACATGTTCTCTTTAGACCAGTGGTTCTCAACCTTTTTAATGCCGCGACCCCCAACCAGTCGTAAGTCGAGGACTACCCAACCGGTTGTAAGTCGAGGACCCCCAACTGGTCGTAAGTCGAGAACCCCAACAGGTCGTAAGTCGAGGACTATTTCCCTGCCCGGGAGCGCCGCACATGCGTGGTGCTGCCCCCTGCGCTGGCCGAGGTGTAGCTGGCAAGCGGCAGTGACAGCACAGGGCGACCACTAGCTGGGCCACCAGCTGGCCCAGCCCAAGGGAGGTAAGGCACCCGCCGGGCCCCATGCGCGCCAGCAACCCTCCCTGTGCCCGCTGCCCTCCCACCTCCCACACCTGGCCCTCTTTTACTTACACTTTTAGTAGTTGCTCACCAGGGAGGGGTGGAAACTTCCAGACAGCTTCGCCTTCGCTGCAGACAACTTGCAGCACCGTTTGCAGACTGGGACTTTTGGCGGGCTCAGCAGGGCAGAGACAGCCAGGACAATTCCTATTGGCTTTTGAAAGCCAATAGAATTAGACTCTATTCAAGAGAGTTTATTCTATTGGCTTTCAAAAACCAATAGAATAAGAGGGAGTAGCACAGCTAAAGAAAAGGGGGGGGAAATGGCGGACTGCGTTGTTTGGCGACCCCCATGAAATGGTCGTTCGACCCCAAATGGGGTCGCGACCCACAGGTTGAGAACCGCTGCTTTAGACCATCACCAGTATAGTTCATAACCCCTTTCAGATTGTGGGAATGGACATTATGCTTCTCCATTTCTAGCCTACACAAAGGCTATCCTTGGCAATGTTTTAAAGCTGTGATTAAAAATTGCTGAAGGTGACTGAAGTCCCCCCATAGTAGGTGCTCCACAAATTCCACTCCGATAACAGTCACGACTATGTGGCTTGATGCATTACTCTCCCCTATGCAGAAATGTCCTCCTGGGCTGCAGGCTGGCTGGATCTCTGTATATATTTTAATTTTACAATTTAAACAACTAAAAAAAAAACTTCAAATTTTACAATTAATTCAAGGGCAGCTCAACAGTGATTTCCCAGTCTCTGTAAAAGCTCTGGCTGTACCCAATCCTCATTTCTTCTAGTAAACCTCTCTGGACTATGTGATGCTTGCTCCCAAACCCCTGCCCATTTTGTGCAATATTTATGCTCAGTTCTATGACTTATAAAGAAAAACACTTTAGATTGGAACATTGCATCAGTCCTAAAGAAACAGCTGCCCTTGGAGAGAGTCTGCAAGAGATTGAACAAAGAAGACACTTCAGCAAGCCCCCTTAATTGTTCCTTTGAAGGAATGATGGACTGATCCACAACCTCAGTTTTTCAGTGCAACATTAGTGCAACGTATTTTTTTTTAAAGGTGACATTTAAGGATTGCACAAAATTAAAGCAGCAGAAGCCAAAAAGGCAGGTTGAAGGCATTCATGAGAGAAAGCAAAGATGGGAGACCATTGAAACTGGGCTCTCTAAATCCCTAAAAAGAAAATGGAAAGTTCCTCAGACCATGACTCTCCAGTAGCACTTGACTCCCCTCCCCAAATGGGAAAGACAAGAAGTAGAAAAATACCAATCGGGTCTTGAGTTGTCCCTAGTCTGGATGAAACTCATTGCCAGTTACAGCAAATTTTTGAGCTTCAAAAGGAAAAAAAAAAAATCTGAGCGCAACATAGCTGGCAAGCAGCTTTGGATGTTGTGTAGAAATGCCCTTTCCAAGAATATAAAAGCAATATAAAAACAATGCTTAATTTACTTTACTTTAATATCCGATACTTTAGTATGCTAGTATACTTAAGAGCAGGACATCGCAGCCAGCCCACTGTGCTTCCACTGAGGTGTGATATAGTTGTCACTCAACCTCAAAGGCTCTTTGAAAAATTAATAAGAAAGGGGGGGGTTGATCCAAACATCTAAGAATGCGCTATTCCAAAGGACATTTGACCCATCTAAGCAGTCCAAAACTAAACTGCAATATAGTAAATATTTTAAAATTTTATTTGACACAAAATCTGCAAATATTCCCTCATATTACAACCATATTATAAAGTTTCTGTTACCACCTTTTTTTCTAATTGAATTGTTCTATGGAAGATTTAGGGTGAGTGGACATAAAAGCAAAGAAAATGAATTACTATTCAAAGAAAAAAGTAGCAAGTAAATAAATTAAATGCACATGTTCCTCAATAACATGTAACCAACTTTCCCCTCAAAAAAGGTTATATTTCCATCAGTTCCATACCAATAAAGTATTGGTCTCTATATTTAAAGGATAAGAAATTACCAGGTTTTCAACAGATATAGCTATATCATCCTCAAATAAGGGCTGCCATTTTCTTCTGGAGGCATGTGTCTTTAACACTTACAGACATTCAAAGAATGCAGCTCTTTGCTGAATGGCAAAAAAATCTACAGAGATACAGAGACCATCTTAAATATCAGAGCAATTTATCATAACTGTGCTCAATTCCCTCTCTAAATAAATCAGTGTCAAACCTATTGTCCATGATTTTCACCAGTCTTTCCCCTTGTTACTGGACTTGCGTAAATATCATTGGTTTTATAATCTATCTTCCATAAGTATTGATATGAAAGTTTAGTAGAATATTATCCTCTGTGGACCTTGTTGGAAAATTATTACTTATTTCCATTATGATTATAGCAAGTTCTTGAATCAACTTATAGTAGAAAAGATATTTTATTTCCCGGAGTGTGCTATTAGAAATCTTTGAGCTTTACTGAGGCATAGACTGGATTTGATATTGAGACTCATGAATATTTAACTCTTTGGAAGAATTCTACATGAAAAATAGCTAGTCATTTCTCTTTTTTGGGAGGGCAGAAGTATGGGTGGAAGCCAGGATAATGACTTATAACTATTATAATTATATACACAATAATGTGAAATCACAATTGTTAGTTCTTTAGCTGGTGTTGTCCTTCATGGACATCAAGTATTTCCCAAGAACCTAGGATGTCATATGTGTGCATCCAAGCAGTGTGACTTTTTATAACTGACAGATGGATATTTTGTCAATATGCAGATTTTCTAAGTGTCTTCCAAAGCTTTTTCATATGGCACCCAGTGTGCCGACAACCACTGGGACAACCATGGCTGGTTTATGCCATAATCTTTCAACTTCAATATTCAGACCTTGATACCTTATAATCTTCTCCTATTCTCTGTTTTCTATTCGATTATCCCCCTGTATTGCCATATCAATTATCCACACTTTCTGCGTTTCAACCACAATTAAACCTGATGTGTTATGTGCCAAGACTGTATCAGTTTATATCTGGAAATCCCACAGTATTTTACCCTGCTCATTTTCAACTATTTTTTTCAATTCCAACTTCCCTCCAATTTTCATTACTGGCACATAATTTTTACAGATGTTCCAGTGAATTGTTTTGGCAGCTGTGGTATGTCATTGTTTATCATCAGTTTGTGTGATCTTTTGCACGAGTATATGATCCACTGTTTCTTCTGTTTTGTGCAATCCACAATTTGAATTTTTCAGTTTTGGCCTTGATTGCAATAGTCTGAATAGTTTGCTCTTGAGCAGCCAAAACCCACATCTTTGGTTTCCTTTTTTTAATGTTCCATTTATAAGCCATTGCCAGGTGTTACCTTTATCCACGTTCCTCTTGATCTTTTGTAGAAATTAACTATAATGCTTTCCCTTGCAAGCATTCTATTCATGTTTTCATTACATTATTTCAATATTCCTGGTTTGTTTCCTGTACATTCAGTAAGTTCCAATTTTTAACTTGCATCAGTGCTTGGTTTTGGATGTCTTTTACATAATCAACCAATGCATGTTTTTCTCCTTTGACTGTTTGATTTGAAGTAAATCTCTATCTCCATTTCTGCAGGGCAGGTATAATATACTATGTACGTAGTAGTGGGAGAAAAAGGAAGAGAAAGTTTTTCTTTTTCAAATTTGAGTGGTATTATAATTAATGATTTCTGTTATATTATATTTAATGCATTTAAAATTTTAATTGTTGAATCTAAATGTGGCCTTTAAAATTTGCATACATTCTCTCCAGAGCATGCTTCTAATTTATGGTCTGAATGCTGAAGTGATTCCAGCTGTAACACTTTATAAGATTTTAAAGATATAAAATTAGGATTCACAGTTTTAAAATTCAATATTTTAAAATTTAAATATTGGTTGAACACTATTGGGTCTTTATTTCAGAAGCTTCATATTCATAATTCCACATCTCTTCAATGTGTATCCATATGATTTCCATTGTTTATCACTACTCTAATTCTATATATTTAACAAAATTATTACATTTATCACATTTCAATATTGCAGATATTATGATGCTACAGTTAGAATATTCCTTTGCTGCACCTATTGTATGTTCCTCCTTTGGTCTGAGGCTTTTATTTGCACTAGTTTATCTTTGAACTGCTTTATGAACTCCTCTGGTCTATTTTAGACCCCCAACTTTTGCAAACTTTCTAACTAATGCTGTTCTGCTTCCATGAAATGGATGCCACAGAAAATGCCTTGGATGTTCATTTAAATTAGTCTTTTAAATCAGTAAACTGGATTTTAGTCTTCCTGACCTTGTGTCACATATAAAGTCATTTATTATCTTAATAAATGATTCACACAGCTTTCCAAATACACAAATTTGTGCTTGAAGCTTTAAAATTGTTCACAGATGGATTCATTTTTTTGTCTTCCATTCAGACATGATGAAAAGATTATGTGCTTTCATCTGTGTTATTTCTTCCGTGTGCACAATATGTATCCCATTTTTTACTAAATCCTTTTTTTCTTATTAGCACACAGTTAAAACCAAAAAGTATTAAATCTATCTCTTGCTTTTTTACTTACCACATGAAAAATAACAATATGGCTGAGGTCGCTCAGATTTTAGATACTGTAGTGCAATATAATTCAGAATTCTCTCCCCCCCTCCCGTTTTTTTCTCTTCAGCATTTTCATAGAACACAAACTATTCTGGAAATTTAATCTACCATTTCCCCCCCTTTCAGTTGTTTTCTTCCTCGCACCATGTTGCATTTTCTGCTGCAAACCTTATAAAGCAATGCTGATTACATGTGCAATAAAACAAAGTTTATTGTTTACTCCTGAGCTCAAAATTACTGCTTCAGTTTTCAGTTCTCTTTGATATTCCCAGAACATTCCTTCCAGATGTCAACTTACAAAAAGCTTTTATTTCAACTATCATTTCAATATCCATGGTCAAGTATTAAATACCCAGAGCAATGAGAGCAAAGAAAATACCAGTTATCATTTAATCAAACCATTACTTCTGTTTTGTTGCACATTTTATTACACGGCATTGTCTTTCACATGGCTGGCATTTTTTGTAAACCCACAATTTAACTGACTGGCAATTATAATAGGATTTTACACATTCATAAAATGGGAAGTGGATTTTATGTATGCATGCTTAATCTATTTTACACATTTTGTGCATACAAAAATTGTGGATGAAATGTTATGCAGGAGCAGAAGCATATTGCATATGGGCAGATTTTGCCTGTTTGTACTTAGCCTCCTAAAATGAGGTCCCTTAAAATGAGAGTTTACTGTGTAGTTATTTCAGAGGTCACCTTTCTCAAATGAATTAATCTAGTCCTTAAAATGCTTTCTGAAGCAAAACTCATTTCCATAACGAGGCTAACACTCATATACCATTTGAGGGATTGTACTAATGGTGCAGTTTTCCACTTAGCAAAAAAACATGTTTTCATGTTTCCCTGCAGTGGTTTTTGCTGTTAAGTCTCCACACTGACATCCGTTTAGCATTCTTCATGTCAACATGGTTCTGTTTTGCTTGCTTGCTACCATATGCAGAGATAAAGCCTTGAAGCTGAACATCGCCAAGGTTTTGGGAGCCCACATTTTATTACATGCCTCTCTCTCTCCACCACCCCCCACTGCACTTTTTCCCACACTTCTATAGGACATTGTGCCTGATTATCTGACCTCTGTAATAATCCCCCAAACACACTAGAGCAGTATCAGGGGATGCATATCCTCTCTTACTTTCAAAGCCATTGCTCTGACATCAAGTAATAAAACCAGAAATCTTTTACCAACATTGAACTTCTAACCATACTGCTGTTCAGATCAAGGTCAGAAACCCATTGGCTTCTGGCCAAAAAAGAAATAATTTTTTTAAAAAATAGAATTCATGCATATTTTTTTTTAGCACAGCCCGGTTCTTTTTATTCCTTAGCATCTTAGACATTGTGACATTCTCCATTACCATGTAATTAAGAAAACTGCTGTTTTTAAGTAGTAATACTTTTGCCATAGAAATGCTAACAAATGAATAAACCTCAGCCAGTTAAATAGCTCAGTAGAAAGAGGCCCCTACTTTTACTTTGTCATGATAATGAATTATTTGTTATCTCCTATTTAGTGAATTAATTAGGGTTAGGCCAAACATGACCAGATGCTGTCCACTACACATTCTTATGCAGATCAGAAAATGGTCTGGAATGATTATGATTTATTTCTATTTCTGAAATTAAGAAACATTTCACCCATATTAGCTGCTCCAAAATCTCTAGATGAGAGATGGAGATGATTACTAAAATCATTCTCTACCCTCAAGTATTAGGACATCAGCACCAACTAACAATTCAGGTACACTATGTAAAACTATATTACAATGTGCAATAATCCCTTTGATTCATCCTCTAATTAAAGATGCATACTATTAAAAGTATTTGAAATTATTGAATTATTTAAGGATACATGTTACTGAAATTAAACGTAAAAGACAAAGAAAAGAATATGGATTTTTAAAAAAGACAATGAAACCAGTGCAAAAACATATAATATAGTAACATTAAAAGGATAGAACTAAACTTAAAAGTTAAAAGATTGGTTAATCTTGCTCCATGCCATAGAGAAAATAAAGATACTTGATAGCTGCCAAACAGAAAAATCTAGATTGTTAGTCTCCTAATAGTAATAGTAATTGCACGAACTTGGCTACCTTCCTAGATATTTCAGGAACCATGCCAGCCAAAAGGAATTGAGTTTTCCCCTCATAAGGCCAACTCTAGCAGTTTACTCATAAAGTTTGGGAGCCACCCAGCAGTTATAAGAACCAATGGTACAAGAGGATAAAAGGGGGGGGAAACACAGCACACACAGAGTAACAAGATTGTTATGTGTGCCATCCGGAGAAGGCTTTTCACACTACAGTGGTGGGTGATATTAAGCAGGGTTGGAGTTTCAGCCAAGAAAACCCACCAATCACAGCCTTTGGAATGTTAAAGCTTTATATAACATGTTTTCTGCTCCATTCATTTCCTTGTTTGTTTGCTTACTCTGTTTTGTTTAATTAAGGTTAAAAAAAACTTATATTACCCATTTCATTGCCATGGTAAGGATTCTCGGGGTGGGGGGGGGCAAGGTGGGTTAATTTCCTGCTAACCCAGAGAAGGAAAGGAAGGAAAAGAAAACAGTTATATGGAAGTGGTCTGGAAGAAGCTGCCAGTTTCACCAAGGATCTGAAATATTGCCTTTAAATCAAAGAAGAATGCATAAAGAATTCCCCTTCACCATTTGTTTTATTTTTCTGCTAAGTGCTGCAGAACAAACAATATGGTGATGGAGTGTGGATCAACCTGGCCTAAATCCCACTTACTTCTTTGCCAGGACCTCATCCAGGCAAGCAGTTTCCAACAGAAATTGTCCTGCAATTTACTAATTATGCTCAGTTCTTATTCAGGACAAATTAGTCAGTAATTCACTGGAACCGAGTTTCTTCCCCTTTTTTTCCTTGTAAATTGATCTGTTCCTAACTAGAATCATTGCTCAGGGATCTGGCTGACATGAGGGAAAAGGCAGGCAAATATCAGAATCTACCAGTCAGGATTTATCTTAATTAGTTCAGTTGTAAGTCTTCCATTGTTGCTTTACCATTGTTCAGTGGGGAGTGAGCTTGTGAATGTTGGCAAGAGATTCCAGGACCAGTCTGGCATATGGTATGGGACAATCCAAAGGAGATTAATTTGCTGAAAATATTGCTATATTGCATGTAGAAGTGCTTAGTCTAAATTTTAGAGACAATTGGTCTAACCAGATCTCCTAATTAGTTTGAGAATGAGTGAATTATTAGTTGCCAAAAGGCAAAGCAATGCTTATCCTGGTCTGGGGAAATGTGTTCTGCTGTTTAACTGGGTCCATTGTTTTTTATATTTCAGAAAGTACAAAAATTTTATTGAGACTTATAATCTTTAGAAAAGCTTATATGATGTCTGTTAACACTACAAGCCTATAATCTTCTATTACTTTGCCTTTAGTTGCAATACATTGTAGTTATAATTGTCTCTGGTGTTTCTTATTATTGACAGGTTAACAGCTAGGGTCTCCTGAATCAGACTATTTATCTGAATATGCTTTCTGCATGTTCTTTTCTGTACAAATGACTTGGTGCATCTGAAATAGTGGAGAAACTAGAGTATACTATCTTTGGCTCCATAAAGTATCAAATTGGAGAACCCTTCAGTATTAGATCTTGGGATAACGAAGCAGTCACTGAATGGCACTCCAACATACTACAACTGTATACAGTAGCTAATAGAAAATCTCTATTAACATATATGAATTTTGCAAGAGTTAATACTACTAATTAGATTGAAAGACACTATGAGATAATTAATTGTTTTAGTTCAATAGGCACCCCAGTATATATATTTTCCAGTTTATCCCAATTATGATTTAGTTGTCTTAGCAGCCACAGAAGAGGGAGATAAATATTAACAGCTAGAAATGAGCAACTTCCTGCTCACAATATGATAGTGAACAACAGGATATTAGTTCAACAATGGATGTCTGGATTCTGTCTGAGCTTAAGATACCCTTTCTTATAGTGTAAGGCCATCTTCCCTAACATGGTGCCCTCCAAATATGTTAACTATACATTCCAAAATTCCCAGGTGACATGGCAAAACTCCAAACATCATGTTTGTAGATATCAAGCTGAGAAAGACTGGCCTAACAAATAGTAGTTTCTATACTCAGATTATGAAAATCTTACATACATTCCAATAATTTGTAACTGGGAGAAGGAGCCGTACAAAACTAGAATGGTAATATAAAGTGAACCAAATTGCATGGAGCTGGGATTTTCTGTGAAGTTTGCTAAAGCATTGGAGAGAGTGATTTTTTTTCTTTTTTGAAAAAAAAATGGTTAATTTTAGAACAGCACAGTTTTTACGTATTTCACATTTCAAAATTGTTGATAAATATTGTTGATATTTATTGGGAGTCTAAAAGTTGCCCATCCTTGCATAGGATATGAATAGGATAACCCACCATAATTATGATGATCCATTGTGACATTAAGGAAAAATGACTGTACAGTATGGAATCCATTGTGCTGTCCAGGATCAAACATAGTTTGTTTTTACACATTATGCTTATACATTCTTCCTATATAGGCTCTTATCATTAATTTTCTTTCTATTTTTTTTTATCATATTATGGCAATGGAATGAGCTTTTCCTGTATTACA
Source organism: Bothrops alternatus (assembly GCA_034064705.1). Taxonomy (NCBI): domain Eukaryota; kingdom Metazoa; phylum Chordata; class Lepidosauria; order Squamata; family Viperidae; genus Bothrops; species Bothrops alternatus. The sequence continues at coordinate 20,438 of JARGCV010000041.1, read as the reverse complement.
AAGCCATCATCATGTCTTCCTTACCTACTTTCTTCAAAGTTTAAATATATCCATTTGTTCACATAGAGACTCTTACTATACTGTGCCTCTAGCGTTCACTGCTGCTCAGAATAATTTGTAATTGGAGAACATATAAGCCCAGCCCAACAGATTGCTAGCTTGGCCCATTGATCTTCCAGCAGAACTTTATTTATACTTATTGATGTTTCTTTTTTATCTTGTGTAACCCTTTGTTTCAGTGTGCACGTTACAATTTCAAAAACACCTTTTAAATTATTCCATTCCAATTTAAACTTTATTTATCCCTTATCTTTTTACAAAGAAATTGTACATTTCTGATGTAATTATAAGAAATACATCGGTAGTTGAATTCTCACAATTTAAATGCTGCTGTCCATAAATCCAATTTAATCAAAACATTATTCTACCCGTAACTTTGATAAAATAACCTAAAATGCATGAAAATTAATATTAAAATTCTATATATGTAGAAATTGTGCAGAGAATGAGAAATTTGGGGGCGATGAAATGTTATTTGTTTTTTCCCCCTAAATTGCATATTCCACATACACTTGGTATGGAAATGGCATTCATAAATGAACAAGATAGGATTTACTTCTTAATAGACATGTGAAAGCTTAAACTTTAAATGCATAAATCTCCAAAATATACTAAGAAATCATACCACTATTTAGATTTTTATCACCACAGAGATCCCTGCCTCAAACTTGCCAGGGAAAACAGGGAGCTAGAATAAGAACAGGGGCAGCTTTCACACAACTCTGAGGCTTCTCATGTTTCCCTCAAATTAATTCTGAAGGAAAACCCTCGCATTCCTAGGCAGAACAATAGCTGAAATATTAGCTGAGCTACAAAACAAAGAAAACCCTATTCAAGTCTGTTTTATTTGTCCTCTTTTGTTCCACTTGCTCCAGTGTGAAAGTTGCTATTTAAATTTCAGTAGTTGTGTTACAAGGGGCTGGTGTCTGTTCCAAAGCATCACCCCCAGAGCTTTCAACGGGAAGGTTTGCATAGTTCAATTCATTTCAAAATGCTAGGCAAAGCCTACTCTCCCCCCCCCCCCCCACAACTCTGTTCTAGCCAAAAGCACCCTATCCCCTCTCCGCTCCCAACTGCAGTGACACATACGGCCTGCTCTACTGGTCCAGAAAGCTCTTATGTGCAAACAGAAGCCACTGTTTGTGTTTTATCTTCACACGGTCAGAATTCAGTTGTGCAAAGCCATCCTGCTTTCAATACCCGCTTCGCCATCCTCACTCTGCCAGAAATGCTTCCCAACAACCGCTCCTATTCCTTTGAAGAAAAGCTATTTTAGCTTCATGATGCTGTCTTGAGCATTACCCAGAACTGATTCTACTACGCTGGAGCAGGAAAGGAACAGTAAACAATTGTGATGAAGATAACTAGAAATATGTGAGAGACCAAAGGCACAACTGCTCTTCTCAATTTCTATTCTACCATTCGTTTAATGACCATTCAAAGTTACAACAGCACTCAGAAAAGTGACTTACAACTGTTACTAGCCCTTCAGATTGTCACAGCCTTACCATGTGATGAAAATTTGGGAGCTTGGCAACCCACCTGTATTTACAACCATTGCAGCATCCTGGAGTTTTGTGATTCACCATTTCTGACCTTCCCAGCTGGCTTCCAACAAGCAAAATCAATGGGGGAAAGCCAGATTTGCTTAGTGACCATAAGTTTCATTTAGATGCAGTGTTTCACTTAGCAGCTATGGCAATAGAAGGTTGTATAATTGGGCATGACTCACTTAATAACCGCCTTGCTTAGCAACTGAAATTTTGGTCTCAGTTGTGGTTATAATTCAAGGACTACCTGTATTTTGGTTTGGCCACAGGCCATTCTGACGTTACCAAAAGCTAGTGCTCAGTGGTGGAATTCAAATATCTGAACAAACAGTTCTCTTATTCGAAGCAGGCCTGGGCCTCCAAGCAGTGGTGGGATTCAAATATGTGAGCAACCAGTTCTCTGTGTGGATGCCCCTTCAGGAAGTCCATTCTGAGCCCGGGCAACAAAAAATTAGCTACTGGCCTCCCTGCACTTCCAGCAGGCCATTCTAGGCCTGGGAGGCCTCCTCCAAGGCCTAAACTGGACTTCTGGAAGTCAGCTGGTTCTCCAGCTACAGCAAAATTTAGCTACCAGTTCTGCCGAACTAGTGCGAATCAGCTGAATCCCACCACTGCTGGTGCTTGACCTGGCAGGCCCTAGGGATCAATCCACAAGTTGACTGACATATTTAAAAAGTGCTAGAAACACACTGCACATTTTTTTTCACTTTCCATTTGTTTATTTCTAGTTACCAATGGCCTAGGAAACATGGAAGGAATATACAACTTACAGGCAATGAACCATGAGGTGAAAGGCTTAACAAAGCAGATGGCCCTCTAGAGCAGTAGTTTGGAGTGGAAAGAAAACAGGCCTTCAACTAGTTTACAGGGAGTAAAGACCAAAGCAGAAGTCCCTCTCACCAATATAGAGGAAGCAAATGAAGTATTGCTTTTATGAAGGAACACAATATTCATATATTGGCATCCACATTTAGCAGTAGAGGTGAATGAAAAAGCTGGGAAAAGGGACTGAAGGTAAGGCCATTTCACTTGCGTGCAAGTGTATCTTTACAGTATTTCTCTTCCAACTAGGGTTGGTTCTCCCTCCAGCTTTTTTATTTCAGATTCTATAGATTTCACTGTTTTGCACTGATGATGGTTACAAATTCAGGCTTCAGGGAAGCCCCACCAACAAGGAAGCCATCTACATCATGTTGGGAGGCCAATTCTTTGCAGTTGGCACCAGTAACTGAACCTCCATAGATGATTCGAGTTGACTGTGCAACAGCTTCAGAAACATGGGTCTTCAGCCAGTTCCTCAACTTGTCATGAACTTCCTGGGCCTGCTGGGGAGTTGCAGTTTTACCAGTCCCAATGGCCCAAACTGGCTCAGAGGCAAGAACCACTTTACTCCAGTCCTTCACATTGTCAGCAATAACCTTGGTCTGTTCGAATACCACCTTCTCTGTGATACCAGCCTCTCGCTCATCAAGTTTCTCTCCAATGCAAGCAATGACCCCAAGCCCTTCAGACAAGGCATGGGCCACCTTCTGTCCAATGAGCTCATCTGACTCGCCAAAGACATGCTTTCTCTCAGAGTGTCCTAAGATTACCCAGGTGACGCCAACATCTTTTATCATGGCTGGGCTGATTTCACCTGTAAAAGCTCCTCTGGGTACCTTGTAACAATTTTGTGCAGCCACCCCAATCTTGGCATCAAGTTTCTGACGGGCAAAGTCAAGGTAGATGGAAAGGGCACCACAAACCACCTCGGTCTCTGCAGGGACCTTAGCCTCATTGAGAGTGTGGATGAGCTCTGAAAGGCTTTTCTTATCGCCGTTCATTTTCCAATTCCCGCCCACGAAGAATTGCCTCGGTGCCATGATGGGGGTGTCTGGGCCGTCCGCTCAGCAGCTTCAGAGGATATCAGAAGATCAAAGAGCGCAGCGACCCACACTGCACATTTTTAAGGCAGAGATATTTTTAACATGTCTAAATTAAATCACCCACACTGTGTGTGACCATAACTGCTTTCCTTCCTGCTATGCTTTCCTTGAATTATAAAAGATATAAAAATAACTAGAAAAGATTGACAACTAAGCTCAGCAAACTAGCACCATGAAGATTGGACGTACCCTACATGGTGTTTTAAAAAAAAAGATTTATTATTGCAGCATAAAGAAATGCACTGTCCCCAGTGATTATCAAATAAAAGTAACTCAGGAGTGCCAGTAATTTAGAATTATAAACTTTGTGTTTAGAGACATCTGCAGTTATTTAGCAAAAAGTCATGACAACTCTAACAGTAATTTCTTTCATTTCATTAAAAAAAACCCCACTTTTATATTTTGTTCCAATCAACCTTTCTAATTAAATTCTGAGCTTTTAGGCCTGCTGTGATGATTTTCTGCTATGCTGACTTTGATTATAAATAAGGCTTGGTTTGTGTGTGTGTGTAGCTAAAGTTCATTCCCACATTTTGTTAAGCCATATTAAACCATTTGGTTTTAGATTAGCATATTGCATGATTACTATTTACTCAAAAAGCTATGAGTAACCAAACCACAAATTATTACATCCTAGGAAACCCAGACAGTATGTGAGACATAAACGGCACCAATGAGGCAAACCTGTTTACCTCAGTTGATGTGGATTGCTCTTTGCTCTTCCTTATGCTATTTCATCCTTAATTCTGCAACAGTGACAGGCTGATTGACTTAAATCAGCTGTGGGTTTTTAAAGGAAACTTACTTTGTTTTAGAAAATCAGCTATGTGGAAACAATTCTGATAGGACAAAGACCAGAAGGAAATGAAATAGCCTTCACTACTACATCTCCACTGAATATCTTTGCTTCTATGGCTGGAGGGGGGAGGGAAAGAAGAGAAGGAACAAGAGGAGGAAGAATAGTAATCAGGAGATTTGTCACATTGACATGTAACACCCTGGCCCTTTGGATTTCAAATGAATTATAAAGCATTGCAGAACATTTTATTAGTTTTCTCCCAAGGTTGGTTAATTTTCTTCTGTCTGAAAAAAATATCTTAAACATTTATTCAGCAAAAGATTATATATATTACTCACGACTCAGCAAAGAGACCAAGGTATTGTGTATAGTCAAATCAATTTCATACCATTAATGCTCAAGAAAGATCATATCTGCTCTTTTATAAGAAGTCTGGTCTTTCTACTTAACTCTTGCAGGCATAAGAACATAAGAAGAGCCATGCTGAATCAGGCCAAAGCCCATCGAGTCCAGCATTCTGTGTCACACAGTGGCCCACCAATTGTACATGGGGATCTTGAGCAGAAAGAGAAGGCAGAAAGAGAAGGCAAACCCCTCCCTTTCCCTTGACCCCCAACAAATGGTACTCAAGGGAATCCTGCCTGCCTCAACCAACATAGAGGCGGCACATGGACATCCGTTTTAATAACCCCCGATACACTTGGCATCCATGAATCTATCTAGCCCTGCCTTGAAGCTGTCAAGGCTGACAGCTGTCATGACCCCTTCTGGAAGTGAATTCCATAAATCAACGACCCTCTGGCTGAAGAAATATTTCCCTTTATTTGTCCTCACTTTCTTAGCTATGAGCTTTAGGGAGTGCCCCCTTGTCCTGGTATTGTGTGATAGAGAAAAGAATTTTTCTCTATCCACCTTTTCTATCCCATGCATGATTTTATACACTTCGATCAAGTCACCCCTTAAACGCCATCTTTCAAGGCTGAAGAGACCAAGGCGTTGCAATCTGGTTTCATAAGGGAGGCGCTCCATTTCCTTGATCATTCTTGTTGCCCTTTTTTGCACCTTTTCCAGTTCCATTATATCTTTCTTGAGGTGTGGTGACCAGAACTGTACACAGTACTCCAAGTGTGGTCTCACCATCGATTTGTACAGAGGCAATACAACACTTGCTGACTTATTTTCGATTCCCTTCCTAATCATGCCAAGCATGGAATTTGCTTTTTTTACTGTTGCTGCGCATTGGGTTGACATCTTCATCGATGTCATAAACTTCTTTTTCCCCAAAAGAAGAGTGGAATGGAATGAGCAAGATTGCATCCTTTTGTACTTGCTGCAGGGAAGGTCTCAACGAGAAATCAATTTATTAATAAAAAGGCAAACCTCCAAACTGTCCAAAACAGACAGTTTTGTTTTTTGTGTGAAATTATATTTTGTATGAAGATGTTTTTATTAAAGTTTGTGTTAAGGGTGAAATGGGAAGCCATGCTACGAAAATGGGTAGACCTCCATTGTACAATATTCACAAATGGCTATAAAGGCTGACTCCCACATGAAGCTATCCATTTTTTCTGCATAGGCTGAGATTAATGCCCAGGTATCATTCATTAGGATGATGAATGTATTTATTAGCTTTAAAACAAATGTCATCCAGAGGTACTTTATTGGTACTTAAATAAAAAAACCATAAATTTGTACTTAAAGGCTACTGCACAAACATACATGAAACAAAGTCTAGTTAAAAAGCAATAGCTAGACTTCTTAAAATAATAATAACAGCAAACTACCATCTTTTTTAGGCAGCTTGAGCAAAAGAAAAACATTGATGTGAGTAACAGTGAAGTATGCTTTAGGAATTATACTTTTGAATTATTGATTACAGAACTGCTTAAAACCAACAATAGATTTAAAAACCCTCTCTTTTCAGCTCTTGTATGATGGGTAGTACCACAGAGAATGAGTAATATCTTCCACATATTTGCAATACGATAAACAAGAGACATTTTTTCTAGTGGTATATTAAAACACTGTCTTGCTTCAAGAAGAAAGAGCATGGTGTGAGATCTGGAAAAACTGTGATCAACTGATACTGTATATACGATTGAGAAAAGAAAATCAGTTTAGATTTCTGCAGAAAGATCATTCATCCTCTTCTTCTCCAAACCATATATTAAATGGTTTGTTGCATTTAAACAAATAAGCACCTCCTACGAGTCCCGTCTATTAGGCAATGTCATCTGGCGGGGCCTAGGGCAAGGGCCTTCTCCATCGCTGCCCCAGCCCTCTGGAACCAGCTTCCCACAGAGGTTCGCACTGCTTCCTCCCTCCTAGTTTTCCGGAAATTATTGAAGACTCATTTATGCTGACAGGCTTGGGGCGTATGAACTGTACTCTGCCCCTGGGCCTACGAATGTGCCTCCATCAGTGACTGTGTGTTGATTGTGATTGTATGCTGTATGAATGTGTTTTTGGATTGAATGAATGTGTTTTGGATTGGATGGTTGATTGTCATTGGTAAATCAATTTTATTGTATTATTGTTGTAAGCCGCCCTGGGTCTCAGGAGAAGGGCGGCATAGAAATTTAAATAAAGATAAAGATATCCTCAAAACTAAATTTAGACTTCTGTGGGGTCCCCCCCCCCAAAGATGTACATTTCTTAGTGTACTGTAAATGACAGATAGGGTAAACAGAGTCTACATTCCATGTGACATTAAGAAGACCTTCAAAGGCTGCAACTCTAAACTGAACATCTGTAAAATAAATGACCATAATATTCTGACTAGAAAACAAGTTGAAAACAAGAGAAAACAAATACAGTATATCACCTTGGGTACAATTCTCTATCTCAAAATGATTTCAGAAAGTATGTTTGATAATGTTCCACTTTAGTTTTTAATCAAGTGTGGCAAGAATACATTACATCATATTCCACTATTTTGCTTACTCTTTGACAGTGTCAGATCCTCGCAAGGACTTAGTGTTAACATATGCCTTTGCTGTTTACACTCTTGCTCCTAATATATGTGGTGATTATTTAGGAATAGAACAACAGGCAACCGAGATTCTTGTCATCATTGGAAAAGTGATTCACCCCCTTACAACTTAAACAATGGTAAATAACTTCATTTGGCCTTGAAAAGACAAGGGAGAAAAATGTTCTATTCATTTTTACTTCTATTTTTCTTTTTCACAGGGTATTGCTTTTTGATCACTATACTTGAAGTCATGGTTGCTTTGCACAGGATGCATGAATTTGTCTTTTGCATGTTATATGTGGTGCATGTGAATGGTCTTTTTGTAAATATGCTGGTAATCAAAGCACACAGAATCTATTGTCAGAGAAATCACTCAGATTTTTAGTTAAATCATTCAAAATTCTGTTTTGTTTACCTAATATGTATACACTAGTCTGCTTTCTCTAATCCCATAATCTTAGAAATAAATTCTATCCTCCCACCTCCAAAAAAAAAACCCCTACTACATGGGTTTGCAATTTAAATTAATTCTTGCTCTTTTAGTTTACACCTTCCACCTTTACCTGGAAGTATTCTGAAACTCCCTTGTGTTAATAATTATTACTACTATGTGAACAAAATGGAATAGAAGGCTTCTGAGAAGGTGACTGAGTATATATTTAACAATATAAAATTTAACCATTGCCAGTTTTGAACAACAAACCACAGGTTCCTTAGCTGGTAGAAAATGTAAGTTCCAAGAACTAGTCATTACAATAATATAAACATTTCTATATTTCGCTGAAAGGAGAAAATAGGTTCATTCATATATAGAAACTGTATGTTCAAACATGGGAGAACTTTATCCTGTGTAGGCTAAGACCAGTCTTGAATTTAATCAGAACATCAGAGTATATATATGTATTATTTCTCACATGCCATCTAAAGTCTAATAGTGTAGGAACTGTCACTTTCCACTTCTCCCTTCCTCCAATCTTTGTAATAGTTTGTCTGATGAAAAGATTTGAAGATCTTAAAACTTGATATATTTGTCTGATCACTGGAAAGTTAGTTTAATTTTAAAAATTCCTCTAAAAGGATGTTTGGATTCTTTTTCCCTAAGACCAATAAAACCCAGTTTGCTTTTTCTAGGAAATTAAAAACTCATCATGTTGTTATGTGATATTATGTAGAGGAAAATGGAGAATGTCTTTGTTTTAATGAGCCTCATAAATTGGTCACTGCAAGGTCCTCCAGATAGCTAGATGAGTGGGTGAGTAGGTAGGCAGAGCTGACTCACTTCTACCCTCCCAGGTGTTAATGAGAATCACAGCAGTGCCCTTCCTGCAGCTGCTACAGACTAAAGGAGATAAATTACAATTCTAAATTGTTTACACTTTCAAAGGGCACTTAAAAGGGCTTCCCACAAGGGATCAAAATGCCCTTTCCCACAAAGCATATCACGAATAATATGACCCTATTAACCCCTCAAATTCTAGGGCTCTAAGCAATGGAGAAGATGTTACTTAGATAGCATCAAACAGAACTAAAGGGACTTCAACTTCCCTAAATTCTTAAGAAGTTATAACTATTTCTTCCACCAATGCTACGTGACATCAGTTGAAAGTTCAGGGAAAGTACTTGTAGATAACTGTGATTTACAAAGTACTTTCATTATATAATGCAATCCACTTTTGAGTTGTTTGTTGCCAAAATTCTGTACTTCTAACACACATTACACACATATTCTGATGCTCAAAGGGAGTGATGGAGTGACTTCCAACTCCATAGCCTACAGTATATGAAAAAGAATTCTGAGTGGGTATCTTATTTTCCAGTGGGAACACCTCCAGCAGCAGACTAAGTACACTTAATGTTCTTTTATCCTTATCCATGCCAATACTTTGTAGATTTCTTCCCTGAAAAGGAAAATCTTAACAGAAGTTATCATTGCGGCAACTCAAATTGAGAAGTGGAAAGAGAGGGTTTTACTTTTCACATCCCTCGCAAAAAGGAAGAATAAACTTAAGGCTTATGTTACAACCTTGGATTTTTGAATTGTACAAATAATCTTTTGAATTGTACCTTTTTAACAAATAATCTTGTCACATCACAGTCAATTATAGTCTGGTACCATTGCTTTCATGTATTAACGCAAGGCATTACTTGAAAACTGAATGTAATACAAAATATAACACCATAATTACTGGTTAGCAATAGTACATTAGAACATACCATGTCAAATCTGGGGCCAGTATGTCATTCAGTAAGTTACTGATTCATTTTCAAGTAGTTATTAAAATCTTAGATTTAACTATAGAATAAAATTTAATAATAAAAAAAACACTCGCTTTACATAAACCTGTCTAACCATTAAGATTGTTCTTTGAGAGTGTGGTCTGTATCCTCTTGTTATCTGAAATTAGGTAGTTAGTAATGGTTACTATTTCTGATGCTTTGTCCTTGTGTTTGTTTTTTAGAAAGGCTTGCTTGAATCATCTTTATTTTCTTTTTGGAACCAAGTGAAACAGCCAGGATTTTTAAAGTTGTTGTTTGCTTTCTTCATGCTGGAGTTTTAACTATTGGCACAATATCTTGTATTTTAATTGCAGTGTAGACAGTGTACTCTATTCCATCCTCAGACCAAGGTCCAAATAATGCTTAATTAAAGTTTAGATACATAAATATGTATTTCCCCAAACATAATTGTTATTTTCAAATAGCATGTTTTTTGTTGGTTAAACTAATCATGACTCCCTTAACTGTCCAATTTTCTGGCTTTGCGCAATCTACTGAACTATGCACTAACCACATGGATTGTGTTTGCACAATCCTTGAAGCTAAAAATCTCACTTAATGTGCAAAAACATCCAATAAGTAAGAAATGGTTTTCTTCAAATTAAAGGCCAGGCTTTGTGCCTTCCATACATATTTTCTGTGCTCTACATTTTAACTAGATGAGTCAAATGATTAGTCTTTAAACACACACCACAGAGAGAGAGAGAGAGAGAGAGAGAGAGAGAGAGAGAGAGAGAGAGAGAGAGAGAGAGAGAGAGAGAGAGAGAGGAGAGAGAGAGAGAGAGAGAGAGAGAGAGAGAGAGAGAAGTATTAAACCTTAAATAACCTTGTCTTGCATAATTTTTCTGGGCCTCAGGATTCTAATGGCTCAGGAAGATGTCCAAAATATTTCTTTCACTTCGTTACCGTGAAATGATCTCATAGGATAGAACTAATACAAACTAGTGTCAAGGGGCCGGTTTTCTCAATCCTTATTTGCTGTTGTTTAAAATTACAAATGCCTTATGCCTCTGGCTGTGACCGCTGAATTAGTTTTCCTAAACTTGAGCCCAATCACAGACTTGGGGAGTGTTACAAGCATCTGCTTCAGAAGAGACTTTAAGTGTTTTCAGCAGTAAAACACCCAAGTAGAACATTCTTCATCAGGAGTAGATTAAAATGTCAGCAAACCTCGGGGTTTTTATGTAATTTAAATTAAGTAGTTAGGGTTTTAGTATGGGATTTTAATTTGGTTTTTAGTACAGCCTAGGTTATTTAATTCTGTTTTAAATATTTATTATTGTTATGTTTTAAATTTGGCTGTAAACCGCCCCAAGTCCTACGGGAGAGGGGCGGTATAAAAGTCTACAAAATAAATAAATAAATAAATAAACCTGGTATCTCATTCTAAAAAGCAAGTCTTCCTACCCCAAAAGTGCTTTTCAATATATTTCCTAGGAACTAAACTCCTTCAAATATTTTATTTATATGTATGTTTGTAGCAAATATATATTTCTAAGGGAAAAAATTATGAGGAAGATTAAAGCCTACATGAGGGGCCTAGTAACAGGATGCAAAAAACCATTTGTCCTAGTGGTTAATGTATAAGCCTGGAAATGGGGAGACCATGAGTTCTAGTCCTGCCTCAGGTATGAAGCCATCTGGGTGACCTAAGGCCAGTCATTCTCCCTTAGCCTAGGAAAGTGGTAATGGCAAACCACTTCGGAAGAGCCTTGCCAAGAAAATATGCAGGGATTGGTCCAGGTAATTGACCTATTCTCCAAAGCACGTGAGGGCAGGACAAGAAGGTGGAAGCTCATGCTCCATAGAAGAAATTCGGCAACCATTTATTCAGAACTGTATAAAGTCTCCTTATTTGGATAGGAAGTTGGACTAGAAGACATCCAAGGTTTCTTCCAGCCCTATAAATCTGTGTCTATGTTTATGTCACTAGGAGTCAAGACTGATTTTAAGGCACAAAAAAACCCCAAATGTTTATCTATACACATTGTTTTGATATAAGCATTATTTATATATTACCTAAAATGCAGCTGTTAATTCATAGTTCCAAACACCTTAATAGCCACGATACCATGGGTACGATACTGCATAATTTAGCTTGTTATTCAAAAGTAAGCAGATAACACCGGGGAACACAATCCTTTTCAAACTGAAACCCACACAAGCTTTATTAGTAAGCTTGTCCTCAAAAATGTGAGCAGAAGAACAAGATTTATTTTTAATAAGATGAAATAAAATCAGTATGATTATTCCTCATGTATTTAACTATTTCTTCTTCATATTCATTATTAGCAATAATGGAAGATACTTTGTACAAAAGGATGGGGGAGGTGGTGTTGTTCCCCTTCCACCTTGTAGTACCGTTCCACAGAGTATCTCAGCGGGGCTATCGAGGCAGCCACAGGAATTGTCCTTAGCGAGAATTCACCAATCTATGTACTGCATGAGTGGTGAGAGGAAAGATAAGAAGCGGAGAGACAAAATTGCTCAGAATGTGATTAAATTATTAAATTATTAAATAAATACAGTAGGCAACTAGGAATCTGTCTCTTCTTTCTGTCTCTCTCTGTTTCTTATCTTTCCTTTCCCAACTCCCATTTTCTCTTTTCTTCCTCTCCAGCAACAACCTTGAGCCTTTATAAGTTTCCTTTCCCAGAAACAACCACACTCCGCTCTGATGTAGAGAGGACTGGAAAGCTTATGAAACAATAAATATCCTTAAGGTGTCACAATACATTCTAATGTTTTTGCTGCATGAGACCTAATAGAAATAAAAATAATTTCAGTAAAGCACGAAATTACCATCTCTGCCGGTTGAATTGAATTTATTCTCTAAGTGCAAATGTCTTTGCGATAGATGGTCAATATTTTGTTGTTTTATTATTATGGGTATTGTGAGCAAGTCAAAATGCAATTTTTTAGAAAAAAAATAGGTGATTATGATTTTATAGAATAATTGGAATTTTGCAGATGCTGCAGATAACTTGAAAACAAACAGCCCCCACTATCTATCAAACTCAAATTCAGTTGTTACATATAAATGAAATATCAGAGTCTTGACATTGCAGGGCATTTGAGTTGGTCAGTCTCTCTCTCAGCCCAAACCACCTCACAGGGTTGTTCTTGTGGTTGTGGAGAAAATAGAAGGAGGAACGAATATTATGTATATTTTCTGCCTTGTGTTACTTACAAGGTAATAAAGGCAGGATAAAAAAAAATCTAATAAACAAAATGGTAAAGAAATTCATTTGCCAGCTTGTGGAATTGATGAGACAAAACTAGACTTATGTTAAAAGGAGTAGAGAGGAGAGATAATTTAGAGAAAGAGAATGGCACCTGGAGAAATGTTACCCCAACTCTACTCTCACGGTCCCGGGTCCAAGAGCTTCCCCTGCCATCAAATTTTAAAAAGAAAACAAGAACAATTTTTTTTCAGATTATTCAACTTTCATATCAAACTAAGCTTCAGGAATGTTGGGGCCTACCCAAGACTTTCCAGTGCTTAAGATGCAAAAAGTTCCCCAGCAGTAAAAGTTTACTAATTGGCCATCTGCTGCCTCCAACATTTGTACTTCTCTTCGCTTAATGATAGGGTTGGCCTGGAAGCACTTAAACAAAAAAATCCAGAGTTAAACTACCTAGTAGAATGGAACTTTCTACTCTGCTGTCTTTTCTGAGGGTCCCCAAACATGCAAGGCCTATTCACAGTGATTAATTCACTTAATCTGTGAGGTTATTATTTGTATCTTTGAGGTGCCACTGACTTAATGTCCTTGGAGTTTTGCAATCATTGCAAGTAATATCAAAAATGTATCAGAATCTAAACCAAGTCAGTAAAAATAATATGTGCTTAAGCTATGGACTTTATTTCCTTACCCTAAATCTAGAGCAAGACTTATGCAAAGTGGCAGCACCATTCTAGGACTTAATTTACCTATTTTCTGGCTTGAACAATATTTTACTGAAGTATCAGATGAAAACTCAGCGAAGAGCTTCCTTTAGTCCACCCAGCTGTGCTTTCAAGGTAGAGAAGCCCATTTTTTTTCCACTGCCACAAATATTTCATTATTATTGTTTCTGTCATCTGATGACAGATGAAAAATTGACAATACCTTCCAGGCAATTTTTAAGGATATCCAAGAGATATGTTTCAGACTGTCCTGTCCTTATTCTGAAGTTTATGGTGTCACTACTATGCCCTGATGACCTCCATCTCTCCAGTTGATCACATGGCGTGGTCTTTATCTCATCCCTGGCCCAAAAATGAAAAGGGGGTAAAATATTGTGAAGAGTAAAAGTATCCTTTTCACCCTTAAGGTGACAGATGACAGTGGCCTTACTTTGCTTTGTGACAGCTTCCAGAAAATAATGGGGAATGCTAAATTCACACATAAAAACGGAAGTTTTAACACATATATTCCAGTTTCCTTATAAGTGTCAGGTTCAATCATATGCCCCTTCAAAAAAAAAAAAAAGACAGGGCTGTCTAGAAGCTAGTCAATTTGAGAAACTCTCTGCAGAAATGATAGCTCACTTCACTTCATTTTAACTTGAAGGATATCTATGCAGGATGTAGGGCTGTCAAATCTGCCTAGAGGATCCCAGGTAGAGCTCTGAAGTCAACCTTGCTCTGCTCACAATACAGCACTCCGGTGCTGAATGCCTTCTTCCCTGGCTGATGAGGTGCTGAAAGGGGAGAACTGCCAATCCAGAAGAGACAAGCCTTATCTGTAAATGAATGACATCTCACAGATCAGGACAATGTCATTTGGCAGGATAGAGATTAGCAACAGGGACCACAGATTTTGTGTCAGCCTGGTTTTGTGCAAAGACCAGTGGATGGGACTTTAACATAAAAAGGCCCTATGCCATTCTAAAAGGGGATATAATAAGTCTGGGTACTAACTTTTCCCAAATTCCAGTTCATACACAACACTATTAAACAGGGAGCATAGCACATTGTCACCTAGATTTCTTTCTGGCTATCAGTTTATCTGTTCCAAGTGGAAGAAAAATGAATATGGTGTATATGTTTGTGTACGTGTATATTCCTTTCACATAACATATAATTAAGCTATGGAATTCACTGTACTACAAATAAAGTAATTATCACCACCCTGAAAGTTTGTCTATGGAGTAAAACTATCTGTGGTAATCCTAATCCTAACTCTGACTTTCCATCTAGGAGCTCATTACATTTACTATGCATTGCACTATTCCTCCTGTTTACTTCCAGAATGAAAACCCTGTGAGATAGATGGCTAAGAGACAATGGCTGGTTCAACTGAACTTCCATAGCTGAAATTTAAGCCTGAACTCAATCTCTGTCCCACAACTAGTACTACTACCTACCTTACTAGTCAGCATTTAAGAAAGGAATTGCTACTACGCTCATGTCCTGCTTAGAAATCTGGATTAAAAGCACATTTACTTGGATTCATTGCAGCTGTTACTATATCACTGTCCTGAAAAATAGGGAAAGAATGGAGGAAAAAAAGGTTCAGGAAAGTCAGATATCCCTATGATTATTCCAATTCAAGAAATCAAAAAGGACTGTGACAATCTAGACACAGAATTAGCATTCTGCCTTGGTTGTGCTGCAGTGGAGGAGGCAGATAAACCCTGTCTACACAATCAATCGGGACAGGGTTAGTTAGAATTCAACAGATTCAAGGGCAGCAAACAGATTCCAATGGCAAACAACTCATTAGAGACAGGCAGCCACAACACGCTGTCTTTCCCCACTGCGCCCTCACACATCAAAACCACCTTAGCAGAGAAATGGCCCTTCTTTTCTCTCTCTCATGAACATGCCCCGTGAATCCCAGCGGCCGGTTAGGGCCCACAGAGTCGGCCTTCTCCAGGTCCCGTCAGCCAGACAGTGTCACCTGGCGGGGCCTAGGGGAAGGGCCTTCTCTGTTGCGGCCCCGGCCCTCTGGAACCAACTCCCCCCCCTGAGATCTGTATCGCCCCCACCCTCTCCGCCTTTCTTTCGTAAACTGCTTAAAACACACCTCTGCCGGCAGGCCTGGGGCAGTTAACATCTTGCCCCTAGCCAGTGTATGTCTGTGTGTATGTTTGTTGAATGGTTGGTTTTCTTTTAACTTAGGGGTTTTTATATATGTATTTTAACTGGTGATTTCTATTTATGTTGTGAGCCGCCCTGAGTTCTCCAGAATAGGGTGGCATAGAAGTCAAATCAAATAAAAGTGATGTCCAGAAAATGTACAGCTATGAATGAGTGTGTGTGTGTGTGTGTGTGTGTGTGTGTGAGAGAGAGAGAGAGAGAGAGAGAGAGAGAGAGAGAGAGAGAGAGAGAGAGAGAGAGAGAGAGAGAGAGAGAGAGAGAGAGAGAGAGAGAGAGAGAGAGAGAGAGAGACCCAACAAACTCCTATGCATCTAGATTTAGAATTTATTTCTTAGGACTGAAAATTGAAAGAATTGAATAATTTGGTTCAAATTATGATTATTCTCTCCTTCTGTGATCTTTACAATACAAAACAGAGGAGAAAACTGGTATTTTTAATGATGGTTTTAATATGTTAAAAAAACTAGTCTAGGAAGAGAGAGAGAAGCACATTTATTAGTTTGACACATGTTTTAGTGATAACCTCTTGACTGAATTGTACTTCTTTAATTTATAATCCCAAGTGTCCATGCCTATACTGTATTATGGCAGTAACAGCACTTAATTCTTAATAATAACCTTAAGATTGCATTATCACTTATTTTCAGAAAAGGCAACCTCGATTTCAGTAAAACTTTCAGCTGGATAGTAAATAAGTTGCAACGTTTTAGACATTTGCTAGGAAATTCCCATAGTGTCCTTCCAACAAGAGTTATTTGGGTATTCCACAAACATTTTTATTCACAGTTTGGAAGCAAATGCGGTTGGAATACATGACTTTAAAAAAAATACAGACTATACTGTACTGTGCAGACTGCAATAAAAGTATCTTCTACATTCACACAGGTTAGATACTGACAGGAAGGTGAAGAAGTAAACCAGCACAATTTTTTCAAAATAAGCAGCAGCTGGGGTGTTTTATTTGCTTTTTCTAATGCTTTTGTAGATTTTAAGGTGAAGTAACACCACAAGTTTAAATATTCCCCATTCCACAATTAGGGAGCCCTTGGTGTTCTCTGAGCTTAGCTGTTGGCTTGCAAACGTTTCATTACCCAACTAGGTTAACACCCACCAATTGGATAATTCTTAGTTGCTTTGATCCTGACCGGTTCTGGACTCTCCCTGAAAGATCCTCGGATCTGTCCTTCTCTCTCGTCAGTTACCCGTTGCCCTTAGCGAAGACCAAGGACCCCCAAGATCAATAGTGTGTGTGTGTGTTTTTTTTTTAATTTTCCTGATTCAAACCACCGTCACCGCAAGCAGCATCTGCGGGTAGAGTGCGACACACTCCTGGTTCCCTCAAGAACAAAGCCCCTCCCTTAAATACTACCGCGCGGAATTAGCTTCCACAATCTCCTCTACTCCGCGCCCAAAAGAAAAAGAAAAAAAAAAAGATGGGATTTGAGGCATTATTAGACCGCCCTTACAGGCGAGCGGTTTCTGCTCCGCTGCGCCCTCCGATTCAAATCCAATTCCTATTTTGCAGCCGGAAAAGAGGGTCGATCGAAGTAAGCTCGGCCTACTTTGCCGGGTCGCTCAGCCTCCAGGGAAGCGGGGGAAAAGACTGGTCGGCTTTTTTGGGGGGGGGAGTCATCTGTTTGTAAATGTGTCTCTCTCTCCTCGCCTTCCCCTGTTAAATTACACCCACAAATCCTCCCTTGCTAATTTTAATTGGTTTCTGCCCTTTAATTGGTTCTGGCCTACCTCTTGGGGAAGTTTTGCCAACTTGCTTGTGTTTGGAGGACTCAAAGGTCAGCTTTCCCGTCCGGGGGGGGGGCAAGAAAAAAAAACCCCTGCAGAATCTGGGGCAGCGAAAAGGCCCCTTTATGGGAAACCTGCCCCCGAGGCTGGGAAGTCTCTCCGGGCACGTGCCAAGCGCGTTCCACTTTCTAGCCACACAGCAGCAGCCCTAAGAGGGCACGGAAGGCCCACGCGGGACTCCGTCAAGCTTAGCCCCGGGCAGGACTTTGCTTTGAAGGATCCCGTTCAGATCGGGAGACCTGCAGCTCGGGACTACAGATTTAGCTGCGCATAACTAACTAACCCAAACCAAACCTTGATTGTAAGGATTATAATTCCAAACGTAAAACATAGCTCTAAACAAAAGGAAAAAAAATGGAAAGTGCGTGCAAACACGCCCCCCACTCCCAGCCTAAATCAAAGCAGAGCCCTTGCTGAGACCGGGACCTCAGCCCTTCAGTACAACCCCCACCCCTGACCTTGGCCGAGGGCCTCACACCAAGCCTGCAAACTGGCCGGGACTTCCCTGAAATCGGCAGCCGAGGGGTCCCGTCGACAGAGCGGGCGGTCGGGTGAAATCCCCTCCCTCCCTGCCAGGTGCAGAAGATGCGCTCGGCCAGCAAAGGCGGACCGGTGCGCGCGCGAGGTCCGGGACCCGCCGGGCCGCACGAGGCTCCCGGGCCGCGTGTAACTCACCGACGCACTCGTTGGCTTCGCGAGCGGTGGCCCTCAGCCAAGGCCTGTCGTAGTGGAAAGGCTTGCAGCGGTCGCACTCGGGCCCGGCCGTGTTGTGCTTGCAGTCGCAGACCAGGTGGTCGTCGCGGTCGCGGACGCAGCGGGAGGCGTGCCCGTTGCACTTGCAGCGGCCGCCCACCTGCAGGTCGGAGACGGCGTAGTAGTAGGAGTCGCGGGCCAGCTCGGAGTCGTCCTCGTTCTCGTCGCCGAAGGTGTGGAGGCGGCTGAAGACCACCTTGATGTCGGTGGCCGTGACCCAGTCCTGCAGGACGGGCGAGTTGTCGAAGTCGTGGGCCGAGGGCCGCCGTCGAGGGTGCTGAAGGCGATGAGGCCGCCGCTCAGGGGCCGCATGTCGGTGTGCGAGTCGGTGCAGATGGCCTCCTGCTCGTTCTGCTTGGTGATGGCGGCGCGGTTGGGCTTGTTGTACATCTTGCGGCACTGGGTGGAGTAGAACTGGAAGGGCACCCAACTCTTGCCGCCGTCCATGGACTTGGCGATGGCCATGGACTCCGGCCGGGGCGAGCAGAACTGCAAGCTGACGTAGGTCACCTCGAACTTCTTGCCCAGCGCCAGCGCCAGCGTCACGTTGAGCGGGTGCTGCACGAAGCTCTCCGACTGCCAGCAGGTCAGGTTGTGCGGGTTGTTGAGGTCGGTCAGGTAGGAGGCCGGGTGGGCGCGCTTGGGGTCGGCGGCGTCGCACGGGTGGCAGGCGCGGCTCCGCTCCTCGCCCTTCTCGGCCAGCACGCAGTAGCGCGCCTGGGGGCGGCCGCAGGTGCTCGACACCTTGACCTCCTTGCCGAAGGCGGCGTTGACGAAGTCCGGGATGCAGCGCCTCGGCTGCCCGTTCTCGTCGTAGCAGGGATCCGGCTGCGGGGCCGTCTGCACGGCGAACATGTTCAAGCCGTAGCCGCCGCGCACCCCCTCCGCCAGGCAGGCCACCGCCGCCAGGGCCACCAGGGCCTCCCAGCCCGCCGGGGACATCCTGCCCGCCTGCCTGCCTTGCCTCCCTGGTGGGCGCTGAGGGAAGGGAGCCTGTGGAGAGAAAGGAGAGCGCGGGTCAGCTCCCGAGCGCCGGAACCCCCCTCCCCTCCCCCGGCCTTTGCGCCTGGACTCCGACCGGCCGTTGGGGCGCAGACCTACCGGCCTGTTCCCGCGCCCGCTGAGGCGTGAGTGGCGGACTGTTGGGGCTCGTCCGTCCGTCCGTGGGGGGGGGGGAGACAAAGAGGGTGTAACCCTGCCCGCGGGCGGAAAAGGAGCCTCAGAGGAAGAGTCCGGGAGCCGCTTGACTGACAGTCCGCCTCAGTTGAAAAGGCCGCTTTGGGAACGTAGTAGGGCCCAGTCACAAGGGGCTTCCTCTCCGCTAAATCGCACCCCCCCCTTGTGCCAAGTCAGCGTCACCCTGCCACGCATCCCACAGTGAGATTCCGAATCTGGTTGTGGCATTTGCGAAACCAGACTCGGATGGATTCGCACAAAGTACCTAGCCCCAATCTGTATTCGGGTTCAGGGCACGGGGTGGGGGGGGGGAACCTGGCCCAGGAGTTCAGGGCAAGGATTTGGGACCTTCTCAATTTCAGAGCCGCTGTTGCTCTCTTGTTGTGAGCCGCCCTTCGGTCTTCGGAGAAGGGCGGCATATAAGTGTGAATAAACTAAACGAAACTAATAAGGCGACGCATAAACGCACAAATAAATGAAAGCGGAGGGGAACCTTTGAAAGGACCCCGAAGGGCGCCCAGCAGCAATTTTTGCCCAGTGGAGATTTACTGTCGTGGGATCAACTTGGACCTCCTTTTTTTGTAGATAACTGCTTTCTCGGGAGAATGAATGAGAAAGGCAGGACAACCATTTCGATCTACCGAGGGAGCTTGACACCCCCATCCTCCTGGCTTTCGGGGAAATATGATCCCCTTCCCCCTACGCGGAAGTCTGCCCCGGGCACCAGGTAAAGCGCACCCATTCCCTCCTCAGCTTTTCTCTTTGAGAGGGCAGACTTGGATTTCCACGGGCGAAATTGTAGTTGCAAAATCCCTTTCAGGGAGATAAAGATCGAATGGAGCGGATCGACAGACTTTTCTACTTCTGCTGGCTCGAAAATGCCATCTGAAGGACTCCAAGGGCCTTAGGTCTTAGTTTGTCCAGCACCCTTGGACTTAGATCCCATCAATGGTTATGAGGGGGTCATGGGGTCCCTTTTCTTTTACCTTCCTTGCCTTTCTACTCCTTTTGAAATTGAGTCCCCCGTTTCTGTGAG